>JAPQVY010000156.1:46218188-46918188 GCA_028535165.1 Quercus tomentella
GGATTCATCAAGGTCGAAATCGGGCTTGAAGTTGCTGCACCTACACTGTTGACGTTCTAGAATGTTCCTTTGCCTGCAATTCTAATACGCAGATCTGATGCAGTTTATTTTTGGAAGCTTCTAGATCTGATGCACGAAAATTCCAGCTGAAAAACACCACTTTCCTAGTTATATCAGGACTTTGTTTTATTTTTAATATTTTTCCTTAATTAGTCAGATTTGGATATTATTATTCAGAATATTTTTAGGAGATTTTGTAGGCTTGGGAAAGGGGGAATTAACGTGCAAAAGGGGGAGGAGAAATCAGAATTGGACACACACGCCTCTCTCTCTCTCCTCTTCTCTGGTTTTCTCCTTTGAGTTTTCATCATGACCTTGCGTGGCTAAACTTTTATACTTGGTCGAAGGAAACTAAAGCCTCGGAATCAATAAAGCTATGAGATCTAATTTGTTTTTGTTGTTCAATTTATGCTTTGAATATCGAATTTTCTTCTGTGCCTATTTTCATGATTGTCTCGTTTAATTACTAGGAGGCCTACTAATTTATTATTCATTGCAATCTACTGCTAGGTTAGATATCAAATCTGTAATTGTTTGATCTCTCTAATTTGTGAAGCAACCAAGACTTAATGATTTGCTGCGTCAGAAATCATTAGATCTTAGGAAGAATGCTCGACTAAATTAAATGCAACCACTTGTGCTTGTGTTGTTTAGCTTCATCGATCTCTCTAATTCTTAAGGCTGCTACTAAATTAAACCTTTAGCGCTTGTCTTGGGTTGTTTAGTAGTTAGGGTTAATTAGATCACTTGTTTTCTAATTAACTACGACTAAGGAGAGATAGGAAAATAGTTCCAACGGTGAATATTCAAAGTGTGAATTGATATATACTTGCATCGATGATCAGTTGTAAAATTCCGATGGTGGATGTTGACTTAGACCAAGGTTTGTTCTTTTGATTGATTTCAATACTTTAATTTGAATTGTTCCTTAGTTGTTTTTTTTTTCCTTAAAATTTTTTTCATTATACTCAACCCCCCCTCCCCTCCTTGTTCACGTAGCATAAAACTAGGCTAGATACTCTCTATGGGAACGATCCTTACTCGCACTAATAGGCCAAAAATGAATTGACCCCTTGTGATAAATTAATTAATTAATTAACCAAGTTTATTAATTAATCAAATTAACATGCAAAGCGCGTGGTAGCACAAACAAATCACCAAACAACTAAATACGTAGCGGAAAATAAATGACACGGTGATTTGTTTACAAATGGGGAAAACCTAACGGCAAAAACCCCACCGGGTGATTTTCAGGTCACCACTCCCGAAACTCCACTATTATCACAACAAGCGATTACAAGTAAAGGAATCCCAAGTACCTTACCAACCTACAGTTGAACCCTTACCCCAATACCCAATTGGACTTGTTCTGTAGTAACAGTTCCCCTTTCGAAGCACGGCTCCCAAGTATGTGACTAACCAATTGCACAAATCCCAGTACACAACTTCAATCACCAACTAAGAAGGTTGTTGGCTGCAAAGTTCTTCAGTTCATCCACACGATGAAGATCAAGAAGATACTTGGTCACAAAACCCTACGGTGCACATACACAACAACTTCTTCAAGAGAAAGAGATGAACTAGGGCAAGAACTTCGTCTCCGGTCACAATTTGCTTGAACAGAGTTTGCTCAATGCTTGTGCAACTTGTGAACTGTTTGATGGCCCTTAAAACAATCCTTTTATATGTCTAGGGTTAGGAGAAAAGAAAGCCCAAAGACACATTCACGGATCCCAAGAAAATCAGATCAGAATTCTAAAATTCTTAAACCTCGACAGATAGGAGGTGTCGAGCAGCTGTCGAGCACACGTGCTGAATAGCTTCCTTAAACCTCGACACATGCTAGCTGTCGAGCTTTAGTAATTCTGCATTTTCAGCTTGTTTTCTTGGACAGACTTGAAGGCTTCAACACTTGATCTTGAAACATGGTTTCTTGAAGTATTTAAATACATCCTAAATCTAAACAATTACAAGTAAAGTGCGTTTTGCCAAAGGATAAGCCAATTACATAAAATCATGACATATGTTCTTAACATGTGAAACACATATGTCCTAACATGCACTACTACATATATTTTTAGGAGTATAGGTTTTATTTTTGGTTTTTAATGACAACACACCATCTTACCCTTACTCGATTTCCTAATCCTGGTCAAACCTAACTCATAGGTTTGTAGATTGCCAACCAGCTCTGTCAAAGGAATTTTGTCAATATCCTCGGGTAGTGATCATGGCATGAAATCTCTCGGGTATGAAATCTCTCGGGTAGTGATCATGGCATGAAATCTCTCGGGTAGAGATCTGAGCATCTTTCTAACAATCTTAGGGTCGGGAATGGTTTCCCCAAGATTAAAGGCTGAGTTTACTATGTCCTTGAGCTTGGCATAAAACTCATCGAATGACTCATCCTCCTCCATCTTAATCTCTTCAAAACTTGTGGTAAGCCTCTGAAGCTTTGAATCCTTGACAGCCTTGGCTCCTTCATAGGTTGTCTAGAGGATGGTCCATGCTTCCTTTGCAATTTTAGTAGAGGATATCTTTTTAAACTCCTCATTCGTGACCACACTGAATAAAGCATTCAATGCCCTGCAGTTGAAGTTAGCTGCCTTGATTTTAGCATCATCTCAATCGGCCGGCGCTTATTTTGGCTTGGTCTAGCCTATCTCCACAGCTTGCCACACTTTTTTTTCTAGTGACTGCAAGAAAGCTCTCATGCATACTTTTCGGTATGTATAGCTAGTGTCATAAAATAAAGGAGGTATAATCAACGATTGTCCTCTATCCATGACAACAGTGGTCAATGGATCACATAGCAAACAATAACGGTTAATGGATCACACAGCAAAGATTAACCCTAATTAGAGTGTGCTTGCTCTGATACCATTTGATAGGCCAAGAATGTATTGATCCCTTGTGATGAATTAACCAATTAATTAGCAATGTTAATTAATTAATTTAATTAGCATGCAATATGCGTGGTAGCACAAACAAATCACTAACTAAGTTAATATGCAATGGAAAATAAAGTTGACATGGTGATTTGTTTACGAATGGGGAAAACCTCCAAGGCAAAAACCCCATCGGGTGATTTTAAGGTCACCACTCCCGAGAATTCACTATTATCACAACAAGCGGTTACAAGTAAAGGAATCTCAGTACCTTATACCAACCTACAGTTGAACCCTTACCCCAATATACAATTGGACTTGTTCTGTAGTGACAATCTCTCCTTTTCAATGCACAGCTCCCAATACATGACTAACCAATTAATGCACGGATCCAAGTACATGACTAACCACCATCAACATGATGAAGATCACGAAGCTCCTTGGTTACAAAACCATACAACTTACAAATACATCAGCTTTTTCAAGAGAAAGATGAACTAAGGCAAATTTGTCTTCGGTCACAATGTGCTTGAACAAAACCTTTGCATTAAGTTTCATCAGCTATGATGGCCCTTAAATAATCCTTATATATGTTTAAGGTTATGAGAAAAGAAAGCCTAAACAAGTATACACAGATATGTGTGAAATCATATCTGAAAAACTAATTTTCGTAAATCTCGATAGATAGGTTATCTATCAAGCAGCTATCGAGCATCGGGCCAAAACTGCCTTTTAAACCTCGATAGATGCTATCTGTTGAGCTAGCTATCGAGGTTTAAAATACAGCACTTCTTCACTTGATTCTTGGATAGATTTGCATGGCTTTAACACTTGAACTTGAACTCTTGCACCTTGAAGTATTAAACACATCCTAGATCTACCCAATTACAAGTAAAATTCGTTTTGTCAAAGGATTAGCCAATTCTAAATGACATATATTCCTAACATGATTCACATATGTCCTAACAACCTGCTAGAGAGAGAGAGCGTATTCAAGCTAGAAAGGTCACTGGTGTGGTGCCAACCACTAAGCCTCCGATGACAAAGTCAGATGACTAGAAAAGGAATAAGTAAGAGCTCTGTTTGTGCTATAAGTGTAAAATCAATTGTAGATCGTACCTCTTTTTGGAGTCTGGTGTCGCCTATATATATGGCTTTCCTTTCTAGCCGTTGGTGGCATTGAATTAGGTCATCAATGTCATTCTTGTAACCCCCTTGAGTGATTTGAATGGTGTGATTCGATGTCTCTCCAACGTCCATGTTGCCTACATTTATTGATGTGTAATGGCATTCCATTCATTGTGACTTAAATGGTATTTATCCTTGTCTAGCACAAACTCATCTGGATGAAGGAAATTTATTGGACTCATCAGTTACTATGCATGAAGAATGAAGTACTCCTTGGTAAGAGCCTAAACTGCCTACCTCAACACCTAAAGGGTACATGATGTTCACCTATTACTTTTGAAAGTGTTCACAAAAAGAAAATAAAAATAAAAATAAAAACTATTGAACTATATGATGACTTGATCCCTCTCAAAGGGTACGTAGGCAGCTTGGCATTCTATTCTAAGTTTAGTCACATTTCCCCAAAAAAAAAAAAAATCTTGAACCACGTGATGACTCGATCTCCCTCAAGTGGTACACAGGCAACTAGGTATGTCACACCAAGTACAATCACAGTTTTGGGCGAACGTCCTTATGAGAAAGTCACTACAAGAAGACAATGCTACTGTATGAAGGCAAACATCATTGTAAGACATTAGGAATGCAAAGTCACCATGAAAGAAAACATCATTGTGAGAATGTAGCTTAGCATCTCTAAAATGTGCTTTCTCTCTCATCTTTAAAGTATAAGTAGTTCTACCTTTTATGTTTAAAGTTTTGGTGGTATCTCGAAGACTTGGTGGTATATCCTTGCATTTTTGAAGTCTAGATTGCATCGCATCCCTTCAAAGTCATGTCGCCTTGCATTGCCAAAGTTGGCGTTGCATCGCCTCTCTTTTGAATTTCATTGCCTTCCTTCTAAGTTGTGTTGCCTTACATCTCTAAAGTATGCATAATGCCACCTTTCAACTTCAAAGACTTGGTGGTATCTGCTTGCATCTTCAATGAGTTGATGGCATCTCCTTGCATCTCTAAAGTTTGGACTGAATTGCCTCTCTTATGAGTTAGCTCACCTCAAATCCTCAAAGTTTTGGCGTCATCTTCTCACATCTTTAAACTTTGAGTGGTGTCACCTCGCATCTCTAAAGTCTAGTACTTGTCATTCTATATCTCTAAAGAGTATCATAGCAAGAAGCAGACTTTTGAAAGACAAAAATAGGGGAGAGTATAAGTTACATATTAAAGAAAGCCAAAAAGGACATGTACAAGCAAAAAATAAAATAAAATAAAATAAAAAATAATGAGACAGGTGATGATTCATTTTCTTTAGTTGATGCCAATGTTGCTTTATTGCAGCTTTAGATCTTTGCATCAACAGTTGCTCCATTGCAAAGATGCCAATGCACATCCTTGCATGGACAAACTCTACCTTCAAGATCCTTTTCGTCTTCAAGATTGTCTTCATCTTCAAGGTCTTGTATAGATCATCTTCTTCTTTAAGGCAATCTTCAACTTCAAAATTGTCTTCATCTTCAAGATTGTCTTTGTCTTCAAGGTCTTGTATAGATCATCTTCATTTTCAAGGCAGTCTTCGTCTTCAAGATTGTCTTCATCTTTGTATAGATCATCTTCATCTTCAAGGCAGTCTTCGTCTTCAAGATTGTTTTCATCTTCAAGATTTTCTTCGTCTTCAAGGTCTTGTATAGATCATCTTCATCTTCAAGGAAGTCTTCATCTTCAAGATTGTTTTCATCTTCAAGGTCTTGTATAAATCATCTTCATCTTCAAGGAAATCTTCATTTTCAAGATTGTCTTCATCTTCAAGGCAGTCTTTGTCTTCAAGATTGTCTTTGCCTTCAAGATCTTGCACAAGACAAACTTCATCTTCAACATCTTCTTCTTTAAAGTCTTGCATAGACAATCTTCATCTTCAAGGAAGTCTTCGTCTTCAAGATTGTCTTCATCTTCAAGGCAGTCTTCATCTTCAAGATTGTCTTCATCTTCAAGATCTGCATGAGACAAACTTCATCTTCCACATCTTCATCTTCAAGGTCTTGCATAGACAATCATCATCTTCAAGGAATTCTTCATCTTCAAGATTGTCTTCATCTTCAAGATCTTGTGTGGGCAAACTTCATATTGAAGATTGTCTTCAAGATCGTTGCATTGGTAGCCACTTGGCTTGGGAGAACAGAATAAACTCTTACAAGTTCTTTGTAGTGCCAATAAGTCATCATATGATGTGTTCTAAACAGAGGCGAAACAATACACACACAAAAAAATAATAATAATAAATAAAAAATAAGACATGCAAGAAAAGAAATTCACAAGTTAAAAAGTTTTGTACAAGAATGTACCTCCAAAGATTTGGGTGATGGAACCTTTGATGCACCGATATGGCAAAAATGCAATCATATCGATATCCGATACATATTCGATACGGATATAGGTGGGATACCGGTACAAACGTACCTAGAGAGTATCGGGCCAAAGAAAATAATTTTTTTTTATTTAGATACAATCGGGATACGTTCGAGATATGGCTAGTATCCGATTGGATATGGGAGAAGGAAAAAAAAAAGTGAAGAATTTTGACACTTGAATTATTTCTGACCATTGATTAGCCCAACTAGGTTAAAAGCCCTAATTTTGCTTCACTTTAACCCAATCTATCACTCTTTCCTTTCTACTCTCTTAATCGCTCACTCTCGAAGTCTCGACTCTACTCTGACCTTGCCGTCACAGACCCACGACAAGAGCTCCTCCTCCTCCTTGCCACTGGTAAGTCTGTCAAACTCTCACTCTCTACCTTGCCTCTCGCCTGCCTCTGTTCTAAATCAGAAATCAGAATCGTCGAGAGGAATTTTTTTTTTCTTTCCCTTTTCACCTTCCCTTCTCTCTATTTTTTCGTTTTTGGTTTTAGGGCCTTGGGCCCTTTGGCTCATGTTTGTTGTGGCCCATTGTGGGTCTGTGACTTAAAGACCAAGGTATATATATATATAGACACACACACACACATATATATATATACATATTTGCTAAGAATGGATATGTGTGCCTATAGATCTGTGATATCATATGTATAAAAGAAACATTAGAAACATCAAACATTAGATAATAAAAATATTAGAATGTGATATACTGTTACTTAATTTTAAAACTTAAAATAAACATAAATTATGTACAAAAATATTTAAATATACCTAAAAGTAAATATTAATTAATTTTTCAAAAAGTGTTGTATTCTCGTACCCATATCATACCATTACTCGTATCGGTATAAGTGCATCATAGGATGGAACTCTTGCAAAATTTGAGGCTAAAGTATTTTAAGATAGACCCAAGGATACACGAAAAAGGGGGCAAAGAATAAATTAGACTAATATTAAAAAATAAATAAATAAAAGTGCATGCGTAGAAAGCAAAATCAAGATGAAGCAAAAAGGGTAATGGTCTCATAAAGAACCTTTGAAGAAGAAAGGAATATGTGCTTAGCAAGAAGAATATCTCTAGCACTTTGTGGTATGCCACGATCTGAAGATTAAAAAAAAATAAAAATTGAAAATGAAAGGCAAGCAAAAGAGAAGAAAAGAGAATAAAACCATGAATACGATTTATACAAATATAAACATGAAGGTAAACATGAGATCTTTCTGCACTCACGCACTATACCAGAGAGACTGAATTCTGTCTAATGCGGCTGTGGCTATCCTTTTATAGGGCTGCTCAGAGAGAGTTTAATCGCAATTAAAACTCATCTAGTCAAAACCAGATTGGCCAGGAAAAGAAGTCAAAATGAAGGAGAATTCTTGTATCTGATGGAAGGGATAAGGCATTGTGAGTTCCAATGTACTACTTGGAATTAAACTCTTAAATACTTTTATGTTGCAACAGACACTAACTCCTACTTGTCATAAGAAGATACGAGGATAATCATCATTGCAAGTTGGGACTTCTCCAAATGATAGGTTCTCTCTAACTCCTTTTGTAGTCATCTAGTCATAGTTTGACTAGAAAAAGAAGTCTTGCTCACGTTCAAGCAAGGTTTTCAGACCCGGACTGTTCATTAAACCGTAAAAGGGAGAGGTTCAAGTTTCAAGGTTTTTGAGATCGAACTGAGGTCGAACCGGGGTCGAACCGTGATGACGTCATAATTAATTTAATAATTAATTAAAGCCTAAATATAGATATTAAATTTATAAAACTAGCAAAATTGACTAATATATCTATATATGTGAGGGAAATTTAATGATTTTCAAGCATATATTTAATAATTAAATAAGAAAGTTAATAAAATAAAATAATAACCATGAAAACATTAAAATTTATAATTAATTTTTGAAGTAAAGTTGAATATCTTTGAAGGATTTTAATTATAATTTTTTTTATTCCTTGTAAGAGATGGATAATTTAATTAAGTAGAATAAAATTGTGTTAAGTTGTTTTTTTTTTTAATTAAAAAAAAAAATTGCTAAGGCGTTGGACTGCATAGTTCTTGCCACCGGTTCGTGCGGTCCAACCCCGGTTTTAGGGGTTCACGGAATTGCCACATATGCCCGGTTCTTTATGCTTAAAAAACCAATTTTTATCCCGGTTCCCAGTTTTCACGGTCCGACCTCCTGATCCGGTCCGAATCTAAGAACTATGCGTTCAAGTTGATATTATTAAAAGAATATTATCCAATGTCACTATGCGTTCAAGTTGATATTATTAAAAGAATATTATCCAATGTCCATTATTATTAATATTCACGTGAAGCCATATTGGCATGTGAATATTTGATGATATCTAGTTAAAGACCAATTTGGCTAGGAAAAGGAATCGAAATTATCAGGAGATTTCTCCTTTATCTGATGTTGGAATCTAGCAATCCACGCTGTTCACCGTTATGAGGAGTCATTACTCTATAAAGCATTATAAGTTAAGTGTCCATTTAGCGTAGAGATCTGAAGTGGTTAAAGATACTTATCTGAAATCCAGTTCCACTAGAACTCAATGAATGAGTAATATTAGAATTCTTTTGAGTCTCGATATGCCACGGCCAAGGGATGTAAATGTGACTACTATTACGTTAGACAATTCCTACTTGGGCAGCGAACCAACAGAGGGATCATTGTGATATGGAACAAAAAGATATGTATATATGAAAGGTGTTGAAATTAATTGCATCAAAGCATGAAGTTGTCGAGACTTGATCACTTTTCAAACTCAAAATTGTGAACAAGACCAAGTCTCGAGGGGGCATTTTTAAGAGACAAAATTTTAAGCCAATTATAAAATGCCACATCAAAATTTAGTAACAAATTCTAAATTAATATGTCATTAAATTAATTAAATCAAATGATGACATGCGTCATCCAAGAAACCACATCGCCTCCAAGGCCAACAATCCTAGAATCATTTGCATTGAAGGTTCCACCGTTATTATGTCCAACCCCTATTATAGTTTTAGGGAGAGGCACGGAGAAAATTGGCCTCTGCCCTTTTTAAAAAAACAATCCAGCATTTTGCCCTCTTTCCCAAACTAATTAGAGAAATGCCCCTCTTTTGAAACTCGACTTTCTAAAAATCGAGTTTCAGTTTAAAACTCGATCTTTGGACAATCGAGTTATAACAAACTGAAAATTAAAAAAAAATTAAAAAAAATTTTGGAGCCCTATAGTGGCGTTTTAAGGAGCTCGAAACTTGATGTCCACGAACTCGAGTCCCATGCAATTTTTTTTTTATTATTATTATTTTAAGTTTAATTGCCCCATACCTATAGTGACTTTTTAAGGACCCTATAGTGGCGTTTTAAAACTCAATTTTTGGACAATCAAGTTATAACAAGGGCATTTCCCTAATTAGTTTGGGAAAGGGGGCAAAATGCTAGATTTTTTTTTTTTTTTTGAAAGGGGCATTTGCCCATTTTCTCTAGAGAAGCACAGGGCGGCTTGTTGTTGATCCCAGAGTGAGAGTGTCAACAGCAAGGTTTCCGTTTGAGAAAGATCGATCACCATAAGACACGGAGTATGAGCAACTTGAATCATCGCTGCCTGAGAATGAGGTTCCTTTTAGAGATTGACATTGGGATGAAGAGCATGGAACTTTTTTGTATGTGCTTGACCTTCTAGGATCAAAAAGTGGAGCTCTTTTCTTGTAGCAGTCATTGCAAGGCTCGCACTGTAGCCAAATCAAATCATTGCCAGTATCAGCAATGCCTAGGATTTGGATTGGTGGTGTACCAACAGAGTATTTCAAGAGGTATTCACCTCAATTTGAGTTTATATATGCTTGAGCAGCATTGGTAGAGACTTAATAGCACTCTACATGGGGGGAGAAAATATTTAATGAGAGACACGAAAATGAAGATACGCTATTTATGTTTTAAGAAAAATTGAATTTCTTTCCATTATTGCCTTGAATTTCTTTGTAAAGGCAAGATCTGATAATAATTTGACAATGGTTAATATGAAAACATTTTTGGGAAGGGGTGATTTGCATGCATTTTTACATAATTACAAGAATCAATTATCTATTTTACTGCCTCATCCAACAATACACTCCAATATCCCAATTTTTACAACCACATGAATAGTAAGAGCACTAGCATTGGGGGTGTAAACACCCCTCAATTGTTATTTTAGTACCTAAGACATCCAAAACCCACTTCATATGGGGTTTTATACTTGAAAAAATTTGCAACCTTGCTACAGTAAGGTTGCATATATGCAACTTTATTGTTCATAGGTTGTAAAGAAAGAGAGTTTTATTATTTTATTAGATAGTTTATATTATTTTATTAGGTTGTATGTAAAAACAAGAACTGAGATGTTAGGTGAGTTGTGAAATGGGTTGGTAAAATAGATAAAATGGTGTTTGAGGATGCAAAATAGGTTTTTCTTGCATCCTCGGATGGAAAATATTTTGGGTATGCATAGCAACTGGGGGGTTTATACGCCCCCAATGCTAGTGCTCTTAGGGAATTGTTAGGCCAATTATTTAAACTAGCCTCTGAGCACGCGCTCACGCTCTTACTCAGAGGCTCTTCTATTTTTGGGAAAGGGTTAATTTAGAGTATTTATTATAATTTGGAATTACTATATTTTCCAATCACCAAAAAAAAAAAAAAAACCTACGGTGTGATGAAAAAATTATTTCACTACACAATACTCATCACACCCCTAGATTTTTTTTTTTTTTTTTTTTTTTTTTTGTGATTGGAAAATGTAGTAATCCCAAATTATAATAAATGCCCTAAATTAATTCTTACCCAAAAAATAGAAGAGCCTTGCGCATGCTCAGAGGCTAGTAAAATATTAATGATGCTTATATGGTATCAAGTTTGGTTTCAGGCATGTGTAGACTACATCTTATTGGTGTTTATATTAATATTTTATTATTGGGTCATTATACTATACCCCCTTATATTTTTTAATGGGTACAGTACCCACCCCAATTTAAACCATTAATTAGTATTATTTTAATAGTGACTGTTGATTAGATGGGAATTTTGTTTTTAAGAAGTAAAAAAAAAAAAAAAAAAAAAAGTGGACAAATGGGGACTTTTTTTCAATAAAAAAAAATTTATAGTTAAACCTATTTAATTGATATGATAATTCATAATCTATTTTTATATTTTTTTTAAAAAAATAAACGTATAGTTGTTTTGAAAAAGTGGGTTAGTAGGAGAGTATTCCTACTTTGTAGGCAATATTTTAGTGCAAGTTAGACATGTATTTTTATCGGACTATTCTTTAGTTTTGTCTCTACTTGAACCTAGGGGTATAGGGGTATTTTGGAATATAAAAAAATTCAATACATACAGGGAAAGCCCCTTAAGTAGTAGTATAGATAATATACAAGTGGCAATATTAAAAGTATCAAATTATTTTTATTTTATTTCTTTTGAGAACCAAGTCTTAATATTAAGATAAATGCATAAATAAATGAGTCCGAATTTGGTAAGGATGGATTGTAAAACCCATGTTTTACACCATCCCATAAGCAAGGAAGATGATTTCGTACCGTACCAGCCGATACCGTCGGAATATTTCGTTCCAGCGCTTGAACTGGTACAGAAACAAGGCTGAATCGTACAGCCTAAAATACCAGGGTGTACTAGCTTGTTTCGGCTATTCCGGGGAATTTCGGAGCTTTTCGGCAATACTTTCGTTCCAAATCGGTACTTACAACAACTTACAGCAACTAGTGACCATCATTGAAGCATCAACTTGCTAGATCATCAACAACGTCATCTTCTTCTTCGTTTAACCACTTAGATCTTCTTTTTAGCCATTGTAATCGTTCCCTTCTTCATCTGCTCTCCCCCTACTTCGTTTGCTCTGCTTGTTGACATTCTTTCTCTATTTTTTTGAGAAGCTTTGTCTGCTTGAATGTTTTAAAATTTACATTAATGTACTGCTGTAACTATTTCTCTTGGTTTCTCCGCCAAACTTTTCCCAAAGCCACGTGACTCTCCTTGGTTCTTATCTCTTGCTTATTTTGCTCTTTCAATTACTTTTTATTTTTTATTTATTCAATTACTTAGATGGGCAAGTGTCAACTTCTAGTGGCATGGAGTTTTGTTTAACTGATTACATGGGTCATAAATAGAAATTTAACTATTCTTTGAATACATTAACAAATTCTTTAAGTCCTAAAGAACATAGAATTTATAGGCTCTAAGAGAATTATTATTATTATTATTATTATTATTATTATTATTATTATTATTATATAAAATAGCGGTAAACCCGAAACGGTACACCGTTATTGATCGGTATCCGAAATATATCGTATCGGTGGCCAAACCGGTACAGCCTCCAATATGGTATTGACTTCCTTGCCCATAAGTGATTGCTACATTAGCATTTCATTTAAAATTCAATACATTCTATCATACCTAATAACATCTTAATAAACTCCTAATTTGGTTAGATTTATATATGTGTATTAGCATTGATTGGGTTTAGTTGTGTTTATTCTTAAATATCTGAAAAATAATGTGACATGTAGGGATTGGAGGGGTAAAACATAAGTTTTACACCATATCTTTTTAGAATTTAATATCTAAATATATTTCAAATATAATGTCATTTTTTGGTTGGCAGTAAAACAAAGCTTAAGATAAGCAAAGTAGCATTATATTATGTGAAAATTATATTTTTCCACTTTAAATTATATTTCTTTTTACACTTTGCTCCTTGAACTATTAAAAACACGATTATTCCCCCCCCCCCCCTCCCCCTCCCCCTCTTACCCAAAGTTAAAACTCTGTAACACTTAATCCCTTGTCATTTGTTTTGAGATTAACTCTAATAGAATTTAACATTAAAAAACTAATTTATCCCTCTCCCAAAAATAGCCTGTAGAGAGTAAATTAGTCTTTTAATGCTACATTCCATTAAACTTAACACCAAAACATACGGTAATGGGTTAGGTGTTACAGAGTTGTAACTTTGGAGGTTTAATCATGTATTTCGATAGTTTAGGGAGAAAAATGTAAAATAGGGTATAATTTAGGGTTAAAAGGTGTAATTATCCATTGTATTATTGAACACCAAAGTATGGCAGTTAATGCAAGCTAAAGAAAACAATTCACATGATCTTAATCAAGTGATGGCAAGTCAAAGGCAAGTCAAAGGTGATGGTTATGTTACAGCAATTTCCAGAGGGATTCTTAGCTAAGTTTTATGGAATTAAAGCACTTATAGTGAGACACATGGCAAAGAAACAAGAATAATAACTGTCAAGATCCATGTATAAATAAGAAGAATACTCTCTCACACAACCTGTAAGGTTGAATTTAATCAACCATCTTGTTGGCTTTATTCCGTGCCAAATTTGCTTGTATTTCAACATTAGTAACCCTGTATTTAGGTGGGATTGTTGCAAGGGTAGTGAGTGAGATAGAGTGTTGAAATACTCAAGAGTGTGCAAGAAAACAAAGACTCGCGACTGGATCTCGCGGATGACTCGCGGCTGCAAGCCGACAGAAGATGCACACATGCCAGGCATGCCAAAAGTTGAAGCGTCATGCTAGCTGGAGCATTACAGGACAAAATAGGACAACTGGCCGTTCTGTTATCTCGCGGCTGGATCTTGTGACTCAGTCAAGTTGCGAGCTAACCCTGTTTTGAAAAACTTGACTCTTCACATTCCATTCTCACCCCAGTATAAATACCCCTCATATCCACAAAAGAATGAGAGCTTCCAGAGAGAATTTTGAGAGAGAAACCCTAGAGTAAAACAAGATTGATTCATCCACAATCTTTACATAAGAGACTCTTCAAATTCCTCAACTCTCTTCCTCTTCATTGTTAAATCCTTGAGAGGCATTTTACCAAAACCTTTTCTCACCATATCCATTACTGTGAGAGGACTATTTGGTGTTCTGGGAAGCAGTTAGGAAGGAACCAATTTACATTGGTTGATGCTATGGTCAAGTAGCGAAATCCGGGAAGCTAGAAAAGAAATAGGTTCGGCGCAACCTCGTTGGAGCAAGAAGCTTGGAGGGCTTAGGTACACTGGGTAGATTAGGCTTGGAGGGTCTATTGCTATTCATGTATCCCAACTACATTTTCTAGTGGATTGTTTACCGCTTGGAGGGCGACGGAGAGGTTTTACGCCGAGGGCTTTGGTTTCCTCTTCGATAACACATCGTGTGTTGTCCTTGTGTTTGCATCTCTCTCCCCTTTGTCTTTGCCATTTAATTTCTGCTGTGGATGTGATATTATTTAGTTTAGATTGTTATCAATTCTGTATTAGGCTTATGTTCATATTCCGCACATAAATTGTTTGATATTAAGCTTGAATTGGTAATTTGTAAATTGGGGGTCTAAACGTTCAAGGGTGTTTTTACACTTATTGAACTTTCAATTGGTATCAAAGCGGGTGCACTTGTTGTGGTTTAATTACCTAAGTGCGATCCTAGACCCCTTTGTTATGGATGCTGTTATGGAAAATGCCATGCTGAATTGTAGTTTAAGTGTTTGTGAAAATGACTCTATGAGTATGTTTGAAGGGTGTCCTAACAATGAACTCGTAGAGTTGTTAAAAACAAAGAAACATGCTAGGATATTTGTTCACATGCTGAAATATGTTGAAAATAAGAATCACATCTTACATAATAGCATATTTGAATCTAAATCGTTGATTAAGAAATACAAAAGAAAAAATAGAATGTTGTGTGAGATGATTGATAGACTGAAAATGAAAGGTCAATCTAACAGAAGCATGAAAACTGAAGATAAGATTCTGTTTGAAGGTCAAGAATGTTTGTCACATGTGAGCTTATTTGTGCATACCTCATTGAAGGTATTTAACTCATGCTTGTGGTATCTTGACAGCGGGTGTTCTCGTCACATGACAGGGGATAAATCACTGTTTAAGACACTCAAAGAGAAGGTTGGTGACTATGTAAATTTTGGTGATGGAAGTCATGCTCAAGTTCTTGGTAAAGGGACCATCGAGATATCTGGATTACCTCTGTTGAAAGATGTTTTATACATCAAAGGGCTGAAGGCAAATCTTTTGAGCATCACTCAAATATGTGATGAGGATTTCCTTGTCCAATTCTCTAAGAAGGGTTGCTTAATCATCAATGAAGAAGGGATTCAAGTCTTGGAGGGAAATCGGACTATAGACAATTGCTATGGCGTAGTTCCTACGGCACCCGTTTCGTGTAGAAGTGCTCACGTTGACATGTTGGAATTGTGGCATCACAGATTTGGGCATGCGAATTTCAAACAAGTAGCTAAAGTGTCTAAACTTGAAGCAGTTGAGGGACTTCCTAAGTTTGGAAAGGTGAAGAAGACTATTTGTGGTGCATGTCAAATGGGAAAGCAAACAAAGGCAAGTCATCACAAGGTGAATGTGATTGCTACTTCACGATGTTTAGAGTTACTTCATGTTGATTTAATGGGGCCTACAAGAACTGAAAGTCTAGGAGGAAAGAGGTACATTATGGTTATTGTGGATGATTACTCAAGATACACTTGGGTTGAATTTCTTAGAGAAAAATCAGAAGCATGTGAAAGGCTGGAAATTCTTTGCAAGAAACTACAAAACGAGAAAGGGGTCCCTATTGCCAAGATAAGAAGTGACCATGGGAAGGA
The DNA here is from genome assembly GCA_028535165.1 of Quercus tomentella. Lineage (NCBI taxonomy): Eukaryota > Viridiplantae > Streptophyta > Magnoliopsida > Fagales > Fagaceae > Quercus > Quercus tomentella. The sequence continues at coordinate 46,234,342 of JAPQVY010000156.1, forward strand.
ATTTGAGAACGCAAGATTTGAGTCATTCTGTGAAAAGAATGGAATCAAAAAGGAATTTTCAACCCCCAAAACTCCTCAACAAAATGGAGTGGTAGAGAGAAAGAATCGGGTAATTCAGGAAATGCCAAGAGTCATGTTACTTAACAAACAAATACCTCAAAAGTTTTGGGGAGAAGCCGTGAACACCTCATGTCACATTGGCAATAGAATATTCTTCCGAGTAGGAACAAAGAAGACCGCCTATGAGATTTGGAATGGAAAGAAGCCGAGAGTAAAGTATTTCCGAGTGTTTGGAAGCAAGTGTTATATCCTAAATGATCGGGAGAATCTTGGGAAATTTGATGCAAAAAGTGAAGGTATTTTCCTTGGGTACTCTACTACTAGCCGAGCGCATAGAGTTTTTAACAAGAGAACTAAGACAGTGATGGAGTCCATCAATGTCAAGATTGATGATGCCTTAACAAAGGTCGAGATGATTGATGATGGAGAAGGGCTGAGCACCAAAGAACCCGATGTTGAGGTCGAAGCTCTTGATATAGAAGTTAAAGGATCTACACCGAAAGAAGAGTCAACTCCATGAACCCAAGAATGGAAACAAGATCGATGTCTAGAACATCAAGTCCTCTCACTCCACCGGAAGTCCATCCTCCAATCTCATGGAGTGATGAAGTCTCCACATCAAAGAAGCCATCATCAAGAGTGATTAAGAATCATCCAGAAAGCAACATTATAGGGTCTCTAGATGAAGGTCTTCGCCTCAGAAAAGGAAACATCCTTTTGGCCGATCATGTAACATATCATTGCTACCTTGCTCAATTTGAGCCAAAAAGGGTATAAGAAGCTCTTCAAGATGAGAATTGGGTTGAGTCAATGCATGAAGAGCTGAATCAGTTTGTGAGGAATGATGTGTGGGAATTTGCTCCAAGGCTTGAAAATGTTCATGTCATAGGCACTAAATGGATATTCAAAAACAAAACCGATGAAGATGGAGAGATAATACGGAATAAATCTCGATTAGTAGCTCAAAGATACACTCAAGTAGAAGGAGTAGACTTTGATGAATCCTTCGCTCCTGTGGCAAGACTTGAGTCTATTCGAATTCTCATGTCCATTGCATGCACTATGAACTTCAAATTATATCAAATGGATGTAAAATGTGCATTTCTTAATGGATACCTGAATGAAGAAGTGTTTGTTGAGCAACCAAAAGGCTTTGAGGATCCTCACTTTCCTAATCATGTACTGAGATTGAAGAAAGCCCTTTATGGCTTAAAACAAGCACCTAAAGCTTGGTATGATCGGCTTACACATTACCTCCTGGATAGAGGATTCAAAAGAGGATATGCCGACCGGACGTTGTTTGTCAAAAATAATGAAGATTATCTCCTTGTGGCACAAGTATATGTTGATGACATAGTGTTTGGGGCTAGCATTGAAGATCGAGCTATTGAATTCTCTGAGGAGATGAAGAAAGAATTTGAGATGAGTATGGTGGGGGAACTTACATTTTTCTTGGGCCTTCAAGTCAAACAACAGAAGGAAGATATATTCGTCTCACAAGAGAAGTATGCTAGAAACATTGTCAAGAAGTTTGGACTAGACTCCAAAAAACATGCCTCCACACCCATGAGCTCGTCTACTAAACTGAATGTTAATTCTTCCAGAGTGGAAGTGAGTCCTACCTTATATAGGAGTATCATTGGGAGTTTACTCTATCTTACAGCTAGTAGACCGGACATTGCATTAAGCATTGGTGTTTGTGCCAGATATCAAGCTGCTCCAAAGGAATCACACCTGACTGCAGTTAAGCGAATTATTCGATATATCAATGAAACTTTAGACTATGGTCTGTGGTATTCAAAAGACTCAAATGCTTGTCTTGCTGGGTATTCAGATGCTGACTGGGCTGGTAGTGTGGACGATCGGAAGAGTACCTCAGGAGGATGTTTCTACCTTGGTAACAATCTTGTCTCGTGGATGAGCAAGAAACAAAATTTCGTGTCTCTCTCTACTGCTGAAGCAGAATACATAGCCGCTGGAAGTTGCTGCACCCAGCTTCTTTGGATGAAGAAATTACTCCATGACTATGGAATTCCTCAAGAGACGATGTGTGTCTTCTGTAACAACACCAGTGCCATTAATCTTTCCAAGAACCCTGTCTAGCATTCAAAATCTAAACACATAGAGATACGTTACCATTTCATTCGAAATTTGGTAGAGGAAAAAGTTGTGTGTCTTGACTTCATACACACCGACAATCAAAAGGCGGACATCTTCACCAAGCCTCTCGATGGTCCACGGTTTGAATCCCTCTGTAAGACCATTGGTGTCGGTACAATTCCTTGAATCTCTTGTGTGATGTGTGCTTCACATATTTACAATGTATTATTTTGTCTGTTGAGGCACACACTACTTTGTTGTTCTTTTTTTTGTATAGCATGTTTCTGTTGGATGTTAATTGCTGTGTCTATTTTTGTTGTTTTTACATTGTTGCTTTTGATCAATCTTTTCCTTCTTATGTGTCAAAAATCCAAAAACCACATAAAAAGTAGAAAATCAAAAAGTTTGATCGACATTGTTGAGTTTTGTCTCAAAACTTGTTTTGCCTTGTACCTTTGTGCTAATGGCTTTGTGCATTTTTTAGCGTAGCTTGTTCCTTTGCACTTTTATTACTGTGGAAGAAATCTTGAAATCTATGTGATTGTTGTAAATAGATCTTCAAACTTGTCATGAATGATTAGTGAATGGTTATGTTGATCTTGAGACATGCATAGACTTGTGTCTATATATCTTCCCACTTTTTATTTTTTTTGCTAAAAAGAGCTCACCAAATATAAATCTCCAAATGAAAAGAGATTTTGAGCTGCAATAACCTGTCGCACATACTAGTATTTGACTAGGAAAAAAGAAAAGTGACCAAAAATAAAGTTTATGATTATTCAAAAGCCAAAGGCTATATCATCAAGGTGAAATATCAAATATCACTCTCACAAGGAAAGGTGATTGTTTCAAAATGATCAAAAAGATCAAATGTTATGCTTAAAAGTGGAGTCAAATGTAAAGCTCCAAGTTATGTTATCAAGTCTTGTGGGAAGTCATATATGCATACTTCTATAATTGAGATGGGTCACATGATCTAGTGCTAATTGTGTATGCCTTGGTTGAATTGATTATTGAAGCTTCACATTAGACTAAGGACTATCTCATTGTTGATATCCACACACAACACACAAGTTTATGTTCAATGAATGCCATATTCATTTGTGTGATTGTACTTGATAAAATGTGTTCTCACATGCTCAATATTTGTTAATTCAAACACAAAAAGATTTTTGAGTGTTTAAGTTATTTTTGGAAAAGTGTTTTGTTTTTACAAAAACTGAAAATCTTCAAAAACAGTGTGTCCTGTTTTGGCGACTCAGTCGCGAGTCAGTCAAGTCGCATGCCACAGTCGCGAGATCGCGGGTTAGTTTTGGCGACTTGTTCACGAGTGGAAGGTTCAGTCGCGAGGGGTACACAGAGATTTTTGCAGCTCATCTCGCGACTCTCTCGCGAGTGAGACTTCCAGTCGCGAAAAACACTTAGCAAATTTTTCAAAATTTTTGTTATAAAGTGTTTTGACAGGTTATTTTGGCGACTTTCTGGCAACTAACCTCAGCCGCGAAAATCGAGTGTTTTGCAAAATGAGCTCATTTTCAACATTATTCTCACAAAGGGTCTTATTTGATTGTCCTGCACTCTGTGGTAATCTCCAAAATCTTCAATTTTTTCAATATCACTGTGGTAATCTCCAAAATCTTCCACCATTTTGTTATCATTCTCTCAATCTTCAAGGAAAGTTATGGGTTTTGTCCTCTACTCTTTATTTGTTACCATTTTGTTACCATTCTAATGGATGTTGTGTTCTATTTGGTATTTGTATATCTCTTCCTGTGTTTGATTTTCTTGTGTCTGGTGATTTCATTTTTTTGTGATTATAATCTGATCCACTCTATATAGTGGCCACATTGGGTCATTTTTGTCCCTCATTGCTATTTTCTGGTCATTTCCATCTAGCTCTTAGGGTTTTCTTCATTACCCATAATTTGAAACTAACCCACTGCTAATAACGTCTGTTGGATTGTGTTGTTCTTTCTTTTCCTCTATTACATGATACAGACTGGAAATGTCTCCATTCAAGAAAGCAACTGTGAAAGGAGGTAGTTCCAAAGGAAAGGAGCCTGTCATTGATGTCGATGACTACTCACCTCAAACAAAAGGGACTCGTTCTTCATCAAGAGTGTTCGATCCCAACAAGTTCAGATCCTATGCTGCCTTTCAAACTCATGAAAATTATTTCCGAAATGCTACACCATTACTGGAAAGACCTTTTGACCAATCATCACTTCATGACACTGACATTCCAAAATGGTTTGCTCACAAGGATTGGAATTACCTTCTCTCCGATCTAGATAAAGCTTATGAGAATTTGGTAAAGGAATTTTATGCCAATGCAATTGTGGAAGGAGAAGAACTCAAGTGCTGGGTTAGGAGAAAGAGATTTTCAGTCTCTCCTGCATATTTGGCAGAGATCATTCACATCAACTGACCAATGCTTAGACACTCACCGGTTTATGATGATCTTTGTCTTGATGAGGAACTCCTTAAGGATAGTCTTGGACAAGACTTGGAATTTTCATCCAATGGAAACTCAGTCAGCGTTTCCTCTCTTCCTCCGAAACTGAGAGTGCTTACAATTGTGATGTTTCACAATTTGTACCCCCTATCGAGCACTGGGTATATGAACCTCGGAAGTGCCTTGTTTCTTCATGACATAATCTCTGATGTAGAGATTGACATATGTGCTCATATCTTTCATGTTCTGCGCAAAACGGTTCTACAAACTGAGTCCCGGATATGTGTTCCTTTTTACTGTCTCATTTCAAGGATCTTGAAGCTCAAAGGAATTTATCTAACAGCAAATGAATCTCCTTGCCCAAAACCGAGTCTAATCAACGCAAGCATTGGTCATAGTCGGAAGAGAGCAAAACCGGAAACTTCCACATCTCGCAGTGGTTCGCATTTCAGTACTCTCTCCCTTGATGAAAAACTTGACCACATTGTATCATTTGTCCACGAGTTGAGTACCAAGATGTCCGGACTCACATCTACTCTACACCATTACAGCACTCGATGGGATATGAAGTTTACCTCACTACAAACTCAATTGGATCAGATTCAGAGGAAGCTCGAAGAGAATTTGTAGTTATTCCACGACAAAAAGGGGGAGTGATAGCTTGATCAGAGGGGGAGAAAATTACCTAAGGGGGAGTGTTTCTGCAAGCAGTTTCAATACTTTATTTTAAGTTGTCTTTCAGTTTATATAATGGTGATTTGTACCCATGTTACTTTTGTAAGCTTTTAGGGTTATCTGTAGGCTTTATGGTCTGTACTATGCTTTATGCAGCCTTTATGTTTTTGTTAAATCAGTACTTCTAACTAAATGTCATGCATTTTCTTGTTAAGTACTGTCACTCTTGTGCCCTTGTAGGATTGTTCCTAGATGCATATACTTAGTGTTTTATACATTGGTTGAGTGTTGGGCATACAAGTAACTTGCATTGTTCTTGTTAGCTTGTATGTTCAAGTGTTCATTCCAAGTGTGAATGAGCATTGTGGTCACTACCTTGTAGTGATTACTTGTTTGATCAAGCCATGGTTTGTTTCTTAACTCCATCTTTGCTTGATCACATTATGCCTGCTTCATATGCATTTCATGTTTTTCTACATACAATGATCATGGTGTATTGTTGTGTTTCAGGAGTTTCATGTTCATATGATTCAAGTGCCTCACAGTTTCTAGAGTTATGTGTGAGTGAGTTTTACTCAACTGTTCCCAACTCACATGTTAAGTCTAAAGTCTGTTTTAGGGTTTTGTCACGGAATAGCCAAAGGGGGAGATTGTAAGATTGAATTTAATCAACCATCTTGTTGGCTTTATTCCGTACCAAATTTGCTTGTATTTCAGCATTAGTAACTCTGTATTTAGGTGGGATTGTTGTAAGGGTAGTGAGTGAGATAGAGTGTTGAAATGCTCAAGAGTGTGCAAAAAAATAGAGACTCACGGCTGGATCTCACGGGTGACTCGCGGCTGCAAGCCGCCAGAAGATGCACACTTGCCAGGCATGCCAGAAGTTGAAGCGTCATGCTAGCTGGAGCACTACAGGACAAAATAAGACAACTGGCCGTTCTGTTATCTCGCGGCTGGATCTAACGACTCAGTCAAGCCGTAAGGCCAAGCCGCGAGCCAGCCCTATTTTGAAAAACCTGACTCTTCACATTCCATTCTCACCCCAGTATAAATACCCCTCGTACCCACAAAAGAATGAGAGCTTCCAGAGAGAATTTTAAGAGAGAAACCCTAGAGTAAAACAAGATTGATTCATCCACAATCTTTACATAAGAGACTCTTCAAATTCTTCAACTCTCTTCCTCTCCATTGTTAAATCCTTGAGAGGCATTTTACCAAAACATTTTCTCACCATATCCATTACTATGAGAGGGCTGTTTGGTATTCTGGGAAGTAGTTAGGAAGGAACCAATTTACATTGGTTGATGCTATGGTCAAGTAGCGGAATCTGGGAAGCTAGAAAAGAAATAGGTTCAGCGCAACCTCTTTGGGGCAAGAAGCTTGGAGGGCTTAGGTACACTGGGTAGATTAGTTTTGGAGGGTCTATTGCTATTCATGTATCTCAACTACATTTTCTAGTGGATTGTTTACCACTTAGAGGGCGGCGGAGAGGTTTTACGCCGAGGGCTTCGGTTTCCTCTTCGATAACACATCGTGTGTTGTCCTTGTGTTTGCATCTCTCTTGCTTTTATCTTTGCCATTTAATTTCTGTTGTGGATGTGATATTATTTGGTTTAGATTGTTTATCAATTCTGTATTAAGCTTATGTTCATATTCCGCACATAAATTGTTTGATATTAAGCTTGAATTGGAAATTTGTAAATTGGGGTCCTAAACGTTCAAGGGTGTCTTTACACTTATTGAACTTTTACAACCCACGCACACTCATCTATCAAACTAGTGACGTTGATTCCCTCATTCCTGAAATCTAGAGGTTATCACTTCATGCTTATAAGTGCATCATTGCTTCGCATGAATTAGACTTGTAACTTTGGCTTTGTAATCTTGTTACTATTATTAATATAGCATCTTTACTTTCCTTATTCTCATTGTTAATCTAGATATTTCACAAAATATCATATCAAGTTAGACTATACTGAACTCATTCTTTTCTGTGAAGTGAATTTTCTACCTCAAAAAGAGTTTAATTTGTTCAAGTGGACATAAAATAAATAAAAAATTCCCCCAAAATATTATCATTTTGACGATGATCATACAAAATATGGAAAGATTAAAATATGATCGATGATTATACAAAATATATAGGGAATTGAAACACATTGACATCATATTCACTCTTTTATATACCATAAAAACTGAGAATACATTTTCTAACAAGAGAAACTTTGAAATCTTTTAATAGCTCGTCCTCATATAGAATATGAGGTGTTTTTTAACGGATGAGATTCCAAGAGAGCTAAGTTGCAAAAACGAGGATATATTTGAAGTAATAAGATCTTGACAATTTATCCAAACAATAAGTTAAAACATTTCTTATAGGTTATAATCCCACCAATAAATCTTGTAAGTTATTATTGTTATTATTTGGGAACAAATTTTCTCGTTCATCCAGACAAATTTCTTATACCAACCAAAATTCAAATCAGAGATAGCAAAATTGGACTCGAACTGAATCCAAAATTTTTGACCTAGAATAAAAGTGGGTTAACTTGACCCAACCGACTAACCTATGACCCGACCTTTTATTTTAAACTATAAATAAATAAATTTTAGACCTTGAAATATCATTGACGTTGTTCAGAAGAAAAAAGGTTAACATTTTTTAATTTTGAAAAATAATTTCACAAATACCTTACTTCTTGGCAATGTAAAAAGAACATCAAAAGGAAGAGGCCTATTATTGTTGTTGTTTCTAATGTTGATACCATATCTTGTATGGCTTTGATTTGCATGCCAAATTACCAATTTAAGCCCTAAAAGGCCAAAATTTGCTTTATTAATATGAAAAAGAAAAAGTAATTATATGAAATAAATTTTTTTTTTTGTCCTGTACATATATTGAATAAATCATTTTAACGGTCGAAGAGTTTTAAATCCCCAAATTACTATTTTTGACTAAGTTATACCAACCCTAACTGGTGTTTAGTCAAGGTTTGACCGAAAGTCCAATCATCATATCACGATAAATTTATGCCCATGTTAAAAATCATGAAATTCCTGTTAAAATGATCTAGAGTATCAGTGCAAAAATATATAAATACATTTATGAATTTTTCATTGCGTATCGTAAAATTCAACTCATAATTTATTAGAAGTACAATCCAGCAATTTCTTTTTATTTTATTCTCAAAAAACTAACGAATGAATTTGTAAGAGTGAAAAAAAGAAAAACATAAGATAGGTAGAGAGGCATTGTTAAGCCTTGGTGCAATCCCTTGGCTTGAAGGACACAGTTTTCTTGACAATATCATAGCCTACCAACTGATCAGCTTGGGCCAAGTTACCGAAAATGGCGACTGAGTCACCTGCAGGAATGAAAGCCATGCACGTAATTGTTTCATCTCCAGCGTAAGTGTAGGGCGCACTCAGCGTCACATCTGCACCACCGGTGAAATGAGCTACGATAGTTGGGACTTTAAAAGTAGATTCGGGGGAGTCGAAGCAAAGACTGAAGGTTTTCTGCGGGTCTGGAACGACTGGTAATTTAATTTGGGCTTTTAATGCTGCTTCAAAACCGGTGTACAAGTCTGATGGCAACAATGTCAATGTTGTGCCTGAATCAATGATAATATTGCCGTCTGGTGCTTTGGCAGAAATCGGGGTGATTTTTGTTGGGCCAACACTAATTGCTTCAAGTGTTAGGGTGTAATAGACGTCAGTTTCACCGGTAGCTAGGGGTGTAGTCACGGCTCCAGGACCTGATACCACGGCATTTGTACCAAAATTCAATTTGCTTGTGGCTTGGGGTTTGTCAAATGGAACCAAGCAGTAGGAGAATTTGCCAGCAATAGAAGTACTCAATTGGGAAACAAGAGAAGTCGCGCTGCCTCCAAGGCCAACAATCCCAGAACCTTTTTGACTAAAAACTCCAGTGTTATCATGTCCACATCCTATGATAGTTTTAGGGAATCTTGCAGTTGATCCCAGTGTGACAGTGTCGAGAGCAAGGTCTCCGCCTGAGGAAGATCCATCGCCATATGTCATGGTATATTCGCAATTATTAGAGCGTACGCAATGTCCTGATATAGTCCTACATTGGGGTGCAGTGCATGGAACTGTTTTATATGTGCTTGACTTTGCAGGATCAAAAATTGGATCTTTTTGTTTGTAGCATTCAGTGCAAGGCGCGCATTGTAGCCAAGTCAAATCACTGCCCGTGTCAGCAATTCCTAACACTTTGACTGGTGGTGTACCGACAGCGTATTGCATGAGGTATTCACCACTATCTGGGACTATTTCTGAACCAACTGCGTTGGTAGAGAATGAAGAAGTTGGCCTAAAATGATTGACACGGTTAATGGAACGACGCAAAGCATTGGCTAACCGTTGTTGGGGAGTTTCAGAAGGGTCATAGAAGGGAGATTTTGGAGAATCGCGGTGCATTAGCTCCACGCTAAAGCCGTCATTGGAAGCCTCGATGAGAGATAAGCTACAAAGAATGACAATGGAGTATGTTGTTGCCAATGCAACCAAGTAAGGAAGTGAGTGAAGAGATGCCATGACTTATTGTTGCCTGTTTGTGATGATGAAAAGGTGAAGGATTTTGGTGAAGAATAGAGAAATATTTAATGTGAGAAACGAAATAAAGAAATGTCGAAGGCAATGCTAGAAACAAAATTCAAGTTTTTCCCAAAGATCTGATAAGTTGAGAATGGTTACTAGGAAGATGAAAACAAATTTGACGATCATACGAAATTTATAGGTAATTGAAACACATTGACAGCAAATTAACTATTTTCTACCAAGAGAAACTGAGAATACATTTTCTAACAAGAGAGTTTGACATCGTTCAACAGCTCAAATACTTAATTTTGGAAGTAGTGATAAATAAATGAGGTGGAAATTGGTTAGTTTTGTTATTTATTTGTATTCAAATTGATTCCTATGTTATAAATAAAATTTATTCCTATATTTAGGATCTGTTGATGAGGTTCTTTCATCTTAGTCTATTTAGGAAAATTAAGCACATAATGAGATTTTTGCAGAAAATTAACTAAAAATATCTATTTGCTCTCTCAAATTCAGGAGATTGGTTAACTCAAATTGACTATATTATCAATTTACTAGCCTTATTACACATGATCTGTGACTTTTTTAAAATATATATTAAAATTTTCATTCATCGGAATAAGAGACTTTTTAATTTTTAGAAAATGTTGAAATTTTATATTCATCCCAATTTAGGGTTTATGCATTTTTATTTTACCAAAAATAGATAGAAATTTTCACCCACCCACGAAATAATGACTTCAATGCTATATTGGTATATTAATTTTTTGGGGTTAGGTCTCATCACACTTCTGTTTATTTTCGATGATTAAAAAATGCAAAAACCTTAAATTGAGAAAAATAGAAATTTTCAGCATTTTCTGAAAATCAAAAAGTCTCTTGTTGACATGATTGAAAAATTTTAATATTTAAAAATTAAAGAAGATTCAGAGCATGGATGAAGTGCATGCGATGAGAATAGTGTATAAAAAGAAAGAAAGCAAAAAACTAGCTGCTGGCTGTAGGGTTTTTTTTTTTTTTTTTTTTTTTGAGAAGAAGAATGACAAAACTTAGTTTTATATATATATATATATATAAATATATAAATATATATATATATTTATTAAATTCAAACACATGATTATACAAATAAAGATATTAGAAGTGGAATCCTAAGTGCTCCCCATGTATTTTTTTTTTTTTTTTTTAAAGAATTTTCTAATTTATTCTACTTGGAGATATGGATTATCTTTTCTAATTTATCTTTTTATTATTCTTATTTATGCGATTATTTGTGACCATCTCATGGTTGCATACACAATTTTTTAGAGACCTTTTTTAACACATCAGCTTATCCATGTTTCAAGTGTATGTCTCCGTCATAATCTTTTATCAAAAAGGTGTACGCCTCTCCCATAAAAACTTTAACAATACACTGAGTTCTTTCCTTCATAATATAGTTGTAAGTTTTTGTTTGTTGTTTTAGTAAGATAAAACTTGGGTATTGTAGGGACATAGAATTTGGTCCCTGAGGTGCTCACCTCAGAATTCTACTATAACAGTTCATATAACTTAAATACAGATAAACAATAAGAAATAAACACTTCACAATGGGAAACACAAACAATAGATTTCTTTGCCCATTCATATAACGATTACAATTACAAACATTAACATAGTAAACTTTCTTGTTCCTGTGGTCACACCCTTAGTGTTACTTTCTCTCTCTTTCTAATCCATACTCTTTCTTGTTACTTCCCAAAGCCTCAGGGAAATTTTTCTCAACTTTATCGGATTCCTCCCCTCCCTTATCCTAGAACTCTGACTTTTGGGGATTGTTGCCACTGTTCTAGCTGTGTAACTGCATTGAATGTGACAAGGGTGAGGTAAGAACCTCATCACTGATGCGGAGGTAAAGATCTTCAACTTTCTTATATGTTCTTAAACCTTTCCGTGGTTCCAGGAATCTTCTGGTAATCACACGTGGACCGATCATGCCCTATACCTCGGATAAGGTGGCACCTTACCATCTCCATAGGAACTAATTTTTGCATTACTCGTAATTTATTATACAAATGTGAACAATGAATACATCTTGGTTCTTGGATGTGATGATTTCAATTTTTTTTTTTTTTTTTTTTTTTTTTAAGAAGCCACCTTTGATCATGTGCATTTATGGTTAAGAATTTTGAGAAAAGTTCAAGATAATTAGGGTAGAAACATATACCAAAATTAATGATTTTTCAAGTATATAGTGGGATTGATGCCCTATAAATAATAGCTTACAAATAATACTTTGTCTAATTGTTATCACCTAAATAGTAAATACATCACTTTATACTTTTATTAATGATAATATCTGAGGTGCTATGTTTTTACTCTATATCTAAAAGCATTGTAGTTCAATTGACATTTTTCTGTTATTTACAATAATGACATTCGGTGTTCAAATCACCCCCTATCTAACTACCAAATTATCAACAAAAATTACATTTATGGAAAATGCTAATGAGTACCTTTAGGATATTGGTTAATAATCCATTTTAGGAAAGTTTTAACATCACTTTTATGGGAAATGATAAAAGCTATCAAAATATTAATTGCTTTTTTTTCTTTTTCCAAAAAAAACTTTCTTTAACTGGATTGTTAACCAATACTCTAAGAGCACTCATTAGCATAACCCTATATTTATATACGTAATTAACAAGCATAAATGAGGTGTTATACCTTTACTCTAGCTTCACTTAAAGTTCTCCTAGAAGAGACATCCTTGACAAGAACAAATTGTCTGACACTTTTCCAGCACACTTAGACTTTCAATGCTCAATAATTGCAAGGAAAAAAGAATTGAGTAACGCTACAGCCACAAACTATTTTACAACATTTTTATAAACTATTGATGTGGTAAATTCTTATTAGTTCTAATACGAGTCTACTACTAACAACACATTTATGTTTATCAATAATTATTTGAAAATTACTAAAGCTACATCAACAGTATGTAAAAATGTTGTAAAATAGTTTGTGTATGTAGCATTACTCAAAAGAATTTACAATTCATGAAGAAATGAATAAGGATGGATGTAAAATTTAATTAATCATAACAATTAAAGATATATTGAAAAATAAATAAAGGCATAATAATTGGCTTTCTAACCTTACTGGTTGTTGACCTGTGCTTTGCATGGGTATCTTCTTCTTCTTCTTTTTTTCTTTTTCCTTTTTCTTTTTTAAATGATGATGTTTTCAAGAAGTATGAGGTGTAATACATGTTTCTTAAAAAAAAAAAAAAAAAAAACTGTAATACCAAATTCTTTATTAGAATAAAACAAAGAATCTATATATGTATATATATATATAAAAAGAGAGAGATGGGTTCAAGTTACACCTAGTAAAACTCCATAAGACTTACACCTTTTTTAGACCATTTATTTGTATTAGATCTAAGGGTAAAAAAACACTCATAATCTTATAATTAATGTTCTCTAGATCTAAGGCATTAACTCTTCTTATTAATTCTCCAAATGGATTTGTTAGACCCCAAATCTCTCTATCTTATACAAGTCTCTCTCTCTCTCTCCCCATTGACAAATGGATTCTCCATGTTTAATTGATGGCTTCTCTCTATTCTTAATCTTCATCCTAGAGAAGAAGACAAATTGATTATTTTATTTTATTTTTTTTTTTGGCCAAATTCAAAAGACCAACATGTCATGATTTTTAAAATATAGAACAAAAGTAATATTAAGTTAAATTTGGGAGTGTTCTAACTAAAGGCCAGCTTGAGGATTTTGAGTACTATGGAAAGAGTTTTAAATATTTGAGTACTTCTAAAGAAATAGATTTTGACTTTTTAAGGTAGTTCAATATTTTACTCTATATCTAAAAGCATTGTAGTTCAATTGACATTTTTCTGTTATTTACAATAATGACGTTCGGTGTTCAAATCACCCCCTATCTAACTACCAAATTATCAACAAAAATTACATTTATGGAAAATGCTAACAAGTACCTTTAGGGTATTGGTTAATAATCTATTTTAGAAAAGTTCTAACATCACTTTTATGGGAAATGATAAAAGCTATCAAAATATTAATTGCTTTTTTTTCTTTTTCCAAAAAAACTTTCTTTAACTGGATTGTTAACCAATACTCTAAGGGCACTCATTAGCATGACCCTATATTTATATACGTAATTAACAAGCATAAATGAGGTGTCATATCTTTACTCTAGCTTCACTTAAAGTTCTCCTAGAAGAGACATCCTTGACAAGAACAAATTGTCTCACACTTTTCTAGCACACTTAGACTTTCAATGCTCAATAATTGCAAGGAAAAAAGAATTGAGTAATGCTACAGCCACAAACTATTTTACAACATTTTTATAAACTATTGATGTGACAAATTCTTATTAGTTCTAATACGAGTCTACTACTAACATCATATTTATGTTTATCAATAATTATTTGAAAATTACTAAAGCTACATCAACAGTTTGTAAAAATGTTGTAAAATAGTTTGTGTATGTAGCATTACTCAAAAGAATTTACAATTCATGAAGAAATGAATAAGGATGGATGTAAAATTTAATTAATCATAACAATTAAAGATATATGGAAAAATAAATAAAGGCATAATAATTGTCTTTCTAACCTTACTGGTTGTTGACCTGTGCTTTGCATGGGTATCTTTTTTTCTTTTTCTTTTTCTTTTTCCTTTTTCTTTTTTAAACTATAATGTTTTCAAGAAGTATGAGGTGTAATACATGTTTCTTAAAAAAAAATAAATAAAAAAAATAAAAATAAAAAACTGTAATACCAAATTCTTTATTAGAATAAAACAAAGAATCTATATATATATATATATATATAGAGAGAGAGAGAGAGAGAGAGAGAGAGAGAGAGAGAGAGAGAGAGAAAGGAGTTCAGGTTACACCTAGTATAACTCCATAAGACTTACACCTTTTTTAGACCATTGATTTGTATTAGATCTAAGGGTAAAAAAACACTCATAATCTTATAATTAATGTTCTCTAGTTCTAAGGCATTAACTCTTCTTATTAATTCTCCAAATGGATTTGTTAGACCCCAAATCTCTCTATCTTATACAAGTCACTCTCTCTGTCTCCCCGTTGACAAATGGATTCTCCATGTTTAATTGATGGCTTCTCTCTATTCTTAACCTTGATCCTAGAGAAGAAGACAAATTGATAATTTTTTTTTTTTTTTGGCCAAATTCAAAAGACCAACATGACATGATTTTTAAAATATAAAACAAAAGTAATATTAAATTGAATCCGGGAGTGGCCAGCTTGAGGATTTTGAGTGCTATGGAAAGAGTTTTAAATATTTGAGTACTTCTAATGAAATAGATTTTGACTTTTTAAGGTAGTTCAATATTTTACTCTATATCTAAAATCATTGTAGTTCAATTGACATTTTTCTGTTATTTACAATAATGACGTTCGGTGTTCAAATCACCCCCTATCTAACTACCAAATTATCAACAAAAATTACATTTATGGAAAATGCTAATGAGTACCTTTAGGGTATTGGTTAATAATCCATTTTATGAAAGTTTCAACATCACTTTTATGGGAAATGATAAAAGCTATCAAAATATTAATTGCTTTTTTTTTCTTTTTCCAAAAAAAACTTTCTTTAACTGGATTGTTAACCAATACTCTAAGGGGACTCATTAGCATGACCCTATATTTATATACGTAATTAACAAGCATAAATGAGGTGTCATATCTTTACTCTAGCTTCACTTAAAGTTCTCCAAGAAGAGACATCCTTGACAAGAACAAATTGTCTCACACTTTTCCAGCACACTTAGACTTTCAATGCTCAATAATTGCAAGGAAAAAAGAATTGAGTAATGCTACAGTCACAAACTATTTTACAACATTTTTACAAACTATTGATGTGGCAAATTCTTATTAGTTCTAATACGTCTACTACTAACATCACATTTATGTTTATCAATAACTATTTGAAAATTACTAAAGCTACATCAACAGTTTATAAAAATGTTGTAAAATAGTTTGTGTATGTAGCATTACTCAAAAGAATTTACAATTCATGAAGAAATGAATAAGGATGGATGTAAAATTTAATTAATCATAACAATTAAAGATATATGGAAAAATAAATAAAGGCACAATAATTGTCTTTCTAACCTTACTGGTTGTTGACCTGTGCTTTGCATGGGTATCTTTTTTTTTTTTTTTTTTTTTTTTTTTTTTTTTTTCCTTTTTCTTTTTTAAACGATGATGTTTTCAAGAAGTATGAGGTGTAATACATGTTTCTTAAAAAAAAAAAAAAAAAAAAAAAAAAAAAAAAAAAAAAAAAAAAAAAAAAAAAAAAACTGTAATACCAAATTCTTTATTAGAATAAAACAAAGAATCTATATATATAAAGAGAGAGAGATGGGTTCAAGTTACACCTAGTAAAACTCCATAAGACTTACGCCTTTTTTAGACCATTGATTTGTATTAGATCTAAGGGTAAAAAAACACTCATAATCTTATAATTAATGTTCTCTAGATCTAAGGCATTAACTCTTCTTATTAATTCTCCAGATGGATTTGTTAGACCCCAAATCTCTCTATCTTATACAAGTCTCTCTCTCTTTCTCCCCGTTGACAAATGGATTCTCCATGTTTAATTGATGGCTTCTTTCTATTCTTAACCTTGATCCTAGAGAAGAAGACAAATTGATAATTTTTTTTTTTTTTTTGGGCCAAATTCAAAAGACCAACATGTCATGATTTTTAAAATATAGAACAAAAGTAATATTAAGTTGAATCTGGGAGTGTTCTAACTAAGGGCCAGCTTGAGGATTTTGAGTGCTATGGAAAGAGTTTTAAATATTTGAGTACTTCTAATGAAATAGATTTTGACTTTTAAGGTAATTCAATATTTTACAGAACCATACGCCTCTATGCAGATTAACCAAAAGAGAGAGCCCATATCATGGGGGATATAAAGCTTAACTCTAGGGAGAGACGAAGAAGACAACGTGGAAAGTGGAGAATTAATGTTGTTTTCTTTCTTAATGACTTAAATTACTAATTTCTAGAGAACATTAATGATGATAAGAATATGAGTATTTTTTCAACCTTAAATCTAATACAAATCAATGGTCCAAAAAAGGTGTAACTCTTATGGAGTTACACTAGGTATAACTTGAACCCATCTCATATATATATATATATATATATATATATATATATTACTAATTTTACTCCCACACGAAATGTGTCATAGTTTCATGTTAATTGAAAAGTATTTTGATTGTTGGCTTTATTCAATGACAAAAGTTGTTGGTATTGCATTTTATGTTTGATTTATTTTCCTGTGTTTTAATGTTATTTGGAGTGGATGTACTTGAGATTATTATTGCTAGTAATATTACATTTGCTCCGAGGTAACCATATGTTGCGGTCCGTTTAGGTGCGGTCAGAGCAGTTTTTTTGTATAGCTTTAGTTGATGATGCCGAAAAATCAATAGCTCACACAATCCTCACATGCTCAAAACAATACCTGCACAACACAAAAAGAGAAGACCTAACAGAGAGCACCAGTGTGGTGCTGGCCAAGTACCCTTAGAAGGTCAAGTTAGATCTTCTCACAACTCTAGAGTGCCAAAGCTAGGGCGAATTATGCGTACCTTGATTTATGAGGGTCTCGAGGCTTTTATGGTAGTGTAGAGCTGACATCCGTGCCTTGATTAAGAAGATGTTTCCTTGTAGGAGAGAAACTCTTTATTTCGCGTATCTTGCAGAATCCTTTCCTTGTAGGAGTCTTCTTGATTAGGGTTAAGTGTGGGGTGCAAGATATTTCCTTATATACCTATGCATGCGAACCACGCAAGAGACATGTTGGACTCATCAGCTTCATCTCGTCAACTTGTCCTTCCATGAAACGTCATTTTGGCCGTCTCTAACCCATGCATTGATGACCCTCAGTTGCTCCTGTCATCCCCAATATGGATCGTCAACTTTTTGGGGTCAATCACGAGAATATAAGCAAAGTCATCAGCTACTTTAAGGTTGTCAGCTACTACAGGGTAGTCAGTTATTATTTAGGTTTCAGGAATTATACTTATCAGTTGCCCCCTACTCCATAATCCCATCGATTCCAACAGTCGGGTTGTGGAGTACTTATATATATATATATATATATATATATATATATATATATATATATATATTGGCAGATGGGGCATTTATTGCCTAACTCCTCGAGCAGCCACAATTGTCAGAACACGTGGCTCAAGCCAATTGGCCTTACTCCTGGACGAGGGTGTCGCTTCGTCTTCTATGTGTTTTTACCTTATATATACCTCACTTCCTCCCTTATTTCCTCCTATTTCATTCTTGCTGATCATCAGAGAGAACCTGTCACTTCAAGGATTTTACTCACGTTATCGTGCTTTTGTCGCTTTACTGAGACCATCTCCATTCATGAAACCGTCTGCCTTACTTGGTAAGTCATTTTTGCTCTTACTGCCTCTCATTTTTTACTTTTATCTTAATTGATTGTGAAACTTTTTAGAGAGACCGTCAACTTAGGTTCTTAGAATACCTCCGTCGCTTATAGGTAGTCAGATGTCTAGAGAAGCGACAAGTGAACAATCGTCAGTCTGCGAAGGAGCGGGCTTCGACGAGGTCTTCCCATCAGGTCATAAGCTCGAGAAGGGCTTCTCCTGGTCATCAGAGAGGAAAACGTCAGCCCAATTTTCTAACGAGGAAATGGAAAATTATGGAGGAGAAGATGAGGTAGTAAGTAAGGGCGAAGACAAGGAGGAAAGGAGAGAGAGTGACAGGGATGAAAATGAAGGTGATGAGGAGGTTATAGAGAGTACTTCAAGAAGCCCAGGAGATGACCGTCCCTTCATTCTCCCTAAAGAATGGACAGTTAATGACTTTTTACCGATGATGTCAGACAAGGTTTTCAAAAATTTACGTGACCGTTTCTAAATTCTGGACAACATCCCAATTCGTCTCCCTAGAAAGTTTAAGAAGTGTTATATAGGGAAGACCGCAGATGTTGGCATGTATGACGCCATGTTCGCGACAGGATTGAGACTGCCTCTAACGGTACTTCACCGTCAGTTGGCCAAATTTTTGGGGTTGTTCGTCAGCCAAATTGCCCCCAACGCTTGGAGGATATTCATTGGGGTTGAGATTTTGTGGGGTCGTTTAAGTGGAGGGAACCATCAACTAACTCTTGACGAGTTATTCTGGTGCTATCGTCCTCAGCACATTGTCTCGTCCCAAGGAACTTATCATTTCTTTGCAAGGAAGAAAGAACTAAGGCTGGTATCTAATATGCTTGATTCCAATAGGAATTGGAAGGGCAGGTATTTCTTTGTTAAAGGGATGAACTAGGTATGTCGTTAGGAAGAGTGGGAAACGATGCCCCATGGTTTTGACAACATAGGCGAGTAGGAGGCTTTTATTCGTAAGGTAATTGAAATCCCTTTGGACGAACGGAAGTGTCGGGATCTCATCACACTCGACACTTTACATGCTTATTGTGGGGGTCCTGAGCCAACATCAAAAGCCCATTGTCTCAACGCTTAATCCCGTCGTCGTAAGTTAGCTGTTTTAACCCTTTTCTTTCTTCGGCTTGTCTAAGGCCGTTGCTTGTCTTAATACTCCTTATTTGCCTTTTTGTAGAAATGGAGGCAACTAGGCTGAGAGCACAGGTAAGGGCTACTGTTGTGCGCAAGAATGAGGAGGGGAAGGCCAAGGAAAAAGAGGGGGCATCTTCATTAGACCTAAGGCCGTGAGCAAGGGCGCAACTAAGAGGAAGGGTGATGGGAGGGACGACCGCCAGTCCAAAACAGTGTCCGTCACTCCTAGAGAAAAGCTTCCCAAGAAGCCGTCACCTTCCAAACCAAAACATAGGGCAGGCAAAGGGATAATGACGACGTTAGGCCTCGTCACTCAAGATCCTGACCGTCATCTTCTCACACACAAGGACTATGCCTTAGAGATGGTGGGGTACATCATCAAAAACAAAGACGTGGATCCTTGTGCTGAGCAAGGGACGGAGGAGTTAGGGGCGTCGGGTCTTTTTGACCTTACTCGGGTATGCTTCTTCCTTTGTTCCTTTATTCATTCTTTATGCTTAATAGCTGACAAGTATCCTGTCTTGTAGGCACTAGTTCGTATGAAAGCTTGGCAAGATAGGGGCATTGCCAAGGAAGGGGTGATTACCCATCTGCATAAGCGTATTAAGAACCTGACTGACGGGCAAGAACAATATAAGAGCGGCTTTCATACCCTTAACCAGGAGGTGAAGGAGTTGAAAGAAAAATTGGAGGAAGAGGGTCGTCAAAAGAAGAAAGAGCAAGAGGCTAAGGAGATGGTGGAAAAGGAGTTGGCGGCCCTTTTAGGTCAGGTGGAGACGGCCAAGGCTGATGCCGTGAAGGAATTCAGGGCGTCGTAGACATTTGTTGATTCCTGTGTCGAATACTATGGTGACGGGTTTGAGGATTGCCTTAAATAGGTCAAATCCATCTACCCTCACTTGGATTTGTCTAAGGTTTCCAGGGATGACCCCTTGCCGTCGACACCTGTAGGCGACACTACTCTTGAAGAGAATGACGACTCCACCTAGTCCGAGGTGAATCCAAAGGATGATAGTGTCGTTCTTGCTCAACCTGTTGTGGATAAGCCCATCGTTCCTTTGACCCTGTCGACTAACCCTCCGAATGCTGAAGATCCTCCAACTCAAGAAGCCCAAGATCTTCCTTCCAAGGGTGATGAGATCCCACAAGATCCCCTGGC
The DNA here is from genome assembly GCA_028535165.1 of Quercus tomentella. NCBI lineage: Eukaryota > Viridiplantae > Streptophyta > Magnoliopsida > Fagales > Fagaceae > Quercus > Quercus tomentella. The sequence goes on from JAPQVY010000156.1 coordinate 46,254,983, forward strand.
CCCTTGAACCTTGCCTTTTTCTTTCCTACTTATTGTAAATTTGATCTAATTTTCGAACAATGTTTAATGCCCTTTTGTTTTTGGGCTCTATTTGTAAAAGTTTTATTTTTATTTATGGTATTTTATATTCGTCGCTTTCAATATGTGTGTATGTTCATCCCTTGCCCTTGTGAATCCGTCTATTTTTTGACTTAAGAACTTTGATTTGTCTATTCCAAACTTGCCCACTTGTGGGCTAATAAACTTTTCAATGGACTCGTCCACTTTGTGAGCTAAGAAACTTGTTCCTTTGTGGATTTTAATTTCTTCATGTGATGAATCTTGTCCATTTGTGGACTTTTGCCCTTATGGTACAAGCTTGTCTACTTATGGGTTTAATCATGGATCTGTCCACTTGTGGACTACGTTATGAACCCGTCCACTTGTGGATCCGTCCACCTTAATTATGGGTCATAAGTCATTCTTGTGGAATGAATTCATCCTCTTCAAGGATTTTATAAATCCATCTACTGTAATGATGGGTCCGTCCACTTGTGAACCTGGTAACATCAAAGTATCCGTCCTCAAGTGGACTCGGTGATGAACCTTGCCCATTTTATGTATTCAAAAATAAATCTTTCCTCTTGTGGACCTTATAATCGCAATTCATTCTTCTGAAAAGAACTTGTCCGTTTTATGGACTAAAAAACCCGTCCACTTTATGGAGTCGTCCACTTTATGGACTTGCTAATAAACTCGCCTGTTTTTGCGGACTTAACAGTGAACTTGTCCGCTTTGTGAATTTGTTATGAAATTCGTTCACTTTATGGTTGAGGTAATAAACTTGTCCACTTTACGGACTTAACAGTGAACTCGTCCGCTTTGTGGATTTGTTATGAAATTTGTTCACTTTATGGTCGAGCTAATAAACTCATCCGCTTTACGAACTTAACAGTGAACTCGTCCGCTTTGTGGACTTATTATTAAACTCGTCCACTTTATGGGCAAGCTAATAAACTCATCTGTTTTATGGACTTCAATAATGATTCATCCTTCTGGAATGAACTCGTCCACTTTATGGACTTGTTGATATTTGTAGAAAAAATACACTTAGTCATGTCTGAATAAACGCCTCTTATTATGATAAACCATGCATTCATAAAAAAGTTGTCCTTTAAAGGAAAAGACCTGCCCTTTGGTCTTAAAAAGTATTGTAGCAGAAATTAAGGTAAACTAAAAAACTGAGGAGTGTTACAAAAATTAACTAAAGTAAACTGGAAAATGAAGAGTGTTGCTCTCTATGCTATCGTCTCTACTGGTAGTACTTCTGTAGGTGCTCAGTGTTCCATGGATGGTGCAACTTCTGTCCGTCTAGCGTCTCTAGGTGGTAGGTGTCTTTCCTCTACCATGACGTAATTCTATAAGGTCCTTCCCAATTGGGGCCGAGCTTTCCTTGGGTATTGTCTTTAGCAGCGCCCATTACCTTTCTCAAAACGAGATCTCCAACTTGAAAGTCTCTATGTCTAACCCGGGAGTTGTAGTGTTTGGCCATGAGGTCTTGGTATCGGGCGACTCTTTGTTTGGTTGTTGCCCTATCCTCATCCAGTAGATCGAGCTGTAGACGTATAGCTTCGTCACTCTTCTCTTCATCATGGTTGTCCACTCTGTAGCTTGTGAGCCCAACTTCAGTTGGAATAACCGCCTCGCTTCCGTATGCTAGCCGAAACGGTGTTTCCCCTGTAGGTGTTTGGGCTGTTGTCTTGTATGCCCATAGTATGCTTCGCAGTTCCTTAGGCCATATACCCTTTGCCCCCTCAAGCTGAGTCTTGATAATTTTAAGCAAGGATCGATTTGTGACCTTAACCTGTCTGTTGGCCTGAGGATGGGTAGGGGAGGAGTAGTGGTTCTTAATTCCCAACTGTGAGCAAAAGTCCCTGAAGGAGTCGTTGTCAGATTGCTTCCCGTTATCTGAGACCAGGACTCTAGGGATCCCGTATCTACAGATGATGTACCTCCAAACGAAGCTCCGCACATTCTTCTGTGTGATGGTAGCCAAGACTTCAACTTCTACCCACTTCGTAAAGTAGTATATACCTACTATAAGGAAATTCAGCTGTCGTGCCGCTACAAGGAATGGGCCCATGATGTCTAATCCCCACTGAGCAAACGGCCATGGGGCTGTTATCGGAGTTAATACTTCCGACGGCTGTCTGATGACATTGCTAAACCTCTGGCACTTGTCGCAGGCTTTGACATAAGTCTGGGCATCCTTTTACATGGTGGGCCAATAGTATCTAGCCCGAATCAGTTTGTGTACTAACGACCACAATCCTAAGTGGTTCCCACAGATTCCTTCGTGGATTTCTCTCATGACATAATCTACTTCCTCGGGGCTTAAGCACCTTAGGTATGGGCGGGAGAAGCCTTTCTTGTACAAGACATCCTTTATCAGAAAAAATCGTGCTGCTTGGACCTTCAACTTCCTTGTAGCTTCCTTATCGTCAGGTAATGCGCTGTCCTTCAAGTAGGAGACTACAAGGGTGGTCCAATTGCTCTCGAAACCTATTTCTTGCACACTAACGACGTCTATTAATGGCGTAGGTTGAATAAAGGAGAGAGTACCTTGTCGGGAATGACCACATGTTCTGCTGATGTGGCCTTAGCAAGACAGTCAGCTTGTTCGTTCTCTTCTCTGGGGATTTGAACAATCATGGCCTGTAGGTCGTTTACCCTTTTCTTTGCCTGTTCCAAGTACTTCTTCATCCTCTCGCTCTTACACTCGTAATCTCTGTTTACTTGGTTTGTGACGACTTGGGAGTCGCAAAGAATAATCACACTCACGGCTCCTGCTGCTTTGGCGAGATCTAGTCTCGCTACTAATGCTTCGTATTCTGCTTCATTGTTCTTTGTAGGAAAGTTGAGGCGAATCATGCATTCAATTTTGTCACCTTTTGGAGAGCGAAGTACAGTGCCTACTCCACCAGCCCGTTTATTGGACGATCCGTCCATGTGTATGCTCCACTAAGGATACTTTCCTGCCCCCTAGCATTCTACGTTAGTGAATTTTACGATGAAGTTAGCGACCACCTGTCCTTTGATGGCAGTACATGGGTGGTACTGTATATCGAACTCACTAAACTCTATTACTCATAATACCATTCGCCTAGCAACTTCAGGACTGCTCATCACTTGCCGTAGAGGTTTGTCAATCAGGATGACCACAGTATGAGCTTGGAAGTATGGCTTGAGCTTACAGGCTACTATAACTAAAGTGAAGACTAGCTTCTCCATTGGTGGATATCTTTCTTCTGCGCCTCGGAGTGCTTGACTTATGTAGTACACGGGCTTCTGCACCCTATCTTCTTCCTTGACTAAGGCTACGCTAACAGCTGCCGAGGATACCGCTAAGTAGAGGAACAACTCTTCCCCAGGTTGGGAAGGACTCAGCAACGGAAGAGACAAGAGGTAGGTCTTCAGGTCCTCGAAAGCCTGCTGACACTCGGTTGTCCATTCAAAGGATTTCTTCAGCGTGTGGAAGAAAGGCAGACATTTGTCCATTGCCCTTGACACAAACCTGTTCAGCGCTGCAATTTTGCCGTTAAGGCTTTGTTCTTCTTTCACATTCCTCGAGGGTGCCATCTCCATTATGGCTCGGGTCTTGTCTGGGTTGGCTTCAATACCCCTCTGAGACACCATAAATCCTAGGAACTTTCCTGTTGTCACTCCGAAGGCACACTTACCTGGATTGAGCTTCATGTTATAGGAATGAAGGGTGTCGAATGTTTCCCTGAGATCTTCCAAGTGATCTTCCTCCCTTCGGCTTTTTATCAGCATGTCGTCAACATATACTGGGACATTTCTTCCAATCTGTTGTGCGAACATCTTATTCATGAACCTCTGATATGTTGCGCCTGCATTTTTTAGGCCAAATGGCATTACTTTATAGCAGAAGAGGCCTTGGCTAGTTACGAACGAGGTCTTCTCCTGATCAACTTTGTGCATTTTGATTTGGTTGTAACCCGAAAAAGCGTCCATAAAGCTTAATAACTAGTGTTGAGCTGTAGAGTCAACTAGAACGTCAACCCGCGGGAGGGGGTAACTATCTTTGGGGCACGCTTTGTTCAGATCGGTGAAATCCATGCACTTTCTCCACTTTCCGCTTGCTTTCTTGAACATCACCACGTTTGCCAACCAGTCGGGATAGTAAACCTCCCTAATGAAGTTCGCTTCTTGTAGCTTGTGAACTTCTTCCGCTATTGCCTGATCTAGTTCTAGGGCGAATACCTGCTTCTTCTGACGGATGGGTGGAAACGAGGGCAACACATTCAATCTGTGCACCATGACTGAAGGGTCTATTCCCGGCATGTCTTCATGGCTCCAGGCAAATACATCCCGGTTATCTTTGAGAAAAGTCGCAAGCTCTTGGTGGACTGTTGGGCTGGCAAGGGTACCAATCTTGTTCATTTGATCAGGCTTGGAGTCATCAAGAAGTATCTCTTCAAGTCTTTCAACAAGCTCTGTCACCGTCTGGTGTTCTTCTATGTTCATGGCCTGAAGGTGGTCATCCGTCTCCATCATAGCTATGTAACATTCACACGTAGCCACCTGATTTCTACACAGCTCCCCTACTCCATAATCTGTAGGGAATTTGATCATTAGGTGGTAGGTTGAGGTTACTGCCTTCCATGAATTAAGTGCAGGTCTTCCTAGGATGGCATTGTAAGCAGACGAACAAAGCATGTTTTAGTTTGGAAAAATTCTAACTAAATACTGCAAGATCATTTTCAATTATAATATGACAAAAATGATTAAATAATAAAACACAAAGTTTCTCAAAATAATTACCATGAAACTATATACTATAATCTGTGAGCACTAAAAATATAATTCCAAAGCCATAAAATCTAACATAAGGTAATTATCACAAATATACCACACTACCACATAGACTGGTTAGGGGATCCACTCATTCACAACTGGCATGATATTGTCCTCTCTGTTATGTAGTGTCTTGGCCCTATAGGCGGCAGCCTCACCCATACCCTCAAGGTTTTGTCTCTCCTCCCATGGTCAATAGGGAGAACGCGTCAAATAGGACCTCTTTTGCATGTGAACTTTTGGCCCCATGGGCAGCAGCCTCATCCACACACAATCAAGGATCTTCTTCCCCTCATAGGTAGTAGGGAAGAACGCGTCATCCAAAGTGAAAAGGCACTGACCTAGATCTAATTCTGTTGTCACAAAGACTACGGAAACCAAATCGAGTGATCATCAGGAAATCACACATGGCATAGGGTCAAAACAACATAAAGCTCACAGGTTACATTTCCTTTCAAATACATGGATTATATCCAAGTAGTTTTAGAAAAACCTTAAACAATCAAAACTTCCATTAAGTTTGTTAGGTTTCCAAAGTCATTCTTGTCAACAAGATTTTCCATCAATTTCCCAAATAACAGGACAAGATAAGCATCTTTAAATTTTCTAGTAAACCATAAATCCATGAAAGTCATCATCAAAAGATTAAATCAAAGATGAATATTTTCCATGTCAACAATTCATGCATTTCCCCATATGCAATATTAAACATGATGCTCTTTCATATATAATCATATATAGTAGGGTCACAACACAACAATTTTTAGAAAAACATAGTCCCATAATTAATTTTTCAAAATGTGTTTGACCCAAAAACAATGTTTATGCAACATAGTTATTTTCCAAAAATTCCATTAAAAAGCTACTTATCTTGCAGCCCACAAAAAGCCTAATTCTCCAAGCTCCAAAGGAGAGTAGGTAGAACCAAAACAATATCAAGCAAACCTATCACAAGAAGCATAAATCTTGAAATTGTGTCTAGCTTCAAATTAGGAATTGCCAAATAAGCACTTAATTAGGCAAGCCTAGTATTTAACCTCACAAATAATGTATTTCACTTCCAAAGTTTCTCCACAAAATAATTCACAAGGCATAGACTCCCATTATACTCATAAATCATTCAAGGTATTATCTCCAACATCGAAACCTCAACACTTTATAAGTAGTTTCCACAAGATTTATATAATATCATCAAGAGACCCATGACACCAAAATTGCAATATCCTCCAAGATAAGCAATTTTAGAACTTCAACTAACTCCAAATAAATCCAATAGCAAAAGGAAAAAATTAGATTTACCAAGTATCACATATTATAACTCAAAACTCCTAAATTTCCACCATAAATAAACCTTAGATAGCCACCATTAGTACAAACCCTAAACCCACTCATCAAATAAATCCACCAATACAAAACCCATACATATAAACAGATGAATATCACTTCCAAAACTCATAAATCACATGAAAATCATTATCAAAGCTTAGATTAAAATAACTTCAAGCAAAATTATAAAACCCACCAAAAAGATTAGAAATTTTTACCTCAAATAACAAATGTGAAGATGCTTAGAGGTTCCTAAGGATTTTCCGATGATCTTGCCGGAAAAATGATGGTGGAGATGGTGGTGTGGAGTAGAACCTGGTGGGAAAGTGTGAAGGAGTGAAAAGAGGAGTGTATGTGTTTGTGAGAAAAAAAAATAAAAATAAAAATAAAAATTTGAGGAAGAGAGATGGATGGCTAAGAGATAATGAGATAAAATGAAAATGAGTGGTGGGGAATGGTGGGGTAGGTGGAGCATGTGGGACCTAAAAAAAACTTGACTTTGTAGTTCTTTTTTTTGGGGGGGGGGGGGGGGGGGTGGGGCATTACATCCAAGGTGCCAAGACCAAGGAAAGGAAAGGGAGAGCAAGAACACTACCTCTTGATGTGTAGAAAAAGGTGAGGAATCAAAGGTTTTTGCATGTGTAGGAGAGAATTTAGAGAAAGAGAGAAACTGCCTAGAAAATGCTCCAAAATGCCAAAAATTTAAAAAAAAAAAATTAATTTGGGGGGTCAGGGGGTATTCATGGTCAAAATTTGACCATTCAGCTTTCGACAGCCCTTTAAGGGCCGCCAGCTAGCTCTGGTGGGCCTTTAGGGTGCGCCGGACTACCTACTGATGTCAGCAATTTTGTCTTTTTCCAGTTCTGACTTCGATGGCACATTTGAATGCCTACCCGTACTTTGATTAAGCTGATCGGATCTTGGCATTGAACAAAAACTCTTTCTCTCTCTTTTTTTTTTTTTTTTTAGGCCATCTGGTTAACCGATCAACGTTAACCCGATCAACGCTGATCGGCAGCCCCTAAGGGTGTGTCAGGCAGACCCGATAGCCCTTTAGGATGCATCGGACAGCCAGGCCATACAACCCACAACAAAAGGCCTCCAAACCTCATTTTTTACCATTTCACACTTCTTTCCTCACTTTTTTCTCACAAAAAACTTCTTTCTTGAGGCAAGTCTTGGTCTAGCGGGTCCAGTTCCCGGCTTCAGTTTTTTGCTTCAGACTCATGTTCTGCACTAAAGGTAAGTGTCTATTTTTCTTTTTCTCATTGTTTCCTACAAAAGTTTTAGTAGCAATGCGACCAAGAAAACATGCTAATATTTATTTTATTTTTAACATTTATATATTTTATTTTTGTATTTTTATCATTTATGCTATGATGATGTTGGGAAATATTTTTGTTCACATGTAAGTAGGTGTATAAACGTAACACACTTGCTAGCTTTCACATGCGCATACATGCATGCACAAGGATGTACATTCTTATATACATATGCGGATTACATACATGTATAGTTGAGTTTATGCACGCTCATACACGAGAGGGAAATTTTAATTTTTTAGGCAACATAGATGAACATGCAAATGAGAGATGCTATGAAAACACTGTTAAAAACTATGAAAAATACTAGGTAAACATGAGAAGTTATGCATGATAAAACGGAATATTTTGGAGATTTAAAACATGGTGATTGAAACCAACTTTGATTTAAAAAATGGAAGATTTTAAAACGAGGGTCATTTTGAAAACGTGGGATTAAATGACCATGGTCGAATTGAACCTCGAGAGAGAAACTCTAATAAAGATAGGATAGCAGAGGATTAAATGTGCATAGCCAAACAAACCCCAAGAGAGACTTCGATAAAGATAGAGTAGCATAGGATTAAACGAGCATGGTCGAATCAAACCCCAAGAGAAACTTTAGTAAAGATAGGGTAGGATAGAATCAAACACCAGCAAAGCATATCCTGGAATAGGGTAGAAACAAACATCAGCAGAGCATATGCTGGAATAGGATTAAATGAGTATGGTTGAATCAAAGCCAGGAAAGATGAAAATCAGCAATTGTCATTGAGTAATTTTCAAGAATAGAATTAAACAAGCACAACCGAATCAAATTCCAGATGGAAGTTAGGGATTTCCATCCAGTAACTCACAAAAAGGCAAGCACGGCGCACAGGGGGTAGAATACTCAAAGCTTGGGTTAAACGAGCACGGTCAAATTAAACCTTGAAAAGATAGATAGGATTAAATGAGCACGATCAAATCAAACCTTAGAAAGAATTATGGACTGCCGTCAGATAATTCTTGGAAGGTAAGCACGACACGCAGAGCACAGAATACTCAAACCTCGGATTAAACGAGCATAGTCAAATCAAACCTCAAACAAAGATGACAATCAGCAATCCACATTGAGTGATTTTCAAAAACAAAACTAAATCAGCACGACCGATTAAGTTCTGAGAGAGATATTTTGATAAAACACTATATTTTGAGATAAAAACTAGGATTAAAGAAGCACAGTTGAATCAAACCCTGAGAGATACTTTGATAAAACACTATATTTGAGATAGAAACTAGGATTAAACGAGCACGGTCGAATCAAACCCCAAGAGAGATATTTTGATAAAAAAAGATATTTTGAGATAAAAACTAGGATTACATGAGCACAGTCGAATCAAACCCTATGCAATATTAGCAAAAAGTATGCTAGGAGAGAAAAACTTTAGCAGATGGTATGCCAGGTATGATCATGCATGATACGCATTAGGTAGTAAGGTTAAACATACTTACTTATTTGTTTGCATTTCCATTTAATCTGGACTTGCTTATTAATTCTGAATTTGTCTTTGTAGATTATGCCTCGACGTCAGAGATCTAGAGGAGATAGCGGGAAGGCTCCCGCTTATACTTCGTCTAGAGGGGACTCATCCAATAGTGATAAGGAAGTTTCGGCTAGAGAGCAGGTAGCCCGGTCTCTTAAGAGACATTACGACAAAGGAGGGGAAAATATCACGTCTATTGAAGGCATCGAAATTGCACACCACACTAGGAGTCAATGTTCAGTGGAGACAGCCAGCGTTGCTTCACAGTGCCACAGTACTTCTAGTGGGGGCTCTTCACGATTTATCCATCCTAAGGATAGGGGAGACCTAGAGGATGATGAGCTTGAGGACAAGCTCATGTTTGATATAGATGTAGATTTAAAGGCTGACGACATGGCTGGGCCAAACCCTTGCGCTCTTAGACGCAGCACGCATAGGTCAAGATTCCCACCATGTCAGGTTAAGGCAAAGGCCTATACTAGAGAGATAGATGAGAGCATCAGCGATACTCAACTACAGCATGGACTGAAGACACATCCTTCTGCTCAAGCTTGGAAAGCCCAAGTATGCTTGTCTTTCCTTTCTCATATGTCAATTCATCATCTATATATGTGCTAAGGAATAGTTTCTCTTTGCTTTTGAACATAAAGGGCTGATAAGTGTTACGGACGAGGGCATGGTCCTTGTTTTACGTGCACCTTTTTGACGCATCTACTGATGCACGCTATCGTACCTTCCTGATCGAGCAAGGATTTAAGTCATTCATCAACATTCCACCTCATGCTATGAGGCAAAGGCCAACTGAGGCTTTAGTGTAGTGGTTTCATGCCGAGATAGGCCCCCTTCACTTGAGCTGTAAGGAGTATGTTGTCCTTCCCCTTGATTAGACTACCATCTTAGGCCTTAGATTTTGAGGGGAGCCAATCCTAACTGAGTTTGTGAGCATAGCAGATGTGCCCTCTTGGGCATAGATTATCCCCTCACTACGATGACCAGGAGATTTTCTAGGCCTACTTCAGCTAGAGGCGCTCATACCCTAGAAGAAGAAGCTAGATAACATGGCTCTTAGGAGATTCTTCTTTTACTTTGTTGGTAGCTGTCTGCTAGGAAACAATAGATCGGTGCTGACATGTAGGCTGTTAGAAGCCATAAGAGTAGTGCCCGCCATAGGGGCCTATGATTGGGGATCCCTCTCTTACAGGTTTTTCATCTATTTCTTGAGGTGAGCATCATGATAGGGTTTTAGGAACCTTGAGGGCTTCCGGCAGATTCTAATATGGTGGGTGTATGAGTATATTCCCATCCTACAACTATAGTATATTGGCCTTTACATGACATTATATCCCAGGGCATTAGTCTGGTCTCTCTGAACCATCTCCAGAGTAGTACTGACATAGCTGGCTACTATTTGTGCCGCACTTGATTGCGTCACATAGGGTGAGATATGTAACAACCTTTATGATGGATGATTGTTAAGTAGATGAGAGGTCACTCCAGCCATGGCTTAGTCGCGTGCATGGCATTGGTTCAGGGCTTTGACAAGCTAGGAGTTCTTTTTAGCTAAAAAGACATACCATCAGGTTATGCCAGTCTTCAAAGTACCCAAAGATCCACCTCCTCGGACATCCTACCCCAAGATTATTTTGGACGACCTCGCATATGTGGTAGGTTCCTTTAAAGGCTTCCTTATAGTGACCACCGCCTATGCCACTTGGTTCTTAGAGTCGTCTGCCAAACCCATCATTGAGGATTGCCCTATGAGTGGGGGTAGAGTACTTGGGGGTATAACACGGGCCCGACAAGTTTCAGAGGCCTGATTGAGATTACATGTGGAGACCTTATATGCTTAAGTGAGGGATCTTGAGGGTGCTGCTACTGCTAGAGAGGGGTATATGCAAAAGGAGATTGCCAATCTTAGCTCGCGAGAGGGAGCGATGGCAGAGAGATCATGTGGGCTAGTCCACTGCCATCGAGAGAGAGAGGAGTCATCACATTGCACAGACAGCATTACTCTAGGGATACATTGGTGTTTTGATTGGCGAGATAAGGGGACAAGGATTGGATGTGCCTCAGGCGCCTGCTATTCTAGATATAAATCCTCCCATTTAGAGATGTGGGCTAGACTACATGCCGGTTCCCCTAGGTCCTGTTAAAGGTTGGGGATTTGCTTTGGTTTTAGATTAGGCATGAGGCCCTACGCCAGGACGGGCTCCATTTCAGACTCCAGGATGGGTTCTAGGACCCTCAGCTGGTCCAGATGGTCCATCTTTCAGTTAGGCTGCTGATGATAATGCTGACAATAATAATGCCGAGCGCTTTGTAAATGACTCTATCAGAGATGATGATTCCTCGTAGCTTAGCCACTGTTGTTGTACAATGATGTAGCCCATGAGTGGGCATGTTTATCTTTTGCACGTACTTTCTAGAAATTGCCCCTTCACAAAATAAATATGTATATATTATTGCCCCACGGTAGGCCCAAACATGTATGTATTATATTGCCTCTCAATAGGCCTTGAATGTATGCAGTATTGCCCCATAGTAGGTCTGGACTTGTATTTTAGACATTGCCTCTCAATAGGCCTCAGATGTATGTATTATTGCCCCATAGTGGGCCTAGACATGTATTTTGGACATTGCCTCTCAATAGGCCTCAGATGTATGTATTATTGGTTCATGTAGCATGTATGGGCTTATTGCACCACCGCTTATGTTCTATATCCATCTTGCATATCATATCTTGCATCTGCATCACACCATATTCCAATGGATCTACCGATAAATTTTGATAAAAATTTACTCATTGGGGAAAACTGAAAAGGAGAGACTGCATAAAAAAAAATGCCCCTGTGTGGGCTGTATATGGTTTTAGACATGAGAGAAAAAATTCTTGGCAAGACAAACCCAATATTGCACCTAAAGCCTTAATCTTAAGCCTACCAAGTTGCAAGAATTGGCCAAACTGCGCGAAGTAAAATTTCCCCAGTGTGGATTTTGCACGGTTCTAAGCCAAGTAATAAGCTTGGAGCAGGATCAAACTCATACTAGACGATCATACCATGATGGGCTCCTCACAAAGGGAACCTTTTGACCTCGCCCTATGACAGAATGCATTGACCGAACCCGGCTATCCACTGAACCGACTGGTCTTCCAAAAATTCCTCAAAGGAATTGTACGCGAGAATTAACTTCTGATATGGTCACATCAAATCGGATCAACCATCATTAAATACGGAGATGGCCTTGGCACAATCCAAACATATGTCCTAAAGATGGGGCTAACCTGACCCATGAATTGGGTGAACTAGGCTTTCTTAAAAGCTTCCTTGAATGGATTTCATGTAGGAGCTAAATTTTGCGATTGTCTTGTCGACTTGGACAAACCATCATTAAAAACGGGAATAGCCTTGGCACAATTTGAACATAAGTTCTAAAGACGTGGGTTGAATTGACCCATGAACCGGGTGAACCAAGTTTCAATAAAAAGCTTCCTCGAAGGAATTTCGTGCAAGAACTAACTTCTGCAATCATCATATTAACTTGGACAAACCAACATTGAAGGCGGAAACAGCCTTGGCACAATTCCAACACATGTCTCGAAGACGTGGGCTAAACCAACCCATGAACAAGGTGAACTAGGTTTCAAAAATGAGGTTCAAGATGTTCTGAGATAACTGATGAGACGCATAAAAATAAACTACCCCAGTATGGGTTTTATGTAAAAATCGAGGGAATCTGAGCTCCAAAGCTGCTTAAAATGCAACATCTTCTAAATTTATGAGTCAAAATCATGTGGGGATGTGTGGGGGGCAAAATTTTGCCCAGCACGTGTCTTGAGGTTCGGTGACTCTTTAGGGTGCATCGGCCTATGCCAGTATGAATAAAGGTCCTGGGACCTCCCAGACCCTTCACACTTCTGGCTTCCAATTTTCTGGGTCTTCTTCTACCCATTTTCTACAATAAAACATCCAAATACATAGTTTTTCTTGCACTTTCTTTCACTGATTGACATCAAAACACTTCATTTTCTCAAATCAGACCATGGATGCTCTTGGGCTCAAATCTTATGATACAGTTGTGGAGGTTGAGAGGCAAATATTCCATGAGAGGGAGCTTAAAAGGTGGTGGGCTTCATTCTCTTCCAAGGATCGAGATTACATCAAGAGGTTCATTAGACACACTACAACCCTATTTTGCACTCCTCTAGATTGGAGTCTATTGGAGGCCATAGCCACCTTTTGGGATTCGACATTGAGTTGTGTCACCATTACGAACATGGACTTGGTCCCTACTTTGGAGGAGTATGATCGTTTCCTTTCTCTGTCTACCCCAGTGGACTAGGTTTATCGGCCACCAGTTCGGCCTCAAGTGGTTGGCAGAACTAATAGGCTTGAAAACGCTTGGTAGATATTCTGACTTAGTACGGGAGTGGGTTAGGAGGCAGCCTATCCTTGGACTTTCTAATTTGTCGGTTTAGCCTAGCTGAGTGCCTTGTTGCCTACAGAAGGGACTTTAAGGATCTGAGAGAGTGCTGGACTTTCTATAGGTGCCAGGCTTTTGTTATTGCTTTCTTCAGCTTGATACTATTTCATTTTTAGCCAGGTTCTATTAGCTTTGCAATCCTACCCCTAGTGAGTACACTTCCTTATAGTACTTCATTTATTTCCTCTCTTCTCTGAGGAAGAATAGGATTAAGATCACTATAGCCATTGACCTTCCTTTTACTAGTGATACCACTACTTGGTTAGGAAGGTCAAGTGGGGAGTTACTAGGTGGCAAGGTTGGACACACTGCAATGGTTTGCTTGGCATCCCACTAATGGGCATCTAGGTTGCACAAGATACTATCTAGGCATGACCATGAGGTAGTTGGGGGGCACTCAGCACGTCCCTCAACTTAGTGACCTTTCTGACGTCACTTGTGATTATAGAGACAAAGATATAGATACAACTGTGATAGAGTGCGCTTCTAGCTTTTGGAAGGAGCACAAGTCGACTATTAACTATCCCACTTATCCTAGAGACAACTATGAGTGGTCTTCTACTAAGTTCAAAGAGTGGAGAGCCACTAGGGATCCATGCTTCATCATTGACTTGTCATTATCTGATCCACTTAATCCTAGACTTCTAGTTGATAGACTAAGGGATTACACCCTAGAGTTTGAGGTTAGAGTTGAGAGTACTCTTAGGGACCTGAGAAAGTGCCTAGCAGAGGCTATTAGAGACAGAGACTGCTGCAAGGAGGCCTTTACTGCCATTATAGAGGACTTTGATGAGATGGGGGTGACCTATGAGCTGAGCTCATTGCACTTTGAGTAGAGCTCTCACAGAGGGGTCAGATCCCTTTAGCCATAGATTCTGAGTGCCCTCAGCTGAGATCTCAAGTTGCAAGCCTAGAGAGTGTGCTGGCAGATCTTACTGAGAAATTCACTGTCTTAAGCAAAACTAGAGATAAGGAAAGAGCCGTAGTAGAGGCTAGCCATGCTGAAGTGAGTAGCAAAGCTAATGATTTAGCAATGAGGCTCATGCAGGCTACATCCTACATTCATTCTGCTTTAAGCCTTAAGAATGGGCTTACTGATAAGCCTAGTGAGCCACAGTTGGCATTTCATCATCTTTAGGCTGAGGTAGCCGAAAAGGAGGAGGCATTGAGAGTTGTCAATGCTGAGATCGACACACTATAGGCCCTACTTGATACAGAGAGGCAAAGCTGCACCTCAAGTCCCAGCTTAGAGAGAGTTGGTCCAGCTTCGCCGTGCATACATATGGACATCGTATTTTGTACCCCTTACAACTCAGGCCCCCGTTCCCCCAATGATTCTGAAATTCTAAGACCCAAGGTTGGTTTAGGGCCCAATCAGATGTTGAATTGACTTGAGAAATATTGAAATGAAAAATATAACTTTTAATAAGCAAATAAATCTTTTTTTGAAAAATAAGGCCAAGGAAGCCCTTGGCATGTGTACATAGGAATCAACCTGAGCGCGTAGCCATGATGCATGTGCTCATAGGCACGATCCTACACGTGCATGTAGGGTTCCAAAAACATAAAAAAGACAAGTTTTATGCATTAATGCTGAGGTTTGGAACAAATCCCACATCGTTTGGGAGCCGTTCCAAACCACTATTTTCTCAATATAAATAGCCATACATGGTACCTTTTCAAAAAAGATAGAAATCCTAATGGAGAACACTAAGATTCACTAGAAATAGTGAACCAAAGAGGGAGTTTATCACAAAACATCCTCAGTTCAATTTTCTTTTAATTAGGGCCTTATCTGGCCTTGATCTTTGAGTTTAATATTACTAATTACTTTTCTAATGATTGTGAATATATTTGACTGAGGAGAACAGTCAAAAATCAAGCTTGGAAAGCTTTGTGTTTGAAGTATTAGTCTAAACTTTCTTTTTCTTTTTATGCTTTAATCTTTCTATTTGTTTTTGTTTCTTGTTCTTATATGTTTTAGTATGTTTATATAGCTTAGGTTTATGTAGTTGTTATGTTTTAAAGCATGTTAGGATGTTAGATTCATCCTTTTAAAGCCTTGATCTGTTTGTTGTGTTTCTAGGGGGGTGGATTCCACGTGCGCATAATCCTGCCTGCGCACGTAGGCTTGATTATGCGCATGCAAGCTTGTTCATGCGTCCACATGATCTTGCCCAGAAACTCTAACCCTAATTTTTCTGATTTTGTTTCATATTTCACATGTAATGCTTCTGTTTTAGATCCCATTATATATATATATATATATATATGAAGTTTTGAGTCTTTGTTCCATTGTTTGTTTGTTTGTTTGCCTTTCACATGTTAAATTAAGGTTTATCTTGTATTTCCTTGTTTTGACGCCATGAACACACATTCACACGTTCATGCATTTATGCCATAGGTGCTAAGCTACTACGAGGTAAGTAAGGTAAGTCATGCATTCATATGTAAATGCATTTGTTTGTGATATAATCTTGTTTAGGTTTGATGATATGATGGTTTGAATAAGCATGTTTGCGTACTTAATTCTTTGGGTGATAACATGATTTGTTTGTTATGTTTCTATTTTGATCTAATGCTCACATGTTGCTACCTTGAATGATGTAATATGATGTAATGAGAAGTATGCTAGATGAATGTTAGGTTGACATGAGATGCCATGCCAGATGAATGCTAGGCTAATTTGAGAAGCATGATAAATGTATGTTAGGCTTTGGTTAATTGCCATGATAGATGTATGATTAGGTCTTTTGGGATGATTGATGCCATGTTGTATGCTTAGATGTATGCTAGAGTGTGTGTGTGAGTTAGAATGCAATATAGAGTGCACCTTTAGTAAGGTTAAGACATAAGACAAAATGAGAAGAAGCCAACCCTAGGGTTGGGCGGTTTTGGATGCCTAACACCTTCCCAAAATTGTACCTAAACTCTAAACCCATATCTTTGGTAGTAAGATCAAAAAGGTCCTTCCTCGAGAGGACGCTATATATGGTTCCTAGACCGTTGCAAAAAATAGGTGGCGACTCCCCCATTGTGTCCACAATACACCAGACTCAATGAGATTGCTAGAGATCTCGGTTTTAACATTGTAGGGTTGCTTCATACCCGTTCCACAGATAATTTAATTCTCTTCACCAGCTTTGGGAGGCTATGCCAAGCTGTGTCAGATCATTTAGGCCATGTTTGACTTGCTTAAGTCTTTTTTGTTTCTTTTCTTTTATGCACAAAAGCAATGTAGTTAATATTCCACCATGCACAGAAAGGTCCTTCGTAAATTGCCAGGCAATTACGTGGGGCCTTCCACTTTTGGGTTTTTAAAGCATAATCTAGTTTGTAAGGCATGCTTAAAAATGGAAAGAAAGGGGAAAATCATCAGGTGATATTCATGTTTATAATATTTGTGTTTGGAAAAAGAATGACCGATGCATTAAAAGATAGAAAGGCACAAGACAAGCATGTTTAATGAATAAGTGTGCAAATACTTGAAAATGCAAGAACATACAAATATAATGGCAAATGTAAGCCTATGCATATCAATATCTTAGGTTCCAAAGGATACATCTTGTTCTAAACAGATCTTCTCCATTCCTATTGGGGTACACCTTCCACTGATGTATGCCACAAAATCCTTAAACAAAGCATAAAGGGCCATATATATTTCAAACATAGAGCAATCCTCCAGAAATCTTAAGGCACCCTTATATCTTCATCTTGAAAAGTGTTCATCTTTCCTTCTGATCTTGATCTCAATCCAAAGAAAATTCAAAGAATTGATTGATTTTTCTTTTAAAATGTGACTGGGCCAGAATTAGCTGCCTACATACCTCCACTAGGAAGGATTAGGACATCATGTAGTTCAACAAACATTACAAATTTTTGATTGCCTTAATTTTAGCCTAGACCTCACTTTCGGGTTTTCAATCTAGCAGGCTCCCTAACACTCTATTTTTGTTTTGTCTTTTTTTGCGTAGACTACCCTTTTGGGTTTTCAATCTAACATTTCATATATTTTGTATTTTTTTTTTCATTTTTGTTTTTTTGAATACATAGAAAAATAAAAGGGGTTGCACTTAGGAATTCCATCAATCAAAATACTATATAAGAGCATTGGAGTTGGCGGGCATATTGAAATCATGTCCATCCATGTCGGCTAAAATCAAGGCTCCCCCGAAGAATGCCTTCTTCACCATATATGGGCCCTCGTAAGTTGGGGCAAACTTTCCTCTATGATCAGGCATAGCCTGGTTGTGCTTCTTCAAGACTAAGTCACCTTCTTCAAAGACCCTAGACCTAACCTCCTTGGTAAATGCTCGTTTTACACAATATTGGTACAACTATCCATGGCACATTGCAGTCATGCACTTTTCATCTATCATGTTCAATTGTTCATATCCGGAACGAGCCCATTCAGGTTCTGACAGCTTTGTCGATGACAAAATCCTGAGAGACGGGATCTTTACCTTTGTTGGGAGGACGGCTTCCATGCCGTAAACCAAAGAATACGGGGTTGACCCATGGAAGTATGAACAGAAGTGCGATAAGCACACAAGGCAAATGGCAAATACTCATGCCAATCTTTATAAGTATCTGTCATCTTCACTAAGATCTTTATATTTTTATTGGTTGTTTCTACCGCAGCATTCATCTGAGAGCGGTAAGGAGCTGAATTTCTATGCTAAATCTTAAACTACTAGCAAAGCTACTCGATCATCTTTCAATTCAAATTCTTCCCATTATTTGTAATGAGCTCTCCTAGAATGTTGTAACGGCAAATGATATTCTGTTTCAAAAATCGAGCTACCACCGCCTAGGTAACGCTCTTATAGGAAGTGGCTTCCACCCACTTGGTAAAGTAATTGATAACCACTAAGATATACTCATGTCCATTCGAGGCTTTCAGACTCACAGGTCCAATCACATACATACCCCAGGTTGAAAAAGGACATGAGGCTACTAGACAGTGTAGGGGTTGGGAGGGAAAATTTTTGCTATTTTGATAGACTTGGCAACGATGGCACGTCCTCACATGATTAATGCAATCATTCTCCATGGTAAGCTAACAGTAACCGAATCTCATAATCTTGCAATCCAATAAAGGTCCACTGCCATGGGCTTCGAGCAAGCCCTCATGCATCTCTTCCATCAAATAGTTAGCCTTGGTAACATTTATGCATTGAAGCAAGGTTGTATTGTGGTTCCTCTTATACAAGACTTCCCCACTCAAGAAAAACTAGCATGCCATGTGCCTGATGAACTTCTTTTCACTATCCGCAGCTCCACTTGGGTATTCACCATCCTAATATAAGCTTTGATATCGTGGTACCATGGTTTTCCATTGATCTCAACTTCAACATTCATGCATTCTTCAATATTCATGCAATAGGCTGGCAAACTGCAGACTTCTATGCACAATTGTCGCATCTTATCTCCCTTTGCCAACTTAACCATGCTAGCCAGGGTTGCTAAGGAATTAGCGAACTAATTATGTGCTCGAGGCAAATAAGCGAATGTAATATTCCAAAATTTCAGGATCAAGCAGCTAACACATCTCTGATATGGAATCAATTTGGTGTCTCTGGCTTGCCACTTTCCTTCTATTTGCGAGATGATCAACAAGGAATCTCCAAAGACACTCAAATTGTATACGCTAAACTCTAAGGCAGCTTGCGAAGCCATTATGCATGCTTTGTATTCTATGACATTGTTCATGCAGTCGAAATTCAACTTGATGGAAATAGGAATTTACTAGCCTTACAGGGATACCAAAACTACTCCCACTCCATTTCCAGTGGTATTGGTGACTCCATCAAAATAAAGCTTCCAACGCCAAGGTTCCACATAGCTTGGTTTTGGCACTATTGCCAAAACATCTTCATTTAGGAAGAGAGATTTTGAGAAATCTTGATCATTCAATGGCTGATCTACCAGGTAATCGGCTATAGCCTGACCCTTGATGGCCTTTCACACTGCAAACATAATATTGAACTCAAATAGCAACATCTGCCAATAGGAGATCTTTCCTGTGAGAGCAAGAAATCAACTATGTGGCAAAGTAGAACATGTATTGTCGAATTTTACGCGAGGCCCTACCAGCACGCAACATGTATTCTTAATGGCGATGTAATTGATCTCGCAATTGGTGATCTTCTTACTTAGGTAGTAAATCACCTTCTCCTTTTTATTAGACTTACTTAACTAGCCTAACATGTAATCCATGGATGTATCTTGCACCGTTAGGTAGAGAATCAACGGATGTCTCGGCATAGGGGTACCAAAATGGGAAGGCTCAACAAATACTACTTGATCTTATCAAAAGCTACTTGACATTCATCCATCCATTCTATCTTTGTAGAACAAGGGTTCACATGTGGCAGTCAACTACGCTATGAAGCGGGCTATATAATTAATCCTTCCTAAGAAGCTTCGAACTTGTTTCTTAATTCTCAATGCGGGAATATCCCTGATGGCCTAGACTTTCATAAGGTCCACTTCAATCCCTTACTAGCTAACTATGAACCTAAGCAACTTCCCTGTACTGGCTCCAAAGACGCACTTGTTAGGGTGAAGCTTCAACCTGTACTAGACAAGGCGCTTGAACAACTTCCTCAAATATGTCAAACGATCTCTAAACTTCAATCATGTCATCTACGTAGACTTCAATCTCCTTATGCATCATATCATGGAACAAAGTTACCATGGCTCGCTGGTAAGTCGCACCTGCGTTCTTCAAACCGAATGGCATGACATCATAGGCATAAGTTCCCCAATTGGTAGTGAATGGTGTCTTGGCCCTATCCTCTTCAGCCATCTTGATCTGATTATAACCCGAGAACCCATCCATAAAGGAGAGGAACGTGTTAGTCGTGGTGTTTTCAATCAGAGTATCAATATGTGGCAAGGGAAAATTATCCTTCGAGCTAGCCCGATTCAAGTTTCTATAATCAACACACATGCACACTTTCCCATCTTTCTTTGGCATGGGGACAATATTTGCAACCTAATCAGAGTAGGCTATGACAATAAGAAAACCGACACTCAACTACTTTTCTACTTCTTCTTTAATCTTCAGAATAATCTCAGATTTCATCCTATGGAGGGCCTGCCCCACTGGAAGGCATTCGAACTTAACCGGAATCCTGTGAACAATAATCTCTGTATCTAATCCAAGCATATCTTGATAAGACCAAATAAAGCTTTCCTTGAATTCCTTCAGTAGAGCTATAAGGATGTCTCTTATGTCCTTAGGAAAGTTTACCCCAATCTTAACAGGTTTTTCCTTTTCGCCTTCTTCAGCTAGGTTTATCACCTTTGTCTATTCTATATAAGGCTTGGACCCTTCACTCTCTCTACTCAGAGCTTCCAGAATATCTCCAGGTAAACTCAGAATTTCTTCCAACCCTTCAATATCATGATCCAAATCTATTGTCTGTTCACATAGTCCACATCCTCATTATGGTAAAGAGATGATGTACCCACTTGGGAATTAGAACAGATCCTATAGAGCGAAACATATATAGAGAAACATAAGATAATTTGCACACACATTCATATGAAAGAAATAAAGAGAGATGAAGAATTTTTCCTAAATAATACGCTGAATATTTCATTAATGGATTATGAATAGGGAAAACAAAGTTCATGTCTGATAATGATAAAAAGGAAATGCTCTTTTTTTGGGGGGTGGGGGGGGGGGGGGCAAACTAGGGAAATGAACAGGGAATACAAACAAAGCAGGAAATAACATAAGCATGCAAAACAAACTAGATATGCTATTCCAACCCTCTCAAGCGATTGGGAAACCTAACCACTTGAGGATGGAATACTTCTTACTTTGCCGGTGCAATCATAAAGCAAAGCTTGATGGTCCAATGGCTTGGCACCTCGCCTAGTAGCCCCGGTCGGATAATAGAAGCCAAACCATTTTCAGAAGACATGATAGCGTTCACTGAGAATTCCTTGGGACAAAGCCGAATAATACAAGCTAGATCAAACTCTTCATCCTTTACTTCCTTGAGAGGTTCTGGCATAACGACCTCGGCCGGAGCCGGAAAAATTTCCCTGATATGGGGAATAGACATTCCTAGACTAGCACACTTCCTATTCTTTCCTCTGGAAGCTTGAAAGAGTTATTCATGAGTAAGCGCATACCCTAGATCGAATCCTCCTTTGTTATCTGAAAGCTCAACCAGAATACGACTCCCGTGATCTATGGCTTTGAGGCCTGGACCTAACTTGTACCCAAACTTGAGCATCTCCTTAACTGCCATCAAAACTAGTGCAGGCCATCCTGATTTCGGGCTCTAAAGCATTGTGAATCATGGAAACTAGCTCAAATCTATGGTAAGATGCTTTTGGAAAGGCATTAGCATCAATGTAGGGTATAGATATCTCCTGGAAAATATTCACAAGCTCTTCAGCCATAATGGTTATCAATTGATTCTCATATATAAACTTAAGTCTCTGATGAAGGGTAAACATAACTGCACCTGTTGCATGTAAGCAAGGTCTCCCTAAAAGCATATTATATGGAGATTCCACCTTAATCACCTGGAAGTTAACCATGAAAGACCTCGGGCCAATCTCAATCATTAGCTCAATCTCGCCTTTCACTTCTCGACTTGTCCCATCGAAAGCTCTAATAATCATGGTGCTAGGCTGAATAAGAGACAGGTCCACTTTCAAGCGCTCTAGAGTAGTCATTGGGCAAACATTCAGGGCCGAACCATTATCAGTCAATACCCTTGCAATAATCATGTCTTCACACTTGACTATAATATGCATGGCCAAAGTGTGATAATCTCCTTATGGAGGTAACTCATCATTTGAAAAGGAACATGCATTTCCTTCAACACCTTCAAAAGGGCTTCATGGTGGACCTTGGAAGATAACAACAATGCCAAGATAGAAATCTGAGCTGGAGACTTGTTCAACTGCTAAATCACACTATAATTGGCCTTTCGAATAGTCTTCAAGAATTCCTCGGCTTCTTCAATAGTGACCCTATTCCTGACTAGTTCGGCTGTACCTTGCCAAGCTCATTCCTTCTCTTTTCTAATTCCTTAAGAGTGTAACATTGACCACTCCTAGTGAGTTCAGTTAAACCTAAAGAGATATTGGAACAAGCTTTTTCCTTCCTAGTACAGGTAGAGATCAAGGCCGCATCACATTTCCACGAGACACTATGGTCATCCTTGTAAGGAAAGGGCTTCAACATACGAATAATCAAACCCTCCTAAGCCTGCAAATTAGGTGTCAAATAAAAGGTCTTTGAATTGATAACAACCAAACCAGGTAAACAAGCCTTTAAAGCCTTTGCACCAAGTGCCCCAGGGCTTCCTTAAACAGACGTTGACAAAACCAGAGGAGTAAAATCTTGAATAGCGGGAGTAACGTGGGTTTCTTTCTGAACAAACCCTAGAGACGACTTTGCAATCTCAGGCAATGATAAAATCAAAGGGGCAAAACCCTTAATGGCTGATACAACCTGTTCCTTCTTCGAAGCTAAAACTTTTGAATCCAGAGATTATTCCACTATCTCTTCAATAACAACTGAAGTCGGGGGAGTTGATGTCCATATCCCAAAGGGACCTTGCAAACACGATATTTCAAGTACTCATCCTAATCTTTCCTTGATCCTAGCGTCATGGCTGGTTCTTGCTTGTAATCTAGAAAGGCATAGGCTAGTCGCCATGCAATCACCCCTATGCGTAACCTCTCTTTCTATCAAGATAATATCATGGTTGGCTAGACTTTAAACCTGTGCTCTAAGCACTCCACAATCGAACAAGGCATGCCTATCCCTACAATTACGAAATGAGCAGTCTTCCAAGTCGAATCCTGGGGCTCCCATATTCTCTAAAACAATATGGCTTTGCTGGGCTAAAGCCTGCAACATGGCTTTCCATGGGAATGAGGGGGATGAGAAATCCAGAATCCTTTCTTCCACTGTAGAGATAGCATTTACGTTCCCTTCTAGATGAGGAGGCAAGGGATCAGTAATAACATTTGGCCTTTGAGTGTTCTCAAACTATGAGATCTGAAATCCGAAGCCTTAGAGGTATGCATTATTCTAAGGTGTGCCCCTCAGCCCCAAAATGGTGTTCGCATTTCTTAGACAAGTCAAAGCCGGGTGCAGGAGGACTATCCTTTGGTCTAATAAACAAGGGAATCTTCAACTTCTTTTCCAAAAAATAAGGATAAAGCTCCAACATGGGTATTGGCAACGAAGGAAACTTTCGTGGCTCTTTCCTAGGGTACTAGGATCAATCTGGCCTTCCCCTCTTATTAAACACTCGGTAAAGAGCCTGAGTTGGCTAAACCTGCTATTGATAAGGCTGGGCAACCAGGCGGCATAAGCAGAGGTAGAACCCCTTAGCCTCTCAAGTGCCCTAGCAATCTTGTGAGTATCGGCTTCCTTTCCCTTACAACCGATCGCCTTCTTCACTTGTTTGTTCTATTATAGAATTCAAAACCTTTGGATCGACTATCTTCTTGCTCCTAATACCCTCATCAATGCACTCCCCAATAGGAATCAGGCTTAAAGGAATGACTTGAGCACTAATCATCTTCTCATAGTACAGGGGCTTAAGGTTATCGATGAACCACTTAATCATTTCCTCGTCCAATATTGGAGGAAGCACTTGTGTGGCCAACTCATGCAACCTCTAGGCATACTTGCAAAAAGATTCCCCATTTTTCTTTTCTGCTCTCTAAAGGACTATACGATCGGAGCTATCTCAGTATTGAACCGGTAATATTACAAAAAGGCATTGGTCATCTCCTTCCAACTAGAGGTCTTCTCCAATCTCACATACCATGTGGCTGTAGGGCCTGTTAAACTATCAGGGAAAATTTGACAAAGCAAAGGCTAATTGTCCCCATAGGGTGCCATCTTCATACAGAACATATGCAAATGGGTATAGGGATCTCCAGTGCCGTCATACTTGACAAACTCAAGTGACTTGAACTTGGGAGGCATAACAACTTGAGGGAAATTGGTCAAATTGTCTAAATCAACATTTCCCTGGGAGCCTGAACACTCCATGATGCGCATCTTTTCCGTCAAGGTTTCCATGTAACTCTTGACTTGACTGTAGCTAGACTTCAAAGTCTTATCCACTTCCTCATTACCCTCCTGCTGGCCAACGGGCGGTGTGGTTCCATCATGGTTTGGATGGTAGTGGTTGCGCCTCATTTTCAGACCAAGGCCTTCTGAAGTGGGACCAGATGAGTCACGCCCTCCTCCTACAACTAGTTGTTACATCATGTGCATCATTTTTACCATCTGCTTTTTCAGAAGAGCGATCTCATGGGCATTTTCCTCAACGAGAGAAGTACCACTAGTAGACATCTCTCTAGCATGAGACCTGGTGATAATAGGACCACAATGTGGTGGTAACTTAGACTGTTTCCTTTGAGAAATTTTTTCTCTTTATAATCCTGGAAAGAAAAAGAATGGGATGGGAAAGAAATGGGTTACATTTGAAAATTTGACAATATGGAAACACAAAATGAACACAAAGTTAGTTTAGGTCCTTGCTTATTTAAAATGAATCTATCATTTTCAAAAATTGGCTTTAAACCATTGGTCAGGTTTTTATCATGGTGAATTTCTACAATGATGGGAATTAATGCATAAGCTTGGCAAGTAAATGAAACTTTCACGTCATGCTTGAAAATGGGGAATGAATCTCTCTCTTTTCATTACAATGAAAGAATGATTTTACAAAACTTGTCCTTTTACATTGCCCCTAAAACTGGGCTTTCACAATGGCCCTAAAATTGGGCTCTTTACAATACAAAAAAAATTCAAATTTACAAAATATATAGGTTTCATTCTTGTAGGCTTTGCCTTCTCGAAAATATCTTAGACTTTGGCAATGTCCTCCTTGATGCGGAATTTTGGCTACTTGCCATCAATTTTATTTGTACACATTTACATGATGTAGCCATTAGTGTATGCATGCATGCCCTTATAGGGTTGGAAACCCTTAGGGTTTGGGTATGATCTAATGTGCAAGCAACATAGTTGCTTTTCCCTAAGGGTTGGTCACAAATGTTGTTCAAAAGGAACAGATAGAACCTAGAGTAGAGCACAACCTTTCAACGCAAGCAAAAAGGGCAATCCTACAAACAGAAACTGGGCACTTTCCCATTAACTCGTTTTGAAAGCAATCCTAACAAGGATATCCTACCATAGCCTTGGATGTTCACTCATCTTAGCTCTTCCTAATCCTCATGGGAATTTGACTTACTCTAGGCCAACTATATGAGACATGACTTAACTAGTGAGTTGGTCCTAATCTTAAGGGGGGCCTCAATCATCTAAGCCTTCCCTTCATAGAAGTTGTGGGATAGAGCAAATCAAGGGGGGCCTTTTCAGCTACTTATGTCCACCTATGGACCTATAAGTGCCTACAAGTCGACGCTCAGTAATTATCTAAGGTATGCGCGTCAGGTGGTAACCTTACACTGCTGAGCCTCAGTTCGACTCAAAATGAGGGGTGATGTCATGCATTTTGATATGAAAGGAGAAAGACTTTCCAAGCACAACAGGTATATGCATAGATAAAGGTTTAGCAAATATTAAATCTTACTACTCTAGGTTCGCTCATGTGAAGGAAAGCAGTAAAGCATGCTTACAAAAGTAGGAAAGCTTCACACATATGAAAATACCTCAAAGCCAGTTTTGAAAAACATTATTGAAAAATATTTTTGATTTTGAAAATAGTTTACTTGAGATATAGTTAAAAAAAAAAAAAAAAAAAAAAAAAAAAAAAAAAAAAAATCAAAAAGAAAGCCACGGAGGCTAACGCAAATTTCAATATTTTTTTAACCCAACATCCAAAGATTAATATTTTATCAAAAGCTCTGAAGCCTAAACTCTCTAAGTATCCCCAGTGGAGTCGCCAATCTGTCAATGCCTTGTAGTGGCCGACCACCCATCATGGCGATGCTCGCACTAATGCTTAAGCTTAGGTGCTGTGAAAAGGATAAACCTCTAGTGTGTGACTTGAGTTGAGTCAATTTTAACCTATAATTACCAAAGATAGTGAAGTGGCCACCAATCATTGGGTTTTTTCTAAGGTGTGATTGGTCACCTGACTCTATTTGATTTTATTACTAATCCTAGGCTAAGAAAAATGGTAATTTTTCCTAATCTAATGCGGACAGGTAAAAATTCTTGATTCTTAAGTTCTGAAGTCTAGTTATGTGTGTGGAAGGTGTTAGGCACCCTACAACACCTGTTCGAAGATAGTCCTTTGTTTTGGTAAAATCTTAATTTTTAGATATTAGCAGTTAAAAACAAGCTATTAGCTTTAGCTTTCTTGGCTTTAAAGGAATTGGGCTTTAAGGTTTGATTTTGGAAAAGGTGTGGCCTTAGTCAATGCTTTGCTAGCACATTTTTGAAATTGTTGCCAAATTTCCACAATGAAAATCAAGCAGCATTTCGTCTTATTTTCGTGACGGAAATCTAGTAGCATTTCGCCTCTAGTGCTTCATAGCACACAACATTATCCTCACCAAGCTTTCGCTGTGAGAATACAACAACAAAGGTGCCCCACTTTCATGGCAAAAATTTGGCAGAGTTTTACATTTGGTGCACTATGGCGCACCAGCAGGGTTTCATGCCTGTGTATATGGCGCGTGTCAATATGTTCATACTAAGGCAAGCCAAAGCACTCCAAAGCATCGAACATGTTGATGCATGTCGCATACATGGGAAAACCAATGTCACTTGCTGACATGGATCGAGACATACATTGTGATGATCATGCACACAATATAGTATGAATATGCACCTACAGCAGTCGTCTTGAACACATGCCTAACCCATGATTAAGATAGGGTTGCTCTCTAAACCGTAAGAGTCCATCATACAAAGTGCACAACCACCCACAAGCAGGCATGTGTGTGTGTATATATATATATATATATATACACACACATACATCATTCACAATGCAAGCACACAGAGTAGGGTAAGTAAAGCAGACATTTCCAGACCTAAGGAACGCGGCCTAAGCAAGGTACAGGAAAAGAAAGCCTATTCTAGATACAAGGTTCTAAAGAAAGAGGCTAGGAGAGAGAAAGAGATAACCCCACGAGAGGCTAAGCCCCTTAAACTACTGAACATTGCCCATTTTGGGCTTGCGTCGTTTTGCTTGCATTTTTCCCTTTTTGGCTTGCACTTTAGAAGTCATGCCCTCACTCTGAGCATGTACATGCAACAACAAAGAAAACAAAGCCAGCAGACAAACAAAAGAGAAAACAAAGAATCAAAGGAAGTACACATGTGTGTTGTGTGTGAATATCAAAAATGAGATAGTCCTTAGTCTAATGTGAAGCTTTAATGATCAATTCAATCGAGTCATACACAACTAGCAGTAGATAATGTGGCCCATCTCAATTATAGAAATATGCATATATGACCTCCCACAAAAGCTTGAGAACAAAATCTTTGAAGCTTTTCATTTGGCTCCATATTTAACATATCATTTGATCTTTTTGAAATAGAACACCTCATTGTGAGATCGATGCTTGAAATTTTGGATATTTCACTTTGATGAGTTAGCCTTTGGCTTTTTGGGCATCATATATTTTTAATTTTTGGTTGCTTTCCCTTTTTCCTAGTCAAAAACTAGTATGTACGACAGGCTTTTGTAACTCAATATCTCTTTTCATTTGGAGATTTACATTTGGTGAGCTCTTTTAGTAAAAACAATAAAATAAGGAGTGGGAAGATATATAGACACAAGTCTATGCATGTCTCAAGATCAACAAAACCATTCACTAATCATTCATGTCAAGGTTGAAGATCTATTTACAACAGTCACAAAGATTTCAAAATTTCTCCCACAATGATATGAATGCATAGGAAACAAGCTATGCTCGTAAATGCACAAAGCCATTTGCACAAAGGTACAAGAGAAAACACATTTTGAAACAAAACTCAACAATATCGATCAAACTTTTTGGATTTTTTGACACACAAGAAGGAAAAGATTGATCAAAAACAACAATGTAAAAACATTATAAATGAAAGAAAGCAAAAACAAACAATTTTCAATTCACAAAATCAATAAACAAACCAACAGTCACTTAACATAGGAAGTATTAATGCATGGACATGTTGTAATGCTTATGCATGAGTACCCTTCATCACCCACACGTCACGTGCGTTTGGGGTGATATCCTTATAGGATTAGGTACGAGAGTTAGGACTTTCAAACCTTCTAGTGAAGCTTTCTAAGCAGTTGATGAATACACCAATCATCTTCATCATGTCCATCATTCCGGAATCAACATTTCGATCTCTTGATGGCTCAACAGCCCAAGTCGTCTTGTCATTTCTTGGCCTTCTTGATCTTTAATCACTAGCATTCCTCAATGCTCTCAGCTTATGACAGTTGGGTTGGGTGTGCCCTTGAAGTCCACAGTGATGACACACATGATTCATTCTCGGACCTCTTTGCGATCGCGGAAGAGATTTTGCTCTGTCTTCAAACCTGACCACAGATTGATTATAGGGCTTGTTCAACACCCGCTGGTTAGTTACATTCTTCTTCTTCTCTATATTTGCCTTTTCAACAGTAGAGGCAACTACAACTGGCTCTTTGGCCTTCACAAACTTCACTTCTTTGGAGATGTTCACAGCTAAACTACTTTCTCCGGTGTATCCTAATTCGGTTTTGTCGGAGAAGGTCTTCTGAGAGGAAATGACGTCATCAAGCTTCTTTGTGGAGACTCGCTCTACCTTGGCATTTGCTTGAACCACCTCAAACTCAAGGAATTTCACCTTGGTGTAAGCTTTGGTTAGTTCGCCATTTAGCATCTCTATCTCACACTGGGCCTCCTTATATCTCACTAGGAGACTTTATCGTCCTCTTCAGCTTTCTTCATCTTTTTCATAGCTGCCTTGGCCACCCTTGCATATTCTCCTGGCTTCTCAAGGAAAGAGTTGTAGTTCTCTTTAAGACCAGCTGTATCTTCATCTTCTTCAGCATCTGATTCTTCTACAATTCCCATGGATTCCTCATCACTATGTTCTCAAAGCTCTTCTACAAGCAAATTCAAGTCCTCCGAAGACTCGACGTGAGCAACAGTCATAAATGTTGAGAAATTTCCTTCTTCATCACAGATATCCTCAGAATCAGAGGTGGAGGAATCTGAGTCACTAAGAGTGGTTGCATACACTTTGCCCTTCGATCTCAAGTAATTAGGACATTCCTTTTTGAAATGGCCATGTCCATTACATTCAAAACAAGTGATTCCTTGAGTAGATTGGGACTCCTTCCCTTCTCTCTTTTTGAAGTTCTTCTTCTCCTTTCCAGAATTCATGCATTTCCCTTTATCACCAAATTTCTCACTATTTTTGAACTTTAGAAATTTGCGGAAATTCTTTGCAAGGTAGGCAACATCCTTTTCGACTACATCCTCATCCGATGAGCCATGAGCTTCTACCCTTTCATTTATCGTCTTAAGAGCAAGTGATTTGCTCTGTCTTTGATTTGGCAATGAAATCTCATATGTTTGGAGAGAACCGATCAGCTCTTGGACTTTGATTTCATCAAGGTCTTTGCTCTCCTCAATTGCAGTCACCTTTGCACAGAAGCTCTCCGGCAATGAACGAAGTATTTTTCTTACAACTTTCGAGTCCTCCGTTTTCTCTCCCAAGTTAAACTTGCCGATGACCACTTCATTTAGCTTACTATTGAAAGAGTCAAAGGACTCACCCTCGCTCATCCTGAGCTCCTTAAACCGGGTAGTCAGCATCTATAGCTTTGTGTCCTTAACTTTCTTTGTACCCTCATAAGTGGTTTCCAAAATCTGCCATGCTTCCTGGGCAACGGTGATATGAGAAATCCGATGGAATTCATCTGGGGACACAACACAAAAAATTGCGTTAAGTGCTTTACTATTGGCATTTGACGCCGCGAGGGCTGTCTTATCCCAAGTGGATTTGGCTGCCTCTGGCTTTGTCCAACCTATTTCAACAGCATCCCAAACAGCCTCATCTATAAAACACAAAAATGCTCTCATCCTTACCTTCCAAAAGGTATAGTTGCTACCATCAAAATATGGTGGACCATTTAAAGATTGAGACCAATCCATCTCTAAATGGGGTCAAGGATCACACTATGGTAATGAAACCAATAAAAGTGTACCCGTTCTGATACCAATTGAAAGTTCAATTAGTATATAAAACACTATGAACGTTTAGACCCCCAATTTACAAATAACCAATTCGAGCTTAATATCAAACAATTGATGTGCAGAATATGAATATAAGCTTAATACAGAATTGATAAACAATCTAAACCAAATAAGATCACATCCACAGTAGAAATTAAATGGAAAAAATTAAGGGAAGAGAGATGCAAACACAAAGACAACACTCGATGTGTTATCGAAGAGGAAACCGAAGCCCTCGACGTAAAACCTCTCCGTCGCCCTCCAAGCGGTAAACAATCCACTAAAGAATGTAGTTAGGATACATGAACAGTAGAAGACCCTCCAAGCCTAATCTACCCAATGTACCTAAGCCCTCCAAACTCCTACTCCAACGAGGTTACGCCGAACCTATTTCTTCTTTAGCTTGCAGGATTCCACTACTTGACCATAGCATCTACCAATATGAAATTGGTCCCTTCTTAACTGCTTCCTAAACACCAAATGGCCTTCTCACAGATATGGGTATGGTGAGAAAAGGTTTTGGTAATGTACCTCTCAAGGATTTGACAATGGAGAGGAAGAGAGTAGAGGAATTTGAAGAGTCTCTATATGAAGATTGTGGATGAATCAATCTTGTTTTTCTCTAGGGTTTCTCTCACAAAATTCTCTCTGGAAGCTCTCTTAAAATCGTGGGTATAAGGGTCTATATATAGTAGGGTGAGAAGGAATGTGAAAAGTCAGTTTTTCCCAAACAGGGTGTTTTGGCGACTTGACCTCGTGACTGGGTTAAGTCGCGAGTTCAAGCCGCGAGCTAACGGCCTGGCCAGCCTGGGACTTTTATCCTGTAGTGCAACAACTGGCACGACTCTTCACGACTCTTCACATGCTTGGCACGTGTGCAACTTTCTGGCAGCTTGCAAGCTGCGAGCCACCCGCGAGATCCAGTCGCGAGTTCCTGCTTCTTTGCACAATCTTAAGCATTTCTTCACACTCTCTCACTCACTACCCTTACATGATTCCCATCTAAATACAGGGTTACTAATTGCTAAAGTACAAGCAAATTTGGTACGGAATAAAGCCAACAAGATGGTTGATAAAATTCAACCTTACATGATCTAATTTTCTTGGGATCCGTGAATATGTCTTTGGGCTTTCTTTTCTCCTAACCCTAGACATATAAAATGATTGTTTTAAGGGCCGTCAAATAGTTCACAAGTTGCACAAGCATTGAGCAAACTTTGTTCAAGCAAATTGTGACCGGAGACGAAGTTCTTGCCCTAATTCATCTCTTTCTCTTGAAGAAGTTGCTGTGTATGTGCACCGTAGGGTTTTGTGACCAAGCATCTTCTTGATCTTCATCGTGTGGATGAACTGAAGAACTTTGCAACCAACAATCTTCTTAGTTGGTGATTGAAGTCGCGTACTGGGATCCGCGCAATTAGTTAGTCACGTATTTGGGAGTCGTGCATCAGAATGGGGAACTGTCACTACAGAACAAGTCCAATTGGGTATTGAGGTAAGGGTTCAACTGTAGGTTGGTAAGATACTTGGAATTCCTTTCCTTGTAACCGCTTGTTGTGATAATAGTAGAGTTTCGGGAGTGGTGACCTAAAAATCATCCGGTGGGGTTTTTACCATTAGGTTTTCCCCATTCGTAAACAAATCACCATGTTATTTATTTTTCGCTGCATAATTAGTTTATTGGTGATTTGTTTGTAATACCACGCATTTGCATGATAAATTGATTAATTAATAACTTGACTAATTAATTAATTAATTTCTATCACAAGGGGTCATTCAATTTATGGCCTATCAAATGGTATCAGAGCAGGCACACTCTGATTAAGGTTTAATCTTTGCTGTGTTGATCTATTGACCCATGTTTGTCATGGATAGAGGACAATCATTAATCATACCTCCTTTATTTGATGGCACTAACTATGCATACTGGAAAGTACGCATGAGAAATTTCTTGCAGTCTTTAGATGAAAAGGTGTGGCAAGCTGTCGAGATTGGCTGGACTAAGCCAAAGGAAGCGCGCCGGCTGATTGGGATGAAGCCAAGATCAAGGCGGCAAACTTCAACAGCAGGACATTGAATGCTTTATTCAGTGCAGTCACCAATGAGGAGTTCAAGAAGATATCCTCTATTGAAACTGCTAAGGAAGCATGGACCATCCTTTAGACAACCTATGAGAGTACTAAGGC
Source organism: Quercus tomentella (assembly GCA_028535165.1). Classification (NCBI taxonomy): domain Eukaryota; kingdom Viridiplantae; phylum Streptophyta; class Magnoliopsida; order Fagales; family Fagaceae; genus Quercus; species Quercus tomentella. The sequence continues at coordinate 46,287,860 of JAPQVY010000156.1, forward strand.
TGTCAAGGACTCAAAGCTTTAGAAGCTCACTACAAGCTTTGAAGAGATAAAGATGGAGGAGGATGAGTCATTCGATGAGTTCTATGCCAAGCTAAAGGACATAGTGAACTCAACCTTCAATCTTGGGGAAACCATTCCTGAACCCAAGATTGTAAGGAAGGTACTTAGATCTCTACCTGAGAGATTCCATGCCAAGATCATGGCAATAGAGGAATCAAAGGATAGTGATAAGATTCCTTTGACTGAGCTGGTTGGAAACTTGCAGACCTACGAGCTAGGGTTGACAAGGATTGGCAAGACGGGTAAAGGCAAAAGCATGGCATTGAAGGCCAAGAGCAGTGAGATAGATGAGTCTTATGATGATGAAGATTCCAAGATGAAGTCCTACATCACTAGGCAATTCAAGAAGTTTATGAAGAACGTAAATGGAAAGGGTTTCGACAAGGACCGCAGGCAATCCAGTTCTTCTTAGTTTAAAGGCCAAGACAAAGGGAAGAAGGATGCTAAGGAAGGTGGTCAATACACTGTTCCCGCAGGACCTAAGTGCTTTGGTTGTCAAGGCTTCGGTCACATGAAGCATGAGTGTCCTACATATCTCAAGAGCATTAGGAAAAGCAAGGCATTTGCTGTTACCCTGAGTGACACCGAGCCTGAGGATGATTCCGATAATGAGGATGACGGAATCTTAAATGCTTTCACGGCCACTGTTAATCCTACTGATGGGATTGTTAAAGATGTGGTTGAAGAAGAGGAATTGGTGGAATCTAAGTTTGAGAAGATGGATGATCAATATGACATTCATACAGCCTATGAAAAATTGTACAAGCTTTCTGAAAAGCATGATAAACTGTATAGGCTAACCACCAAGAAGCTCAATGAAGTGGAACTTGACCGCGAGGAGCTTTCCACAAAGTTTGATGAGGCTAATCAAACTATTGGAGCACTAAGGTTTGAGAACAATTTCATGGCTGGGAAGACCAAGAAGCTTGAAACAAAGCTATTTCAAGTCAGAACTCAACTGGAAAGGACTTCAAGTGCAAAGCTTGATGAAATGCTCAGCATTCACAAATCTGCTTCAGATCGAATAGGCTTAGGGTATGGTCTCTCTTCCTCTAATATTGCTTCTTCTAGTACTACTATTTTTGTTCCTCCTGCTAATAATGTTAAAATTGAGAACAATGAGATTAAAACTGAATTAGCTAATGAGAACATAGACAAGGGTAAATCTATCTTAGGAGCACCCCCTAAGCTTGAGAAGAAAGATGTTAAAAACCCTAGGGCTAAGAAGGCTAACTCTCAAAAGCCTAAACAAAAGAAGCAGTATCTCTGTCATCATTGTGGAGCTACCAGTCATACTCGACCAAATTGCTACAAGTGGCTTGCCACTCAACAGAGCAACGGCATGATAGCATCTGGGAACCAAAATCAACTTCAATCCTTTCTTGCTCCCCTTGGAGATCTTCTCAAAGCTCTCATGTTCCTTTCAAACTTGAACAGTTTTAATTCTTCCCCCTCTCTGCCGATTCAAAGGTTTAATCAAAGAAAAGGTTCTTCCAGGGTGTGGAAGGAAAAGAGCTCCAAGTGATTCTGTCACTTTTCTCTCTCTCTTTTGTTTTTGTGTGTGCATTACTTATGTGTTTTGCTTTCAAGTTTTGAGTCAATCTAGTTTTTATGCCTTGGTTGTTTAACATGTTTTTGTTTGGTTATTTTTCTGTTTTGCTTTGTTTTGTTTTTTACATAAAAATAAAAATATATATATATTGAAAAAAAAATCAGAAAAATACAAAAACAGTATGTGTTTTGTGTACCTTGGATGGCCATTGAAACAAAGTCTTCTAAACTTTGTATCATTTGTAGTTTAGATGAGCATCTCTATGCACAACTAAGCAAGTGAGCTTTGTGGCTCTTATTAGTGATGAGTAAGATTAAGTTATCTCTTGTACTTAACACTCATATCACTTTTTTTGACGGGAATGACTAAAAAATCCTAAGAGAAAGGCATTAATAACCATCTCACCACTGTTGCCCACCAATCATAATATGACACCTGTATGCTTCGGCATAGCAAAAGTGCAGTGTCAATAACATTTGTGTGCTTAGGCATAGCAAAATTGGAATGTCAAATATCATTGGGTATTTCTTTTCTCTCTCTAATATGCCCATGCATGATATGCTTAAAAGAAAAATATGCAAAAGAAAAATCAAAAGCAAAAAGATCAAAAATGCTTTAAAAATGATTGCAAGCGTGTGTTCTAGGAGATGTGGGAGTTATAGGATGTACCTTGAAGGTGATAGTCCTCATCAAGCAGTTATGATTGTATGTGAGTTAAAGTGATTTTCTCATATCTCAAATCGTCATAACATGTATACACTTATGCAATCTTGCGATGTTTTTCACACACAACACGCAATATTCTTTGCTATTCATGATACATGTGTAGGTACAATGTAATTTGGCCATCACAAGGTTTTACATGTGTTAATGTATGCTCACTAAACTGTCTTGACTTGTTTTTGAAATATAAAATTGGTTAGACTTGTTTAGTGTGTGTATGTGTTTTTGAAGATCCATGTGCTTAAAATTTTTATTGAGAGATGTTTTTGAGAGCTTAATATGTTGATTGGATCATTGGTTGTGTTGCATGTTGGATTGCATTCATGTCGGTGTTTTTCACATCTCGAAAAATTAGTTTTAAAAGCTAGCTCGACACCTCCTCGATACCTTGCTGTCTGTTGAGCTTCTTCAGCTTTTTCTTATCACAATCCCGATAGCTTCTCAACACCTGGTGGATCGATTAAGAATGCTTCTGCCTCCTCGATCGCATCTCGACACCTGATGGATCGATCGAGCTTCTGTTCTGGTATCTGATGATTTGCTCCATGACACCTCCTCGATACCTGTATCTGTCGACGACCATTTTCTCGACACCTTCCTCAATAGATGTCTCGACACGTCTCGACACCTTCATTTGTCAAGATTTACTGCTGGTCTATTTAAGCTTCCTCGTGCGATCCGACCCTTATTTCACTCGATCTTTCTCTCGATACTTCTCTGATTTCTCTCCCAAACTCTCTCATCTCACTCCAATAATTGTTCCTTAAGGTTTCTTCAAGCTTTTTCAAGTTTTTCTTCGCTTGGTAAGCTTCTAATCCTTTCACATTCATGCATTTCATGTTTTGAAACCTAGGTTTTGGGGTTTTTGAAAATTTTTTGGGGTTTTTCAAAATTGATGAGTTATTATTGAAATTTTGGGATGGGTTTTCACTTAAATGAGTTTAAAACCTCATACATTGTATCACATTAGCATTATAATAGTATTGTCATGCATTTAGATGTGTGCTATCTGTTTGTGTGCTGATAGGTTTGGATTGGGCTGAGCCCATGATGAAATTTCCTTTGCATGTCACATGTTCATGCATTTCCCATGCATACGTACTTTCTTTTCATTATACTTGTTATATTTGAAATTGCTTGGGACTTTTCTGATTGCTTTTCTTTCTCTCCCTCTCTTTCTGTTTACGTTAGTCGTGTCTATGGCACCTAAACGTAAATCCACTCCGGCTCGGAAACCTCTTCGTTCCGGAGCTTCTTCATCCTCTGATCCTACTCTGTCTCATATTTGATTCCGTGATGATGATTCCTTTAAGGCATTCTTGGAGAACTTTTCTAGACGAGGCATTCATTCGGAACGCCAAGTCATTCTGTCGAACTTTGCCGACACCGACCTTCCCACTGTCATTCACAGTAGGGGATGGGAGTCACTATGTGACGTCCCGGTCACCTGTCCTCTCATGCTTATCCAGGAGTTTTACTCCAACATGCACGGGATTGATCGTTCAGTACCTCTTTTCTTCACTCACGTTCGAGGTACGCACATTCCTATCACACCGCAACTTGTTGCAGATGTGCTTCAGGTCCCTAGGATAGTGTTTCCTGACTATCCTAGTTGTGAGCGTCTGAGGACTGTGTCCAGGGATGAGCTCATGTCTGCTTTCTGTGAGCGCCCTTCTGTTTGGGGTGAGCGTCAGTTTACACCATGTAGACCTTTTGCTAAAGGTCCTAGATTCATGAACATGGTGATGACCTTTGTTTTACATCCACTCTCTCACTAAAACTCCATTACAGAGCCTCGTGCTCGATTTTTGTTATCTCTTCTTAAGCATCTCATTATAGATTTCCCTTCTCATTTCATTCTTTCTATTATAGATGTTCATCTAGATTCGGCGTCCCGTGATAAGCTCATCTTTCCTTCCGCTATCACGAGGATCTTACGCCATTTTTCTGTTCCTTTTCCCTCTTCCGACCATTTCACTGTCATGTGTGTCATAGATTACACTACCGTTAAACGTAGCGAGGCCCAGTTTCAGTCGCGGCAATCGGTTTCAGTAGCTCCTCCCTCCCATTCAGCTCCATCCCGTTCTGTTCCATCCACATCCGCTCCTTCCTCTTCTTTGGGCGATGTGACGTTAGGAGACATCATGGCGCAGCTGTAGTGCATGGATGCTCGCCTAGATACACTCTCTACGGAGTTGTATCAGGTGAACGTTCGTGTCAGTCGTATTGCACGGCGCAGGCGTTCATAGGTGGTTTTGCTCATGAGGCTACTCCTTCACCACCTTCTCTCGTGGCTTCTGATTCTGAGGATGAGGATGATAATGATGGTGATGACGATGATGCTTTAGATGATGCTGATGGAGATGCTAGCTCTACCGATGAGATGTCTACTTGACACTCTTACCCTTTGTCACTCGTGACAAAAAGGGAAAGTAGTTTTGGATATGAGAGTAGTCATTCTTAGGGGGAGAGTTAGTATAGGACCATTTTGTTAAGGGGAGTGTTGATATGTTTTGAGGGATGTAGTGAGGATAGTATGTATCTTTTCTTTTCTTTCTTTTTAGATACATTATTCTTGTACATGAGGTCTTGTGTCCATTTATAAACATACATTGTACTTTACTCCTATTTATATTGATGTATGTTTTTCTTTCACTTACCCCTTCATGTGTTGTTTCTTTTCTCCCTTTATACACATGCTTCTTATTACTTGTATGCAATCTATTTTTTCTGTTTCATACAAAGATGCCTTAATGAGTTTTGTTTAAAGTGTTTCAGAAATATTGGTTGTCAAAGTCTACTTGCCATAAACTCTCTTCTTGCAAAGTTTTTCAAGAGTTTGTGTTAGGATAGATTTTATTGTATTTAACAAGTGAATATGAGTTGAGTGATTTATGACTTCTCTCATATGTTAATTTGTTTGTTGTGGTTTTGTCACGGATTGCCAAAGGGGGAGATTGTTAGGACATATGTGTTTCACTTATTAGGAACATATGTCACTATTTTATGTAATTGGCTTATCCTTTGACAAAACGCACTTTACTTGTATTTGGGTAGATTTAGAATATGTTTAAATACTTCAAGAAACCATGTTTCAAGATCAAGTGTTGAAGCCTTCAAGTCTGTCCAAGAAAACAAGCTGATAGTGGAAATTCATTAAATCTCGAAAGCTAGCTCGACAGCTGCATCTATCGAGCTTAAGAAAGCTGTTCAAAGCCCGATGTGCTCGACACCTGCTCGACAGCTGCTCGACACCTCCTATTTGTCGAGGTTTAAGAATTTCAGAATTCTGATCTGATTTTCTTGGGATCCGTGAATATGTCTTTGGGCTTTCTTTTCTCCTAACCTTAGACATATAAAAGGATTGTTTTAAAGGCCGTCAAACAATTCACAAGTTGCACAAGTATTGAGCAAACTTTGTTCAAGCAAATTGTGACCGGAGATGAAGTTCTTGCCCTAGTTCATCTCTTTCTCTTGAAGAAGTTGTTGTGTATGTGCACCGTAGGGTTTTGTGACCAAGCATCTTCTTGATCTTCATCATGTGGATGAACTGAAGAACTTTGCAACCAACAATGTTCTTAGTTGGTGATTGAAGTCGCATACTAGGATCCGCGCAATTAGTAAGTCACGTACTTAGGAGTCGTGCATCAGAACGGGGAACTGTCACTACAGAGCAAGTCCAATTGGGTATTGGGGTAAGGGTTCAACTGTAGGTTGGTAAGGTACTTGAGATTCCTTTACTTGTAACCACTTGTTGTGATAATAATGGAGTTTCGGAAGTGGTGACCTGAAAATTACCCGGTGGGGTTTTTGCCGTTAGGTTTTCCCCATTCGTAAACAAATCACTATGTTATTTATTTTCCACTGCATAATTAGTTTATTGGTGATTTGTTTGTGCTATCACACGTTTACCTAATAAATTGATTAATTAATAACTTGACTAATTAATTAATTAATTTCTATCACAAAGGGTCATTCAGTTTTTGGCCTATCAGTATTTATGGTCAAAATCTAACCTTTTGGCTTTTAGCGGTCCTTTAGGGACCACTAGCCAGCTCCGACAACCCTTTAGGGTGCACTAGGCTAACTGCTGATGTTAGCAATTTTTTCTTTTTCAATATTTTACTTTGATCGCACATTTGAATGCATTCCAGGACATCGATTGAGCTGATCTTGGTGTCCTTAAAAAGGTATGGATATCTAGTTTCCATAACACTAAAGAAATGGAAAATCCAACGGTTGGATAAATGGTTATGGCCTTAGAAAGTGAGCTGACACACCCGACACAATTTTCCAAATATCTCAACTGTTTTAACTCCGATTTCGAACTATGAATAGTCATTGGAAAGGGAATTCAATAATCTTCGTAATCGCATTAGTTTCAACCCGTTCTGATGGTCAGATCAAAATTATAGTTTCTGTGCCCTTGGGAGTCTACTTGAATAGCTAGGGTTTGATGTAAAAGCATGAAAAATGTGGTTTTGGGGTGATTTTGACCAACTTTGACTTTTGGTCAACCCCGAGTTGACTAGGGGCATTTTGGTCATTTTGACCTAAAAAGGCACTTCGAGTGCTCCGATACCCAAACGGGTTATGCCACATCAATCTAGATGTTGTCGTGGCCTCATAGGGAAAAGTTAATATTTTTGGATTTTTAGAGGTTCGACATGCAAATCAAAAATGAACAAAATACGGTATCTACAAGTAATACAAGTAAGGGATATTTTTTAGAAGACAATAGTGCGAGGTTTTCATAGAATTATTTCCTTAGATAATGATAGGCATAAGTGGTGGAAATTTTTATAAGGGGCTATGCCTTAGCAAATAACAGCTATGATGGAAGACATCCGAGGATTGCCAGCTTAGGACATGTAAACATTTATATTTTGTAATTAAGGTGTTGGTCAAACCATAGTCTTATATGAACTTATTTTTTGGAACATTAACTGTAGTGCTTAGAGTTTTTCTATTTTCAAAATTTATAGAAAGCTTATAGAAAATGTTCATTACTTTAATTAAAGGGCTTACACATATTGGTAAGAGGGTGGAAATTATCTTCTTTTCTAGATTTGTAATGCCGTATGTATTGATACATGGACTGGTTAGTGTAAATTTAATTTTGAAATGGATTTTTATCTTTTTGCATTTTAATAATTTTTCTAACTAAATAATTTTTTTTTCACATGTTTTTTACGGTGCATAGGTTAGCCATTAGTAGTTGGTTATCCCATAATGTGCAACCAAGTGTTTAAACTTTTTGTTAAGTATTTGTTTTTTATTTTTCACAAGTGAAGTGTTACTAGCTAGCATGAATGTAATGATCTTAGGCAATTTTTCTTTGAAATTGTTATATGTTGATGCGTTACTAGATCATTTACAATGCTTTTGTAACTGTCAGTTTTCGACTTCTCATTTTTTATGGCCACCCTCTGATCATCGTAGATGAGAATTATCATTTATTGTGAGATGAAAAAAAATTGTCATTCAAAAATTTGAGTGCGCTTCTTTATTTATCATAGTGAAGATTTTCTTTTATGTAGATTTTTTAACAGTTTCTTATAAATATTATGAAATCCACATAAAATTAAAAAGCAAACAATTATTAAAAAAACAAGCAAGTTGGCATGTTTAAATAGCACAAAAGACATTTACAATATTATAACTCAAAGTCATTCTAAATGTTGATCTCAATTTTGTTTTTTGTTTTTTATTTCCAATTAATAAACAAACAATTTGATTATGTCGATTTCTTTTTAAAAAGAATGTTGTTAATCTAGAGTTTTCTAGTATCATATATTGGTTATACAAATATTAACAACAGCCATATTATTAATACTAATTAACAAATACTTGTTTCAAGAATAATAATAACTAGTCGCTAACCCGTGCGATGCACAGGAAAGCCATTAATAACTTCCCTAATATGAAAAAAAAAAAAAAAAAAAAAAAAATCAATATCATGGTATAAATTATATACCAAACCAATAAAATCTATCACTTACAAGGTAATAAAATCTATCACATACAATGAGATATCACGAGATCATATTTAGAAAATATATAACTGATATAAGTACAATCCAATACAATTAATTACACAAATATAGTTAATTCCATTCTCATTCAATCAAATAGCTTTCATAAATTACATTAATCGTTTTTTATGTCCAAGATGTATCTAAATTCTAACATTGCCAGTAAACAAAGATGCTAGACCTCAATGGGATTGAAAAGGCAACATAATGCCAATTTACACAATTTCTAAAATCATTATTTCCACTATTGAGAGAGAGAGAGAGAGAGATGGATGTTCCCATAATTTCTATCTAAAAGATGCTTCCACCATTACCATGTATTTCCAAATAAGTTCTCACGCAACTTGTAGGCTTACTAATTAGCAATTAGCTATCTGCATATATCATTGAATACTTTCAACCTAGCAATAATGATAACACAAATCGTAATAAATCCTACCTAATTATGTTGCTATTTGAGGGAGTACAAATAGACGTAGATCTTGTGTGACTTCCATGGAGAACTTCTCTGCTAGAGTGCTAGCATTCTTCAAAATGGGCTTCCAAATTCTTAGATGTGTTTGTAACATGAGCATTACTCTAAATAGGTGAGTAAACAAAGCATCATAAACAATAAACTATACGCAAAGTACATATGATATAGAAAACTAACCATGGCATTGAGACTAACCTCAATCCTGAATTCAAATCTGCCACAAACATCACTACCAGTTATTTTTCACAACAAAAGTTTCAAATGGAAAGCTTTAAAGGTTCAATGGAAGAACAAATTTTTTCAATTTTTTTATTTATCATAAAAAAGAAGAAAGCGGTACCAATTTAACAGGATATATCACTACTTGTAATTTGGAAAGCAAAATTAACAAATTATAGTTCACTAACTCAATTATCCTAAAATTTTCAAGCACACTCTAACAAATAGATATTGATATAAAATAATCACCTTGTAACATAACTTAATAAGTCTCAAACACACATCTTTAATAGCTTTAAATGAATTTGTCATAGTTGTGTTTAAGCTATGGCTTAAGCAATAAGAGGCAGCAAATATTATTCCATAAAAAACTATTCTCTTCTTGTCTAATAATGTTTAGGAGGGTTGTCGCCTTGAATTCAACTAAATTCTCTCAATTCCATCAGTCACAGCACAGACCATGTTGGCATGAAAAGAAACAAAAAATAATCCGAACAACAATAGAGGACTTTCACAGAACAGACATAAATTTTTTACCAAGCATAAATCAACTGCACTCAACTTTCATAGAGTACGAAATGTAAATATTTTGTACTCTAAATGACACAATGGATTCTGCACAGTAACCTTGCCTAATCATATCAAAATATGCCCCAAGGATCCAAAAGCGAAGACAGTATTTAAATTTAAAACTTTCACCCTTGACCATAACACTGCTTGCCTTATAAATCAATTTGCTTTATTCAAATGAAAATCCCAAGTTAACATAAAGCACAATCTTGTAGTCGTTTGATTTAGAAAGCATTTATTCTATTGCAATGATCATTATAACTTATTCAACAGATTTTAACACCTTTAAATTTAAAGCAACAAAATTAAACAACAATTAAGTTGCATTTGTCAAATGACTACACTACAACATTCAAGCTTCAACTACAGAACGGTGATCAGGGATAAACCATCTAAATCTAAGAAACAAAGCAAAAACCATTATAAAAATTTAAAAAAAATAAAAAATAAAACCAAAAACCCTTTCAATTATATCTCCACCTTTTTTGCTTCTTGGTGTTGTAGATGTCTTCTATCATGCTCTGCTTTTCTCATCATTCAACCTTAATTAAAACCAATAACCTAAATAACTAAATTAAAAAAAATTAACCCAAAATAACAAAACCTAAATGTCATGACTATAGCCTCACTTCCATTGCCATAACTTCAATCCCTTCCACCTGAAATATGTCATCTATTCTATCGCGCATAGCTGCCATAAGATTACCCTCAAAGTCGCAAATAGCTATCCCAATTCCACTTTCAGTTTATACTACCCCAAAAGATGGTGGAACCCAACCTACACTAGGCCGAGATTGTACCTCTACCTGCTGAGCCTCATTTGGAACTAAGTTATTGAATGGTAACTCAACTGAAGATTTCACCTGATCCGGCATTTCCCCACACCCCACATGTACCCAACTATTTCTGTTTTTCCAGATTGCCCAACAAATGCATAAGAATTTCTCCATTTCACTTGTTGAGCAGTGCTGAAAAACGTTAATAAAAGCCTCTACCCCATACCATTATTAGCCGATGGAATATAATGATTGAAAGAAATATTCTCCCAAACCTCTGTTGCATGTAAACACTGAAATAGAGCATGATAAGTAGTCTTCACTTCCTGAAATAGTGAACAAAATGGGTCCATTCTATATTAACAGACAAGAAGAGAGAGTTTTTAGTGGAACTAATCACTAACCCGTGCGATGCACGGGAAAATTTTGAATGTATTGTTTTACTAATTTCTTCCCAATGCAATTATTGAAATAAAGTTGCAGCATTTTCACATTGATCAAACATCTTCTTTTCTATTTCAGCACTTTTGTTGTATCCAAATAAAGAATAACACTAAAAAATAATTAAACCATCCCAAAGCCTATAATTCTCAAAGTTAAACATAAGAATAGAGTATTTAGAAGACTACCTTTTGTGATCTACTCTCCACATCTTTCCAAAATTGAACCACCAAGTCAGAGTCCTGCAGCGGGACAAAAATAAAATATAAAACCATCCAGATTTGAAAATCTATGAACTACTTATTCAGATATACGTAAGACATTTGGACTTTATAGATCATTAGCTTTATATAAGGACATTACCTTCCTTTCTTATATACAATCAAAATACATGAACACACCAAGCAATAAGTTTTAATGGGTCTAAACTTTAATCAATGAAAAACCATAAACAAACCTTCTTTTTTTCTCATTCGTCTCCCAAAGCGTTGCCGCCAAATGATGCAAACTTCCTCTTTCAAGGTTTGTAAGGCACTAAGAGCTTATCTACTGATTTAAATCTTGCTTTGCCAATTGGATTTAAGAATGATGACTGTGGCATCTAAGAGTGTGTAGGAAATGGAATCCCTAGAGCCGAAGGATGAATTATGTTGCCTTGTGAGTGATTTCTGAGAAACCTAAAAGCACAATAACTCATCTGAACAAAATAAATAAATACATAACTAAATATCATAGATAAAAATAAATAAATAAAGGTTGAAGTCATATGGACTTACCCCTCCATGTGCAAGAGCAATTGCCATGGAGACATATATGAGACATATAACTTTTCATTAAGCAATACCTATCAAGATTTGCAGCAAATTCAAGAAATTTCATTCAAAATGAAGCAAAACCATCCAAAATTACAATGAAAGAAGTCCATAACTTAGAGACAAACAGCAGTACAAAAATGAGAAACCCCAGTGAATGGGCAGAGATGAACAAATAAAAATAAAAAGGTAGAAGAAAGTATCAAACCTTCGTGGTGGCATTGATAAACATCAACGATTGAAGGAGTAGACGACGGCACGCGACAAAGAAAAAATGAGCAACGAGCAATCTGACAATTTGTATGAATTTCAAGTAATATAATTTATTCAGCAATCTAACAACTCTGATTAGCTAAGATCATTCGGCAATTTTGTAAATTATCAAATAAATTTAAATTGATTAAGAATGATTTAGAATAATATTATACCGTGATGTTATAGTTCATAATATAATATATTAAAATTGATAAGATGTTTATGGTTATTGTAAATCAAATAGAAGAATCCTAGGAAAAATTGAAATCAAATAGAAGAATCCCAAGAAGAATTGAAATCAAATAGAAGAATCCCAGGAAACCAAAAATCCAATAAAAATTGCATAACCAAAAAAAGGGAAAAAGAAAATCCAAACCAATGTAAAACGAAGATGAGAAAAACGCTATATATCAACTAAAACAAACCCAGAATTAAAACCAAATAGAAGAATCCCAAGAAACCAAAAATCCAATAAAAATTGCATACACAAAAAAAAAAAAAAAAAAAAAAAAAGGAAAAAGAAAATCTAATAACAAAAATTTCATGATTTTTCTTTGCCACAAATTTGACAACAAAGGAAGAAGAAGAAAACGTGGAAATCTTCAAAGAAAAAAAAAAACAAAAACAAAAAAACTTAAATCCAGAGCAACCTACAACCACAAACCAACAAAATTCCATGAAAATAAAAACAAAAAAAAACTTAAATCCAGAGCAACCCACAACCACAAACTAACAAAATTCCATACACAATTGAAGCGGATAGAGAGAGAGCAACATATAGAAATTAAGGAGAGTAAAAAACATGTTTTAATTACCTCAAATTTTTGTTGTTAACATCTTCTGTCAGTAGGTCTCCATGGCAATATAAAATCTCTCAATATTAATATGTTGACAAACTATGGAAATATATTAAAACCATTATCAATAGTAGTTGTTTCACTTTGTAAACAATTGACATACACTCAAGTTAGGCTTGATCTCATGGCTTCCATCATAAACTATAATAACCACTACTTGCTGGGAAAAAAAAACCCATGGCTTAAAGCCCTTTTTTTTTTTAATATTGCTTAAAGATTTTTAAATTTCAGAAGTGGTGTTTCCCCACAAAAATAAGAATCCAAGTTTCAACCAACATAAACTTTAGGAAACTTGCATCAAATACCAATAGATGTATTATTCAAACAAAAAGTCACATTTCCAAGTCTAAAAATTTATTATAGCCGTCAATAGCAACCCAAAGATAAGAAAAGAGACACGCCTATTACATTGGGCTATAATGAAACAAAATAACATAACAAAGTTATTAACAAAGAGATACATCTATAGCCGTCAGTATTAACAATGAAACTGAATAACAACTCTAAAATCCCAGATGGACTTTCTCGCGGCCAATAATTGAAATTAATAAAACCCACTACGGGCTCCAAACCCATCAATCTAAGCTAATCATTCAAAAGAAACACTCCCAAACGAAACCCTAAATCATATTTAACAACCCAAATTATAGAACAAAATAAAAAACTTACCGGTAATGTTTGCTTAGAGAATCTGGTTTGATGGTAAAGTCTCAAAATCAAAAACTTTCTCCCACTAAAGGAGTGGGTGGCTGGCGCCCATGGACTATAGTTTAGGGATTTGAAGGTAGAGAAGGGAAAAAGAATGGAGGCAAGGGAACATGTATGTAGAGAGAGGCATGGAGGAAATTGGGTGTTTGAAGATGGAGATGGGACTGTGTCAAGAAGAAAAGAATAATAATAATAAATAAATAAATAGCAATCTACTTAATCCTATAAAATATAGGCAAAATTCTTCAATTTTGATTTTTTTTATTATTATTGTTTAATGTTTCTATGTATAAGCATGGGTTTTATATATATATATATATATATATATATATATATATATATATAACTGAATTGTTTTTTCTTCTCAAAAAACTGACATGAATTTTTAAAAGGAAAGAGACTAAAATAAAAAAAACACCAGATAGAGAGGCATTCAAATTTCCATCTTAATTCTTAAAGCTTGGTGCAATCTGTTGGTTTGAAGGACACAGTTTCATTCAAAACATCAATGCCTACCAACAAATTAGATTGGGCCAAGTTACCAAAGAAGGCGGCTGGCTGTAAATCGTCTGCAGGAACGAAAGCCAAGCACACAACTTACTCATTTACACTAATAAAGGTGGTGTTAGAACTCAGCTCCACGTCTGCACCGGTGAAATGCGCTGTGATACTTGGAATTCTAAAATCATCTAACGAGGACTTGTAGCAGAGAATTAGTTGTCCAGTCGGGTCATCCACATATGGTAAATGAATTTCATCTTTCAAAGCTGATATAAAACCGGGGTACAATTGTTCAGGCAACGATGTCACTGTTATGCCTGAATTAATGATAATATTGCCTTTTTCTAGGTTTCCGGATTCGGAAGCACTGGTCAAGTCGATTCTTTTTCTGTCAACACTAATTGCTTCGAGTGTTATGTAGTAGTAGCTATCCTGTCCTAAGACTAAGGGAGTAGACACGGCTCCAGAACCGGATACCACAGCATTACTACCAAAATTCAATTTGCTTGGGGTATTGCCATGGGAAGTAAATGGAATCAGGCAGTAGGAGAATTTGCCATCAATAGAAGAACCCAGTTGGGAAGCAAGAGAAATCGCACCACGTCCAAGGCCAATAACGCCAGAACCATTGGCATTAGTGAATCTTTCGTTATCATGTCCACACCCTATGATAGTTTTAGGGAGAGGCACAGGGCGGCTTGTAGTTGATCCCAGAGTGAGGGTGTCAACAGCAAGGCCTCCATCTGAGGATGATCCGTCATAATAATCCACGGAATATTGGCAACTTGAATTATTTCCGCCTGAGCATGAGCTATGTGGTAGAGACTGACATTGGGCTGAAGAGCATGAAACTTTTTTGAATGTGCTTTACTTTTTAGGATCAAAAAGTGGAGCTGTTTGATTGTAGCATATGCTGCAAGGTTCACACTGTAGCCAAATCAAATCAGTACTCGTATCAGCAAAGCCTAGGATTTCGACTGGTGGTGTACCAACAGAGTATTTCAAGAGGTATTCACCTCCATTTGAGCTTATATCTGATTGAGCTGCATTGGTAGAGAGTGAGGAAGTTGGCTTGAAACGATTGACACGGCTAATGGAACGACGCACAGCCTTGGCTATGCGCTGTGAAGGAGTTTCTAAAGGGTTATAGATGGGAGAGTTTGGAGAGTCACGATGGATTAGATCCACACTGGAAGCCTCAATTAGAGAGAAGCTGCAGAGAAAAAAAAAAAAAAACAACAACAACGGAGAATGCGGCTGTCAATGCAGCAAAGGAGATAAGTGAGTGAAGAGATGTCATGACTGGTTGTGATGATGAAAATGTAGAAGGATTTCATTGTATATATAGCACTCTACATGGGGAAATTGAAAATAATTTAAAAGCGTATTCACTCTTTGCTACCATATATAAAAATGGAATTAATATGCATTTTCTAACATGGAAAAACTTTGAAATCTTTCAATAGGCTGATCTGGGATTGGATGTAACAATGAAATAATTGGGAAATTGAAAATAATTTAACAGCAAATTCACTCCTTTCTACCATAAAAATGGAACGTCACTCTTTTCCTCCATAAAGTAGAAAACTTAAGATAAAGTTTGAAATTGTTCAGTAACTCAACATCAAATAGACTATGAGGTGTTTTGTAATGGATGAGATAACACGAGAGCTATAGTGGGTTAAAACTTGAAAAGGGGGAAAAGATATATTTGATCAAACTGGGATTGGTTTTTTTTTTTTTTTTTTTTTTTTGAGAGTCAACCTGCCATTGGATTTAACATTTTAACTATGAAATATATGGGAAATTGAAAATAATTTAACAATAAATTCACTTTTCTACAAAGAAGCACTTGCACGAATATGGACATGAGAGCATGTATAGATACGGTACGGCGACACTACAATTTTTAAAATAGTAGAACACGAGTATGGTGGGAATACGTATAGTAATTAATTATTAAATATATTTTTATTTATACTTTTATATATGGTTAAACATTTATTTTTCATATAATATTAAACATTTATCAACGCTCTGTTTATTTCGCTAGAAAACCTTCTGTAAAGATAGTTTTCTACATTTTCCAGTGTTTGGTAGCACAAAAAAAACCTGGTCAATGGAAAACTATCTTTGATCAACAAAAAACTCTAATAAAAATAAAGCTTATTTTCTATAGGTTGTTTTCCAACTTTTTTTTTTTTTGGAAAACAATCTCTCTCTCACGCGTTACATCTCTTATAAATATTATCTTCGTCTATAGCCGTGGAAAACATAATTTTTGGGCGTCTTCTCTCTCTCATGGTAAGTTTTCTCACTTTTTCTCTCTTCCCTTTGCTTTTTCTCTCCTCACACCCTCATTGTCACTAACTTTGGTTTCTCCTATTCCCATAGATCTCTCTCTCTCTAACTGTCTCTCTTCTCTCTTTTCTCCATGTTTCTCTTCCCCTCTGTAACACAATTCTCTGATTAGATTTTTTTTTTCTTTCATTGATCGGTCAATAGCTCCGACTTGCAAAGGAGAACAAATTTGCAGTGATAATTATTTCATTTCTCTCTACCAAAATCTCAATTCTTTGCTTTGAATTTCAAGCTTGATTTTCTTTTTTCTTTAAGAAATTTTCGGTTTGATGGATTCCAGGCAGAAGTTACATCTTTTTCGTACATAAAGTGCAATAAAATAAAATAAAATAAAAATGAAAAAGAAGAAGAAGAAAGAATGAATGAAGTAAAAGATGAAAATTTTAAACATAGTACCTATATTGCTCTAAATTGCTTTTACATGGGACAATCTTTACCATGGACTAATAATATTGTTATATAATGAATGATAATTGTTTAGGAGAACTGCATTTGTTGGCAAATACTTTTTTTGTTGGCAGATACTATGCAATGATGATATATTATACAGTACATTATATAAATACATAATTTAGAGTAATATTGAAGACTTGTGGTTGACCATAGTAGACAACTAGTATACCAACAAAAAGAGTAGACAATTAAAAGTTATTGTTATTTATACTTATTAAAAATGTATTCCCCTGTCAAATTTATATATATATATATAGACAAATGTTTGATATGTGTATGTGTGTGTGTACGTACGTTACTATCTATATATATGAGCAAGATGAGTGGTAGAAATTATGAAAATTTGACAACTAATTAATTTTGATTTTATCTATTGTCAAAATTATAGTATGAAAATCAAATTCATTCCTGGTTTTTTATTTATAATGATTACATTAGTTAGTTTACATAATATACATGTTTTAAATTATACAAGAAATATTTTTAAAAAAAAATTGCATACCAAATACCAGAAAACATTCTCAAGCTCATTTTAAAGGTCGTTACCAAACACTGGAAAATGAGATAGTTTTCTAGAAAATGCTCTTTGAAAAATGAATCATTTTCCAGAAAACGTTAATGCTGAAACAAACAGAGCGCAAATTTAGAGAAATAATTAGCATGCGAAAACACTATTTTGGTTCCTACATTTTGAGGTTACAGTCAATTTAATCCCTACATTTTGGTAGTAGTCAATTTGGTCTCTGTTATTTTTATTTTACAATCAATTTAGTCTCTACCGTTAACTCACTAACAAAAAATGCCTACATGACAAATAAATTGTATTGTTGGCACGTCTAATATTAAAATATTAAATAAAATGCTGATGTGTATGAACTTTAGTGGCCACATCAAATAAAAAAGACATGTCAATTTTTTTAAAACAATTTACCAATTTTTTTTCCATTCTTTATTTTTTATTTTTTATTTCTTACAATTTCTTCAATTTTATAAAATAATAAAAATAAAAACTGAAGAGAGCCTTCCATCTCTCTGAGTCTCTTCCTTAATCTCCATCTCTCAATTTCTTTAAGTCAACACTCTATTCTTACATGTCAAAATCTCCCTCTTCTCAAACCACTCTCTCAAACAAAATCAAAATAAAAAATCTCACCATCAACTAACACCTTCATCCCAAAAGCTAACCATTTGAGACCCACAAGCCACCCACCAGACCTCCATCAGCTGAAGGCCCCAAACAAACCACTGAAACCCATAATCTACTAGGTATAAACCCATCCCAAAAGCACTGATTGGTGTTTGGAGTTTACATACTGTAAAGTTGTGATTTACAACTATGTTTTTGTTTGTTTTAATTCCATGTCAAATTTGATTGTATTTTTCTTCAATCATTTCCCTGTATTTTTGTGGGATTTAATGTAAGGGTTGAGTGTGAGAGTTTGCTGAAGATTTGTGAAGAAAGTGAATTCACAACTAGCTCGCTAGTGAACAACCCGTGAAAGGCCACGTGAGAAGCACATGCTGGAATTTGAACAGTCCAATGCCAGGCTAGATTTTGCGAGTCACTTCGCAGCTCAGGCCAAGTCGCGAGTGACCCGCAAAACTCACTGCCTGAACTTTTTAATCAGTATTTTTCTCATTTCTTTACCAACACTACATAAGCCCATATTACCCACAAAATTGTAAGAAGTTTTTCCAAGGAACTTTTGAGAGAGAAAACCCTAACAATACACTTGAGAGTTAGAGATTGTAAACCACAATCATCTACACAATTTCTCTTAAGTTTTCCTCTACTCCTACCTCTCCAATTACACATCCTTGAGAGGTTCTTAGCTCAAACACTTACCTCACTCAATTAAGTGCTGAGTGAAGTTTTGGTACATGTGGGAAGTGAATGTTCAATAAGTGTATAAAACACTATGAACATTTAGACCCCCAATTTTCAAATTATCAATTCAAGCTTATTATCAAACAATTAATGTGCGGAATATGAACATAAGCATATAACAAAATTGATAAACAATCTCAACCAAATAAAATGACATCCACAACAGAAATTAAATGGAAAATATTAAGGGAAGAGAGATACAAACACAAGGACAACACAACAATGTGTTATCGAAGAGGAAACCAAAGCCCTCGGCGTAAAACCTCTCCGCCGCCCTCCAAGCCGTAAATAATCCACTAAAGAATGTAGTTGGGATACATGAACAGTAGAAGACCCTCCAAGCCTAATCTACCCAATGTACCTAAGCCCTCCAAGCTCTTACTCCAACGAGGTTACGCTGAACCTATTTCTTCTTTAACTTACCAAATTCCGCTATAGCCCATAGCATCAACCAAAATGAAATTGGTCCCTTCCTAACTGCTTCCCAAGCACCAAATGGTCTTCTCACAGATGTGGGTATGGTGAGAAAAGGTTTTGGTAATGTACCTCTCATGGATGTAACAATGGAGAGGGTGAGAGTAAAGAAATTTGAAGAGTCACTATGTGAAGATTGGGGATGAGTCAATCTTGTTTTTCTCTAGGGTTTTTCTCTTAAAATTCTCTCTAGAAGCTCTCTTCATTTCGTGGGTATAAGGGATATATATACTAGGGTGAGAGTGGAATGCAAAGAGTCAGTTTTTTTCAAAACAGAGCTGCCTAGCGGCTTGGCCTCGCGACTTGACTGAGCCGCGAGGTAACTGAATGGCCAGACTGGACTTTTTATCCTGTAGTGCGACATGTGTGCAACTTCTGGCGACTTGCAAGCCGTAAGCTACCCGCGAGATCCAATCGCGAGTCCTTGCTTCTTTGCACAATCTTAAGCATTTCTTCACACTCTCTCACACACTACCCTTACATGATTCCCACCTAAATACAGGGTTACTGATTGCTAAAATACAAGCAAATTTGGCATGAAATAAAGCCAACAAGATGGTTGATAAAATTCAACCTTACAGGAAGCATTGGAAAAAGCCATCGATTGGCGAATGCAATTTGGAGCTCATTGCGGGATTTGGATAAATAGTGAAGACATGGCTTGGCAAATTCCGTTGGTAGCTGGAACTTGGAGGGTTCAAGTACATTGGGTAGATTAGACTTAGGGGGTCTTTTTTATATTCGTATACTCCAACTTTATTCACTAGTGAATCAATTTTGGCTTGGAGGGCCGCGGAGAGGTTTTTTGCAGAGTACTTCAGTTTCCTCTTCGATAACACATCTCGATGTTATCTTATGTTTACATCTCTCTTCCCTTACTCTTTAAGCTTTATATTTGTTGTTGCTTGCTTGTGTTTATGGCTTAGAGAGTAGTTCCGATTATTGGGTATCATTCACTCTTGTTCCGCACTTAAATAGGTTAGAGTAAAAGTAATTAGGCCATGTTTTTAAAATTGGGGGTCTAAACAAGTTGTAGTGTTTTAGCTTTCACATACAAAATACAATCTAGTGCTACGACTCCGCATGACAAATCTAATAGGTACTATGGCAAAATATTTACTGATTTGGTAGTGGGTTTGGTTTGGGTTGATTTATGGGTTTGATTTGGATGTGTATTTGATTGATGAGATGTCAACAGTCGTTGCCGTAGACGCTAAAGCTCCTTCGCGAAGTTGCTAAAGATGGGTTTGAATTTTATAATTTGTGAGAATGTTTAGATTTGGTTAAACTCCCCAAATACAGATTCTGGGTTTGGGGAAGAAGAACAATGAATGGTGTTGAGCCAAAAAATATTTGGTAAAGTAAATGACGAGGTAAAAATTTTGTTTGGTTAGTAACTGCGGATTCTAGGTTTGGGGGAAGAACAATGAAGAAAATTTTGTCAATGGAAAATGAAATTATCTTTAGTTAAAGAAATTGTAAGAAAAATAAAAGAAAAAACAAAGAAAGGAAAAAATTGGTGAAGAAATTAAAATAAAAAAAAAAAAGCTAACCAGGCTTCTTCTTTTTTGCCTTGTAAGTGCTAGATGGCCACTAAAAATTCAAACATATCAGTATTTTATTTAATATTTTAATATTAGACGTGCCAACAATACAATTTATTTGCTACGTATGTATTTTCCGTTAGTGAGTTAACGGTAGGGACCAAATTGATTGCAAATTGAAAATAACAGAAACCAAATTGACCGCTAGCTATAAGGACCAAATTGACTATGACCCCAGAATGTAGGAACCAAAATGGTATTTTTGACATATTATTATTTAGAGCACAAATGTGCTTTTTGTTTTGTAAAATGGTATTTGATTCCTCTTGTTCTCTGTCCCAATTGTGTCCTACATTTTTTTAAAATTTTTTTAAAAAGACACAACTGGGACATCTTTGCAAAACTATTTGAGGAGTGTCAAGTGCCTGAAATGTATCTGACACGAGTACGACACCTCAAATAATGTATTCGTGCCACCTAGCTTTTCTATCATAAAATGGAAAATACATTTTCTAACAAGAGAAATTGAAATCATTCAGTGAGCTAATCTAGGATTGGATGTAATCATGAATATATGGGAATTGAAAACAATTTGACACAAAATTCACTCTTTTTTACCATGAAAAAGTATGTTTGTTTCAAGTGTAACATTTTTTGGAAAATGAATAATTTTTCAAAAATATTTTTCTAAAAAGTTATTTCATTTTCCTATATTGAATAGTGACCTTAAAATGAGTTAGAAAACTATATTTTGGCTTATCATATTTAGCTTAGCATATGATAGAGTTGTTTTCCAAAAATAAATTAGTTAAGAACAACCCTATCTTATCCTAAGCTAAATAAGGGAAGTCAGAAGTAGTTTTCCTCTAACCTTTTTTTTTCCTAATACTACCAAACACAAGAAAATGCAAATAAAAAACTATCTTTACATAAAGTTTAAAAGCAAACTCATTCTTTTCTACCATAAAAATTGAAAATAAATTGTACCAAAAAAAAATTAAATACATTTTCTAACAAGAGGAAGTTTAAATTGTTCAACAACTCAACATCATGTAGAATCTGCGGAGAAAATGGGCAAATGCCCATTTCAAAAAAAAAAATTCAGCATTTTGTCCCTTTTCCCAAACTAATTAGGGAAATGCCCTTCTTTTGAAACTCGATTTTCTCAAAATCGAGTTATAAAAAAAATTTAAAAAAAAAAATTCTAGAGCCCTATAGTGGCGTTTTAAGGAGCCTATAGTAACGTTTTAAGGACCTATAGTGGCGTTTTGTAACTCGATCTTCATGAAGTCAAGTTACATGCAATTTTTTTTCTTTTTTTTACCTATAACTCGATTTCAAGGAACTCGAGTTTCAAAACGCCACTATATGTCCTTAAAACGTCACTATAGACTCCTTAAAAACATCACTATAGGGCTTAACTCGATTTTGAGAAAATCGAGTTTTAAAAGAGAGGCATTTCACTAATTAGTTTGGGAAAGGGGACAAAATGTTGGATTGTTTTTTTAAAAAGGGAAAAGGCCAATTTTTTCCTAGAATCTGCGGTGTTTTGTGACGGATGAGATCTCACAAGAGCTGGGTTGAAAAGGGGAGTGGGGAGGATATATTTGAAGTAATAAGATCTCAAAAATTTATCCAAACAATAAGTTAAAACATTTCTTATAGGTTATAATCCCACCAATAGATCTTGTAATTTTTTTTTTTTTTTGGGAACAAATTTTCCCATTCGTCCAAGGAAATTTCTAACACCAAACATAATTCGAATAACACTTATATGAACTAGAAAAAATTCATAACTATAAAAAGTGAGATAGTAATTTGACCTAAATTTGATTGACTCATCATCTGATATAATTCACTTTAAGATACCCATTAATAATTCTATAAGTCCACTTGGACAAAGTTTCACTTTCTCCCACTGAAATCCGTTTATCGTGGGCCATTTACCATCATTTGGTCATAAGTCTACCAAATATCCAAGAAACAATTCAAATGCATCAAAACATCGCTTTATTTCCATAAGAGATGAATGCTTCAAGACATTACTATAGTGGAAAAAATTATGTACGTAATAAAATCTCAAAAAACATCTGCTGAACCACGTTCATATTATTTTATTTTAATGTATGGTGGGCTGACCTTATCTTCTTGTAAAAATATTATGAAATTTTGATATAGCCGTAGAATAGCTCTAATTTATTATGGTCAGTAATTTTTTTCTTTTTTTGGGTTAATAACATTTTAGAAGGAGAAGAGTAGGCTGACTTGGCATTATCCTTTATGGAATGTGATAACTTATTAAGCAATCTGTCACTCTATGTTGTATGAAATTATTGAATGTAATCGGTATATTATATATTCCATTACACATAAATGTGAACCCTATATGTAAGTATTGCACATAGAATCCACATTTATGTGAGAGAAATGTCTAATACACCAATTGTACGTAGTAATTTTGTAAGGTTGAATTTATTCAATCATGTGTTGGCTTTATTCTGTGCCAAATTTGTTTATAATTTAGCAATTAGATACTCTGTATTTAGGTGGGAATTATGTAAGGGTAGTGTGTGAGAGAGTGAAAAAATCTTAAGAAGTGTGCAATTCAAGGGAGTCTCGCAACTGGATCTCGCGACTGGCAAGTCGCCAGAATGGCACACGTGTGAAGCATGCAGGGGGAACTAAAGGGTCACACCAGCTGTAGCACTACAAGACAAAACTTCCAGTCTGGCCAAGCAATTAGCTCACGACTCAAACTTGCGACTCGTTCCAGTCACGAGGTCGAGTTGCCAAAATGCCCTGTTTGATTGAAACTTGACCTTTCGCATTCCTCATACACCCTATTATAAATACCCTTATACCCACGAAATGTAGAAAGCTTCCAGAGAGAATTTTGAGAGAGAAACCCTAGAGAAAAACAAGATTGACTCAACCACAATCTTTATCCTTTGATTCTTCAAATTCCTATACTCTCACCCTCTCCATTGACATATCCTTGAGAGGTAAATTAGCCAAATCCTTATCTCACCATACCCATATCAGTGAAGAGGTATTTTGGTGCTTGGGAAGCAGTTCAGAAAGGACCAGTTCATTTTGGTTGATGCAATGAGCGATTGCAGGATCCAGTAAGCTAGAGAAGACAAGGTTCGGCGTAACTTTGTTGGAGCAAGAAGCTTGGAGGGCTTAGGTGCACTGAGTAGATTAGGCTTGGAGGGTCTTCTGCTATTCATGTATCTCAACTTCATTCTCTAGTGGATTATTGACCGCTTGGAAGGCGGCGGAGAGGTTTTTCGCTAAGTACTTCAGTTTCCTCTTCAATAACTCATCGCCGTATTATCTTTGTGTTTGCATCTTTCTTCCCTTTCTTTTTACCTTTTAATTACTGCTGTGATTGTGATTAATTATGGTTTAGAGTGTGTTACCAATTTGGTTATAGCTTATATTTCATATTCCGCACATATATTATTTGATTATAAGCTTGTGTTGGTATTTTTTTATTTGGGGGTTGTTGATGCCCAATTTTGCAAATTCATACCCAAAGGCCCATGAGGAAGAAAGCCCAATGAAAAGCAAGGCCCAAAGACCCACCAAGAATACCGAAGAGCAAGAAAGGTCCAAAGAAATAAGTGCAAGTGAAAGCAATCTACAGCAAAACGCAAATATGCAGCAGAATACAAATCTGCCGTAGAATATAGATCTGCCGCAGAATACAGTTCTTCAGCAGAATACAGATCTGCCGCAGAATATAGTTCTTTGGCAGAATGGCTTCGGCAAATGAAGATAAATTGGGCCCAAGACCCTTTTGATCCAGTCAACATTATTTGGCCCACAAAGGCCCAAATCCTTTTGTATAAAAAAGATAGGCATGAAAGCTAATATGAAGAAGCACGGTGAAAAGAAACAAGGAGCAGCAGGAAACGCGTGAAGGAAAGAAAAGCCAAACCAAAGGAAAATGACAAACGTAGCAGGAAACGTGTGAAGAAATAAGACAAAACACGCAGCAGAACGAAACAGAACTAATTTGCTACGGCAGGAACGGCATGGCAGACAAAACACAGAAGATAGCAGAGCAAGCACAGAAGGGCCAGGGCACCACCAACCTGTACCCAGCCAATACAAGGGAGGTGGGTCCACGGTTAAGGGGATTCAGAGGGTGTGGTTTGGTGGTGGGGGGAAAAGGAGGTCTATATTTGGTTTCCTGCCGTAACTTCTTTTGGGAAAGATATCTTGCTGGGATGGTATCTTACCCAAAAGAAGTAATAAATGGTTGGGACCATTTGATGCATGCCATAGAGCTAGGTAGTGAGGTAGAGGTATATAGCAGGAACAAACAAAAGGGAATTTTGTCGTGAGTAGCGTTGCAGCAGACATGAACTGAACAATGGCAGTGGTCTGGGCAACCAATGGTTGAGTGGGTAATCTTGAAAAGATGCCCATAACAAACCAAAAACAGTTGGTGAAGTCCTAGGGGTAAAAGGGAGAAATCCCATTGAATGAGTTCACTATAAAAGGAAGGTAACCACAGCAGAAAAAGGTGGACCGAAAGGGAGGAGGAAAAACAGAGAAAAGGGGAAAAAACAGGGGATGGAGGAGGAAAAAACAGGGGAAGAAAGAAAACACCGAAAGAAGGGGACCCAAAGGGGCGAAGGCACCTAAGGGGAAAAACCCATAGTAAGAGAGTAGTAAGCACCTAGAGAGAGGTACCCAGGAAAAGGAAAGACCAAAAAGGGGGAACAACCCACGGCAGGATAGTAATAAGAAACTAAGAAAAAAAAAGAACACAGAGAAAGAAAAAGAAGAGAGAAAATGTGGCAGGAATAGGGGCATGCATCAATAGACCATCTTTTCCCTCCCTCTTAGCAAACCCACTCTTTGAAGTCTCCAAAAGTAATAGCTAGTAGCCATTTAGGCCTATTCTCCAAAATGAATAACTTTTATGGCAAGAGCCTATGACAAGAGCCTATGACAAGGTTGTTCAAGTTGGAGTTTGGGTTCCTTCTTGGTTTACTTATCCTATGGGAAGATTCAATATTTGATTTTGATTGCAAATATATTTGATTTTTCTCATTATAAATTATATCTGCTGTATTTAGTTATCCTGCCGTAACACGTTTTTTTTATCACGTCTGCTGCATCAGTTATCCTGTCGTGGTATCTTTACCTACTGTACTACTTATTCTGCTATAGCACCTTTTCATTATGTTTACCGTGTTATTACATGATTTACTTTTGACACAAATTAATCATTATCCTGCCATAAGTATATATATACATATATCTTGTTTCTCATGTTCTGCAAAATATATTTTATATATGTTTATGTGAACACGTATAAGTGTATTTGCTCATATATGTATGTATATATTTGAGAGTATGCTAACCCATTTAAACTAACATTTGTTTGATGGGTATTTTCTTTGGGTTTTAGATTTGTTTATGTACAGGAAGTAGAAAAGTGTTTCTGTAGTAAAAACGAAGAGTAGCCATTCACATTGCAAAAGGCTTTACTGCACGGCAGACAGCTTTAAAGCACGGTAGGCAGCTTCAATACATAGCAGAAAACTTTACTGCACAGTAGGAAGCTTTATTGCACAGCAGAAAAGTTTTGCTGCATAGTAGAAAAGTCAGTCCTGCGGCAGAAACTGGAGAAAAGTTCCTTCTACGGCAGAAACTGAAGAAAAGTCAGTCCTATGGCAGAAACTGGAAAAAAGTTCCCTCTGCAGCAGAAACTGGAAAAAAGAAAGTCTTGCGGCAGAAATTGGAGAAAATTCAGTCCGCGGCAGAAACTGGAGAAAAGCTCCTTCTGCGGCAGAAACAGAGGATAGGCACCACGTTCTGCCTGCCGTAAGTGTGTCCCTGGCAGACGAGACATAGTTTGCGCACAAGCCGGACCAAATTGAGTTGCAGTTGGACCGGTCTCAACTCCCTTACTCAGAATATTTGGGCCTAGTACCGCAGGATGCAGCCCAGCCCAGTACAATAATAGTACCGCAGGAGGCAGCCCACTTTAACCACAAAAAGGCCCCTACAGGGGTCTAAATGTTCATAGGTATTTTACACACTATTTGAACTTTCAATTAGTATTAGAGCAGGTACACTTGTTGTGGTTTAAATACCTAAGTGTAATCCTTGACCCCTTGTGTTATTTGCCATGGATAGTGCTTTGTATGCTTCTATGCATGTTTTGGATGTTGATGAATATAACATGCCACGTATTTGCGAAGAGGCCTTTATGAGTGATAATCCTCACGATTGTGATGCTATGTTTCATGAATCCTTGGGTGTGGTTGATATTTCTAATATCAAAATCTTATAGAAAAAGGCTAAGAAATTTCATAAGGATTTGAGCAAGTTATTTTGTGAAAATGATGATTTAATTGTTAAGCTCAATGAATCCAACAAATTGGTTGAAAAATATAAGAAACTTGCTGAAAATTCTCTTGAAAAGCTGAAAGGGTTTGAATTTTTTGTCTAACAAACTTGTTGATAAGTTAAAATGTGAAAATGAATTTCTTAAGATGCATGTCAAGTGTTTGATTGCTGAACCTATTGCTAAAAGGGATGAAAATATTTGTTGCAATCATATTGTGGTAATTGATTTTGTGCCTATTATGTGTTCTACCTCAAAGGACAAATCGGTGTACATTCCTCCACATAAAAGAAATCAAAAGGTGGAGAGAAAGGCTCTTAAGTCAAAGCCTCCGTTTAGGTCTCAACCTAAGGTTTTGGATGGATCTAAGTTTGTTCCAACTTGTCACCATTGTGGTGTG
Source organism: Quercus tomentella (assembly GCA_028535165.1). Lineage (NCBI taxonomy): Eukaryota > Viridiplantae > Streptophyta > Magnoliopsida > Fagales > Fagaceae > Quercus > Quercus tomentella. The sequence goes on from JAPQVY010000156.1 coordinate 46,315,334, forward strand.
ATTGGTAATATAAGACCTCAATGTCATAAGTTGAAAAGAGAACAAAATCATGTTGCTAGATCCTTTCCTAAAAAGTCTAGTGGACCTAAACACATTGTTTGTCACCATTATGATTCTTTTGGTCATCTAAGACCTCATTGCTCTAAGTTTCATGCTCTCAAAAGAATCAAAAGAAAAAATAAACTTGAGCTTCTTGGAAGTTGTGCTAAAAATGGTAAACTGGATTTGAGTGAAAATAGCATGTTATTAAAGAAAGTGTTCAATGCTCTTAACTCCTTGTCTATGTGCATCTCCAGTTCTCATTCTTCCAACCCTCGTCTCACTTCTCATGAGACACTCATTCCAAACAATCATTCCATTTGGATGAGGAAGGGTTCCTATGGTTGAGCCTTTGCTCTTTTGGTCCTTGATCTAATTCTTTCGATCTTTATAGGACCCTTCATGCATTGAATGTCATATCTTCATGCATTTTGTGCATCTTGCATTTCTTTGTATGCATTATTTTTGTTTTGATCTTACTTTTATGTTTTATTTTTGTGTGAGGAAAAAATCCAAAACCACATAAAAAGTGAAAAATTCAAAAAGTTTGAACGTATTTGTTTAAGCACATATCTAATGTGTGTTTGGCCTAGTACCTTCGTACAAATGACTTTGTATATTTATGAGCTTAGCTTGTTATGTGTGCACATCTATCTTTGTGGGAAAAATCTTGACATCTATGTGTGATTGTTGTAAATCGATTTTCAAGCTTGTCATGTATGATTAGTCAATAGTCATGTTGGTTTTGAAACATGCGTAGACTTGTGTCTATATCTCTTCCCACTTTTTTTTTCTTTTTTTTTTGCTTAAAGAGCTCAACAAATGTTAAATCTCGGAAAGAGATAATGAGCTGCAAAAGCTGTCGCACATACTAGTATTCAACTAGGAAAAAGGGAAAGCAACTTGTAATGAAAATGTATGATGCCTAAAAAACCAAAGGCTTGCTCATCAAATTGAAATATCAAAAATTTCAGGCATCGATTTCAAAATGAAATGTATTGATTCAAAATGATCAAATGTTATGATGTATATAAAGCCAAATGAAAAGCTTCAAAGTTTATGTTATCAAGTTTTGTGGGAGGTCATATCTGCATATTTTTATAATTGAGATTGGTCACTTTTCCTCGTGCTAATTGTGTATGTCTTGGTTGAATTGATCACTGAAACTTCACGTTAGACTAAGGACTATCTCATCTTTGATACCCACACACAACACACATGTCTATGTTCAATGAATGCCTTATTCATTTTTGTGATTGTACTTAATTAAATGTGTTGCACATACTCAATTATATGTTGATCAAACACAAAAAGATTTTTTAGTGTTTTAATTGTTTTTGGAAAGTGTTTTTGTTTGGAAAAATTTCAAAAACTGTGCAACTCTGTTTTGGCGACTCACTCTCACGAGTCAATCCAACCACGTGCCCTCAATCACGAGCTTACTCAGAAGCTTTCGCCCCTCTCTGGTGAGTCAGGCCCCCAGTCGCGAAAAAGACTTAGAAAAATTTTCAAAAATCTGGGTTTTTAGGTTTTTCGCAACTCAGTTTGGCGACTAGTTCGCGAGTGGAAGCTCCAGTCATGAGTTTTACTCAGAATGTTTAGCGACTCCCGTCGCGACTCAATCACGAGTGGACCTTCTAATCGCGAAAAACACTTAGACAAATTTTTCAAAATTTGTCACACGGGTTTTTGGCGACTTGCTTTGGCAACTTGTTCATGACTCAATCCAGTCGCGAAATACACGTGTTTTGCACAATGAGGGTTATTTTCAGGGCAGTTTTCAAAAACTTTTCAGTTTTCCCTCGCATATTGTGACTTTTCATTGTCTCCCACTTTCAAATTCACCGTGTTCACACACAATACCTCCATATTCTCCCTCATTTCTTCACCAATCTTCAAGAAAATGTATGGGTTTTGTTTCTTTCTCAATGTATTTCACATTTCTTGCCTTAGATCTCCTGGATTGTGTGTCTTTGATGATATCTACAAATATGATGTTTGAATGTGGTTTTCTGACATTTTGTTGAGATTGTGTTCGGGGGCCTTTTTCGGTTGCCCAGCCATGTGTGGTTCGTTGGAGGGATGACCTTACTAGGCCCGGGTTCTTTTTGGGGAGTTGCGTCTGGAACTCAACATTGGGCCACGTGGTCCAATGGCTACCAGTGTATTTCTAAGCCTACAAAATCATTAAGGCCAAAATCTAAGAATCGCGATAATAGTTGAGTAAATATGTAATATGTGTTTGATATGATAGCTTTGATTAGTAGTTGTAATGACAGTGGAAATAAAGTAATATTTATTTTAAGGTAAAATAATCATGTACTCAATGATGTAAATTTAAAGATATGGAAGCAAAGTCACTTATCTTTGTATGGTTTGTAGCCTAGCTGTGTAGCATCAGTCGGCTGATAGGATTCCAACAGAATGCCAGCAGTAGAGGCTAGTTTATCATGCATTTAAATGAGTTTAAGCCTTGGTTAATAGTTGTAATAAAGTAATATGTATTTAAATGTGAAGTAATCATATACTCGATGATGTAAATTTAAAGATAAGGGAGTAAAGTCACTTATCTTTGTATGGTTTGTAGCCCAGCTGTATAGCTTTTGTGAGTTGATAATATCCCAACAGAGTGACTCCAGCGGTAGAGAGGCAGTTTGTCATGATAACTTCGTGATTGAAGGGGAAAAATTGGTGCAACTGGAGGGAGAGAGAGTATGTCTAGCTATATGTAGGGGCTGGTTAAGCTTGCCCCTCTTATCATGCACTTAAATGAGTTTCCCCTTTGACAATGCTCTTTTAATTGTTGTGAAGTTATGAATAGAGTTGCCTTCCATGAGAAGGGCTTTTGTATGAAGTATATGTGCCTTCTAAAAGAAGGACTTTATCTAAGAAGTAGTTGTGCCTTCTAAGATAAGGGCTTTTGTAAGAAGTAGTTATGCTTTGTAAGAGAAGGGTTTTGATATAAGATCTTTGTGCCTTCTAGGAGAAGGGCTTTAGTAATAAAAGTTCATGCCTTCCATGAGAAGGGCTTTTAGTATGAGTGTTTGGCATCTCTTGAGAAGTGTGGAGATGGTAAAGACAGATGTTTTGTGTGATGTAGTATTTGTAATATGTATGATATATGAAGTATGAGAAATATGGAGGCTAAAGATAGTAAAATGTGAGATTATAACCGCTAGAGAAGTTATAGAGATTGCTTTCCAAGAGGAAAGATTTTGTAAGAGAAGAGCATGGAGATGTGCTTAGGTATTTGGAGATATGAGCAATAAGATAGGTGTAGAAGAGTATTGAGATGTGTTTATGGGCAACAAAACAATAGAATTTCAGAGTGAGAGAGTATGAGAGAGGAGCTTAGAAGAGTTATGGTGTGTTATATGTAATGGTGTAGTAAGTATATATGAGATTGTGTAAGAGAGGTGAAGAAAGAGATGTTTGGAGATATGGGCAGCAAGATATATGTATTTTCAGAATATGGAGAGTGAGATAATGAGTATATGAGAGTAATAGTATTGTAGTGTGTTTAGCAAAGTGCTGGGATTTTCTGCTGGGATTGTATGAAGGCTTATGAATGGCATTTATGAGCTAAGGGCTGAAAAGTTTAGTTCCTAATCTGGAAACTAAAAAACTCAGAAGCTTCGGACTTTATTAAGAGCTTTAGAAGATTATTAGGGGGAGAAAGAATAAGGAAATGTATGAGAGAGTTGTTCTCCATTGGTGTCCCTTTGAGGTGTTGATGAAGGGTTCCATTTAGCTGAGTTTAAAAGGGTATTTTAGCAAATAATATCAGCCAAAATCTGTCCCAACTAGCAATGAATCTTTAGAAAATCCATCTTAAGATTTGGCCAAAAATGATATGTTTAGCTTTAAGGTATTTTGGCTATTTCGGGTAAGAGTTGCTAGGGAAAAAGTAACAGAAAAGGAAGGTATTTTAGCAAGAGAAAGGTAGTTTCAATAGTTGGTTTTGATTTTAGCCAAATGTGGAAAAATCAGTGATGTTCAGGTTGCTGGATCAACTGTCACAACTGTTCTAAAAAAGGCTGTCTCGGTTGTCAAGAAAAGCTGTGACAGCTATCATGAAAAAGTTGTCCCAGCTGTCAGGAAAAACTGTAACAGCTATCATAAAAAAGCTGTCCCAACTGTCAGGAAAAGCTGTTTGCTTTGGGCAGAAGCCAATGAGGTCAGATGGGTGATTTCAGACTGCTGGAGAGGACATTCAGCATTTATTGGATGGATTTTGCTGAAAAATGGTAAGATCTCTTTGAAGGGTATCTTGCTATTTTGGGTATAACAACTGGTTACTGGGATTTCAGCATTAAATGGCTGATGATATCACTTCTAGCTAGGTGTCAAGTGCTGAATGCACTGCTGGGGTTCAGCTAGAAATGTTTCTTTTTCGGGTGTTTGTGTTTTTGGCCCAAGGTTCCATTACAACACATTTCTAGCAAGTAATAGAAGGATTGGTTGAAGGCTAAGGAAGCTTTAGAGATTTAGTCAAGGTCTCATTGTGTTGTGACATAATCTTGGTGAGCAAGAAAAGTAATTAATGCTCTGCTTTGGCAGCTAGTAGAGAAATATATGGTCTAATTGTGACAAATAGCAGCTGGGTATTAGAGATATCATGAATATTTTGTATATAGTTGGAGATAAAAGATAGCCAATTAGATTAGGCCATGAGTTTGAGTTGGATTTTAGCTGAAAGTAGTAATGAGATTTATGTAGAATAATATAATGAAGTTTCTAAATTTGTATAGCAACAGTTGGGGATTGAATGAACAGTTACCCAGCAGTTAGATGGCTGTAGATATTAAGTATTTGTCACATGATAAATATTGAGTTTTAGGAAAAGAGCAATGGGGAATTTTATCATTTAAAGTGCCATGTGATAAGAGATGCTTACCATATGTTACCCACTACACACGGACTCGTCAGAGTTTAGGGAGTTGGAGAAGACACGCCAAGCAACATGTTTCTTTTGTCAACTTTAAACCGCTGGAGTTTTACTGAACATACCTCTCGACCCTCCAAACCACGACTCCCAAAGTTTCCCCAAAGAGACTTATAAGCTTGGGTCATAAGCCAAAGATGAGATGACATACCTCGGGTTTTGTTGTTATTTTCTGTAAATATGGGCTCTTGTTAAAGAAGCTGCTTGCCATAAGTGTAAGAGATGTAATATGGGTCGTGAGCTTTGATTCATTGCTTAAGCTCAATCCATATGTTGATGTTGATAATGTCGTGGGGTTATGATCCCGATTGATGAAAAGGAAATGTGGACCATGAATCCGCCTCTTGAAGTAAGGATCTTGTGGGTCATGTGAGCCCAATCCATGTAGTTGAATGAGATATGAGCTTATTTTGGGTTTTAAATAGATTTACCAAAAAAAAAAAAAAAAAAACCAATAATATGTTGATGTGGCATGAGGTGCCAATGAAGTAATGCCACGTGGGCCTAAAAAATAGTCCTCAACAGATTGTTGTGTGGGTTTTGTTGGTTATGTGCTGTTTTTACACTTTGCCCTAGGGTGCACATGGTCTCATTTGTTGCACACACACACTCTTTAACATGACTGTGACCTCAATGTCATGATTTTAGGGTTTTATCCAAAAATTCTGATCTGGGACTAACTTTGTGCTAATAATGTTTGTGTCATATGTGGTTTCTCTTGCTCTTTGATGTTACATGATACAGCTTGGAAATGTCTCCGTTCAAGAGATCGGCTGTGAAAGGTGGTAGTAGCAAAGGAAAAGAACCAGTAATTGATGTTGATAACCTCTCCCCAAGGTCAAAGAGGACTCGATCACCGACAGGAGTTTTTGATCCTGACAAGTTTCAATCCTATGCTGCATTTTAGAAATATGAGAACTACTTTAAAGATAGTCCATTGTTGATGGAAAGGGCTGTTGACCAGGCATCTCTTCTTGATACAAAGATTCCCAAATGGTTTGTCACCAAGGATTGGAACTATATTCTCTCCAACCTTGATGATGCATACGAGAACATGGTGAAAGAGTTCTATGCTAATGCCATTTCTGAAAGGGATGAGCTCAAATGTTGGGTTAGAGAAGAGAGCTTCTCAGTGACACCCGTTTATCTAGTAGAGATCCTACGCATAAACTGGCCAATGTTTTCAAAACCACCGATGTATGATGACTTGAATTTGGATGAGGATTTACTTCGCGACGCTCTCGGAGATAACTTGGAATTCTTTTCCAATGGGAAATCAATCAGTGTTTCCTCACTATCTACAGAATTGAGGGTGCTCACAACAATCATGTTCCACAATCTCTATCCTCTCTCAAGCACCGGATACATGAATCTTGGTAAAGCTTTGTTTCTTCATGATCTGATCACTAATGAAGAGATCGATATCTGTGCTCATATCTTCCATATTTTGAGCAAAACTGCTGAAAGAACTGCCTCGCAGAACTGCGTCCCTTTCTGCTGCCTTATTTCAAAGATTTTGAAACTCAAAGGCATTCATCCATCGGAAGATGAGTCTCCCTACCCAAAGCCAAGTCCAATCACCATTCGTACGCTCAATGCTAGCATTGGTCATAGTCGGAAGGGAATCAAGACAAAGAGCCCAGCTTCTCCGGGTGGTTCGCGCTTTAAATCGTACTCCTATGATGAGAAGTTAGACAACATTATGGCATCCGTCCACGACATAAACACTAAGATGTCCGGACTTGCCTCTCTCCTACACCATCACAACATCCGTTATGATACGAAGCTCACTTCTCTCCAAACTCAATTGGACCAAATTCAAAGAAAGCTAGAAGAAAATGAGGACTAGCTATTCCATGACAAAAAGGGGGATATGGTGCTGATAGGGGGGGTATAATGATAGGGGGAGAAAAAGCTTGATCAAAGGGGGAGTATGGAAGTTGAAGAGCAAAAGAAAGAAAAGGCCTATGCTTAATATTTTGCATATATTTTGCTTCATATTATCATAAATCAGAGTTTATGTTGTGTACTTGAACTATATTATATTTGTACCTTTGCTTTGTAGCTTAGTACTTTCAATTAATGTTATGCATTTTCTTTAGTACATCACTTTTGTGCCCTTGTTGGATTTTATATCCTTGATGCAATTACTTTGTGTTTTTGTATCGGTTGAGTGTTGAACATGCAAATGATACTTTGCATTGAGCTTATTAGCTTGCATGTCCGGATGCTCATTCTTTGTGTGAATGATCATTGTGATCACTATTTATAGTGATTGTTCTTGTTTGGTTAAGCCATGCTTTATTGCTTTAATCTATTCTACTTGATCGCATTGTGCTTGCTCCATATGCATTTCAAAATTCCTGCTTACAATGATCGTCTTGTGCTGTTGTTTTTAGGAAATACTTGTTCGTATGGTTCAAGAGCTTCACAGTTTCTAGAATTAGGATGTGAGTGAGTTTTGGCAACTATTCCCAACTCACATGTTAAGTCTAGAGTATGTTTTAGGGTTTTGTCACGGAATAGCCAAAGGGAGGAGATTGTAAAGTTGAATTTATTCAATCATGTGTTGGCTTTATTCCGTACCAAATTTGCTCGTAATTTAGCAATTAGATATCCTGTATTTTAGGTAGGAATTATGTAAGGGTAATGTGTGAGAGAGTGTGAAGAAATCTCAAAAAGTGTGCAATTTAAGGGAGTCTCGTGACTAGATCTCGCGACTGGCAAGTCGCTAGAATTGCACACGTGTGAAGCATGCAGGGGGAGCTGAAGGGTCACACTAACTGTAGCATTAAAGGACAAAACTTCCAGTCTGGCCAGGCAGTTAGCTCGCGACTCGTTCCAGTCGCGAGGTCGAGTCGCCAGAATGCCCTGTTTGATTGAAACCTAACCTTTCTCATTCCTCATACATCCTACTATAAATACCCTTATACCCATGAAATGTAGAGAGCTTCTAGAGAGAATTTTGACAGAGAAACCCTAGAGAAAAACAAGATTGACTCATCCACAATCTTTATTCTTTGATTCTCCAAATTCCTCTACTCTCACCCTTTCCATTGACATATCCTTGAGAGGTACATTAACCAAATCCTTATCTCACCATACTCATATCAATGAAGAGGTATTTTGATGCTTGGGAAGCAGTTCAGAAGGAACCAATTCATTTTGGTTGATGCAATGTGCAATTGCGGGATCTGGTAAGCTAGAGAAGACAAGGTTCAACGTAACCCTGTTGGAGCAAGAAGCTTAGAGGGCTTAAATACACTGGGTAGATTAGACTTGGAAGGTCTTCTGCTATTCATGTATCCCAACTTCATTCTCTAGTGGATTATTGACCGCTTGGAGGGCGACGGAGAGGTTTTTCACCGAGTACTTCGGTTTCCTCTTCGATAACACATCGCCGTATTATCTTTGTGTTTGCATCTTTCTTCCCTTTCTTTTTACCTTTTAAATACTAATGTGATTGTGACTAATTATGATTTAGAGTGTGTTACCAATTTAGTTATAGCTTATATTTCATATTCCGCACATATATTGTTTGATTATAAGCTAGTGTTGGTATTTTTGTATTTGGGGTCTAAACGTTCATAGGTGTTTTACACACTATTTGAACTTTCAATTAGTATTAGAGCAGGTACACTTATTGTAGTTTAAATACCTAAGTGTGATCCTTGACCCCTTGTGTTATTTGCCATGGATAGTGCTTTGTATGCTTCTATGCATGTTTTGAATGTTGATGAATGTAACATGCCACGTGTTTGTGAAATTGCCTCTATGAGTGATAATCCTCATGATTGTGATGCTATGTTACATGAATCCTTGGGTGTTGTTGATATTCCTAATATTAAACTCTTGAAGAAAAAGGCTAAGAAGTTTCATAAGGATTTGAGCAAGTTATTTTGTGAAAATGATGATTTGATTGCTAAGCTCAATGAATCCAACAAATTGGTTGAGAAATATAAGAAACTTGCTGAAAATTCTCTTGAAAAGCTGAAAGAGTTTAAATATTTGAATATGGACTTGGATGCTAAACTTGTTTTATCTAACAAACTTGTTGATGAGCTAAAATATGAAAATGAATCTCTTAAGATGCATGCCAAGTATTTGATTGCTAAACCTATTGCTAAAAGAGATGAAAATATTTGTTGCAATCATGTTGTGGTACTCGATTTTGTGTCTATTGTGTGTTTTACCTCAAAGGACAAATCGGTGTAAATTGCTCCACATAAAAGAAATCAAAAGGTGAAGAGAAAGGCTCTTAAGTCAAAGCCTCCATTTAGATGGAGTTTGTAGTGTACTTTTGTGTTACAACTCTACTCTCTCCTCCTTGTGTGCGTGTGTTTGTTTGTTTATAGGAAAAATTTGAATAAAAGTAACAAGAAATGCTCATAAGATTTTCAAGTGAGAGATTGTTTCTTTAAAGTCCCTTAAAAGCTTTATACCCATGAAGCTTTGCCTGTAGCTCCAAGTCAAAATCTGATTAGTTTTCAGCTTCTTTCTTTTTCCAATTGTGTATTTTTTTTTTTTTTTTTTTTTCCTCTCTGCCACTCTTTACGATAGCTTCAATCCTTGGGTCATCCACATCTGAATCGGTTGTCTATCAATATTTGAAGATGCAAAAGTTGTACATGGATAACAGGCAACCCAGATGAGTGTTCCTTACCCTGAACCAAGTCAAATAGTGACATATTTGCTGAACTTATAGCCATCGAGCAAGATACATATCCTAGGCTAGCCAAAGGAAGAGCATTGATTCTTATTTTTAACATGAAAAGCAAGTGTTTTCATTTTTAGCTAGGGCTATTCTCGACTTAATGTGTGGCATGTGCATTTTCATTATATAATTAATCCTAAATCTATTAATAAGAACCATGGTTTTTTTTTTTTTTTTTTTTTTTTTGCACGGAAGCTTTTATGTCATGGTACTAATTTATTAACTTCATAAGAAATACATATATAAATAAATAATAAAAAAGCCAAGATTTTTATAAGTTATTTGGCACCTCTTCATGCACGAAGTACTTAAGGTCTAGGGAAAAAAGAATTTGAGTTGTGTGATTAACAACATAGTGTAAGTTTGTGATACAGATATATATATATATAAGTCAGGTTCAAGTTACATCAGGTATAACTTTAAGTAATGTTACACCGCTCAATACTTTTTAATTGTATTCGAATTTTGACAAATCCACTGTTAGAAAAATAAAAATAAAAAAAAAATTCACGTAGATCCTAAAAATTAGGACACTATTTTTATCTCATTTTTAAATAACACGCCACTAAACCCAAAATAAATAATAAATAAAAAAGAGTCTCGTCGCTAGTGGCGGAGTTAGGATTTTAGTTTAGGGGGGCAAGATCAAAAGACAATAATAATAATAATAATAATAAAACATAAAATTATTAATTGATATTAATAATAAAATTATAAACAAACAATAATTGTCATACAAAGCCTATTAAAATTAAACACTTGTAAAATAAATAAACAATTGTAAAACATCTAATTCATAATTATTGATGATCAATCATCAAAGTAAGAGATTAATCTATATACATAAAGTTTAGAGATCTAATTTGATTCCTCAAAATAAATTTCAACTTTTCTCTATTCTTTTAATTATTTAAAATTTTGAATTTATGGTGGAAACTCAAATTTTGAAACTATGAAAATGCAAGTGATGAAGGAGAAAAAGTAATGGACATTTTAATGTTTTAGTACCATACAAGACGTGTAATTAGAGCTCCACGGGCTGAACTTCAAATGAAAAAAAGGAAATATAGTTAAGTGAAAAAAGAAAAAGATAAAAAGAATTAATATTGGTCAAAAGTGTAAACAGCTTTAACAAGTTTAGTTTGGTGGCATTTATTTTGTGTCAGATTGTTTAAAGTGGGAGGAGACGTTTTAGTAACACCACAAAATCTCACGATATTTTTACAATAAATTGAGGTGTTAGTATATCATTAGTTAGAATAAAATAAAATAAATTATTCTGAAATTCATCTCAACTAAAAACAAGAGTATTGTAAAAATATTGTGAGATTTTATTGAGTCTCTAGACTTTCTCAAATTAAAGATTTGTTATTTTATTATTTATTTCATGTCACGTACAGTTTGTTTAGAAAAACTATTTCTTTGTTTTTCTATTCTACGTCAGGAGCTAACTCAACTTTATATAAGTATATATAATGGACTTCTTAGGAGGAGTCAAGAGGGCAAGTGCCCCCCCACCTCTAGCTCCGCCCGTGCTCGTCGCACATGCAAAGCATGTGTGATGAGGTCTGTGTGTGTATATATATATCATTTAAAACTTTACATACATAATATGCTATCTAACAATTTAAATAAATTAACAGATATTGTAACTGTCTAAACCGTTCCACAAAAACAAAAACAAAAAAAACACAAAACAAAAACAAAAAAAAAGTAACCATCTAAATCATGCATGCTTAATATATATGAAACTTATAATTATTTGGAGGCTGAAAGACGTTAGTATGATTTATATTTATTCATCCTTAAAAATATATATTTATGCAATTTCATTGTGTAACATAAAATATATGGCAATTCCATAAAGGAAAAATGCCGCAATAATTCCATATAAGAGTAATGTGGTGAGCATAAAAGATAATTAAAAAAGTCAATTCATAATTATTTTTTTTAGGAAAATTCAATTCATAATCTATAACTACAATCCAGAATTTGTTTATTCAAAAAACTAACATACGAATTTATAACATGGAAAAACACTAGATATAGAGGCATTTCAATTTCCATCTTAAAGCTTGGTGCAATCCGTTGGCTTAAAGGACACAGATTTCTTCACAACGTCATAGCCTACCAAAAGATTGGATTGGGCCAAGTTACCGAAAATGCCGATTGAATCTACAGGAACGAAAGCCAAGCACACAACTTGCTTATCTACCCTAACGAAGGTGGTTCTAGAACTCAGATTCACGTTTGCACCGGTGAAATGCGCTGTGATACTTGGACCACTAAATTCATCTGATGAGGACTTGTAGCAGAGACTTAGAGATCCATTCGGGTCATCTGTAGTTGGTAAATTAATTTTATCTTTTACTGCAGATTCAAATTTGGGGTACAAGTTTGATGGCAACATTGTCAATGTTGTGCCTGAATCAATGATAATATTGCCTTCTGAATTTCCAGATTCAGAAGGATTGATCAAGTCGATTCTTTTCCTGCCAACGCTAATTGCTTCGAGTGTTAGGTAGTAGAAGGTTGTATATTCTCCGGAGACTAAGGGAGTAGACACGACTCCAGAACCGGATACGACTGCATTACTTCCAAAATTCAATTTGCTTGTGGTTTTACCTTGGGAAGTTAATGGAATCAAGCAGTAGGAGAATTTTCCATCAATAGAAGAAGCTAGTTGGGAAGTAAGTGAAATCGCGCCACGTCCAAGGCCAACAATGCCGGAACCTTGTGCTTCAAAGGTTCCAATGTTATCGTGTCCACACCCTAGGATAGTTTTAGGGAGAGGCACAGGGCGGCTTTTAGTTGATCCCAGAGTGAGAGTGTCGATAGCAAGATCACCGTTTGAAAAAGATTGATCGCCATAAGCCACGGAATATAGGCAACTTGAACCAGCGTAGCCTGAGCATGAGCTTCCTGCTAGAGACCGACATAGGGATGAATCGCATGCAACTCTTTTGTATGTTCTTGACCTTTTTGGATCAAAAATTGGCGCTGTTTGATTGTAGCAGTCATTGCAAGGCTTGCACTGTAGCCAAGTCAAATCACTACCAGTATCAGCAATGCCTAGGATTTCAACTGGTGGTGTACCAACAGAGTATTTCATAAGGTATTCACCTCCATTTGAGATTATATCTGCTTGAGCTGCATTGGTAGAGAATGAGGAAGTTGGCTTAAAATGATTGACATGGCTAATGGAACGACGCAAAGCCTTGGCTATGCGCTGTGAAGGAGTTTCTGAAGGGTCATAGAAGGGAGAGTTTGGAGAGTCGCGGTGGATTAGATCCACGCTAAAGCCTCCATTGGAAGCCTCGGTGAGAGAGAAGCTACAGATAAAGACAACGGAGAATGTGGTTGCCAATGCAGCTAAGGAGAGAAGTGAGTGAAAAGATGCCATGACAGGTTGTGATGATGAGAATGTGAAAGATTTGATTGTATATATAGCAATCTACATTGACGGAGAATAGAGAAAAATTTTAATACGAAATCAAGGAATGAGAAAGTCAACGACAATGATACGCTGTTTGTTTTTTCCATTCTTGTGTTGATTTTCTTTGACTTTTGTAGTATTGTTATGTAAGATCTGATAACTTTGTCCAAAATAAAGAATGATTTTACATGCATTTTATAGAATTACAAGAATCAATTATTCCATATAAGGCTGGGGAGAAGATGAAAATATGGTGATCATACGAAAGACAAATTCAAACATTTATTACACATAAAGGATGATTATCTTGAATTTGATCTTTTTTCTTTTTTGAGAATCAACCTGGTACTGGATTTAACTATGAAATATATGGAAAATCGAAAATAATTTAACAGCATATTCACTCTTTTCTACAATAAAAATGGAAAATACATTTTTTTTTTTTTTTTGAGAAAGAGGAAAATATATTTTCTAACAAGAGAAATCTCGAAATTTTTCAATAGACCAATCTAGGATTGGATGTGACTATGAAATATCTGGGAAATTGAAAATAATTTGACAGAAAATTCACTCTTTTTACCATAAAAAATGCACTGTTTGTTTTTACATTGATTATCAATTTTTAAGAAATACTCCCTCCGTCCCACTTTGTTTGTCCTGTTTGAAAAGTCAAATTTTTTAAGAGAACATCATTTATTATCTTGTCTACCTTTTAAAAATGTATAAGTTTACAAAACTACCCTTAAATAAATTTATCAAAAAATTGAATTAGTAAATTAATAGGGGTATAATAGGAACATTAGTAAATTAATAACTTTTATTTTTAGAACAGGACAATATTTTGGGACATCCCAAAATGGAATAGAGGACAAACAAAGTGGGACGGAGGGAGTACTTTTTTGAAAATTATATCATTTTCCTTAGTTTAGTAGCAATCTCAAAATGAATTGGAAAACTATATTTTGACTTCCCTTATTTAGCTTAGGGTGAGATAAAGTTGTTTTCTAGAAAATTTTAATAGAAATCAATTCTTTCTCAAGCTAAGCTAAATAAGGGAAATCAAGAGATAGTTTACTTTGAAGTTTGAACCATTTTTTTTTTTTTTTTTTGGAAAAAAGCAAAAAAAAAAAATTTATTTTCACATAAGGTTTTCTAACCATATAAACTTTGAAGAGATTAAATTCTATAAGTATGTGGAGTAAAACCTAAAACTTACCCCTCTAATCTCAACATGTCACATTATCATATTACAAATTAAAGTATAAGCACAACCCCATTTAATCAATTCTAATACTCATTTGAAAATCAAACTTAAATGTGAGTTTATTGAAATGTTATTATGTGTGGTAGGATTTATTAAGTTTTAAATAAAAAATTTATGTGACAATCTCTTATTGGATGGTATAAAACATGAGTTTTACACCCCGTCCTTACTGAATTCGAACTCAACTTTGAAATCTTTCAACGAGCTAATTTGGGATGAAATTAATTCTCTAAGGACTTGGTGTAAATCCTTTGGTTTGCACCCTCCAATAAGAACACATTACATCACCGTATTACTAAAACATAAATATATCTTATCACACACGATAACATATCAAAAAACACCATATTTCAGGTTTAATGTAAAAGGCTAATATGGTGTTATTTGGCGTAGTAGGATATATTGAGTTTTAAGTAAAAGACAGATGTGCAATCTCATATTGAATAGTGTAAAACATGGGTTTTACACCCCATCCTTACTAAATTTGGACTCATCTAGGATTGGATGTAATTATGAAATATATGGGAAATTGAAAATAATTTAACAACATTCCTTAATCTAGGTTTGGTTTACTTCTAGTATTTTTTTAATTGGAATCTCATTTTATTTTAATGAAAAACCGTCATATCACCCACTAACTAAATAAAATGTGGAGATTAAAACTCACTACCCCTTGCTATTGTGTATTTAAAAAAATAAAAAATAAAAAATAAATAAAAAAGTACTGGAGGTAAGCCAAGTCCCCTTAATATGTACCAAGTCAAATAGTTGACATATTTGCTGAATTTATAGACATCAAGGAAGATGCATGTCCCTGGCTAGCCTAAGGGAGAAGTGTTTTCATTTTTAGCTAGGGCTATTCACGACTTAATGTGCTGCATGTGCATTTTCATTATGTAATTCAAAATCTGTTTAGAACCCGGGTGTTTTTCCCACGGTATCTTTTATGTCATGACACTAATTTATTAACTTCATAAGATATAAAAATAAAAAATCCAAGAGCCACGGTATCTTTTACGCTCAGTTTGTTTCGAAATAAAATATGTTACATATTTTACAATGTTTATTTGGATGTAAAATTTGGTCAACTGTAAAATTAAGCCCCCTAAAGTAAAATGTTTGGATCAATAAAATATGTATATGTATATTGTTTGTTACCTTAGACTACTAAGAAGAATATGAGATGAAGAAAGAGGAAATAAAGGGTAAAAATGACAACAAGATATAAGATCTATTTATCTGAACATAATTTTAACAATTTCATTTAGTCCAAAGTTTTCGGGTGTAAATGTAGCAAATGAAACTTTTGTGGACTAAATTGTGATAAGGCCAAATGACAAGGATAAATTGTAATTTACCCCCAAAAATATGTTCTAAGGTTACCAACAAATATAATTTAGTTATTGTCATATGTGAATGTGATATTGTTACTATCCAAAACTAGCATGTAATCCATGCATATGCATGGATGTATTTAAAATTAAACACAACTTTTATCATAAAAATATAAATAATTAGTCAAATTATTAAAAACAAATAGCATGTAACACATGCACATACATGGATACATTTAAAATTAAACACAATTTTAATCATAAAAATATAAATAATTAGTCAATTTTTTTTTAAGTAAATGTAATTAGTCACATATCACAATTCTTACATAAATTTAATACTACTTATGATCATTTTTTTTTCTAATTTTTAATAAGATAAAACATGTGATAATCTTTGTTCTGTTTGATTTATATTGAATATATGTGATTGATTTTAAAATAAAATTTTACAATTTATTAATATTAGATTCCTAGTATTTTGCACTCATTAACTCACTTGGCACAAAAATTAAAAAAATTAAGTGAACGCATGGCACAAAATTAGCCCACAATTGAATTATAATTTAGAATCTAATTGAATTTTCTCTAAGTTTTGACTTTAATTATATGTATATGTATATGTATATGTATATGTGTGTGTATATATATATATATATAAATGGTTATATAAGGAATCTATGTGTTTAACGAAAGACGTTTGGATTTTGCTTGACCTCATAAAATATTATCACGTAAGTTTTTGAGGCCTCAACCCAAACTTATCATGGCAATCCAAGAATTTCTGTATTCGACTTCTATGTATATATTATTTTTACTTACTATTACTTTATAAAGTTATTAAAAAAATTTATAATAAAAAAAAAAAAAAAAAAAGTTTAGCTTAACTCCAGTACTTTTTTGTAATTCCCAGCCCCAATCAATAATGTAATAACTATCATCATCCAATAATAGACGAAATGTAAGGATAAGATAAAATGCCAATTTTAGAGGACATTATTCATAATAGATAAATATTTTTGAATTAGTTTAAATTACATTCTATATTTAAATGCTCCATTAGAATCTTGACACAAAACATTAATAAGTACCATAATCTGTTTACCAGCACTGCCAAGAGCAATGAATCTTCTAGCATGGAACAGTCGTGGGCTTAGGAACCCACATACAGAGACAGAGCTTGATGAAATAATACAGACAAAAGATCCCTCTGTCATGTTCATAGACGAAATATGGGCAGATGAAGCAAGGCTAAGTCGAACTCTCAACACTATTAATTTTGATCAAAAGTCAATGGTACCAAGGACAACTAAAGGAGGTGGGTTGGTGCTGTTTTGGAAGAATTGTGTTAAACTAGATGTTGTTGACTCACACAGGTATTATAACGATGCAATTATCAATAGAAATTCCAACGACGAATGGAGGTTTACCGGTTTCTATGGTGAACCGAAGATAGCAAAGCGAGATGAAGCTTGGACTAAACTAAGAAGCTTGAAAAGGGGCTAAGATATTCCCTGGTTGTGTGCTGAGGATTCTAACGAGATAATCAGGCAAGATGAAAAATTGGGCGGAACTTTGAGGAACTATAACCAAATGCAGTCGGTCAGAGATGTTATTAATGATTGCAGCTTCATGGATTTGGGGTTTGTTGGTCCCAAATATACCTAGAGTAAACATTTTGATAATGGGAATTTGATTTGGGAGCGGTTGGATAGGGGCTTGGCAGCAAACAATTGGTTTTTGAAATTCCCAGGTATCAAAGTATTTCACCTTCCATGCAACTCTTCGGACCATCTAGCTCTTTTTATCAATTTAACTGGGTTGGAGATGCCGGCTAGAAGAAAAATCTTTAGGTTTGAAGAGATGTGGTTGTCAAATGTGAGGTGCAGGGAAACTATTGAAGCAACATGGAATAACACTGTAGAGCCAAACAGTGATAGTCTTATCTTAAGAAAAATTGCTAAATGTGAGAAAGATCTAACTTGGTGAAATCACAACTATTTTGGGAACGTGAGGCGAGACTTGGAAGCAAAAAAGAAGTTGTTGATCTTAGCTGAGGAAGAAGCAATGGTGAATAGTAACAACTCATCGGTTCGACATCTAAAGGTAGAAATAAACATTTTGATTGATAGAGAATCCAGGATGTGGAATCAAAGATCTAGAGTTTTATGGCTAAGCAAGGGAGATAGCAATACAAAATTCTTCCAAAGCAAAGCCACAAAGAGGTTCTGAAGAAATTCAATATTTGGCATCAAAGTCACAAATGGGAGATGGTTGGACCAAATATTGGATATTGGGGAAGTTTTTATTCAATACTACAGTGAGCTTTTTTCCTTCTCAATCCCTCATCAGGCTCAAGAAGCTCTTCAAAAAATTCCTCGGATTGTGACGGAGTCAGTGAACTCTAAGCTCGTTAGTACTTTCCATGATTGGGAAGTAATGAATGTGCTTAAGCAAATGGTTCCTTTAAAAGCACCAGGTCTAGATGGTATGTCTCCACCATTCTATCAGCATTTTTGGCCCTTGGTAGATCAAGAAGTGACTAGTTCTATCCTTTCCTGGCTTAATTAAGGTACTCTACCCTCACCTATAAACCATACCTTTGTTACTCTAATCTCTAAGGTTGACTGCCCAGGGTTGGTAACGAATTTTCACGCCATTAGTTTATGCAATGTATTGTATAAGATTTGTTTTCTAAGGAATTAGCAAATAGGTTAAAAAAAAAATTGCCATCTATTATCACTGAAAATCAGTCGGCCTTTGCAAAAGATAGGCCCATCACTGATAATATCCTAATTGCTTTTGAGACTTTATACTATATAAAAAATCTTAACTCAAGAAGTGAGGATTTTATGGTTTTGAAATTGGACAGGAGTAAGGCATATGACTAGGTTGAATGGGTTTATCTGGAGGAAATTATGAGGAGGATGGTTTTTGTAGCAGATGGATTGTTCTTATTATGGTTTGTGTTATAACCGTCTCATACTCTATTTTGGTGAATGGCGAGCTTTAGGGACTTATCTACCCGTCTAGAGGGATTAGGCAGGGTGACCCACTCTCCCCCTTCCTTTTCCTTCTATGCACTGAAGGGTCACATGGCCTTATTTCAAAGGCAACAGCTAACAAAGAGCTTAAGGGCTTTTCTATTTATAGATGAGGCCCTAAACTAACCCATCTATATTTTGCAGATGACAATTTGTTGTTTTGTAAAGCAAATTCTGAAGAGTGTGGCAACATTATCAAACTGCTATCTACCTATGAATCTTCCTCTAGGCAAAAAATCAACAAGAAAAAAACAACTCTTTTCTTTAGCAAATCAACAACTAGTGATGCCAAAGATATTATCAAGGGCCTCCTCGGGGTACAAGAGATAAAATTTTATGAAAAGTATTTGGGACTACCATCACTGGTTGGAAGAGGCAAGAAAGCAAGTTTCAATTACATCAAGGAGAGAGTCTGGTAGAAGCTTCAAGGGTGGGAAGGGAAACTGCTTTCACAAGCTGGGAGAGAGGTATTAATTAAACCTATCATTCAAGCCATTCCAACATATGCTATTGGATGTTTCAAACTCCCAATTGGTTTGTGTCATGATCAAGAACATTTGATGAGGACAACGTGGAGATAGGAGGAAAATTCACTGGATATGGTGGAAGGAATTAACAAAATCAAAGATGGCTGGAGGGTATGGGTTTCAAAGATCTGATCCATTTCAATGATGCTCTATTAGCAAAACAAGCTTAGCGACTTTTGAATAACACTGATTCTCTATTTTATAAAGTCTTTAAAGCAAGATTTTTTCCACATTGTTCTATTTTGGAAGCAAAAGATTTAGTTTCAAGTTCATATGCATGGAAGAGTATTTTAAGAGTGCGTGATGTTATCCTTGATGGTGCTTGCTAGAGGATTGGAGATGGTAAAGACATCAAGATTTGGCAGCACCATTGGTTGCCCATAAAACAGCCTCCCAAAATTACCTCACCCGTCCTAGAATCAATGGAAGATGCTATGGTTGATTGTTTGATAAATTCAAAAACTAGAACCTGGAATCATGAGATGATAGAGGGAATTTTTATCTCACAAGAAGCTGAAATCATCAAAAAAATTCCTCTGTCAAGAAAGGAAGCTGTGGACTCTACCTATTGGCCGCTAGCACAAAACGGTGAATATTCTTGTAAGGCAGGCTATAGGTTTCTCAATGAGGAGGATGCAGAGCCACTCCGTGATGATCCACCAGCTAATGATGATGGCCTTCGGAAAAAAATATGGTCATTGGACTGCCTAAACAAAGTGAAACACTTCCTTTGGAGAGCTTGCAAAAATTCGCTCCCCTCCAAGAGTAGTTCGCCGCAAAATGATTTAGGATCACACCTGAGATAGATGCTTGGGACCCTCGGAAAGTGTAATATATGCACTGTGGAGCTGTCTAGCAATTGATTTTGTTTGGGAGGAGACGGCATGTTGGGATTTCCGTGAAACTGAAGCATTCCAGAACTGCAGCGACTTGGTAGCGTGGATTTTCAAGCATGATAAACAACCAGAACTGTTCTCCATGATTGCCTGGTCCATCTGGACCCAACGGAACAAGATCCAAACTATGCAGCAGCATTGCTCCGCCAATCAGATCGCACAGGGTCAGACTTGAAGAAGTTTGGGCAGTCCAATCTGCTGCACGTACATGGCAACCACCCCAAGCGGATGTTTTCAAGGGGAACTGCGATGGGGCGGTTTTCTCGAAATCAAACAGGTTGGGTCTTGGCGTCGTTATTTGGAATAGCAATGGGGAGGTCATAGCTTCATTGACACAACAATTGAATCAAGCATAAAAACCCATTGAAGTGGAGGCCATGGCTGCCATTAGAGCTCTGGAATCTGCGGCTAAACTAGGCTTGGATAGAGTGGTTGTTGAGGGTGATTCAAGCATTGTTATGACAGGTTTGAAAACAAAGGACCTAGGCTTGGCTTCCTATGGTTTGCTTGTTTTGGACATGTGCATTTTTGAGAACTTATTTTCAGAAGAGAGATGCTACGTCTACAATATTTTTACAACAAATCACAGGTGGTTAATTGTTATTAGTTCAAATTTGAAACTAACAATAACAACCAGTAACAACCTGCCACTTAGGTTTTGTAATAAAAATGTTGTAGACATATCATTTCTCTTTTCAAAATTATCCTACTCTCATACTAAGAGGGAGGGTATCAAAGTTGCACATTATTTGGCTAAGCTAGCAATTTGTTACCCAAATAGTGTAATTTATACTAGGACACAGATTTCCTCCAAACATGTTTGCAGCAGCTGCTGCAAACAGGGACAGATGTCAATTAAATAAGAGGATTGTTATTAACCCTAATGTTAACAGCGTTAGCCAAACAGTCTTTCTCCTCAAACATGCCTCTACCTCTCTCTCATCTCCTCCACCTTTGTTTTCTTAGCAAACTCAGACCGGCAAGAGCTTGGGTGAACAAACGGAATCGACAATAGCCACATGCAACAGCCGCCGATCTCCCCGAACCATATCTCCATTCCTCCTCTTCACCCACTTCCCCCTTCATTGATTCTGCCCCATTCACTCTCTCACTCAGCTGATGCCACTCCAATAAATTCGCCGCCAAGGACCACCACTCCTACCACTCCATCGTTTCACAACATTCTCCTTGACATTGACAAATGCAATGATTCTCAATTTGTTCAGATCTGATTTTCATTGAATTTATTGTAATTAAAATAAAATAAAAATTTTAAAGATAATTATTTCCTCAAATTGGTTTCTCAAATTGCATTATATTTGAAGTTTAAATATTTTTCCTTATGATTATTACCATAGCTAAGTTCTATAGCTTAAGAGCTTATGGTTTTGTTGGTGGCAAGGATTTATATACTACTTATTTTTTGGGAGTTTTTTAGTATAATTTCTGTTGAATAGGATGTTTAGGTATTTTGAGTTCTAAATATTGTTGTTGTTGTTCATCGTGACTCTTTGTAAGACTATAAGCAACTACGGTTTTTTGCTAGGTTTATTAAAAAAAATGAATATTACTTTTCATATTGAATATTCTTAACACTATTGCTTTTTATTGGTTTTTGGATTTAGGAAGAAGCTCAAGTAAAACCT
The DNA here is from genome assembly GCA_028535165.1 of Quercus tomentella. Lineage (NCBI taxonomy): Eukaryota > Viridiplantae > Streptophyta > Magnoliopsida > Fagales > Fagaceae > Quercus > Quercus tomentella. The sequence continues at coordinate 46,337,179 of JAPQVY010000156.1, forward strand.
ATTGATGGCAATCCAAACACCCCGAGTAAACACAATAAGGAAATTAAGGCACCAATGATTGGAATGAAATTTGATTGTGATGATAGTGCATATGAGTTTTACAAACAATATACTCATAGAATGGGCTTCAATGTAAGGAAACAGTATGTTAGGCGAGGAAGTGCTAGACATGTTAAGAGGAGAACATTTTGCTGTTCAAAACAAGGTGAACGAGCTATTGACAAACGTTATGAACAAGTATCTTTCCATCACCAAATTTCATGAATTGGTTGTTTAGCACAAATGACTTGTCAACTTCAAAAGGATGGTATGTTAGAAGTTGTTTCTTTTCACGAACAGCATAATCATGAGTTTGCTCCTTCTCCAATCAAACACATGTTAAGATCAAATAGAAAAATTACACCTGCCCAGCAAGCTTTTGGGATGATACAGAAAAATCTGGGGTATCAATAAAACAAACCATAGATTTGTTGAGCATGCAGATTGGTGGTTATGAAAATCTTGGGTTTTTAAATGTTGACTATAAAAATCATGTAAATTCCAAGAGGAGAGGCTTTAAAGAGAGAAGATGGTCGTGCTATGATGGATCACTTTAGAAAGATGCAATTAAAAGATCAATCTTATTTTTATGTTATACAACTTGATGATGATAATCAAATTTTGAATATTTTTTGGGCTGATTCTAGATCTATAGTTAATTATGGACACTTTGGGGATGTTATATGTTTTGACACCACTTATCGAACAAATTCATATGGTAGACCATTTGCTCCATTCATTGGGGTTAATCATCATAAACAATCAATTAACTTTGGTGCAGCTTTACTTTATGATGAAACTATAATGTCATTCAAGTGGTTGTTTAAAACTTTTTTGAGTGCAATGTCAGGGAAACAACCAAGAACTATATTTACAAATCAATCTACTGCAGTGGCTAATGCGGTAGAAGATGTGTTTCCTAAATCAAATCACCGTCTATGTGTGTGGCATATTTATCAGAATGCTGCTAAGCATCTACATCATATATTTAATTCATTAAGCCAATTTTGAAATGATCTTAGTAATTGTGTATATGATTTAGAAGATGAAAATGAATGGATAGTTGCTTGGAATAACATGCTTGAGACATATGATCTAACTTAAAATCCATGGTTGCGCGAAATGTTTGATGTGAAAGAGAAATGGTGTATGGTATATAGTCGACATATGTTCACTGCTGATATGAAAAGCACTCAACACAGTGAGTCAATGAATAGTGTGTTGAAGAAATACTTGAAGCCAAAACATGGTCTTTTGCAATTTTTTGGACATTACTCTAAAGTACTATCTGATAAGCGAAGTCAAGAACTACAAGCAGAGTTCAAAATGAGGCAAACAACACTGGTTTTACTATTTGATTTTGAGATGTTGAGACATGCTACAAAGGTATACACTCCAGAAATATTCAAAATGTTTCAAGATGAATATGTGAAGATTGTGGATTGTACTATTTACAAGGCTAGTAAATCTAATTCTATCACAGAATACAGAGTGAAATATCGAAACAAAACTCAAGAACACTTAGTCATATATGAAGCCTCAACAACTACAGTCCAATGCAGTTGCATGAAGTTTAGTTGTTTGGGAATTCTATGTTCCCATGCTTTGAAAGTTCTTGACAAGAAAAATGTTAAGAGAATTCTAGCCCATTATGTATTGAAAAGATGGACACAAGATGCAAAGGTTGGTTCTATCAAGGACTATCGTGGCATTGATATTAAAGGTTGTGCTCAAGAGTCAGTGGGAAGGCGTCTTTCTCATTTGAGTCACAAATGGCTTCAAATTAACACACTTGCAGCAGAGAGAGAGAGAGATGATGTATGAACATGTTGATAAATGTTTTGACAAATTAGTGAAGGATTTGCAAGAAATGAGAAATAAATGTTGTTTGTCCTCTATGGAAGGTGAGGTCCATGGTGAAGTTGTTCCCGAGAATGTTTTACAAGGTGATGGTGGATTTGAGTCACATGTGGACATTTCTCAAGGCATATGTGGGATCAAAACAAAACCTACTGTAGGTTGTCCAAGAGGAAGGTTGAAAAATTCATTAGAAATGAAAAAAAAAAAAAAAAATCTCAAAGTAAGAAGGATCAACCCAAAAAGACTAGTGGAGCAAGACAAGTTCAATCACGTGATGGCCTAAATAGAGTAAGTTCATTTACGTTCCATTATAGAACATGAATTTGTAGGTTCATAAATTTGTTTTATGGGACAATTTTTTTTTTCCCACATAGGTCGATTCCTCAGTTAATATTAATTCTCACAAAGAACATAGTAATGTTGAACAACCATCACAATTAGTAGATAACATAACTCAAGTATGATGCTACTACTTACATATTTTTTCTAATATTCTATTAAACAATTACTACTATTAAAAAGTGACACATAAATTTATTTAAATGTCATATACAGGAATCGTTCAGTTGTAGTAATTTGGTTGGACAAGACAATGTTGTTGGGTTAAATGGTCTGAATCAGGTATACTTATAAATTTTGTCTAATATTCTACTACCCAATTACTTTCTTTAGCATAGAAAATGAAATATTGATTTGTTTAAATGTTTTGATCGTGAATTTTTTGGTTGGGCAAGATCACGTTGGGTTATATGGCTTGAATCAGGTGTGTATAGTCGTTATGAATTTTGCTACAACTTAAACTTATATTTTCCTTTTAGTTATTTTTTCCATACACTTATTTTATATTTGGTGGCATATTTTGCAGGTTTCAGTAGATCCTAACATTGACAACCTTTGAAAAACACCATATTGGTTGTTTTCCTTGTGTTTTGCACAATTTTTGGACAACATATTGGTTGTTATATAACATCTAGTAGACAGAACTTTAACAGTATTTTTTGAACATCACATCTGACTTTGACAGATTTTTGGAGAGCATATCTGACAATTTGGACAGATTTTTTGGACATCACAATTTGGACAGATTTGGGATAATTTCATATGCAATGGGAAAGTTCATTTTTATATTTTTGTATCTATGTATTTGCATATTTGAACAAGGCAAGTTTAAATGAATGCAATAGAATGATATGGATGGAAATTTAAATTCAGGAACTTTGAATTTAGCAATAGATTTGTTGAGCTTTTCTTTTTATTTGTCTCTCTTTTAAGATTCAAGAAGTTTAAACTTAGATATGGATTTGGTTGGTAGAAAACATTTCAAGTGAAACAAATATAGCCTGAATTGCAGAAGAAAGCAGCAACTTTTGCATAAAAAAGCAAGCAAAGTTTTTTTTCCCCCTATTTTTGGAAATGGTTTGTGCAGGCAAAGCTAGTGGTACAAACCTTCTGTGTAAGTAGTGGGGATGTTGATGATCAGCAAAATCAGGCCATGGAACATGCTTATTTCTGTTGTGAGCTAGTTGCATGTGGTACATGATCACATGGCCCACTACCAGAGGTCCATAATCTTCAATCACATGTAACATCAGTTAAACAACCAAAATCTAAACAAAGGGAGAGGAATAAAGAGTGATACCACAATGTCACCTTTATAAATAAAGTAAAAGAACATATAATAATTCTTTTGGTTGGCAAAGAACTAATAACATTATGTCAAAACTCAATTTGATGTAACAAAACCATATATGATTCTCAGAGATCGTCCCAAATAAATATTGCAAGAATTGTAATGTAACACATTACTAATACAAATGACAAAATTATACAAGGCTTATAAAACATTCTCATGATGAGCTCTGACTTTAATTCCGAGGATGTGATATGGACTGCAAGCTTCTATACTTTTTTGAACATGAATGCGCAAACTCTGACAGTGCTCTAAAGAGTTCTGACAAGTGAGATCTTAAACTTGTTAAAGTCTTCTCCCTCACCTGAATGCACTACCTCTCATAGGCTTCCTCCTCCTCTTCAAACCTCTTCTTCGATACATCTATCGCAAACTGCTTTTCCGCAATGAGATAGTTTTGAGGTTTATCTTCTATCCCATCTTGTTCCAACTCATCTGGCCCCCTCAACTGTGAGTACTTATCTTGTTCCAACTCATATTATTCCAACTCATCTATTGAATCCAAGGATTGCATGTCAACAATGTATCTTGTATAAAGATGACTCACTGCAGCCGTTGCTTTCTCCAATGCTTCAGAGTTGGTACCTTGTTTCTTATGCCTGTTCAGTGAAGCAACCTTCTTCTGGTATTCAAATTTCATAGGCTCACCTGCCTATCCAGCAGCATTCAACCCCAAAGAAGACAGTTTATAAGTAATGTATATGAATACTTTGTAATAAAATTATAAATAAATGCACTACAGAAGCAGCACTTTTAGTGAACAAAAAAATTTGCATAAAGATATATGCGTAAGTTAATATCGACAAAAAATATTATATTTACTGAACACAAGCGAACTGTCCTATATCAGCCAAACACAAGGTTGAAGAGTTAAGAATTAACATATTCATATAATCTAATCAAAGCACATCAATAATGTAGCATTTGTCTGCAGAATCATTGTTTTTCTTTTGGCGTAAATGCACTTTTAGTCCCTATATTTTGACTTTTTTCTATTTTAATCCCTACATTTTATTTTTACCACTTTTAATCCCTAAACCAATTAACGCGGGACATTTAAGTTCTTGAAGCACCATTCCGTCACCAAACTAACGGGGAAACTGACGGATCAATAAAATAATAATAAAATTTCTAACCTTCTTATTTTTTAAAAAAGAAAAGAAAAGAATTAAATTAATTTTGTTTCTCTTTTTTTGGGAAGAACATGAAGAATCTAGAACATGTGTTCTTTCCCGTTAATCATGTTCTTCATTTTCTTCCCAACAAACCTTGCCCAGAAATTTAAAAAATCAATATTTTTTTTCTCTTTTCTCGTATTTTCCTTAGCAACGAAACCCATAAAATCAGTCAGATTTACAAACACAAAGACATGCCCACAGATTTACAAAACACAAAGACATTCAACAATTACTCTGTCATTCCCTTTCAAAAAAAAATTACTTTGTCATTCTTTCACATTCCCATTACAAACACAAAGATCAGATTCAAAATACCTTCAACAATCCCAAAGTCCTTACACGCCTTAATCCAAATTTACAGACCCAAGCAAACCCAAATGGCAAAAACCCAATCTAACCGTCTAGATCGAAGATAGAGAAAGGGGATAGATCTGAGTATGTTTAGATCAAGGAGAGAGAACCAGGATGACTATGGTTGGCCATGGAGGGTTGGGTTGGAGGAGAGATGGTGAGAGAGAGAGAAAGAATATTCTAGAGAAAATGAGGAAAAACGGCTGCGTACAACAATAACAACAACCGCTGGTTGGTGGGTTTGCTGGGTTAAGAAGAAAGAGATCATAGATCTGGGTTTGCATGCCCAAATGAAAATCTCTAAAGATCTCTTTCTCAAACCAAAATCTCCCTCTCTCTTTCGTCTTTCTAAAGCTCTAAAGTCTCTCTCTCAGATTGTGGATTTGGAAAAATCTCTAAAGCTCTCTCTCGGATCAATGGTTGTGAAGTGGTGGTTGGTTCGGTGGTCGGTGGGGGTGGATTGTTGGATGGGTTTGACATTGGTGTGGGTTGCAGTGGCTTGATGGACTGATCGGTGACAGTGGTGGTGACTGGTGGTTTGATCTGTTCATGTGAGTTTCAGATTGCAGGAGTAGTTGGTTGGTCAGATCGATGATCATTGGTTGGGTTTGTTGTTGGTTTGGGCTTCAAATTGCAAGGTATTTTTTGGGAGTGGTTTTGTTGATGTGGTAGTGGATGATTTGATTCGGTGGTGGTGCTTTGCTGGTTGTTGGGTTTCCATTCTTTTGCTTGGGTTTGATCTTCATGTTCTTTGATTCAGTGGTGGTGATTTGGGGTTCTTTTTTTCTAGTGGGTTTTTTTTTTGTGTTTGTTTGAAAAGAAAATTTATGGGTTTGAAGGCTAAGGTTTACTTTACTGGGGATATGGGTTTGGGGTTTGGTTAGGATCTGGGTTTAATGTTTGTTTTTTGCTGGAGATTGATTGTAGGGAAGAACATTAGGGAAGAACACAAAGAACATGAACATGTTCTTTTGGAAAAAAAAAATGAAAAGAAAAAAAAAAAAAAAAAAAAAAAAAAAAAAAAAAAAAAGAGACAAGAAAGACATTTAATTAATTTATTATGTTTTGATGTGTTTGGTTATAAAGAAAGTACAAGAAAGGAAAAGAAAATGATAAGAAAATAAGGATTAATTTGGTAAGAATATGAATCATATACGGGGAAGAACATAAAGAACATGAATATGTTCTTCTTAAAAAAAAAAAAAAAAATTCATTTTAATTAAAAGAAAGTAAAATTTTTGTTTGAAAGAAAATAAATTTTTTTTGTTTGTTTTTTTCTTTTTTAATTAAAATTGAGTAATTTTTTTTTTAATTTTGGCATTTAAAAAATGCCAAATAATTTTTTTAATAATATTTTAATGCCCACGTCAACTTTTTCTGTTAGTTGGTTGACGGAATGGTGCTTCAAGGACTTAAATATCCCGCGTTAAATGGTTTAGGGAGTAAAAGTGGTAAAAATAAAATGTAGGGACTAAAATGAAAAAAAGTCAAAATATAGGGACTTAAAGTGCATTTACGCCTTTTCTTTTTTTCTTTTTTTTCTCTTTTTGAGTATTTGTCTGTAAAGTCATTTTATTTCAATCAGGAGCAAAAGTATACTACCCTCAGGCTCACAGGGTTACCCTGTGAACCAAAGAACTTCTTTGGAGTGGGCTTGGGCCTCATCTACTTCTCTCCTTTGATCAATATCTTAGCAAAAAAAGTAGAAAGGACAGAGTAACATATTCAAGAAACAAAATTTAAGTGCCTAGATCAAGTTTGGACTGGTCCTACTTCTTCTCTCCACTTTTTACGGTGTCCTTTTCAAAATGGGCAACTATGGATTGCAACAAATAGCAAGTATTTATCAAATTCTCCCCTCTGCCCTTGGTGGTAACATCCCACTCTTCCCCATCTTCATTGACAAGAAACACATAACTAAGACAAGAAATCTATTTGCATCCAGATTCAAACTTTTAAAGTTGTAACATCAAAGCCTGAAGATTAGCAACTAGACACTCAAGCCCTCAAAATTAAGGATAGAAGGTTGCATAAGTTGTAGATGGTAAAAATAAAAATATTAAATAACAAGGCCATACATATGCCAATAATAAAAATCTACTAGTAAAGTTTCAGCACCATTCAGTTTGGGTTCTTTTTAAAAAATAAAAATAAAAATTCTTCATTACATTCACACATGCATTCCAGTAATGTTGCAAATAGTGGTCCTACTAGATAGAATCATTGGTAATGGTGTCGTTGTGAGTTTGGCCTAAATTTGACAAAGTTGCTAGTAATTTCTTTGGTGAGAGTTTTTGAGAGATAATTAAAATAATAAATTGATGTTTCAGCCAAATCCTACCTTGGATTCCCAACCTCTCTTATCTGTTTGACTCAATTTGTGCATCATATCCCTAAAGCACATCACCAACTTCATGACAAATTGACAAGCAAGCTGAGATAACTAGAAGTTTTTATTTTTTATTTTTTAGACATAATAACTAGAAGATTATCTACATGCACCAATTCTTATCAACTTAAAGAAAATCTCCATTACTTATACTCAAGAAATGCTCAAGCATACATGTGAAGGCCCATAAATATAGCAAGTTGCACACACACAAAAACAACAATAGAAATACAATATAACAACTGGAGCCATTCTTCCAAAATGAATGTGCCAAGGATAGTATTATATCACTGGTCATTTTAAGAACTTCAGTCATCTTAAGGGGTTAAAGGTCTCTGTAAAATCAAATATATAATTAAGCAAAAAATTAATAATCAGTTCATGTAAAATGGAACCGCACTAGGTACAGCATTTTTTCAGGACAAAGTGTGAAAAAACAAAGCAAAAGGAAATACTGCAATATACCTTCACTTCATCATATAGATTCTCCCAGGCAGCACCGTGGAATGAGTTTCATGCTCTTCTGAGTCAAAGTCATCCTTCCCATCATCAACATTAGGTTACCCTCTAAATGACCGATTCCATGTAATCACACGCATCACTCTAGCAGAATGATCAATATGTTCTGTCAAGCAATTAGCAAAAAAGTTTAGGTATGAATTTATGGGATCCGCATCGGCTGAGTGAGAAAGTGAATGGGGCGGAATCAGCAAAGGCGAAAGCAATTGAAGAGGAGGAATGGAGATATGGTCCGGTGAGATCGGCGGCCGCTGCATGTGGCCAACGTCGATTCCGCCTGTTCACCCAAGCTCTTGCCGGTCTGAGTTTGCTGAGAAAACAGAGGTAGAGGAAAGGAGAGAGAGGCAGAGGCGTGTTTAAGGAGAAAGACTGTCTGGCTAACGCTGTTACCATTAGGGTTAACAGCAATCCTTCTTGAAATATCCTCATCATACCCACTTATAAGTTTTTAACTATCAAGGATAAATATGTAAATTAAAATTTCTATACTTTAAAACCCACAAATTCACGTACATTTTGTCAGTTTCTTTCATTCTTCTTCATATTGAAAACATTCGGTTTAGCTTTACATCTTCTTCTTTCTTTTTCTTCTACTTTTAGATTTGGTTTCTAAACAGTTTAAACAGACTTTAACAAAGGCTCCAACGACTTTTCAGGTTTTATTTTTTACAAGTTCCTCTTTATTATCTTTTATTTTCTTTTGTTTATCATCGACTTTCTTTGAGTTCTTACTTGTCATGGCTGCCAAGTACTTACCCATGAATGAATGTGATTAGGGATTCAAAGGTGTTTAACGATTGCTTATTACCCGTGGGCCATGACTAACATAGAAATTTCAAATAAGAGGGTTTGTGCTTGAACGGGCTTTTTGAGAAAGGATATTGGTAAGGCTCTTTCTTTTTCTTTTTGCAAACTCTCTTTTGGGTTTTTTTTTTGGGGGGGGGGGGGAATTTATGCTATTTTTTTTAGAGGATTATGATACTTGGTTTGGTTTTTTTTTTTTTAATAAGAATTTACACTTTTTTTATAAAAATAAAAATAAAAATAAAATTAGGGGTGGGAATTTAAGGTTTTTTTTTTTTTTTCTAAATCTCTTCTTCCCTATTTGAAAAGTATTTTCTATTTACATTCAATTACTCCTTAGTCCTTCCTCTCTTTCTTTCTTTTTTTTTTTTTCTTTTTTTTTTGTTTTTTTAGACTCAAAAAAAAAAACAAAAGGCTTGCTATCACAGCGTTAAAACAGTCTGGTCTCTAAGCGGGTAAATTACATTCAAAAGGCTTGCCCGTATACGAAGAAAGAGAAAGAGAGTGAACAGAGCTGTTTGTCGGACCCAAGAGAAATAGAGAAATATCCAAGGCCGGCGATTGTTCGTTCCCTGGCCAGACTTAGACCATCGGAACAGCAAGCACGGAAAGAAACCGTTAGGCCATATATCAACCACCTGAATCGTCGGAACTGGCACCGGTAAATTTTTTTCCATTTTTAAGATCTGGGTATGAAATTTTACTTTTAATTGGTTTTTTTGTTAGATAGGTTTAGATTTGATTCATTTTTGTTTTGGGTTTTAGGGAAAAAAAACAGTTAATCACATAAAACCATTCGTTGTACGCCCCCAGGGTCAAAACAGAACGTCAAACTTAATCAATTGTTATCTTTGATCAGTTTCCAACTTCACTCTTTCTGTACCATGCCATTGAGAAGAAAAGCATCCACAACGCGCGTAGGTAGAGAAAGAAGGAGAGAGAAATCTGAGGGCTCTACTACGGATCATCAAACTATTCCACGATTGCATCCCCAAACCCTAACCCGTAAGTTGTTCTCCCTCTCTGCCTCTCTCTCAAAACCCCAAAACCCAAACCCTTAAGAGCTCTTTCCCTCTCTGTCAATGGCAGACAAACAATTAGGGTTTCTTAACTATAAAAGAAGAGGATTATGGAGGCATAAAGAGAGGGAGCACATACTACTACAGAAAGAAGGAGCACTAAACGGTAAGACCTTTCTTTTATTTTGCACTTATATTTTATTGCTTTTCTGAAATTTAATAATTTGTTTAATTATATAAAGATGTGAATATGAATTTGAAATTCAATTAATTTGTATTGATATATTTCTTGAATTACAGAGTTTGAGATTGCTGGTTTACATTGCAATTCTTCATTGCGTTGGTAAATATACCCATCAAAGTTTGGGAATTTGACTTTCCATTGTATTGTGGTCCATCTGTTTGATTTTTTAAATGGTCTTTTTGTTTGTGTTTGTGACTAATATGAGTCTTTTTGTTTGCTTGCTGACTCTCTCTCTGTTTCTTTCAATTCATTTTTTTTTTTATTCCAGGTACTGAGTTTGTGGTTTAACTTTTTCGGTTGTGGTACAAAATACTAAACCGAAGGAGGAACAGTCATCAGGCAATGAATATCAAAAACTTCTTCTATATCTAAGAGGTATAAACTAACTTTGTTTATTCGTTTTATTCTGTTTGGTAATGGTTTTTTGCTAATCTAAGTGGTTTGTTTGTTTTGCTTTGATTTCTTTATTGGTTGAGATATTTACTGACTCACACCGTTTCTATAATTTATAATTTGGTCCTGCATCATGCGGGTACAATGCTGAAAACATATGTAACATTACATTTAAAAAATTCCAGGCTTTGGTACATCTACAAGCTCATTAGTTGCTTTATATAATACCTTTATAAATAGGCTCAAGTAGTTGGTTGCAATCCCACGATGCTTTTGCTTAGCTGTGCTTATTTTGTCTTGGGTGTAATTTTTGGGTGGATTCATGTTGCAAGACATTCATCCCATTCCCATTTGGAACAAGAAAATCCATCTTAATTTCGCTAATTTTTGCATATAGGCTCAGGCTGTTGTTTTTCCTATTAAATAAGTAGTGTTGTTCTCAAAGTTGTTGGTTTGTAAGTGAATGGTTTGATTCAATTGCTAATTTGAAGATTTTATCGATTAAGGTAGATTAAGATCTTTTTTCATATTTAGGTGTGGGTAGACTCATTACATGAATTTGAGTGTCCATGTGCTGAATTAGCAACATGTGTGCACCTTAAGGCAATATCTTTACATGAGATAACATAGGAGAAGAAGACTAAGACTTGGTGACATTTGCTGGCTGTATTAATGGTGTGGAGGATTTTTTATATTATTTTTAAAAAGTATTTGAACAATGATAATTTGTACCTTCTGTTTAGTGCACAGTTTTTATAGCCTGGATTTTTTTTCCTTTCTTACATGCTTGCTTTTTGTTTCCTTTAAAAGGCTGGATGGAATGTCATGTTGTCTTTTTTGTTTTTTTGTTTTTTTTTTTTTGATGGAATGCCATGTTGTCTTTGGCAAGATGCTATATGGGATGGCTGTTGTTTACCAGAGTGACACAGAAGGATATATTTAGTTATTGTTTTGGGATGTTATTCTATTTGGTCAAATATTATAAATTTTACCATTTATCTAGAGATGGTGTCTTTTGGAAAAGTCTTCAGAACTCTTACCCACAGTCCATCTGTTTCTAAGTAATTTTTTTAGAACAATGCTTACTCCTAAATCTGTGTATATTTATTCTTTTTCTTGATATGCAGAGTATTAAGAAATTTAATATTTTTTAAATGGATAAATTTAGAAATATGTTTTGAACCAGTTCAGTCTTGGTGTCCCATGAGCAGTCAATGGTACTATGTGATCAATCTTGCACATTTTTCAATTCAAGCCAGATTACAACTTCAATTTATTTTCTATAATTTAAGAAACCTCCTTTTCCCATCCTTTTGTTGAAGCACAAATTTATGGAGTTCTCTTTCAGATAAGACATTTGGGTGTTTTTTAAGAAGAGTTGCTGAATCAAACTGAAAGATGAGGACAGTCTGATTTTTCCTCTGTTTATCTCATATTTTCATTTAAATTTTTCCAATTGATGTATTTGGGTTTGAATTGGTTTTTGTTCTGGATTCAATTGACCTATAACCCTATTATGATTCCATTAATCTTTTTCAATCTTCTTCCGATAGCCAAATAGATAGAGTTCTCTTTGATTTTTTTTGTCTGCTATGTTTTGTAATCAAGTTGGCTTATTTGTGTTTGTGAGGTTTTCCAATTCAGTCTAACTCAATGATTACATTGTCTTGCTTTTGATGGTTTTGAGTTCTATTAGTGATATTTTGTAAGTGTTGATCATGCTTTACAAAAAAAAAAAAAAAATTAGTGATTCCCACACATGAAGTGCTGTTTATACCTAAATTTATATGTCTAGAAGTTTACGTTACAGTTAAAATTAAAAAAGACAATACTTCATAATCTTATGATTGCCAAATGCTATAATTACGAGCTTGGATTTAATTATTGTTACTGGATTACCATATTTTGAAGTCTTGATTTTGTTACGTCTAAATATGGTAGAGACCACTTTCAATTCTTAAGACTCAATTTGGTTAGTGACTATGTTTTGATTAGAAAAAAAGTTTTGGCTTCCTATCAATCACTTATCTTTTAAATTTTGTAATACATTTCTAGGGGTGATTATGCCAAAGAAATTATTGAATCAAGGTTAAAGGTAACCTGATTTTCCATTTTATTTTTCCAATTTTTTGGGTTCTGTTTTGTCGATTATTGTTATTTGGTTAGAATGTTTTTCCCTGTTCGGTAGATTTTTGTAAGATTTTGTTTTTCTTTCCGTTTGCCCCTTAAATTTGAAATCATTTAATTCTAACATAAAAAATGCTTCAAAATTATGCATCAAGTTCGTTTCTTCGTACCCTTTTCTTATTTACTTAATTTTCAAGGGTTCTGTTTATGGAGTGGGCAACAACAGCATAAACTTATTCTACTGATAAACTTATTTTATCAGTAGAATAAGTACATTGATGTCTCTATGCCAGGATTGAGATTTCCTTAATCTATTGATACATGGGTGAAGAGGGATGTTTGATTGTAAAAGGGGAGAGTTTTCGTTTTGTTTTTAATATGATTTGTAGTGTAGTTTCTTGGCCTTTTAGAATCTGAAAGTTACTGAATACTTAAAATGAGGGGTTTGTTTTTGTGATCACATGATTATTACACTTCTTTTTTTTCTTTTGCATCCTATTGATCTTATGCTACAGGAATCGTTATTAACCTTCAAAAAACAAATAAAAAATTTATTTGTGAGTTTCCTGTCATTTTCTTAAAGGTTATGGTGCATTCTGATCTGGGTTCAGTTCAGAAACTGAGGCCCCACTTGGTTGATACCAAAAAAAAAAAATTACGTGAATAAAACATATAAATTAATATATGTAAATATAAAAAAAGTTCAGAAGCCAAAAATGCTACTCTGAGATAACAGGGGACTCTGTTTTTATTGCTTTTCAGAACTATACTATAATCTCTGACATGTAACTTTCTGAATTCTGAACTAAATTTTGTGGGGTGTGTATGGTTGTGGTGCAGTGGGTATTTTTTGCTTAGGGATCCCCAGTACAACAAACGATTTACCAATGCTTTGTTATCTTCAAATGTTTTCCCCTTTTAGTTGAAAAGATTCTAATGCTCCATTACTTAAAGCTGGGTCTCAAACTAATCATATTCCAGATTGTAGGATTGTACTATGATAAATTTAAGGATCAATCCAGATCGTCCTATAGTTCACTTTTGTGGAATCAGATCAGTTACTAGGATTGTAGTGACAAATTTACTGGTTTAAAAGTCATTTGCATATCAGTATCCATGCGATTGCTGCTTCTGCACTGCAGGGCTTGCACCATAACCAAAGCTTTGCCATATATTTTATGTCATTGCTACCAATTGTTCTTTCTTTTTTTTTTTTGAGGTCTGTTTAAACCAGTGGCCAAAGGAATTTATCTTTATTTTGTCCCAATGGTGTAGCTTTGAGAATAATCCCCGGCTAGAAGGTCCAGAGTTGCTAGGACTTGCAAGTTATGACACTAATCGCTCACGAAGATGTATGATGCCGCAAAACTTAACTTTGCACGGAATAGATATGTATTCCAAAAATTGGAAGTGTGTTACCTACAGTGTAGTGGTGTTGGTGATAAATTCAATCCCTCATATATAACTATTTGTAAATTTTACTATACTGTTGTGCTCTTTTGAAGATGTTCAATACGTTAATATGTATTGATGAAAAACTAGAAAAGGGTTTACCTACCATGTGAATGATTGATTTGGTTGACAGTTTCGCTCATAATATGTTCAAGACATGTGTAATACTAGAAAAAGGTTTACCAGTCGAACAAATGGTTGATTTGGTCTTTTCTTCTCTCTTGCTTTGTCCTACTTATTACTAATGATTTTTATACAAGCTCATATACTTCTGTTAGTTCTCTTTCCAGCTTCAAAATTTTCGGGAATACTGATTGAAAATAAGTTTGATGTGTGCTGTTTCTGAACTGCAAGGTATTAAACATTAGTTTCTGTACTTGCTGTCATGCTAGCAAAAATAGGGGTTTCAGTCGGTTTTACCTATATTGGATTTGAACCAATGACTTACCGCTTACTATTCAAGGGGGGACGGAGCGCTAAGAAAGAGAAACCAATGACTTACCGCTTTATTAGTCATTCTCATAATGACTAATAAAGTATCTATATATAAATCACTTTCTCAATAAAAAGAAGTATCTATAAATCAATCAAATCTTTGATACCCCTTTGCAGCTTCATCTTTGTGGTCATGCCACATTGGCTGCTGCACACACAATGTACATTACACTTTCAGATTTCAACATTGGTTTCTCTTTCTTAGCACTCTGCCCCTCCTTTAATAGTAAGCGGTAAGTCATTGGTTCAAATCCAATAATAGGTAAAACCGGCTGAATAGTAAGCGGTAAGTCAGAGGTTTCAGCCGGAAAATTGTGTTCATGCTTCTACCTGCACTTCAACTTTGTAGTTTCCCACAAAGGTTCAAAAGATTAAAATAATAGTGTGTTGAATGAATGGACCAAACTCCATATTTTGGGCAAAAATCCAGGTTGAAGAAGGGACATAAACATGGTATTAATTAGTAGTGCTTTATCAATAATAGTAATTTTTAAAGTTTGCAAAATGAACCATTTTGATTGCCATGCCAATCTAGACACTAATGTGTCATGAATTTGGCATATTAGCAACAAAAATCTGGAATTTATGATCAATTCTCTTAGCGACCAAACATTGCAACATTTTCATTTTTTTATATTTATATTTTTAAATTATTGAAGGAATATTTTTTAAGGACCTTTCCCAACAAATAGATTGAGCATATCTTCCATAAAACCAATTACTTTGTGGACATTTGCAAGATTTTGATAGTTTAAGAGTTATTAATTTATTAACTCTTGGTAAGGAGGGTATAATGCTGTCATAATCTAAAAAAATTAAAGTTTTTATCAAGAATTATTATAATTATAGGTCTCGGATGAGAACCATAATTGGGCCCGTCGGGATAAATTGATCAAGCGCAAAGTCGATGAATCACCCATGGTCATTATTATAATTATTTTTTATTTTATTAAATTTTTTTTTTTTTTTTTTTTTTTTTTGGAAAACCCTAAAATACAGCTTCTAGGAAAGAACGCGCAAGAAAAGAAAAAGAAAAAAACCATGAAAATGAACAACTAACCATCACATGTGTTGATGCTAAATTATGTCTGTCTTTTAGAAGAACACCTACACATTAACATCATTATCTGAACAACTAACCATCAACCCCCTTCCCTATTTTATCATCACATTAAGTATGATATATTAAGTTGATTGTTTTCTAATTCATAAAATGATCCCGCGCATTGCACGGGTTAAACACTAGTACTCTTAATTGTTCAATTACTCTTTTTTTTTTTAAATGTTTTTTATAGGGAAGTATGTTGAGTTACTTTAAAGAAAAGAAAGAAAAAATGTCAAAAAAAATATTCTCATATCAAAATCATGGTTTTTTTAAATCTTAAACAAAAATAATTAAATTTAAAACAAAGTGATAAACATCAATTAGTTATAGATAAACTTCTCAGATTTAGATCCTCTACGATTCCTAAGATACTCTACTAATAGATTTCTTTAAATCCTAACCAAATTTTATCACAATGTCACACTAATTTGCCTTCTTGTTTTTTTTTTTTTTTTACTTTCAACAACAGAAATCCTTAAATTTAGGTTTCTTTTTTTAGTTTCTTTTCACGTTCTATTTCTTTTTCTTTTTTTAAATATTTTTTCACGGTTTGGTTCATCCGGTAAGGATGAGGTTTTTTTTGTTTTGCTATATATTTTCACATTTTTTTTAATTATGTAAGGATGATTTTTTTTTTTTTTTATTTCTATAGAATTATTGATGTAGGTTACCGTCAGATAAGGATAGAGGTCACACCAATTCTCCATGTTAATCTTTTTAATTTTCCTAAAATTTAGCTTTTTTATTTTCTTTTGAAAATAGATATCCTAAAAATTAGGTTTTTTTGTTTTGTTATATTTCTTTTCATGTTCATTTTTATTCTCTACATATGGATGAGTTTTGTTTTGGATAGAATTATTGAAGTAGGTTACCGTGGGATAAGGATAGGTTTTTTTAAAAAAAGATTTATTCAACTTACCGTGGGTTTTTTTTTTTTTTTTTTTTGATAATTAGGGTTGTTTTGAACTCATGAGTTAGTGGGAGAGTGGTTTTTTTTTTTTTTTTAAATACTTATCTTTATCCCAATCTTTTCAAATACTACACCATGTTCAAAAAATAAATTACAGTTATTTTTTATCTCTTAAACAAAGAAATGCACTTGAAATGCACATTTATCCTTTTTATTTGTTTGAAAAAATAAAATCACGTACTACTTTCAAATATAGTTATTGAAATCACGTTTTAAAAAACATCTCAAGTTCATCTCTTTTTTCAAAATTATCTTTCTTAGACTGGACTTTTATTTTGTTCCAAAATACCCTAAAAAAATAATCAGTAACTCCTCTTAGAATTAGGGTCAACAATGTCAAACACCACTCAACCTTCCCTTAAAAACATAAACTCAGTGAGCATATGCTTGATTTGAATTTAAGTTATCATAATGTTTTTTTTTTTTTTTTTTTTGATAACATGTTATCATAATGTTGTATATGCTATAAAGTTCCTATTTGTAACAAAAAAAAGTAATACATTTTACAATGTGAAAATAGGTTAATGGCAAATGTAGCCAGAAAGCAATTAGAATGGGGAACAAAAGATATTGCTACACCAACTTTTTCACCACAGCTTGCGTAGTTTGGATATGATTTTTTTACTATGTTTCTAATATAGTGAATTTATATACAAATTATTTTGATGTAAATATTTCAAATTCCTTACATTGATCCATTAACTTCTTAATAATAGATTCCATAAACATTTGCAACCACTATTTTAAACTGATTATAATTACAAAATCATATTATACATTTTCATTTTATGTAAATTTTTTATTATTTATTTTGATAGTCTAAAAATAAACACTAATCACACATTCTTTGTTATTGGAAAAACTAGCCTCTAAGCACACGCGTTGTGCACACTCAAGGACTCTTCTATTTTTTAGGGTAAAGGTTAATAATTTGTAACTATTATAATTTGGGATTACTACATTTTCCAATATAAAAAAAAATAAAAAAAACCTAGGTGTGTGATGAATATTATATGTTTATGAGTGATTTTTTTTTTCACACTCTTAGGTTTTTTTGTAATTGAGAAATGTAGTAATCTCATATTATAATAAATGCAAATTGTTAACTTTTATCCAAAAAATAGAAGAACCTCTAAACACGCGTGTGAGCACGTGCTCAGAGGCTAGTATGTATAGAAAATGTTTCACCATCAATTTTCCCTTTTGTTCAGGCTGTTTTAGCCACCGTTTTGGAATAAAATAATTTAGTATCTTCCTTCTCAAAAAAAAAAAAATACCATAATTACATATTAACAACTATCATTATTATTAAATCTATAATTGGAAAAAAAATAAAAAGACTATTAATAATCATCATTAATATTAACTTTCACATTTAAACAAAAAATTATTAATAACTACAATAATTATTAATTTTCATATTCATACAAAAAATAAAGGAGATAAGAAATCATATTTTGTTTTTTAAGAAAATTGTGCATTACACAGGTTCCTAACTAGTTTAAACTAGTCACTAAGTGGTGCGATGCATGGGATAGTTAAATAAAAATTAAAAGTATTCATTTTGCTTAAAAGCCTATGACTTGACTTTAAAAAAAAAAAAAAAATGTATAACTTGAAAATAAATGAAAATAAGTAATTTTTTGTTCAATATAATGGTTTAGAAAAATTCTTTTTCTTTCATATCATTGGTTCCACATAACACATCTCGGTGTGAGCTATTCTACAGTGATGACTTCACACAATACTCAACTGCAATTAAATCTATTATTCAAACCCAATCTAATCTATGTTATCTTGATAGTAGATCTACAAATTGCATTCTCATATCCTCCATCATTTAGAAGATAACTAAAATAATGATTGTATCTAATGTATAAATTTTATTCTTTTACACTATAAAATGATTAAAATAATTAAAATAAAATCTAATGTTCTAGAAATTTTTTGCAAAATAATTTTAAATTTCTTAGAACTTAATTAATAGAGTTTCTATTTTACCTAAAAGTGAACTATCATAATTAATGAGAATTTAACCATTTTTTTGTAAAGAGAAGATAACCATAGGCCCAAGTTTTATTTTATAGCATAGGATCTTACAGTCAGATCCATACCAAGTGTAATACGTTAATCCATTATGATAGTTCCAAATAATATCCTAATACTTATCTATATGAATTTTCTTTTTAATGATGCTATAAAGGATGGAGTTTAATAGAAGTTATTTAAGATCCAACAAATCCAATTTAAAAAAAAAAAAAAAAGTAATTTCAAAAATCTTTTAATTCTAAATTTTTTTAATCATAAAATAGACTCTATCTAAATTCTAAAGGAAAGCATTCGGAATGATCACATCATTGATACCATATCCCGATGGTTGCAAATAGCAATATTATTATTCATGATTAATAGATGAACAATGAAACTGTGAATTAACAATTTAACAATTCAAATACCAAGTTTAAACTACAATAACACATATACAAAAAACTCAAAATATTGGAACATACTTCTTCTGTATATTTTCATTATTCAATCAAAACCAAAGTTTCAAAGATAATTCCAATTATATTAAACCCAACACATACTGTAGAGAGGGAAAATTCCCGACCTATCACAAACTGACACGTCACATTATCAAGTCCACAAAATACAGTCAATTACAAAGTACCACGTATTGCTGCTAGGTTTTGCTATCACTATTCCGAAACCAACAGAAATTTGCCAAGTGTCATGCAAAAACCAATCACACATCAGCATGTGTAAGCGATGACACAAGCAGTCCAACGCGTGTAAGCGATGACACAAGCAATCCAGCGCA
The DNA here is from genome assembly GCA_028535165.1 of Quercus tomentella. NCBI lineage: Eukaryota > Viridiplantae > Streptophyta > Magnoliopsida > Fagales > Fagaceae > Quercus > Quercus tomentella. The sequence goes on from JAPQVY010000156.1 coordinate 46,356,635, forward strand.
CGTGTAAGCGATGACACAAGAAGCCTCGCACATGTAAGCGATGACACAAGCAATCCAGCACGTGTAAGCGATGACACAAGCAGACCAATCAGGCTGTGACATGTGTCACCAATCAGACTCCGCCATGTGTCGCTCACCCACCTCCAAACTCCTATAAATAGAAGCCTTCCTAAGACATTAAGAGGACACCAAGCCATCTGAAGCACTCAGAAGTACAGAAGCTCTGCAGGAATCAAGCCTCAAAGCTTTCAAGAACTTCAAGAACTTCAACCCCAAAATCGGAGAGCATTCGAAGCAGAATCATCCAAACCATCTGCCTAGATCCTAAAGTTTACGGGAATCAAGCTCAAAGGTCCGAAAAATATCAACAAATCACAAATCTGTGAAGCTCTACGGATTCAAGCCTCCAAAGCCCCGAAGAACTTCCACCACAAACCTTCAAAGATGAAGAACACATAAAAAACACGAAGAACGTGAAGAACAAAGGATTTCTAACAAGCTCATAGCCAGAGATTCATTGTAATTCCGTTTCAGCAATCTTCAATCCATCCCTCAACCAAATCGAAGGATATTTTGTGTTCAAGTCAAAATCACATTACCACAAATCCAATCAATAAGTCTTGCAAGGAGATCGAATCAAAGGATCACTCTTTTGTAATTTCAGAGAATTGTACCACACAATCATCAATACAAATTCGCATTTGTGAAACTATTTTACTTGTTTGATTTATTTCAAAATAGAAATTTAGTCATCTACAAATTCTGGCACGCCCGGTGGGACATCTCTGCCTCTCATCTCTTTCTCCTTCAAAAGAAAAGAAATTCAATTTGCTACTAGTCTCAATGGCCTTTAGCAAGAATGTCCGAAAATCAGTCGTCAATGATTCTAGTGCTGATGATTATGTCGGCCCAATCACTCGCAGTCGATCCAAAGCTCTTGATCGACTTCAACCCCAACCAACCATCTCTCTAGACTTTCCTGCAAATAGGAAGGCTACCGCTAAGGATTCATCTGTCTCGAAAGATTTGGAGATCAATAATGAATCATCCCCAACAAAGACCTTTTCTATCAACTCTTCACCCATGATGAGAAACTTAAGGAATGAAATGCCTTCGACTCATCCTGTTTCATCATTCTCTCCATCATATCTAGAGGTCATGCCAGTGATGATGACTAACACCTCTACCATGGAAGAAAAAATGGCTGAAATGGAACAAAGGGTCACCCTTCTCACAAAAGCACTTGAAAAGAAGGATGTCAAAATTGCAACCCTGATGAACAAACTGGAAGTACAAGATTCAGGTGAATTAAGTCTTAGCCCTGAGCACCCACCTGGCTTTACCTTGAAAGGAGAAAACGCCAAGGGTGATAAAGGAAAAAGAGGTGAAGGCACTTCTCAACACAGACATTCCACCTCAATGGCCTTGATATCTGTCCAACAACTGCAGGACATGATAACAAATACCATTCGAGTACAATATGGAGGTTCTTCTACAAGTTCTCTCATATATTCAAAACCCTACACAAAGCGCATTGACAACATGAGAATGCCAAATGGGTACCAACCTCCTAAGTTCCTACAATTTGATGGGAAGGGCAATCCAAAACAACATATTGCTCACTTCGTAGAGACTTGTGAGAATGCAAGAACTCAAGGAAGCCTTCTTGTAAAACAATTTGTCCGTTCACTCAAGGGAAATGCATTTGATTGGTACACTGATTTGGAACCCAAATCGATCGACAATTGGGAGCAACTCGAAAGGGAGTTTCTCAATCGATTTTATAGCACACATCACACGGTAGGCATGATGGAGCTCACTAACACCAAGCAATGGAAGGATGAGCCTGTCGTTGACTATATCAATCGGTGGCGTTCTTTAAGTCTAGATTGCAAGGGTAGACTTTTCGAAATATCTGCTGTAGAGATGTGCATCCAAGGCATGCATTGGGGACTTCTTTACATCCTTCAAGGGATAAAGCCCCGAACATTTGAAGAGTTGGCAACTCGTGCGCATGACATGGAATTGAGTATCTCTAGCCATGGAAATACGAAACCTCCCATACCTGAGGAAAGGAAAGAGAGACGGGAAATAAGGAAAAATGACAGGAATACGAAAAGTAATATCAAAGACTCAATGAATGTCAACCTTGCCCCAGTCAAAGTTTCAACAAGAAATGTGAGGGCTAATGAGAAAAGGTCCGAGGGAGGCCAACAATGTGAGATGCGTCGCTCATCACTTAAGGAATGGGAGCAAAAGGTGTATCCTTTCCTAGATACCAATATGCCCAAAATGCTAGAACAACTGCTCAAGTTGAAATTAATTGAATTGCCAGAATGCAAACGGCCGGAAGAGATGGGAAAAGTTGATGACCCGAACTATTGTAAGTATCATCGCATCATAAGTCATCCAATCCAAAAATGCTTTATCCTTAAAGAACTCATCATGAAGCTAGCCAAGGAAAGGAAGATTGACTTGGATTTTAATGATGTTGCTCAATCAAACATTGCAACAATTTCTTGCGGGTTACCTATTTGCATGTCTCCAACTACTAAGCAGGGGGCAAATACCACACTCATCCAATTTGGTTCTCTGGAACCTGTTCAAGTTCAACTCTCACAAAAAACACCTAATTATAATTCAAATGATGATAAAAGGTCAACAATGGGTGAGGAAGAGGGCTGGACAATGGTTACTCGCAAAAGATGGAAACAGAGACGAACATTCCCTCTTCATTTGATCGCCTAAGAGTCCAGAAAAGCACAAAACCAAATTCAGCCTCGGTCAAGAAGAAGGAGCAATAAGAGGCGAGGGAGACTGGGAACAAAAGTGTATGAAGATTCAGCACAAACCCAAAAATCTCGAAAGCTCATCACATTGGAAGAATTCTTCCCCAGAAAATTCTTTCAAAATAACTCAGCCGAGGCTGTCCACACAGTCTCTCGTTGCGAAATTCAGGACAAAAAGGAGGATGTTGACCATGGTGGTCCAAAAGAGACTTTGTCATCTTTGGAGGAACTCCAATCTCAGGTCAATGAAGTTGAACCCTTGCAATCCTCCATCTCACCGAAAGAAGTGCTCACCCAAGCTCTTGAAATGCCAGAGATATACACCCCTCAAACCAACACGCTTCAACAAACACAGGGATGTTACGCATGCTCTCCAGACTTAACCTTCACTGATGAGGATCTATTGTTAGGCTCTAAGCCCCACAATCGCCCACTCTATGTCTCTGGTTACGCTCGTGAACAAAGGATCAAGCGTATCCTCGTTGACGGAGGTTCAGCCGTTAACATACTTCCAAAAATGACCATGAAACGGCTGGGTCTTACTATGGAAGAGTTATCACACAGTCGTTTGGTTATCCAAGGTTTTAACCAAGGAGGACAACGTGCAATTGGCATGATCCACCTAGAATTGATCATTGGAGAATTGACAAGCAACGTCTTGTTCCACGTCATTGATGCCAAGACGACCTACAACATGTTGTTAGGGCAACCCTGGATCCATGGAAATGGAATAGTGCCATCGACTTTGCATCAATGCTTCAAGTTCCTTCAAAATGGAATAAAAAAGGTCGATGCCAATTTGAAGCCTTTTGCTGAGACCGAAGCTCACTTTGCACATGCAAAATTTTATGTAAAAGAAGACATTTCTAGTGAGGTTCTTCCAGTTGGGATCCCGTCTATGGAAAGTAAACAGGGTAAAAAGGAGCACGTTAAATTCATTGCCAGAAAGGATATTTCTTCCCCAAAGAAATGTCCAGAATATGAGAATGATCATTCTACTGAATCTACCAATAATTCAGTGAGAGTGGAAATTTCAACACCTTCCAATAGCCCTCCATTCCTCCGGTATGTACCATTATCACACCACAAGAATGGACAATCACCATTCGCGGAATGCCTTCAACCTACAGAAGACATGGGGAGGCCTCCTACAAAACTCACGATGAAGGATGTAGCCATATTGAAAGAAAATCATGTCATGCCTTTAACTTCATCCACAAATCCTTTGCCCTTGAAGCCGTTAAATGGATTCGTGAGGTCTTCGCAAAGTCCGATAAAGCATGGTATTCTACCAAGTGAGCGGACGAAAGAATGGTTCAACCCAAAGGCATATAGGCTGTTAGCCAAAGCAGGCTACGATTTCTCAAAACAAGAGGACTTAGGGAAGCTAATTCCGGAAGCCACTGGAGAAAAGATGTATGGCCTTAGCAAAACACAAAGGAAAATGCGGCTTGAAGGGCACAAAATTCCTATCCCGAAGACTGGATTAGGTTATACTCCTGAACAACCAGCCCAAATATGGATCAAGAAAATAAGCAATACTTCGAGTTCCCAATACATAACAATGGAGGTCGGCGAAAGTTCCAATCAAAGAAAAGAACACCCTTCACCCCGTGTCTCAGTGTTTGATCGCATCGAGGCCTCATCGTCACAAATCACAGTGTTCGACAGGTTAAATACAACTTGTTTAACACAAAATCGGGACACTTTTGCTTGTAAATTAGTCTTTGATCGACTGGGGGCAACAAAAAGGCCTATTGATAGTCATTCTCAAAATTTAATAAACTTTGACGTTCAAGGGAAGAAGAAAACTAATGATGAGATCCGCAGTAGCATTCCTTCACGCATGAAACGTAACTTTACCTTGGATATCAACACTGAAGGATCCCTCAAAGTCAAAAGATAAACGATTATACATACAAGTCAGTCACCCATCCACAATGAGGAAATTGAAGAGGTATCATCCTCGTTTCATATTACAATAGAAGAGGGTACATTGTCAGATGCTGAAGCAACCAATGAAGAGGTTGATGAAGCTCCTCCAGCCTTGGAAGATGGAGGACAAGCTACAGTTGATGAACTTAAAGAGATCAATTTAGGAACTGCTGAAGAACCCCGGCCAACTTTCATCAATGCACTTCTTACCCCTGAATAAGAAGAAGGATACCTCAAGCTCCTAGTAGAATACAAAGATGTGTTTGCTTGGACTTACAAGGAAATGCCTGGGCTCAATCTAGGTATTGCTTTACACCATTTGGCAGTAAAGAAGGGTGTGCGCCCAGTCAAACAAGCCCAAAGACGCTTTCGGCCAGAGCTTATCCCTCAAATAGAAACTGAGGTCAATAAGCTAATTGAGACGGGTTTCATTCGTGAAGTACAATATCCAGAATGGATTGCTAACATTGTCCCTGTCAAAAAGAAGAATGGACAAATCCGGGTGTGTGTTGACTTCCGTGATTTAAACAATGCATGTCCCAAGGATGATTTTCCATTACCCATCACTGAGGTCATGGTTGATGCCACTACTGGTCATGAAGCTTTATCTTTCATGGATGGTTCTTCAGGTTACAACCAAATTCGAATAAATCCGAAGGATGAAGAGCTTACAGCTTTTCGTACTCCTAAGGGCATTTACTGTTACAAAGTAATGCCTTTCGAGCTAAAGAACGCTGGTGCTACTTATCAACGAGCCATGCAAAAGATCTTTGATAATGTACTTCATAAATACGTGGAGTGTTATGTCGATGATCTGGTGGTTAAAACAAAAAGAAGGGAAGACCATCTGGCAGAACTGCAATCCGTGTTCAACCGCCTAAGAAAGTATCAGCTTAAAATGAACCCTCGCAAATGCGCTTTTGGCGTAACATCTGGGAAATTTCTTGGTTTCATTGTGAGCCACCGCGGTATTGAAGTTGACCAGTCTAAAATTGAAGCTATCCAGAAAATGCCAGAGCCCAAGAATCTGCGAGAACTTAGAGGCTTGCAAGGAAAACTAGCCTACATACGACGATTTATCTCGAACTTGGCTGGTTGATGTCAACCTTTCAATAGATTGATGAAAAAGGATGTGCATTTGAATGGGATGAGGCTTGTAGCAATGCTTTTGCGCGCATCAAAAGATACTTGCTTAAACCTCCAGTTTTAGGTGCTCCTATCCCAGGAAAGCCTTTGGTGCTGTATATTGCAGCCCAAGAAAATTCTCTAGGTGCTCTTATGGCGCAAGAAAATAAAGAGGGGAAAGAAAGAGCCCTTTATTATCTAAGTCAAACTCTCAATGGGGCTGAATTAAATTATTCTCCTATTGAAAAGATGTGTCTCACTCTTTTCTTTGCCATAGACAAACTGGAGCACTACATGCAAGCATATACGGTCCATTTGATAGCAAAGGCGGACCCGATTAAATATGTCCTCTCCAGACCAGTGGTTTCGAGTCGTATAGCTCGATGGGCAGTCTTGCTACAACAATATGACCTTACATACGTTCCACAAAAAGCTGTCAAAGGACAAGCATTGGCAGATTTCTTAGCTGATCACCCAGTTTCGTCTGATTGGGAGTTCTCCGATGATTTCCTGGATGGAGATGTGTTTTACATTGAAGTAATGCCACCATGGATGATGTTTTTCGATGGGGCTGCATGTTGAGAAGGAGCAGGGGCATGTGTAGTGTTTGTTTCTCCACAAAGGCAAATACTTCTGTACTCGTTCTCATTAAGCGAACTTTGCTCTAACAACGTAGCTAAATATCAAGCATTGATTATTGGTCTACAAATGGCCATTGAGATGGGCATATCGTAGCTTGAGATCTTTGGGGATTCCAAATTAATTATCAACCAAGTCTCGGAGCAGTATGATGTCAAGAAAGAAGACCTTGTCCCTTATTGCAAATATGCGAAGAAATTGGTAGCAAATTTTGAGGCCATCACATTGGAGCATATACCAAGGAAGGAGAATAGACAGGCCGATGCTTTAGCTAATTTGGCTACCGCCTTAGCATTATCCCAAGAAGAGACAACCAAAGTTGCTATTTCCCAAAGGTGGGTGGTACCTCTCCTAGTTGAAGAATATGAAGAAGAGCAAGCCAACATCATTTCTGTATGCCTTGTTGAAAAAGAAGATTGGTGACAAGTGATCATTGAATACCTTCAACATGGAAGACTCCCGGATGATAAACGCCACAAGACCGAAGTTCGGCAAAGGGCTGCTCGATTCATTTACTATAAAGACACTCTCTTCCGCCGTTCGTTTGATGGATTGTTTCTCCGTTGCTTAGGAGAGGAGGAGGCTAAACAAGCCTTAGAGGAGGCTCATTCTAGAATATGCGGCGCACATCAGTCAGGTCCTAAGTTACACTATAGGATCAAACGAATGGGTTACTATTGGCCTACGATGGTGCAAGATTCTATGGAGTGCGCTAAGAAGTGCAAAGCTTGTCAGTATCACGCAAACTTCATCCATCAGCCGCTAGAACCTCTACACCCAACTGTAGTTTCTTGGCCTTTTGATGCATGGGGACTTGATGCAATAGGGCCATTACCAAAGTCATTCGGTGGCCACTTGTACATCTTTGGCCACAACTGACTACTTCTCGAAATGGGCGGAAGCTGTACCCCTTAGGGAAGTGAAGAAAGAAACAGTGGTCAATTTCATTCGAACTCACTTGATCTATCGGTATGGTGTCCCTCGGTATATCATAACTGATAATGGAAAACCATTCTACAATAGGCTGATGACAGAGCTATGCGAGAAGTTTGAATTTAAACAATATAACTCCTCCATGTACAATGCCCCGGCAAATGGACTAGCTGAAGCATTTAACAAAACACTTGGCAGTTTGTTGAAAAAAGTGGTATCCAAGACAAAGCGAGACTGGCATGAAAGAATCGGAGAAGCATTATGGGCATATCGAACAACATTTCGAATGCCTACTCAAGCAACGCCATATTCTCTTGTCTACGGAGTGGAAACCGTCCTTCCTTTAGAACGCCAAATCCCATCATTACGGATTGCCATTCAAGAAGGATTAACTGGAGAAGAAAATGCCAAGCTTAGATTGCAAGAATTAGAGGCGCTTGATGAAAAAAGGCTCGAGGCCCAACAACGCCTTGAGTGCTATCAAGCTCGTCTTTCAAGCACATTCAATAAAAGAGTTAAACCATGATCATTCCAAGTTGGTGACTTAGTCCTTGCTGTTCGAAGACCTATCATCACAACTTATCGTACAGGCAATAAGTTCACTTCAAAATGAGATGGACCTTATGTTGTGCAAGAAGTCTACACCAATGGAGCTTACAAGTTGATTGATAATGATGGTGTAAGGATCGGGCCCATCAATGGGAAGTTCCTCAAACGCTTCTATGCTTGAAAATCAAGGATTGCTCCTTGGTAAGAGTTTAAACTGCCCACTGTAGCGCTGCAAGAGTACATGATGTCTTCCCATTACCCTTGAAAGCGTACCAATAAAGAGAAATTAATCACATTCCATGTCACCAATTGCAAGTGTAGCGTAGTGGTTGGATGCCGATGTCACTCTTGAGGCTGAGGTCTCGGGTTCGATCAGTGGTGATACCCACTATTATACACTGCGCCCCCCCTTTTTGCAAAAACACATAAGAAAAAAAATTATAATAAAAAAAAAACAAAACAAAACAAAACAAAAAAAAAAAAAAAAAAAACATTTGAACTACGTGATGACTTGATCCCTCTCAAGGGTATGTAGGCAACTTAGTATCTTTTGCTAAGTTCAGTCTCGCACTAAAAAAAAAAAATGAAGAAACAGAGAATAAAGTCTTCTTTATTGATTGACAAAAGGAAAATAGTACAAAGGAAAGCATGATGACATGTATGAAGGGAATTAAAACAAAAAAAAAAAAAAAAAAAATTTACAACATCCATTTCAAGTCTTTCAAGCTAGAACGATTATCTTCCAGAAGGGCTCGTATCTTCTCTAAAGCCTCCATATCCTGGTCTTCAAGTGCGGGGGCAGATTTGACTTCTTCAAGTTGTTTTTTAAAGTCTTGCACAACATTGTCTTGTTCAACTTGATGAGTCTCAATTTGAGACCGTGATTGCTCTAGTTGGACGAGCTCGGTTTGCAGGTCAACCATCCTCAATCTAACAGTATCAAGTTCGGTCTTCAAAGACGCTTTCTTCTGCGACGCTTCAAAAAGGAGGAATTCAACTTCAGCCTCACGTTGAATTTAGATAACAGGACTTGGTCGTTGGTTCAGAGATTCCTTCATCTTCAAATAGTCTGCGATACCCTCACAATATTTGTCAACATTCTCGCGCAAGTGTTGAGGGTCCACTCCAAGACTTTCAACCCCACTATAAATTTCATGTACTTCAGATTGTGGGAGGACGTTGTCTAAAGGAAGATTCGAAAGCTTGTTTAGAAGAACATCTCCTAGCATAAAAGCCCCTTTCCTACGCACAAAAGAAATATGCGCCTTGGCTTGAAACACAGAGACTTCCAGAGGTTTAGTCGGTTGCAGGGATGGGAGAGGTGCCCTTTCTGTCTCAATCAGAAATTTGGACGATGTACCAACATCATCAAACTTACACCTCCTGAGATCCGAACTCTTCGCAGATGGCTTTGAGATAGAAGACTCACTATTTGTAAGAAGATGCACATGATTAATAGAATTCTCTGCATCAACACCCTTCATTGGACTCTTCAAATGTTTCCAATTGTAGCCTAGGTCATTACACACCTCCTCTTCAGAAATTTTAATGGCATCCCTAACTGGTACGACAAATGGACCTTTCGTGCCTTGACTTCGAGCAGCTCCTATATGTCGAGATGAGTCTTTTGAATGATTATCATCTTCAAGACGACGTCGTGCAAACTCCAACAAAGGCTGTGGAATGTATGGATCTTGTAGTTCCCTCTTTCCCTTCTGAGGTTTGTTGGATGTTAATGGCTTAACATGGAAGGAGGCGATGTCAGCTAGAAGATCTGTTCCTTTGGTAAAATCATTTCCACAAACTCCTTCCCACCATTGTTTGTAGCTATGTCTGACCCGACTTCCAAAGTCTGTGGCAAAAGCTGAAATGAGTACCCTAGAGTCTGTGTTACAGCGAGTGAAGGATTGGTAGAATTGGCATAGGTCTTTTAAAGAGCCTGTATGAATTTCTTCCTTCAAATCACTTGGAATGTCTTGATGAAATCCAAAGCATCGACTGAATCTGTGAGGATTATATGCTTCTACAATGTGTTGATCTTCACATCGAAGTGACAAGTATCCCGAGCGAAGGCTCATAAAGTAGTCAAACTTCTGAATGGATAAGTGATCATTGTCGATAAAAGTCTGGTCATAGCTTTTTTTGAAAGCAATTCAATGCCAAAGAAAGTTGGTGGTGGTTCGTATGTGCTTGCGTGCAGAGAATTCATTGAACGAAGAGACGTAGCCTACACCGGAATATTTAGTCATCAAAGCATCAGATGGTTTATCATGGGTGATGCAATTGCTTCGGAAGAAATGACCTACCCAGGCATAAACATAATGGATGGCAAAACTAGCTCCAGACTTGCTCGGGGTAGGAGAGGAAGAAATGGTGTTAAGTCCACGATAAATGATAGCCAATACTAGGGGAGCAAGGCCGAATGAACGACCATTAGCTATGGAACTAGCGATCTTGAAAATGCCTGGACGGATGCTGTTCTGGTCCTTGATAGGAAAGACAAATATGCACAGCCAACAAGAAAGAAGTGCCGATAGGTAAGTCTCCTCCTTTAAGTCACCTTCAACTTGAAGATCCGCAAAGACCTCGTGTTCTTTATCAGACCATGGTCCATGCTCATTTATCTCGCCCGAGGGATTCTGACTACACTTGGGAATGGTTGTCCGTCTCGCTGGTTTTCTAGGAGCCGGGTACTTGCTATTTCCTCTATACCAAAAAGTAATCCAGTCGCGAACACTTACTTTCCCTTGTCTCTTCAGCCGGTTTTGAAGGTGATGATACGCTAGGAAGAGGTAGCGACAGCTGTACGGCAGATAGGGTCGTCCTTGGTCATTGATTCCATCCAGCTCTTGCGCATTGGGTACTACTTCGTCATAAAATGCACCTGTGCAAGGAAGTCCACCAAGAATGGAAAGATCCCATGGTGTGATGGAAATTTCTCCAACTGAGGTATGGAGGGTATTGGTTGACGGACTCCAACACTCACAAAATGCTTTCATGAGGTTCTCATCATAATCGTATGTGAACAAGGAGGCAAAGACATCACCGTAGAGGTGGGTCGCATCAAGGAGGTGTCTACACCGACCGAGCACATCTTCTAGCCAATCCCAATAAAGGGAGAAGTAGGAAAACCCTCCGTTCACGCTAAAGGAAAAGTCCCAATCGACACGTTTTGCAATTATCTCTCGTCCCAAAGTGTTGTACGACTTTGATTTAGCAACATTTTTGTGATGCGAAGAAAGAAGGATAGTTGTCTCCAAGTTAGAGCCGCCATCAGAAGGAATGACCTGTGACCATTTCGGCAAATTGAGAGGATAAGAGTTACGACCCCATCTCTCTGAAAATTTTCCAATTATGGGTAGACGAACAATCAAAGTCGTAGCCTTCGCATCCTTGCCATCTTCCTTCTTACAAATAAACAAGGCTGGTTCTTGACCAATCTTCGAATCCTTAAAAGAGAGCATCATGATAGCTGTGAAAAATAAATTAATTAATTAATAGAAAATAAATAATTAATTAAAAAAAAAAAAGGCATGGTTTCTCTATACAGAGTATTATGTTACTACATAGAGTATTCTGGAGATTACGTTTGTACAGATTAGTGCATGCCCCAGGTGGCTTTATATAGGGATCTTCAGAAGCTAACAGACAAAAGGAAAAACACGTGTAAAAAGTTAAAGTACCATATTTTCAAAGGGTTACGTACCCACCTTGAAAAATTAGAAAGGCAAAAGCTCATAAATGTATCATGCTGTCAGAAAGAAAATATTACACTACACCTCAGAAACAACCTATTGGCCTGCAGAGAGGAAAAACTATGGCACTAGACTGTGAATGAAATTCTAGGCCGGCAAAGGGAAGTTTCTTGTTCTACTGTGTCACCAACCCCTTGAGAACAGCAGAGACACTCAGTGGTTACCCTGGAACCACTCCCTGCCTGGATTGTCAAACGTTGTCAGAATGGCCACCGCCAAAGTAAACCAAGGTGGCAACAAGTCCAACAATGCCTGCAGTCTCCCATTTTGGATTTCTAAAATTTCTGACAAGATTTCACAAAAAATCAACTCACAGAAATCTTCTAAGGACTTTGATGTAGAAAACCCAGAAAGATCTTCAGCAACGGAGCCACCACACACCGCCACGAGCGGCCACAAACTCCTAATGTCCTACGAGTTTCTCATTCAAATCTACACAAATCTGAGAAAGTTTTCACAAAACTAGTGCCACCACTAGATCCATCGGCCTCCGATCTACAAAACCTGAAAATTTCAGGCCCAAAAATCCTGCCACGCGCTCCCACGCAAAGCCACGATCTCTCAACGACCCACGGCCTAGTCCTTCAAACCTGTGTAAATCTGTTTATGATTTCACAAAACTGACAAAACCATGGTCTTCTACAGCCTTAGATCGACAAAACCCAAAAATTTCGGGACCAAAAGAGCTGTCACGCGCCGCCACGCGCCACCAGAAGATCCGCCGTTCACAGCCTCAACGAACCGCGCTCCCACGCGCCGCCATCCTACTTCACGTGCCATGACGTCACTACCCACTACGGTCTGACCCGTTTGTCCAGACGACCCGATTTGACCCGTACCGACCCGCAAACTGACCCGATCTGAACTACCTGCAAAAAAAAAAAAAAAAAAGAGAGAGAAAATTCTTTGACCAAGTGGACCTTTGACCTTGACCAAAAAGTCAAAATTTTCAAAACAGACTTGTCCCACTCAATTTTTCGAGCGCATTCTGATTTTGGGACCCGTTTCTTCATTCGAAGCTCGGAAATTGTGCAAACATCCAATTTCCAAAAAGTTGACTTTTGTGCAAATGTTGACCAAATGTCAAAATTTTTAAGATGGACCTATCTTGCTCAATTTTTCGCGTACATTCCGATTTTAGAGTCCGCTCTATCATTTGAGACTCGAAAATTGCACAAATGACTCGATTCCAAGGTAGTTGACTTTTGTGTTGGAATCGACCTAAAGTCGAAATTTTCAAGCCAGACTTGTCTTGCTCAATTTTTCGTAACTTGAAAACCACCAATCTGACCCCCTTCTCTGAAGTACTAGCAGTGTCCAAAACTTAAGCTCCTGAGATCAAAATTTGAGATTCGTCCATTTAATTGGGATCCCCTCAGGGTTATTCTCCAAACTTCATCAAGACTTCCCTCTCAAAATACAAATGAACTCTCACAAGTGTGTCTCGAACTTGAAATTACACTGGGTCATTAGTTCAACCTACCATTCCTGTTCGATGCCTACCAGTCTCCAACTTACCATTCCCATTCGGTGCCTACCATTCCCACCTACCGTTCTCACCAAAAATTCTCAACTACCATTCTCAACTACCTATCTACCATTTTTCGTCTCTCCACTATAAATAGAAGGGCTGGATTCATCAAGAACTCATAAAAAAAAAAATAAATAAAAAAACACTGAGTCATGAAATGAAGATTTGCTTCTTTCAAATTTTCAAGTCCTCCTTCTCACAACCATTTCTCACTATGTCATCATCATTCTCAACACCTAGCAACCAATATTGCTTCATAATCGGTTTGAGATCAACCCTCTCATGGTTCAGTCGAAACCCTATTTACAACATCATTGCAGTTTTGAGATCCAAAACAAATTTTGTTTCTCCACTTAACGACCACCTTTGTCCATAAAATTACTCATAACAAGATCTGTATCGTCCTCCCATGCTTCCGTGGACTTGGTTGGCCAGGAAATCCAAGTCCAGCAGAGACACCTGTTCCTAACCTCAGGTCTCCCGTAGTCTCTCTTCAATTGCTTGGTCTTCCAGTAGAAGCAGTGGTTCGGAACAAATAGCAACTTGGCTGGTTTCAAAGACCAGAATCACAAGTTAGTTCCATCTTTCATTTTTTCTGTGCTTTTCCAACAAGTGGCAGTAGGCGAAGATGGTAAAAAGTGTTGGGGTATCCTACAAATTGTCTTCCATCCAACACTAGAAACAACCTCCAAGGCACCAGCTCATTAGAATTCAGCCTTTGGTGCCGATAAATGGTCACCAAAGCCTTATTCCATGTCCCCACCACTGTGGGACCCAAAGGTCATCGTTGCTGGTATCTCAAAACTCACTTTCTGAAATTACTCCAACTTAAAATCAGCTTGAAGAATTTCAGAAGGTACTCTTCTGAAATTACTTCAACTTAACGTCCGTCAGCATGGTCCCATCATGCATGCACATTCTACGACTTGCCGCCAGACCTCAGTCAGCATGCAGTTAGTCTCAATCTTAAGGTGTACTTCCCAGAGACATCTACACCAGAGGGTCCCCAACATACAGGGCCAGCGCCATGGTGGGTATGTTTCATCCATTCACTTTGCTTCATTTCCATCTTCTTCATACCACCACCACCAGCATACCCAAAATCCATAGACTTCTGAAATTACCTCAACTTAACCTGAGTGAAACAATTACACATGCGCATTCAACCACTTTCCCACATGTCCTCGCCGTAATCCAAGGTATATTCTTCAGAAATTACTTCGCCTGGACTTCTTAAAAACACAAGGTTAGCCCCATGACTATGCATGCTGTACCCAGCCACCATTCTCTCGTCTTCCCCATCTTCTACACCCTGTGATCGCCGCCAACAATCCAATATACTCTCCTGAAATTACCTCAACTTAACCTCTATTGAAATGAGTCAATCTTGCAAGTACATCCAACTTCTTGCAAATAACTTTCCCCCTCACCAACCCACTTCAAATACCATAAGACACTCTTTTGAAATTACTTCAACTTAAACTATGCTGAGAAAGCTCGGTCACGCAAGTACATTCAAATACTGGCAGACCCCTTTTCGGTCTCATCAAAGTCTTTCATATGGGTGGGTCTACTCTTCGGAAATTATCTCATCCTACTGAAAGATCCACCACCTTCAACTACTTCACTTAAAAAGTCAAGTGTAAAAACCAGTTTTCGAAACTCATCCCACACCACACTCCAAAACTGTGTGCGTGGACGAGTCTCGAGGGGGCATTTGTAGAGAGGGAAAATTCCCGACCTATCACAAGCTGACACGTCACATTATCAAGTCCACAAAATACAGCCAATTACAAAGTACCACGTATTGCTGCTAGGTTTTGCTATCACTATTCCGAAACCAACAGAAATTTGCCAAATGTCATGCAAAAACCAATCACACATCAGCACGTGTAAGCGATGACACAAGCAGTCCAGCACGTGTAAGCGATGACACAAGCAGTCCAGTGCACGTGTAAGCGATGACACAAGAAGCCTCGCACGTGTAAGCGATGACACAAGCAATCCAGCACGTGTAAGCGATGACACAAGCGGACCAATCAGGCTGTGACATGTGTCACCAATCAGACTCCGCCACGTGTCGCTCACCCACCTCCAAACTCCTATAAATAGAAGCCTTCCTAAGACATTAGGAGGACACCAAGCCATCTAAAGCACTCAGAAGTACAGAAGCTCTGCAGGAATCAAGCCTCAAAACCTTCAAGATCTTCAACCCCAAAATCGGAGAGCATTCGAAGCAGAATCATCCAAACCATCTGCCTAGATCCTAAAGTTTACGGGAATCAAGCTCAAAGGTCCGAAAAACATCAACAAATCACAAATCTGCGAAGTTCTACGGATTCAAGCCTCCAAAGCCCCGAAGAACTTCCATCACAAACCTTTGAAGACGAAGAACACATGAAGAACATGAAGAACGTGAAGAACAAAGGGTTTCTAACAAGCTCATAGCCAGAAATTCATTGTAATTCCGTTTCAGCAATCTTCAATCCATCCCTCAACCAAATCGAAGGATATTTTGTGTTCAGGTCAAAATCACATTACCACAAATCCAATCAATAAGTCTTGCAAGGAGATCGAATCAAAGGATCACTCTTTTGTAATTTCAGAGAATTGTACCACACAATCATCAATACAAATTTGCATTTGTGAAACTATTTTACTTGTTTGATTTATTTCAAACTAGAAATTTAGTCGTCTACACATACATACACATGAACGTAAAGAATTCCAAAAATAAAAACAACAATCTCCAAAAGCCTCTACCTAATATGGTCACAATTTTTTTTTCCAAATTGTGCGTTCTTTTGTTCTTTTTCCTTTTATATTTCATCATTTTTTATCTATTTGACCAAAATATCTCTTATATATGTTAACATTAAACCTGATAAGAAAACTTTACATACCTTTTGTTTTGAAAGCACTCCAAGAACCAAAATTAATGCAAGAGACTGTACAGCAAAGTGGTGTTAGAAGAATAATCCCAAAAAAAATATATATATATATATTTAAAATATAATATAAGAATGAAAATCCGAGTTGAAATTGTAACAAATAATCCCTAAAAAAAACTATTTGTAATATAATATAGGATTATGGATTTCTAAACAAATTTCGTTAGAGTTATGGATTCCTAATCAAATTTGGTTATATAATTTTTTTTAAAAGGATGAATATGTTGGTAGAGTCCATTTGATATAAAATTTAAATCCTATTGAAATTAAAAATGATATATATTTGTTGAGTCTCATTTGATATAATTATAGAGTTTAAATCTTATTAAAATTATAATTTCTAATCAATGCTAATATAAAAAAAAAAAAATGAAAAAAATAAGAGAAAGAAAACGTGATTGATAGATATTAGGAAATATGATAGATTTGTTTTTTTAAATGTCATCAATGTAGAAATTATAAAATTAATGGAGATAATATTCTGTTTTTGGGATACATTTATATTAATGGAGTTATTATATAGTTTGTTAGGATTATCTAAAAATTCCCTGATTAGGTCTCCTTTAAGTATAGTGGTTGTATGACACCAAACAACAGAAAGTGTTTTTTTTTTTTTTTTTTAAGAAATTTAAAAAATTTCCTACAATTTGGTGCTACAAAATCAAAAGAATTATCAAAGGTCAGCCAAAAGTCAAAAACTTCGGTTTTATATATATAATAGAGTACTATTTTAGGGGGTTCTCCTGTTTGGATTTCTCAATCTTGATGCCTAAAATACCCTCAAATTTACTAATTTGTAAAGCTAAAGAAATAGGGTTATACATGTAAAATTACTAATTTAAAAACTCCTAAATTTTAGCTAAATTTTAAAAAAAAAAAAATTCTTTTATCTCTAAAAATAAAAAATAAAAACTATCTCATGTTCTATGATTCTATCCAAAAAAACCTACCCCGGCCACCCTTTTTTTTTTCAAATTTGTGGATAACTACCCGTTTAAAAACTCAAGTAAAATACTAATGTTCAAATAAAAGTAAAACTACCACTCTCAACAATCATAGGCTATTTAATTAAAAATTCAATGAATAAAAAAACCTGCTCCAAGTTAATTTTTTATATTCACGTCCTCCTCCCTCACCCTCAAAAATAGGTCCCACAACTATTTGTAATGCCAAAAATTTCATAAAAGACAACTTTGATCTTTGATGTGTCTCCACTCTCCACATTCAACTTCCCACTACAAATCCTAAAATGTAGCTTACCTCTTTAAATTTTAAAAATTAAAATACTGACTTCTATATAAATAAAAACTTCTCACTACCAAGCAGTTATCTTTATATATTAAGAGGATTCTTAGAGTTAGTTTTGCCTTTTGTACTGTCAAAATTACCCCTCTTATAACAACACTACAAAATATTACATACTACACTTTAAAAAAAAAAAAAAAAAAAAATCTAAGGGCATATAAAGAAATTTGAATATTTATTTTAGTAGAAATCGATCATATCCAAAAAAGAATCCAAAAAATTTCAAATACCACATTCAACTTTTCCCTTAAAAAAAAAAAAAAAAAAAAAAAAAAAAAAAAAAAAACCCTACTTTTAAATCCTTAACAAAACTTTCAAATAACTACTGCTAAAACAAACTAAAGTTAAAAACAAATTCATAAAATTTTAAATACCACTACCACGTCCAAAATTTTATTTTTAAAAAAAAGTACCACGCCCAAGCCCAAGCCCAAGCCCAACCCACGTTCATATTCTTATAAAATACAATTAAAAAAATAAAAATAAAAATAAACCACGCAAATCTTTAACAAGTCTTCTCCAAAAAAAAAAAAATCTTTAATTAACAACAGTTTCAGATAACTACTACTAAAAAACTAAAGGAAGTTAAAAATATGCAACACATGTATATGTTTTGAAATTCAAATTCTTAAAATTTAACTAGCCTCTGAGCATGCACTCACGCGCGTGCTCAGAGGCTCTTCTATTTTAATTTGTTTTTGTAAATGTTAATAATTTGCATCTATTATAAATTAGGATTACTACATTTTTCAATCACAAAAATACCTAGGGGTGTGATGAGTTTTATGCGTGGAGAAAGGTTAATAATTTTAATATTTGGTACAAACGCATAACACTCATTGCGTGGAGAAAGGTTAATAATTTTAATATTTGGTACAAATGCATAACACTCATCACACCCCTAGTTATTTTTGTGATTGGAAAATATAGTAATCCTAATTTATAATGGATGCAAATTATTAACTTTTACCCCAAAAAAAAAATAGAAGAGCCTTTAAGCACGCGCGTGAGCGCATGCTCAGAGGCTAGTGTGTGTGTGTGTGTGTGTGTATATAGGATTGTGTTCAAATTACACCTGGTGTAATTTTAAGCAATAGTGCACCACCTAATAACTTATTATTGAATTCATGTATTGATAACAAGAGTTTCAGATCACTACTACTAAAAAAACTTAAGGAAGTTAAAAATATGCAACACATGTATATGTTTTGAAATTCAAATTCTTAAAATTTAACTAGCCTCTGAGCATGCGCTCACGCGCATACTCAGAGACTCTTTTTTTTTTTTTTTTTTTGTAAATGTTAATAATTTGCATCTATTGTAAATTAGGATTACTACATTTTCCAATCACAAATATACCTAGGGATGTGATGAGTATTATGTGTGAAGAAAGGTTAATAATTTTAATATTTGGTATAAACGCATAACACTCATCACACCCCTAGGTATTTTTGTGATTGGAAAATGTAGTAATTCTAATTTATAATGGATGCAAATTATTAACTTTTACCCAAAAAAATAGAAGAGCCTCATGCGCATGCTCGGAGGCTAGTATGTGTGTGTGTGTGTGTGTGTGTGTATAGAGTTGGGTTCGAGTTATATCTGTTGTAACTCTAAGCAATGGTACAACATCCAATAACTTATTATTGAATTCATGTAATGAAAATCTAACCGTTGAATTACATATTCTATATGTTCTTAATATGCATGTCAATTTTCATGACGATCATATGTAATTTACTATTCGATTTATAAACTCAACTTTTATGCATTATTTCAATCTACAAAAACTTAAATTTAAACATATGACATGACTATTGATCTTCGATCACCTTGAAATTTTGCAATCGTAAAAAATATACGAAGATAATCTAATCTAACAGTAAATTTGTCAAAATTTGCATTCAATTAAAAAATATTGAGTTGTGTAATATTACTTAAAATTACACTAGGTGTAACTTTAACCCAACTCATATATATATACTTTCAAAAAAAAAAAAAAGTTTAAATTGGAAAGAAAATAATCGCATGTAATGGTAATAGCCAAATTGTGTTAATGGACAGAAAGCCATGCATGAACGGCACCTGGCCTACCAACATCAGGCAGGCGTGAGATTAGATAATTTGTACACGTTTACAAAATGAATAACATACTTATCTTATTTATCATTAAAAAAATAAAATAAAATAAAAAACTTTTAAAAGTACTTGGATTATCAACAAAAAAATAAAACTTTTAAAATTAACATACTTATCTTATTTATTTTTAAAACTTTTAAATATTTTCATCTTCTTTCTTTTTTTCTTTTCTTTTTTTTAAAAAATTTATGATCTGATAGTTTCATCTACCCATATATTATTCCCGACGGTTACATGCAAATTGATTCTTGTACATCATCCGTTACAATAAGGTTATGTATCTTTGTCTTTATCCTGTATGCATTCCTCAATTAAAATAAATAAATAATTTTGCGTAAAATTTATCTTTAATTATATATTATTTTCATTTGCTATAATATAAGAACTTATTTTTTTTATTATATATGACCACTTCTCAAAAACTCTCACATTTGCTATACCAAAAAATAATAATTCATATCAAATTATCTATTATACTCTATATTTTATTAAAATCGTATTTCTTTATCAATTTTTTATTACTCTCTCAAATCATCTATCTTTGTCTTTATAAGTAAAGAAATATTAAAAAATAAATTTACATATAAACCATAATCGTATATATATTTGCATCCTGTAACAAGAATCTTATTTTGCACAATTTTTCATGAGCTAACATGAGTGTTTTTTGGGGTTGTTGGGCAAATTGTGGGTCTCATTCTATAGTAGATGGATTGGTGTGAATAATTTTAAGAGTTATGCTAATGAGTGTCCTTAGCGCATTAGTTAACAATCCATTTTAAAAAAAAATTGACACCATTTCTATGGAAAATGAAAAAAGCTGTCAAATATTAATTGTTTTTTTTTCTTTTTTAATAAAAACTTTTTTCAAATGAATTGTTAACCAATGTCCTGAGGACATTTATTACCATTTTCCTAATTTTAAATACACCTGGATTACATTAATGTGCTACTCCTTTCAGATGAACTGTCAATAAATTTGTTTAATGGGATCTATAATCTATTATAATGTGAGAAAAGAGAGTATCACTTTTGTTTTGAGTTCTCCAAGAATAATTACTTCATGTAGGATGATATTTATAAACATACACTTGGATCCTGCACATTTTCATCTTCATCACCTTCTCAAAATGAAAATCATGGCATCTCATCATCACTCACTTCTCTCTTTTGCTACATTGGCAACTACGTTCTCCGTTGTCTTTCTTTGTACCTTCTGTCTCACTGAGGCTCTCAATGGGGGCTTTAGTGTGGATCTCATCCACCGTGACTCCCCAAATTCTCCCTTCTACAACCCTTCAAAAACTTCTTCGCAGCGCATAGCTAATGCCTTGCATCGTTCTGTTAACCGTGTCAATCATTTTAAGCCAAAGTCCCCAGTCTTAACCAATTCACTCCAAACAGATGTAATCTCAAATAGCGGTGAATTCCTTATAAAATACTCTGTTGGTACACCACCAGTCCCAATGCTAAGCATTATTGATACTGGTAGTGATTTGATTTGGATACAGTGCACACCTTGCACTAAATGCTACAACCAAACAGCTCCACTTTTTGATCCTAAAAAGTCCGAAACCTACAAAAAAGTTTCTTGCTCTTCATCTCAATGTAAGTCTCTAGAAGGAACCAAGTGCTCAAATGATGGAAAAAATTGCCAATACTCAATGTCTTATAGCGATTCTTCATTCACAAATGGAGAACTTGCCATGGACACTCTCACTCTAGGATCAACTACAAGTCAGTCTGTGCCTTTTCCTAAGACCATCATAGGATGTGGACATGATAATCATGGATCCTTTGGCAAGGAAGGTTCTGGCATTGTTGGCCTTGGAGGCGGCGCAGTTTCCCTTGTTTCCCAATTGCATTCTTCTATTGGTGGCAAGTTCTCCCACTGCTTGATACCATTAAATTCAAAAGACAAAAACTCAAGCAAATTGAATTTCGGTAGCAATGCCGTGGTTTCGGGTTCTGGAGTCGTATCTACTCCCATAGTCCACAACCCCCAAAACCCAGTCACCTACTACTTCTTAACACTCGAAGCAATGAGTGTTGGCAGCAAAAGATTGGAGTTAAGCGATTCTTCTACGTTCGAAGATTTAAAGGGAAATATTATCATTGATTCGGGCACAACATTGACAATATTGCCAGAATATTTCTACTCCATGTTTGAATTAGCAGTAGAAGAAGCAATTCATTTAAAGCGCAGTGAAGACCCGAGTCTAATTCTAAGTCTTTGCTACAAGACCTCAAAAGATGATATAGGTGCACCAAGAATCACAGCACATTTTACTGGTGCAGATGTAATGTTGAGTCCAAAAACCACCTTCATTAGACTAAGTGAGAGATTTTTGTGCTTGGCTTTTGGGGCTGGTGAAACACTTTCCATCTTCGGTAACTTGGCCCAGTCCAACTTGTTGGTAGGCTATGACCTAGTGAAGAAAACTGTATCTTTCAAGCCAACAGATTGCACCAAGCTCTAAGCTGGAAATTAAAATGATTGCATCTTTTTTCTTTTTCTTTTTTTTCTTTTTTCACATAGGTAAAATGCTCGCCCACCCAACCCCCTTCCATAAGGGACCTAAATCACATCAATACCAAAAATCAATTTTTATGTACATGATAAAAGCAAGTAAAATGGAGTTGATCCAAAGGTTCAAATCTACCATGTTTATATATATATATAACCGAAACCTTTGATTTTTGATTGACCTCTCCACAATTTTTCATATTAGCATTTTTTATTTATATTTTTTAATTCGATTTAATTCTTTCGATTTTATGGCACCAAATTGCAAAAAAATTATTAAATTTCTTTTTTTTAAAATTAAATTTAGTTGTTTGGTGTCATACAACCACTATACTTAAAGGAGACCTAAATTATCACCTAAGAAAATTTTTAGATAATCCTAACAAACTATATAATAACTCCATTAATATAAATTTATCCCAAAAAACAAAATATATCTCTATTAATTTAATAATTTCTATGTTGATGACATTTTTTTTTTAAAATTCTATCATATTTCCTTATATCTACCGGTTACATTTTCTTTCTCTTCTTTTTTTCATTTTTTTTATATTAACATTGATTAAAAATTATAATTTCAATAGGATTTAAACTCTATAATTATATCAAATGAGACTCAACAAATATATATCATTTTAATTACAATAGGATTTAAATTTTATATCCAATGGACTCTACCAACATATTCATCTTTTAAAAAATATATATATAACCAAATTTGATTAGGAATCCATAACCCTAACCAAATTTGATTAGGAAATCATAACCCTATATTAATTATAAATAGTTTTTTTTAGGGATTATTTGTTACAATTTCAACTCGGCTTTTCATTCCTATATTATATTTTAAATATTTTTTTTTTTTTTTTGGGATTATTCTTCCAACACCACTCTGTTGTACAGTCTCTTGTATTAATTTTGGTTCTTGGAGCACCTTCAAAACAAAAGGTATGTAAAGTTTTCTTATCAGGTTTAATGTTAACATATATGAGAGATATTTTGGTCAATTAGAAAAAATTTAATGAAACATAAAAGGAAAAAGAACTACAAAATGCACAATCTGAAAAAATTAAAAAAAAAAATAGTGATTGTATTAGACAAAGGCTTTTGGAGATTATTGTTTTTATTTTTAGAATTTTTTACGCTCATATGTATGTATGCATTGGGTTTAATTGAATTGGAATTATCTTTGAAACTTTGGTTTTGATTGAATAATGCAAATGGCAGAAAAAGTATGTTCCAATATTTAGAGTCTTCTGTATATGTGTTGTAGTTTAAACTTGATATTTGAACTGTTAAATTGTTAATTCATAGTTCATTGTTCATCTTTTAATCATGAATAATAACATTGCTATTTGCAACCATCATGATATGGTATCAATAATGTGATCATTTCAAATGCTTTCCTTTAGAGTTTAGATAGAGTCTATTTTATGATTAAAAAAATTTACAATTAAAAGGCTTTTGAAATACATTTTATTTTTATATAATTATTGGATAGGTTCAATCTTAAATGACTTTTATTAAACTCCATCTTTTATGGCATCATTAAAAAGAAAACTCATATAGATAGGTATTAGGATATTATTTGAAATTATCATAATGGACTAACGTATTACACATAATATGGATCTAACTGTAACATCCTATGCTATAAAATAAAAATTGGACCTATGGTTATCTTCTCTTTGCAAAAAATGGTTAAATTCTCATTAATTGTGATAGTTCACTTTTAGGTGAAATGGAAACTGTATTAACTAAATTTTAAGGAATTTAAAATTTTATTTCAAAAAATTTTCAGAACTTTAGATTTTATTTTAATAATTTTATATTGTAAAAGAATAAAATTTATACATTACATACAATCATTTCTTCAGTTACCTTCTAAATGATGGAGGATATGAGAATGCAATTTGTAAATCTGCTATCAAGATAACATAGATTAGATTGGTGGTGGATAGTAGATTTAATTGCAATTGAGTATTGTGTGAAGTTATCACCATAGAATAGCCCACACCAGGATGTGTTATGTGTAACCAATAATAGGAAAGAAAAAAATATTTCTAAACCATTTTATTGAACAAAAAATTACTTATTTTCATTCATTGTTATACATTTTTTTTAAGTCAAGTCATAGACCTTTAAATAAAATAAATAGTTTTTGTTTTTATTTAACTATCACATGCATCGCACGGCTTAGCGACTAGTAATAACAATAAATAAATAAATATACATTTCTTCATAAATAAGCTATAACTTTAGGGTATGTTTGGTTGGAGGTGAAATAAGGTAGATGGAAAATATATATAAGAGAAAATGGAAGTAGGTCTTGTTTGGTAAGGAGTGAAGGAGATAAAAAATTTTGGATGGGGCCAGGCATTGCCCATAAAAAAAATAAATTAAAAAAAAAAAAAAAAACTGTCTCTCCAAAACGGAGAGAAAACAAGCATGATTGTGCCTGTTGTTGATGAATGACAAAATTGCCACTAACCAAATTTTTGTCCTTTTCTTCTTTTTGCTCCCCCCCCCCCCCCCCTCCCCCCTTTTTTTTGGATAAAGGTCTTTTATTTCTTACGCACGGTATGTTGGTTCTGGTTTGGGTCTTTTTTTTTTAATCCTTTTGACATTTGCATATTTTATAAATTTAAAAAAAAAAATTGAAGTTTCCATACAAACTTTTTTTTAATTAAAAAATGTGTTACTTTTTGTTTATATATTTGGTAAGGACATAATGGTAAGTTTATACCAACTTCATTTTCCATCCTCTCATTTTTCATCTCAACCAAACAAAAAAATTTCCATCTTTCCACTTTTCTACCCCTCCAACCAAACAAAAATGAGGGAAAACTAAATCTTTTCTATCTTCCCACTTTTCTATCCTCCCACAATTTTCTATACTCCTACTCTTCCATCTCCCCAACCAAACGGACCCTTAGAAATGCAAGTTTATTTTTCCTAATAATTGTCTAACATGTGGCATTGCTTGTCCATATCATACCAACTTCATGTAGGAAGTCACTAAATGCGATTATTGTATGCTTTGAGAAATGAACATTTGTCATCGTGGTCTGCACCTCTAGTTTTGGGATCCAACTTGTATAATATATAAATTCGATGTTTATATGTCTTAGTCAATCGGATATGTTGGCATTATAAATTTACTGAGAGTGATATATATATAACGAATATGTTTGACTTATAGTTGATCTCATAATATTTTGCTACATATGTGGACTTAAAATTTTACACGTCAATATTTTGATATATTCTTTTAGTCGAGGTAAAATTCTATTCTATATTTAAACCTTTAATTAGAATCTTGACGCATCATATTTTCTTTAATTAATTAAATAAATAGTTTCATATACAAATTAAATTTTAATAAATATATATTAATAATTACCATATATATATAGTTGAATTTAAAAATACAATCATAATAAATACCTATTAAAAATTGTCATAATTATCAAATTCATATTTAATATTTATAGACAAACAAATTAAAATAAATGCGTATTAATAACTACCATAAATTTCATTTTTCATTTTTTTTTTTAAGTTTCAACTTATGGTGTCTATTTCTGTGATTTTTTCTCTTTATCAACAAATCAAGACACCAATCAATTTTTAGTATAGGCAACGATTGAACCACAGATCTCCTATTCAACCATCAAAAATTTTACTAGTTAAACTAACTAGAACCCACTTATATTTCATACCTATCTATTTATTATATTATATCTATTAAAAGTTGGATCCTACACTAAAGGATGCATTCTATGAAGACATATGTTCACTTTGCAAAGTGTACTAGTATAAATTATAAAAATATATAGCAATTTCCTACATTTAATTGGTATTACATGGACAAACAATCATTTGTACATGTCATTATTTGCGATGTGTCATTAATAATTGATAAATAGAAATAAAAGTATGCACTTAATGTTCACTATTAATTTCATTAATATTTTGCCATATTTTCAGTGATTTGGGTTTAAATTAGGACAATTAAATATGTCACATAAATGTCATACATGTCCTTTTGAGTTACATATCAAGTAAGGGGAAAAAACTCTCTCTCTTTTTTTTACAAGATAAGCTTTCATATTTAAAAGTTGAATCCAAAAACGTACAAAATGATGACACATGCCCCTTTACCAAAATATATAACATGACATATGTCATCTTTTAGAGTGATGTAAACTTACAAAGCCCAATGATAAATAACAATTCATACACTTCATAAATATTTGACAATAATAATGAGTCTCATTAAATACTCTTCAATAAATCTAATTAAATACTCTTCAATAAATCAATTACTCCTTAAAAAAACTCTCATTTTTACCTTAACCGGTTTGTCACTTAATGCATAAAAATTACACTATTCCCAACAAAACAAAATTTTTTTTTAGAGATAATTACAACATGCTACAAAAGTAGTTACATGTTTAAAGGGATTTGAACTACCAGAACAAAAGGGATCCTCGAGAAGTGCAAGAAATGATCAACTATGATTTGTACAGCTCAAGGAAGCATGCTTGTAGACACAAGGAACAAAGATGGGCATGTCCCATCAACCGCCTATGACTCAGAAAAAGAGCCGATGACTTAGGAATCAGCACGTGATAAAAAGAAGTCTAGTACCTCAAGAAATGAAAAAAGGTGAATCATGAAGGAAAATGGCTGGGGATCTTTTAGCATGACAAGAAGGAATCTACCCATTTAGAGATAAGGACATAAGGTGAAACAACCAAGAGTAGGGGTCAAAAAAGTTCCATCTAGAAGCTTTGGGAAAATAAGCTTAAAAGTCAACCCTTAGGACCCTCCAAAAAAGGAAGTTCAACTGGGGACTTTTTGGGGGGAAACTTCAAAAGAAGAAGTAGTGAGAAAATAAGGGAAGGACCAGTCATCAATATTGTTGACACAATATTGATTCTGATACCTAGGGCAGCAAATGGAGGGAATCAATGGCGCACCAAAAACGCTAAGAAGGTACTATAAAAAAGGGATCAAGCCATCAACAAAAGGCATTCAGCAACACTTAATCAGAGTAAAAAGAGATTTTAAAAGACTCATTTGAACCTCAAAAAATAGAGGAAAGAGGGAAGTATTATGAGGGATCCTAAGATAAGTGCTAGAGAATACACTTGGATTCAAGGGGATTCAAACCTCACAAATCTTGGAAGTCTACAAAGAGCTATCCAAGTCTATGACTTTTGAACTTATTTGAACCTCATGGCATATCCCAGCAAGGAATAGGACCCAATGTACTAAAACTCAAAATAATGACATGTCACTTTATTTTCTAAGGATCTCTGACGTCCTTACATGCTTTTTCTTTATTTCCTTGTTGTTCTTTAGCTATTTATTTTACAATATGTATATGTTTGCATGTATGGACATGTACATGTTGTAGGGCCCACGCTTTGTGCATAACTTGATTCGCTATCAGCCCAATATAGCTATAGTGAACCAAACTCAATCTACTAAACAACAAGTAAAAGGCCGAGGATCCTTGTTTCTACTTAGGCCTGGATACTGTCAAAAATAAGAACCCACAATGAGTAATTGAAAAAAAAAATGATATATATATATATATATATATATATATCGGGACTACGAAGAATGGTTGGGACAACAAACATCCATCTCATTCGTATTTTGGATAACCATATAACCATCGAAGACTGTTGAAGTGACTAATTTTAGTTATCTAAATAGTGTATCTAATAGTGATGATCCCCACTATGATCCTTACATATATGATACTAAATATAGTTAGAATAAACACATTATCCAATTGAGAAAAAAAATATATTTTAATTTTCTAAATATAGTTTAAAAAATATAAAATAGGAAATTTTTTGAATCCAAAAATTGCAATAGAAAATAAAAAGGGAGGTTTATGATGATTATAAAATCTTTTATACTATTACTAAGAAATCCAGTATCCTTATGCATGAAGATACTAGGTAATCCAGTATCCTTATGTATGAAGATAATCAATTCAATCGTTGTGGTTGATCTCTATTATGGATTTCTGACCACATTTTCCATAAGGCATCGCACTTCCTTTGGTAGCGTCCACTAATTCAAAACTTAACTTGAAATTCATATTTCGACCCGAGTGTTTTTGGGATGCCCACTTGTCTCAAGGGATATAGCTCAATTGGTAGAACTCCGCTCTTGGGTCGTTGCAATTATGGGTCGGATGTCTAATTGTCCAGGCGATAATGATAGTATCTTATACCTAAACCAATGGCTCACATTTTCTAAGTAAAAGCAGATTGATTAGAAAATTCTAGTAAATCATTGATTTATCTGGTGTCTAATGTACATGTATAATTCATTTCTACTAGATAGAAAATTTATGACGTTCGAGAAAAAGGATCCAACAACTTCGAAAAAATTGATTATTGACTACTAAAGTAAGTTTCTTTGACAAAATTACGACTTCTTAACAAAATTAAGAATTATTGGGTATATCAAATTAAAATGAGTGTAATTATGGTATGGTCCCCACATAAATTTAGACACATGCGCAAAATTGAATTCTAATTTCAAATTCTAATTGAACTTTTTCTAAACTTTGCTTTTATATATATATATATATAGATTTTGGGTAAATTACAAAGTAGATTTCTATTCATTTACACCATATCATAATTTGGTCAATAACCTTTCAATTGTGTCAATTTAGTTCCTAACATTTTCAATATCATGTCACTTTAGTCCAAATTGTTTTTTAGATGGAAAACACTGACGTATCAAACAAAATAGTAAAAAAAAAAAAAATTCATACCACATCAATGGCTAATTGTACCGCCAATGCCATCAGATTTATAAAAATAGAAAAAATAAATAAAACACCCTCTTCAAAAGCTTTAGCCTCAGCTTCCAACGGTCCCAAAGGAACGTTCAACCTTTTACTAAGAGCACCAACCACCAATCCCATCTCATCCCTTACTACAACACCCACCCCACACACACGTTGAAAAGGAAAAATAGCCACATCCGCATTAATTTTGAACAAAGGAGCAGTGGGTGGATTCCAAGCACGAGAGCACACAGCAGAAGCAAGAGGGAGCTTCGCATTTACAGACCAGAACTCACTGATAAACTGCCCAACCTACTGCACTAGCAACAGACTCGACAGAAATTTCTTGCCACTTCGTTTCTAATTCCTTCTTGTCCATATAGCCCTAGCAATAGAGATAGCAAAAGATAAGGCATCATCACTACATTGTTGGCTGTCCGAAGAAACCAAAGCAATTCCATAAAGTTCTAAAACTGCATATTTAGCCGAGACTGAAAAATATCAGTTATCTCCCACACTTCAGCAGCGGATTTACAACTCCAGAACAGGTAACCCGATAATTCCCCTTCTACACCACAAAGCTCACACTTATCATCCACCAAGATACCTCTCCTAAGATTAGATAGACAAGGTACAATATTTTTGCAAGCTCTCCAAGCAAAGTGCTTCACCTTATTAGGAATTTGTAGACTCCAAATCTTCCCCCAGAAATTCTTAATCGCCCCATCATTGGAGCAGCTGCCTCTCTCCGATTGGTTACGCAGGTTCAAGGCCACCATATATGCACTTCGAACAGAGAACATTCCATTAGATGTTGCATTCCAGACAGACTTCACCACCTCAGCTTTCCACTCTCCACGTTCACTGTCAATCAACTCAGAAATCCGAGTATGATCCTCCAGCAAATTCTTGGGAGAAGAGACTTTGAAGGTCAATGGATTTGGAAGCCATTTATCATACCAAATCCGAATTTTCTGACCATTCCCCACCCTCCAACTCATACCACTCCTAACAATACATTGAGTTATTGTAGAAGCCACATTTTATCGTTTTCTATGAATTTTATATCTAAATATTCTACACTCTTTGAGCCTAGAAATGTATCTTTGTTGGAATATCTTTTTAAACCCTTTTGTAATGGTCAATTGCATGAAAGCTGGCATCTTTTTAACTGCTTCACACGTCATAGCTAAACTAATCCAAGATCCTCTTCCTACATTAAGAAGTATCGAATCAAAAGATCCTAGATATATACCATAATATTCAGATTCGAGTAAAGCTTGCAACTTTAAGCTATGATTGGTCATGAATCATGATAGAGATCAAGGGGTTGAGGAAATCAAGGCCAATGGACACGACTTCATCATGTACTTTATCTAATTTCATGTTGTCTCATGTTTGTTGTCTCAGAGCATTCCCATTAAAGGTACTAAAAATACTAAATGCTATTTTTTAGTATTTTTAGCACCTCAAATGATAAAAATACACTTTCATCAAACATGCTAAATCTTCCATCAAACAGCTACAGTGAGCTGTTATCAATAACAGCTCACTGTAGCTAGATTGTAAATAAAAAAGTAAAATAAAAAATTGTTTTTTATTCACCAACAGATCTATTTCTCATTTCTGTCTCTCTTTCCTATCTCACTTCTCTCTTCCCTCTTCTCTTTTCTCTCTCCCATGGTTCATGGTCTGTGGTCTGGCGTTGTCTCTTCTTCCAAAACCCGATCTCTACTCGTCGTTGATCTCTGCTCATCGCCGATCAATAACAGCTCTTCGTCTACAACATCGCTAGCTCGTCTTCGCCTCCATCTCTCAGGTTCGATCTCTCTACTCTTTAGCCACAACATTGCCAAGTCGTCTGTGTCTCCGATTCACCTCCATCGCTAACATCGCCCACTCGCCCTCACTAGTTCAGATCTATGATTATCTCTCTCTCACGCCTTGGGTTCCCATTTGCAGGTTGTGGATTTGTACAGGGGTTCTAATTTGGGCATATTTTGGTGGGTTTGTGATTTGGTTTTGGGTGGTGGGTTTGTGATTTGGTTTTGGATGGGTATGGTTTGTGGTGGATCGGTGGTGGTTGATGGTGGGTGGGTATGAGTTTTATGGTTTGGGTTTGGGTTTGGGTTTGTTTTTGTTTGTGATTTTGGTGGTTGAGGTTGTGGGCGGCGGTGGCTATGGCAGTGAGTGTGGCAGTGGTGGCTGGTAGCAATGAGTGTAGGTAGTAACAGGAGGGTGGGTTTTGCAATGGGTTTGAGAGAAGACAAATACATAAAGAAAGAGAGAGGAAGAGATAGATTGAGAATTAAAAAAATAATAAATAAATAATATTTTAATAAAATGGTAAAAAATATAAAACTTCTGATGTTGAGTGTATTGTATAGTGGTATGTTAAAGTAGATAAAGTAAGATTTTGAGATGTTAAATGCTAAAATATTTGCATTCTTTGATGAGAATGCTCTCACAATGAAATCTTTTTTCTTTTTCATAATGTACAAATCCACAAAGAGGGGAATGACAAGGTATATACAACTCGAATACAACCATTCCTTTTTCCTTTTTTTTTTTACCTTTTAATTTCTAGCCAACTCATGCACCGACGTTGATGGATGCAATCCTATCTTAATTTATTCATGTGAGCATGTTATAATATATATATATATATATATATATATATATATATATATATATATATTTCACGCCTTTTCCCTGGGACATTACCTGGACAACTAGCTTCATTTGGCTTTAGGGTTCAGCTAAAATTGTCACCAGCTACTGGTCAGATATATAGATACCCCAAGCCCAACATCAACACTCCTTTTGTGGTTAGAGTACTCATTTCGATGAGGTGAACTTGGAACTAACACAAAAATCTAATGTACTCATCCTTTCATTACTTAGCAATCAAAAATAAATAAATCCTCCCATTATATATATGTATGACAATAGGAGATGGTGACACCCCTATCAAATACTGCATCAACATGCTTTAGATCTAAAATGAATTACTATAACACAGCCAACATCAACTCTCCATACATTCAAGTCATTCATACTAGAAAAACTAATACATTTTTCAAAATGTCTCCAAAGAATTGGAAGACACTGCATCTAATCAACACTACATGAGTAACAATTTCATCGTAAATTCACCTCTTCACCTTCCTCACGAGCAATGGAAGCCGAGAGAATTCCAAGGTCACGATTTAAGAATGTTAATGCAGACTCACACTCAGAGATTATTCTCATTACAGAAGAGGGCTCACCAGCAATTGTTTCAGATGATCCAACAGCGAGAGCTGCGTGGGAGTCTCTAAGATTCCTCAAGTTCCCTAGGAACTGTAACCAATGCAGAACAATATCCAAATTAGTGATTATGACAGTTGCTTCAGAAGCAAAAATATTTCTTCAAAGAAGTCCATGACAAAAAACTACCTAAGTACAAGATTGACATTGATGTAAACTGTTATGATTAAGCCTAAATTTGAAAAGAATTTAGATATAATGCAATTCTGTTTTTGATAAATAGTACTTTTACTCATAAAGACGAGATTTTATGTACATAAAACTCTTGTAAAGGATAGTACAGAAAAACACTCTTTGATAAGTAATAATGCTTCATTGAATAATATACTTTATAGTTAAATAAATAGAGTATCTACAAGTGAATGCCTAACACTAACTCCAAAGCACCGAGACCACTCAAATAGAGATTTCATAAACAAAGATTTTAGCTCAATAATTACCACAATGAAGTAGCAAATGATCCACTGTCTCCCCACTACAACAACACATAATGCACCAATCAACAAAATCCCTTCCTCTACCCCTCAAATTATCACCTATAAGGATCTTATCCCATATAGCAATCCATACAAAGAAAGAAACACGCCGAGGAGCCTTCACCTTCCAAACACCTTTCCAAGGAAAGATAATGGGCAAGGGACTTCTTAACTTATTATAAAACGATCGGATATCGAAATCCCCATTCTTCGTCAGCTTCCATTGCATACGATCTCCATTCTCATACTGAGGTAAATTAGAACCCAAAGTACGGAAAAATTCATCCACACCACCCATCTCCCAGTCATTTGATCTCCGAATGAAGTGAACATCCCAACTTCTCCGATCCTCTATCCCCAACTGTTCAAGAGAGGAGGCCACTGATGCCTCTTTATTGGAAGCAATCCCATACACACCCGGATAGGTCAATTGAAGTGGAGAATCCCCACACCATTGATCTGTCCAAAGCTTCACTCTACCCCCCACCCCTACCTCAAACCGAATATTTTTGCTAAAAGCCACCCAACCCATTCGAATACTTCTCCACAACCCACACCCATGTACCCCTCTATCTAGCTTGGAAGTACACCCCCCCATTCTTCCCCAAACTTTAGAGCTACAACCCTTCTCCACATTAGTAAATTCTTATTCCACTGCTTTAGATCCGATTTTAGTGCTTTCAATTTGTTCACCAGGACAAAACTAGGCAAGCCATGAACATGATAGGAATTCCACCACATCTCACCTTGTCGGTAAACCCCTCAATTTTCACCAAATATTTTCAAATCTAAAAGGACTGCCCCTTTGCATAATCCAACACCATGATCAAAGGTTTATGGAATTGTCAGCTGGTAGATTGGCCATTTTTGGGATCTGTTGGGACGTCAAGTGGTATACTGATGATGTGGGATAAAAGAATTGTAGAGAGAGTTGACAAAGTTGTGGAAAACTTCTCCCTTTCATGCAAATTCTGAGTGTGTACTGGTTTTAAGCAGGCCTTTCACAGGGGTTTATGAGCCAAATATTGATTAAGCTTCTTGGATTGTGCATATATCATCAGAATATATATTAAAAAAAATAAAAATGAAATTTTAGGGTGGGATCTAAAATTTCAATTTTTGTTTTTCGAGGTTAAACAAACTTTTTTTATAAGTGAGTTACACACACCCATTGGGTCTTGAACCCACAAGCTCACCTTTCATCTCATTATTATGGAAGAATGAAGTGCCAGTTGAGCCTCATTAGCAAAAACTAACTTTTTATTCTTTAAGAATTTGGATTTTAGGTTATTTTCATTGGATCCGGGGAATTTAGGTTATCTTAAGTAAATGGTATTAAAATAAAAGAAGACATTTACTTGTAGAATCCTGAGGATCACTTTGTTATTTTTAAACATGGCACCAGCACTGACTGCAGGTAAATAAGAGTGCAGTTGTAAGCATTTTGAAAAAATATGGGGCTTGTCACAATTTGGCAGAAACCTGAGATCGCTTTGTAATTTTTAGACACTGCACCTCCTAGCATTGACTAGTGACTACCCCTCTTCGTTAAAAATCTAGATTCTTCTCAATGAAATGAGAGAGTTTCACTTGAGCAGAAACTCAAAAGAAAGGGGAGACAGCACTGGTGCAAGGCAGAACCTATTCAAGTTATACAGATTCTAGTTTCGGTTTCAGGTAAGCGATGATTCCATGATTTTTCTTCCCTTGGCCAAGTCTTGTTCCTATTTCTTGAGGAGTTACTTCTCTGTTCCAGAAATATTTACCTTCCTTTCTTAGTTTGCTGCCTTAGTTCTCAATCTGTTAAGTATGTTCCTGGTGTTTCAGATTTGAACTTCATCTTTAATGCAAAAATCAAGTTGGTTGGTTACAGCTTTGTATGAATTATGGTTGCTGGTGATAACCTTTGATGAAACCCATAGTTCCATACTTGATCGTTTGATTCTTAATTTGTTTCTCAGATTTGATTTTCAAGTATATGAATTTATTTTACTCAAATCATGAGGTGTATGCTGAAATTATGTTTGAACTATTCAATCCATTGCTGGAATTATTTTGCAGCATCATGTTCAGGCCTAATTCAGTTCCAACATGCTGGGTTATCTCCATAGAAAAGGCAGTTTCGATTTTACACATGTTAATACTTATTTCTAGTTGCTGTTCCACTGTGGGTTCTTGCTGTCCTGTTCTAGTTTTGGTACTGTTATGCTACTTCCCAGCACTTACATGGTGACATTTTCTTTTTTTTTTTGATAGGTAAGAAAAAGTTTTATTGAAAAATGATAAGCATGAAAAAACACAAGGTTCACGATGGTGAACAAGTAGAAAAAAGAGGTAAAAATAAGCAAACAAGCACTAAGCTATACTAAGAGACAAAAGAAAATCCGTGATAGTAGAACAATCTAAGAGGCCCCAACACCAAGACCAATCAGAAAGGGTCCATCTGCATAACTCCAACAACTAATCCAAAGATTTCCCTGTATCCTCAAAAGAATGCCGATTCCGTTCAGTCCAAATATTCCACATTTAACAACCCAGAACCAGGTTCTAAATATCAGAATTATGTTTCCCAAGCCAATGTTACCAACAGAAAAATAAGTCTGCAATGGAACCTGGCATGACCCAATCAATCCCAAACAGCCGAAGCATATACATCCACAGAGAATGAGCAACCGGACAAGAAATCAGCAAGTGATCCATAGATTCCTCATTACAGCAACACATACAACAACGATTTGCCAAAATGCAGCCATGGAGCATAAGATTATCCAAAGTAAGGATCTGACCATGAGCTGCTGTCCACGTAAAGAATGCCACCCTTCTAGGAACTTTTACTTTCCAAATGCCCTTCCAAGGGAAAGTAGGAAGAGTTACATTTCGAATCTTATGATAAAAAGACCGAACATCAAACTTCCCACTTCCATTAAGACACCAAAAAAGTCTGTCACTACCTTCACCCCTACGAATTCGAGTTTGAATGAAGTGAACATATATGTGAAATAAACCAGATTTGAACTTCAGTCCATTGAATATATTGGCTAAGCTGATTTCCCTTATGTTTTGGACTCATAGTTGAATAAATTCACTTATCCTTCGTTATCTAGTCAAGAGCTAAATGCGGTACATCCTAAATCCCACAAACCTGGTCTTGGGCATCTTAAATATATTTCTTGTTATCAAATTTGTAGTCTACACATCTTGTGATATAATTATAAACTTTGGCCTCATCTAAATTGATGGTGAGTATTTCATTTGAAACCCTGGCAAATAGAATGTGTCTTGGACCAGGGACAGAGCTACCTTATGGTGCGCTCCCCCCCCCCCCCCCCCGGTCCAAAATTTTAAATATATGTGTGTGTGCACGCACGCAAGCACATGCATGCAGGTCTTGACTAATGAGTCTATACCATAACTCGGTCACCCAAACAAAAATTCCTGGCTCCACCCCTGTTTTGGACCCACTTGATAAAGATATGTGGGAATTTGGCTATGTGAACTTTGGACCTCATCCAACATGGTGATGGGGATATATGAACTTTAGAACTTTCCCTAATTAGTGGTAAGGATATATGTACCATTTTCAAGCTGGATAATGAGAATTCTGAATATACTCACCCTGTGAACTTATTGCGCATTCTTCCATATGCTAGAATATGTACTGCATACGTGAACGTTGTACCCATCAGGTATGACATTCTGAACTTTGAGGTGGCTCCTTGATATACCAAACTCTACTTGTTCTTGAGCCATCTAACCTCCATAATCATTAGAATTCTATTTGATTGTGAGACTGAGGGCCACCATGAAATTTGGTACCTTTCCAACATTATTCAATTCTATCATGAGCAAGGAACTTCGGATCATTTGAATTCTGATACTTTAATAAATTTGTTATTTGAACTGTTTTGAACTTCTTACATAATTGAGATATTAAGTTTTTTTCACATATTTAATATATCTTTCATTACTTATCAAAAAATAATTTTTTGCTCTATATGATCATAGACTAAACTAAGTTTAGTTGCTTTGTGCGATTGATGTGATTTTGGGCTAGTCAGACCTAGAGATTTCACCGTATTGAGTCTCAGGTTGTGAAAGTTTCAGAGCTATATCACTATGCACTAATAAATGATCCACATTCTCGCCATTACATCTACACATGCAATACCAGTCCACCTGAGTTATGGCTTTATGCCTCCCTTAGTCGGATTGTTACAAGTCAAAATTACACACACAGATGTCCATACAAAAAAGGCCACCCTTCAAGGAGCTTTATTACTCCACGGTATTCCAATGAAAACACACTCCAATAGAGCCTTATTTAGAGCAAACATTAAATCTCCAGGTCAAACAATCAGGACCCTCTTCTCTTGGGACATTAGCATACAAAGTATCAAACAATTAATCCACATATTGTAATTCCCAATCATTGAGAGCTCGTATAAAGCATATATTCCACAATCTCCTCTTCAATCTAAGATGTAATTTCGTCATAAAACTTGTATCCAAGATAAAAGCATAATTGACACTTTGCCTCAATCAACAGCCTTGTAACCTTATGTTACCCCAATGTCGGGAGACCCTGAATGTGTGATAGATTCACAAACTGCTAGATCTGTATACTTATCTCTATGTATTTCACAAAAAGTTTTATAGAGAAAGACAGGGAAGGAGGGAGAGTGGAAGAAGGGAGAGTAGATAGGTGAATGGGTTTTAGACGGAAAGAGCAGGGAATGTTTGCATGCATCTCAATGGATCCAAGCAGACCCCACCTCACGAGAAGGTACACCCTGCATCAGGTATATGCTTCTCCTCTCTCACAGTTGGTGGGACCCACCAGCTGTGAGAGAGGGGAAACATATACCCGCAGCAGGGTATATTTTCCCCCACCTCACAGGATGCACTTGTGTGCACACACATGGAAAGGAAAAAGATTTTTAAAAACATGAAAAGGGGATCAGAAACTAAGAGGTGAAGTTGTTGATTGAGTGAATGCTTAGTAGTGCATACATCACATCAATAGGCAAACACAAAGTATTAACAGAAACAGTTATGGAAGAGATGAGAAACTAGGACATATTAACTTCATAGATACGTATAATAAGGGAAATGAAAAACTCAGGAAAGATGCGATCAGCAATTGCATTATCATATATCCAAATATGTTAATATCAAAATATACAAGTATCATACTATATAAAGTATACTATATTGGTATAGTAAATTGCCATCAGCATTTTAGCTGGGCTTATTTAAGTCTTAGTCTAATGACTCTAATCTGAAAGGAACCTCAAAGAATCCACATAATGAGATAATTAAGCATATAAATGGTTTTTTGCATGTAAATTTATCAAAACCATATGAAAGGAAAAGCATATAATCAAAGATAAAACACATCAATAGATTAGTAGTTAGATACCTTCAAAAGCATCTTGTATGCCTCCAATAAGCGATTTGCAGCAGGGCCAAACCCATGGAGCTGTGGTACCTCCATCATGTGTGTCCAGGGCCGAATTTCCTACCCAAAAACAAAGACATATATATTCAATAACTGCAGTACAGTATGTGAATGTACACATACTAGCATAACAAGATAGTTTGATGGGATGATTCCTAAGTTTCAAGAATAAACGTCAACAATTTCCATGGGATTGCAGAAGTTCAACAGATTTTAATCTTAGAACCTTTTCAACTAAAATGAGGCTGCAAAAAATGGTAAAAGCCAAACCATATATGTAAATGTGCAAATTAGAAAAAAGAATCACAAGTATATAGCACAACTACTCTTTGCTGGTTGGTACAAATAAAATAGAAAAGCAAGATGTTAATGAGAGGAAGAGCATGCCAGACCTTGGTGTAAATCATATTGAATGATCTTG
Organism: Quercus tomentella; assembly: GCA_028535165.1. NCBI lineage: Eukaryota > Viridiplantae > Streptophyta > Magnoliopsida > Fagales > Fagaceae > Quercus > Quercus tomentella. The sequence continues at coordinate 46,395,303 of JAPQVY010000156.1, forward strand.
CAGTTTCTAGAAAAGATTCCAAATGTGCCCGCAATTGGGATTCCACCCCTGCATATTCCTCATCTGGGTTGTAAGCATGCTGAATGCACAAGGCAAAAAGATTATCAGAATCAGACAAAAGGAAGAAGCACAAACCATACATAAATACCAGACAAATCTCAGAGTACATAGAAAAAATAGCAAACAAAGTCAAAATTACACATTGTCAGAAACAGGGTGGATCAGAATGCATCAGAAAGATAAGAAGTTGGTAATAAATAATATATTGAATGCTCAAAGTCAAAGGGAGAAAGACCAAAGTAAAAACATCTTGACTCAATTTTATCTTATTCCCTCTGGCCAAGATCCAATCCTATGCTGTACTACAACCAAAGCCTACCCCTCTCAGACTTGTGCTACGACCCAAGGGAACATAAACTTGTTATCAGTAAAGAATTATCTCAAGATTTCAAGAATAATTTATTAATTACAAGTAACAATTATCATCAAACTTATCAAAAAACAAGTAATACTCCTCAAATATTCTTTTCTTTTCTTTTTTTTAGCTAACAGAAATTACTAAATGCACAAAAGGGCACAGTTCTTCTACATGGAGAACATACAAGAGAAATGCCCTGAAATGAAAACAAAAAATGGCAAAACACAAACTAAATTCTGAGATGGTAAAATCCATCCCAAGGGGAGAAAGAGAAGCCACTGGCCGCCGTCATCAACTCAAACCTTAAAACATATGCTTCAATTGAATTACAAAAAGCTATAGAGGTTTTAATGCTACTTGAAGAGGAATTCTTTACACCTTTAGATTAATAAATGTCTAAATTTTGTGCCATAAACTAAAGAAAATGTGGAAGGAATGAATTAGGATTTCTTTCATCTAAACAAGAAAATTTTGGAAAACTCCATGGATGGTATTTGCCAAAATAGGAATCTGAGGGACACAAGATATGCAATATCCTTACCCTAATATAAGGAGTTCCCATGCCAGAAATAGGTGGGAGAAGAAGAAAATCTAAACTAAATTTTTCCAAGCCATTCAAATTATTTGACTTGATAATCACTTTAACGTGATGAAAATTACTAAAAGCACAGAGGGTGGTATTTATTTAATAGTATTAAGTAATTGTTTTATAACCATCAGATATTAAGGAACAGATGTTTGACCAGACGTTACTTTTTTGTAATAGTGATATAAGACAATAACAAGAAACTGTTGGAGAACCATAAATCCCAAAGGCTAAAGCTAAGAAGTGCGCCAACAACAGCAAAAATTCCTCGAATCAAAGGCCTTAAAAACAAACAGGTTCTTAACCATGTTTTCTAATCATCAACTCAAAATATAAACATAGAAATGACGATATCAATTTAGTGACTAGGTATAAATCTTCTTAGTAGAAAAAATTCACGAGAAGCTCCCCAAAAATAATTGTGAAAGGCAATTTAGGGCTAAGGAGAAGAGAAAACCTTTGATGCCAAATCATCAACCTTCTGTTGAAGATTCAACAGTATCTTAGATTGTTCTGAAAGCTTAGTCTCCAGCTCAGAAACATCTGGCCTGCAAATGAACTTTGATTATAGGAACAGAATGTTACTAAATCTGAAGGAAAAAGTCACTAAAAGAAATTCCCAAGAAAAGAGAGAGAGAGAGAGAGATAAATTCAAACCCTCCCCCCCCCCCCCCCAAAAAAAAAAAAAGCCTAAAATTAAATGATCTATGACATGTAAAAAACAAAATTCGCTTTACTTGAATAACTAAGCTTGCGTTTGGATTGCATTGGGATGAAAAATTTTTGCATTTTGCTGAAAAAATGGTGGGTCTCACGGTATTGTTCATGCACTTTTTGGTACTATTCATAAGCCCAACTATACTATTTCAACTAACTTTTACCTTTATCTACAATATTTTCAACAATAAGTTTTCAGTTTCAGCAAAATAAATGGTATCCAAACAGACCCTAAGATACAAGGAATTTTTTTTTTTCATTTTTTGCTAATATTGCACAATTTAAAGAAAATGGTGAAGCAGGCTTCATGTTGCCACATAATAAAGAAAATTCTATATGTAAAATAAAAGAAACAGCAAAGCTTTAAAAAAATTTAAAAATAATTATCGAAAGAAAATAAAAAGGAAATAGCAGGAGAAGTTGTAGTAGCAAGAGCAATAAAAGTAGCAATAGCAGAGGCAATACATAGTAGTGGTGGTGATTCTCTAAGGGCATGCTTGTGATAATATTTCAGCAATTTCCAAAAGAATCTTTCTCTCTCCCCCCACCCAAACAAAAATCTATGTTCTTCTTAAACTTGCCAAGTCCTAAATGAACCCAAGAGAGCCCTAATTTACCATCAACATTTGTCATTGCCAACTCCATGTCTAGAATATTCCAAATTTCAAATGGTACATCTATTATAACAAATGTAAGCCATCATCAATGCATTTTCTTATAAAATTCATGACATTTTTTAGTAGTGACAATACACACAAGCCATCTGAAACTTAAAAAAGACTTCCCCAAGTAGCAATGATACATAGTTGACATCATTCTTTGATAGTTAAGAACTTGAAATTGTTCCAAAATCATTCTTCATGTTTCTTTGTAACAGAAAGTATTACGTGCAGTATGCACAGGAGCAATATATAAGTAACCAAAAGGAAAGTTCTGAAACTGAGAGAATCTGGGATTTTCTGGTTTATATAGGAAAGGAAAATTTTAAAAGTTCATTTATGATGCTATGGTTTTATACACTTCAATAAGTAGATCTTTAGGGGGGAAATGGAAACACAGATGGGATAAGAACATTCTTACAGTGGATATATTGATTGAATTTGAACATCTGCAGGGAACAACTTGCACTCTTCAGAGAATATTTGAGCTTGTTTTTCTGCAATAGAATCTATAAGTTGTATATCCTTTGCTATCTGCTCATCAATGCTGAAATAGAACGCAAACCAGATTTCAGGTTCGAAGAAATTTGAGAAATCAGATAGCAAATATTATGCATTTATTATACAAGTTACTGATAGTTTTATGAACCATGATTGATCTTCGCCAAACATGAAAACTTAGTTGTCAACCAAACATTAAAGTCAGAATCATCACAACCTCCATTCTGGATTATCAGCATAGATGCTTGCCTCCACAAGATCTACAATAAGACGAAGCATTTCAGTGCGGTCCTCATAGCTTCCTCGTCCCTGAAAGAGGAAAATGTATTTAGCAAAAAAATTGAGAAAATTCACATGACAACAAGGTTTGGCACATTCAAATATAATCTACAGTTCATGATACTCCAACAAAACATATGATCCACACATTTGGTTCTTCTTATGTATTAAGAAGAAGATTAGAATCTCACCTAGATGCACTGTGCAGTCTGATCCAAATCTTTTGAATCATAATTTTTCTAATCCTTTTCTCTAATATCATCTAGTCTATCTTCTACTACAAACTTAATTTTCCATGAATATGCCAACATAAATATGTTCCACATTTATTGTTTCCATGAAGGCTTGGTCACTAGCCTTTTGGGGACAAAGTTTACTTATCGAAAGAAATGAAAAGAAAAAATAATAAAATTTGTTTCCAAGAAGGCTTGGCGTTAGAAGCTCATATCTTTTCACAGCTCCCCAGCATTTTTTGCAAAAAGAAATAGAAAATTTTGTTAAAAATTTAGGAAACGCCAGCATTATATGGATTTCAATTTGGTTTCTCCAAAATAAAATCCAATTTTGGTTGTCTAACTTCCATAGCATTGTTGACCTAGCCTTGTACAATCTTGAGCTATTTTCCACCCACTTTGCAGACATTCCATTTTTGAAAAACTAAGAATATTGTAATCTGACATCCAAGCTCCTTATTACTCAGATACACTACAAATATTCCCAACTTCAAATCACTACCAGTAAGACAAACATTCATTGGACAAGCATTAAGAGCATAACCACCCTAAATTACTATGAGAATAAAGCTTGTTCGGGTATTTCAACTTCAGCAAGGCTCACTATCACCCCATGAGCTATTGCACTACCCATAGACCCTACACGGACCCACAAAGTGATGGGACATAGCAAGGTAGTCAAAGGATAAAAGGTGACTTACGGCACCAAGGCCTTCTACCTGAGACATGAGGCACCAAAAAGGCACTAGCCTTATTGAAGTGAGGACCAAATCCAAAATCAATGTTGCAAACAAACATAGGAAACAAGTCTGTTTTCCAGAAAATGTTCTTTGGAAAATGTATCATTTTCTCGAAAACGTTATCTATCGAAACAAACAGAGCATAAGTATCTTGGGCTTATATAGTTTTGCGTCCAAGTTGGTCTTTTATATATTACTTTATTAGGTTTTTAGTTTACTAGTCAAACTTGGGAATCCTAATACTACTAGTACAAGAATGAGTACTTATAATATATATATATATATTATAAATAGGTGGTGTTGATTAATAAATAAAGTATTTTGAGCACAGAGGCATGTTGGACTTCATGAGTTCTTTTCTCCCTCACTCTTCTCTCTATACTTCTTTTCTATCTTGTGCTAATGAGCACCATAGATTTGTCTTTTTTCCCTTCTTCCTTATAATCCCAAATCATGCTCCTCTTTCAAATGAAAACCCTAAATCCACCACAACCAGTGATGTAGGAAAAATTCTTTTTTTTTTCCTTCTTCCTAATAATCCCAAATCAAGCTCCTCCTCTTTCAAATGAAAACCCTAAATCCACCACAACTAGAAATAGACAAATTCTGCAATTTTTCCTACATCACTGGTTCTAAAGAACTCTCCCAGATCACAAACTAGAACAGTATTCAATACCTCTCCTAATATGAGAAGGTTGATTCAGTTCATTTTCAAACAAGGCAAGTCTAGCTATTTCTTCCCTGTTTTTGGCTGAGGGGTTGCTTTGGCAAACAACATTGTGTGATTTAGCTCTTTGCTTCAAATCACAGGAAAAAAATTGGTTTGTCTGAGTAAATGCATGTTTTAGTGCTGGTGAGTTGCTCTTGTGTAAACTGGTTCTAGAGGACTCTCCTTGATTTCAAACTAAGAAAAAACAATTAACCGTCAGAGGAAGAAAGTGGATACTAATATCTCCCCCACCCCCCACCCCCCAAAAAAGAGATGCACACTAGAAGAAAGATGCAAAATCTTCCTTAGAATCCAGGTTTTGCAAGAGTTAACAAGCCATAATACAATTTTTTTTTAAGTGTTTCAAAACATAAAACAAGTTACAATCAACTTTGTTGTAAAACTGAAAAGTTTCAAATAACACAAATTCTTCAAGGAGCTCATCACCTGACGTAGAAGAAACCTATCACAATTCCTACCTAATGCAATCCCTAAAAGAATTATTGTCAAGACAACCATCCACAAGACCAACAAACCATCATAACTAGGCCAATTCATGATTTTATTAGAAAGATTAACTACCTATCAAAAAGAAAAAAAAAGGGCAGCAAGATTAACTAGCCAAGAGACTCTTTCTTATTTAGATATCTAATAAGAAACTAAGTTTTTGTGTTTGACTAGCTTTTATTTTGGAAGTTTATTTGTTTAAAGGTGAAGAAGAAAATAGCTTTAAGCAAATAAGCTAGCTTATTTCCTTAAAGCCATTATCTATCTCAACATTAAGAAAATAAGCTCCCAAAAGAAAAGCTAGCCAAACTGAATTTTGTCATTCAAAGGCAACCAACAATGACTATCCTTTCTGAAAAAATATTTTTTGATAAGTCCCTTCTGAACAAATATTAATAATACCATATTGTATGAAGAAAAACAAATTCACTCTATACCGTTTAAGTAAAAAAGAGAAGAAAAATTGCCACCTACAAAATGCATTTCCCTATTGCATTATGCAATGCAACCACAATAACTAACCAAAATACTAATACACATAGAAGGAACTGAACAACTAACTTGGATGGCTTCTGTATCTATGGTAGTTGTAATGCCTAGAAACTTTGCGATCTCTGCCAAATCTGCAAAAACAGAAAGTCGCCATTTATAATTATAAAAATAGGTAAAATACGCTGAAGCAGTCAACATAAGGCAAAGTGGGGCCACTTTCCAAATACCACTGCTTCTATGCCTACCAAAAGGACTTCTTCAAATGGAATACACCTCAACCACTTTTTGAGGCATAACTCATTGAACACCAAAAATCGCAAAAACAAAGGGCCATCCCATAACTCACTGGCAATTAAGCAGAGAACTAACAAGTAATTAACCATCTCACCACCACACTTACACATGCCAGTCCACTAGGATGACCTTTTACGCAAGTTATCCAAAAAAAAAATCTCAAGGTGGCTATCCAAATAAAGAAAGCAACTTCCCTAGGCAATTTACAAACCCAAATAGTTTACCAAGAAATTGCATGTAATTATAACCACCTAACGTCTCATAATAGAAAAAAGGTTGTACTCAATCCACAAAACTCCCACTTTTGTGGAGTCTACAAAAGGTGATAAAAAAAATAAAAAATTTGGAGGGTGGGCGGGAGTGCTGATCCCTAGTAATGCCTCATGATAGAACCAAAAATCAAATCTTTCTCCATGTTTCAGCATTTAATGCAAGCTATGTCATATATGAATATTAGCAGCTCCAAAAAAACATTTTCTTTTGATGACCATGTAAAACTTCCCCTCCCAAGAAAGCTACAACACTGATCTTCCAAAAGCATATATAAATCAAATATGGGTCTGTAGTAAAATTCAGTTCCTCAACTAGCAAAAGTTTTTTGTAACTAACTAAAACAAACACAAACTCTCAACATTTTCCTTTCAGATAAAACAGAACAACAATCCTACCTACACACCCAATTTCACAACCTGCTAAAATAGTCAATTTTAAATAACGAAAAAAAAAATGGTGGGTCCGTGTGAAAAGTGTCAGACATGTAAAAAGTGTCCACCACTTACAGTCAACTACTTCGGCAGCATGTTATGTGGCGAAATTGGGCGTGTGCCTAGATTTATTCAAAACCTGAATCATAATGAATGAGAAAAGAGGGGTTACATTGGATGCGAGAAGTCTCTTCATCACGATCCATGGCGTCCCCTTGTGTACTTTGTTGTGAGAAAGGCGATTTATCACCCAATAGCCTGCAATTCATCAAGAATACGAAAAACCCATTTTCATTTTGTAGAAGACAGAAAGAATGGACTCAGAATTTGACGATTTTGCAGCAAATCGATTCAGCAAAAAAAGATAGATAGAGATCTAAAAGAAAAGAAGAGAGAGAGAGAGCGATGGGGGAGACCGGAAGAAGAGCCACTCGAGAAGAGCGTAGCGTTCCATGCCGGCGAAGAGGAGAGACTGAGCAGGAGCATTGGCTCTTGGGTAATTCAGCATCGCTAGTTTTCTCTGTATGTCTTCCATTTGCCTTGCTGCCATTTTCCCCCACACACAGACTCTCTTCCTTTTCTCTCCCAGTTTATCTGTATATTTTTTGAATTTTGAGGATCGCGTGTGTGACTTCACTTCAAATAAAATTTGCTACAACAAAATTGAAAAGGACAGAAATGCTGTTACTTACGTTTCCCTTAAAATTCAGTCACCACGTGGATGCTTAACTTAAAAATACTTTCATTTTGTGATAAAAAATTTACAATTAAAAATCAACTCATGTCTTGTTTTCATTGGCAAACATTTAAACACCCCAATTAACTTTTTTTTAAAGTAATTTTAATGAAAGAATTTAAAAGTAGTTTAGTAATTTTATTGAAAAAATAATAATAATAAAATTACTCTTTCCCGTTTCCTCTATCTAGCAGCTAGAAGACTGGCATTTAAGTTTCCTCTCCCTTTCAGTTGTTATTTTAGCCACCAACAAACAAAAATCCACCCACATCTGAAGTAAGTTTCTATTTATTTAGGAAAATGCTAACAAGTGCCCTTAGGGCACTGATTAAGAATCCAGTTAAAAAAAGTTTTTATGGAAAAAAAAAAAAACAATTAATGTTTTGACAGTTTTTTTCATTTCCCATAAAAATGATGTCAAAACTTTCCTAAAATGAATTATTAACGAGTGCCCTTAGCATGACCCAAATATTTATGCCAATTGTGAATAGTTAGTTCTCATTGTTGGTTCTCGAACATGAGAACCAACTATTCACAAGGATGTACAAAAAATTATTATTTTAACGAGGAAAGAGAGAAAAAAAGGTAGAGAAGTAAAAAAGATGGGAGAGAAGAGAGAGAAACTACTTTTTTATATTATTTATTGGTATAGTTTATATTATTTTAATGAGTTGAATATAAAAATAGAAACTGTGATGTTGGATAAGTTGTAAAATGGGATAGTAAAATAGATAAAATAAGTTTTGAGCATGCAAATAGACATTTTTTTTGCATCCCCAGATGCTAATGCTCTTAGGGAGAAATTACAAATGACCCAATAATTAAAAGGGAAAAAAAAAAGGTGAAAAATGACCCAATAGATAAATGGGAAGCAAGTGCTGTTTTCCAAATTTAAAAATAGTCCCCAAATCTGCTTTTTTTTCCCCATTAAAAAATAGTCCCCATGTGGAAAATAAATAGTCAACTATCACATCATTTAAAATTTTAAGTGTAAATTGTAAATTACTTCCTTAAAGTTTGGAGGTGTTTTGATTTTATATCCTGAAATTTCAGAATTTGTATTTCACCCCCTAAATTTATATTTTGAAACAAAAATGATGCGGCATCATTTTTTTTATTGAATTAAACATGCATGGCAAACTTATATGGCTCTTAACGGAAAATATAAATGGAGAGGTTGCTAATTCAAACAGAATATATCTTTAGAGGGTGAAATCCAAATTCTGAAACTTCATGGTACAAAATCTTTAGCACTCCCAAACTTTAAGGGTATAATTTGCAATTTAGCCAAAATTTAAATAACCTAATAATATGTAATTATGTATACTATTATATTAAACAAAAAACAAAACAAAACAAATAAATTTTAATCATGAAATGGCAAAATGAAGATTAGGTTTCCCCTATTGGTTCTTAGGTGTTGTAATCTTGCACTACTAGTTGTGTTTTTATTTTTAGTGAGATTATATTCATTTTAAGTAAATAATATTTTTTTACCTTATGTTGATGTCCACTTTTGACAAAAGGCTCAATAGCAAGAAGAAGTCCAACAATATGAAGAAAATGGGAAGAGAAAATAGTAAAGCAAACCCAGTAAGTCGGAATGGCAAGAATAATGGTCAGCAAGCCCACAAGAATAATAAGAGGTAAAGATGAAGTAAATGGGCCAAAAAAAAACCCAAGAAATGAAATAGTAAACCCATGAGAACAATAAAAGATAAAGAGGAGGTAAATGGGCCGAGGAAGTCCAATGAATTAGTAAACTCATTAGGTTGGCTTAAAAGCCAATAAGCCCAAAAAGTAATAAGAGGTAAAGATGTGGTAATTGGGTCAAGGAAGTTGAAAGGATATAGCAAAAGCCTATGGGAGTAAAAGATGTAAAGAAAAAGCAAATGGACCGAGGAAGCCCGAGGAATGAAGTGGGTTGGCACAGTAGAAATGTTGGCCAATAAAACTCAAAAGAGGCAAGGATATGGGAAATAGGCTGGCACAGTAGGAATGTTGGCCAATAAAGCCCAAAAGAGGTAAGGATGTGGAAAGTAAGCTAGCACAACAAGAATGTTGGCCAGTAAAACCCAAAAGAGGTAAAAATGTGGAAAGTAGATTGGCAGGAGCATCAACCCGAAAGCCCACGGGTAATAAGGAAATAAAAGAAAGGTAATGATATAACAGGAACAATGTAGTGGCATGGCAAGATCCCTAGCCAAAAGGCCCACGAACATAGGAAAGAAGTGGGCTAGGCAGGAAGGAAAGGGCCTTCACCCAAGCAATACCCAGTCCAAAGAAGAGATGGAAGGCAGAAAACATAAACCTAAAGGCCCATATGTCTTTCACACCGCAAGAGTTAAACACCTACCAGAACGTACAGCAGAATCAGACAAACACGGAGGCAATAGCAACGGTATGAAGGCCAGAAAAGTAATGGATTCAAATGGAAGTGGAGTATACACAATACATGGGAGGTGAGCTATGGGTCAAGGGTATAAGAGGGTGTGATCTGGCGGTGGGGAGAAAGAGGGAGTCTATTTTTGGGTTCTTGCTAAAACTTCTCTAGGAAGAAATGTCCTGCTAGAATGGCATTTCACCCAAAAGAAGTAAGTATGAGCTAGAACCACTAAATGCATGCAATAGAGGTAGGTGAGGGAGAGGTTTAACCCTTATCCAGATAAGATTAGTGAGAACAAAGAGAGGTAAGAGACAAAACAAGCCATTTTTGTTTGGGAATGAGGCGTGGCACAGCCAACACAATGTAATAGAGGCATGCATCAATAGGCTATCCATTTTTCTCCCTCTTGACCAACCCACTCTTTAAGAAGTTAAAAATTAGAGTTTAAGCCATCTAGGTCCTTTTTCCAAAGTGTGTAATCTCTATGGCAAGAGCCTTCTCTGAGGTTACCCATATTGGAAATCGGCTGCCTTTATTGGACTTGTGTTTGCTGAAAAGCTAAGCTCATTTCTTTGGCAGACGAGTTTTACTTTTTGGTTGATGAATGATTAACTTGTTATCTTATTACTGAATTATTCCATCACGACCTTGTTATATTCCTTTGTTGTGTAATTTAGGCGTTTGTGTTTTTCGTAAAATGTTTTAGTTATCTTGCCGTATTGTGTTTCCTGCTGTAATATCTATGACAATTATTCCTACCATGAGCACACTATACATTTAAGACTCTTGCCAAGGCGTGTCTATACTAGGATGGCCTAACTTGTGTACAAGTTGGCCTAAGGTGCGTTTCACTTAGGCCAGTCCTAACTCTCCTACCTCAGAATCATGGGCCATGGTATAGCAAGAGAGATCAAAGCCCAACAACACAAAAGGCCCACCACACCTTATCTATTTGTTGTAAACTCAAGTTTTGGACTTGATATGTAGGGAAAAAGTGTATACCATAAAATTCTCCTTACTATAATGGATTGATTATATTTACATTACCTAACTACCCAATCCAATGCTATCTGACCCAAAACTGTCTGATTTATGTGGTTGTCTAGTCAACTGCGAGTTGCTAGTGAAAACAACCGACAAAATCAATTCAGATGGTGAGTTAGGGGGTTTGAAAATAGATGGACCCAACCCATCAAAAAACAAGTTCCAAGTTGGGGTTTTTCAACCTTTTTAAGCTATAGTTCCTTACTTATTAGTCGTTTGTCAGATCTTGGGTCTTCACTAATCCTTAGGTTGCGAGCCTTAGGTCTTTAGATTTGTCGTTCTACCATCCTTATGGTTACATCACAGGGTTGCCACTCGCCAACTCATCTCCATCACTGTAAATTGAATGTTGTGTGTGTGTGTGTGTGTGTGTATATATATATATATCTCATAGGTTTGATTTGTATTCTCACCTCTTTCTCTCTCATGCTCATAGATCTGAGGTTTGTGGTCTTGTTTGTGCTATTTGGATTATGTTTGTGCATTGTTTTGGTTTGTGTTCTTTGGGTTGATCTCTCTGTCTCTAGATTTTTTCTTCTCCTTCATACTCGAAAACACCAAATGAATCCAACCATTGTCCACCTGAGCTCAATCCAACTCGACCCATGGTTATTGGCAGTCAACAACAAGTCTCTCCTTCTACCACCCAACATAAGCGAGTCAATTTCAGGTTGAGTCCAAAATTGACCCAAACCAACCCGTGAGCAACCCTAATTTATGTCATGGTTTTCCCTTTACAGTTTACACTATTAATATTCCATTTTCAAATAAATGTTAGGTATTGTTTATTTGTTATTCTCTTGATACTTGATTCATTATTTGTAGTTTTTATTGTCACTGTTGATTGAGTTTATTAAGTTTAATTTATACTAGCTTGTCCCATCAAAGTGTTATCAAAGTTAGAAACTATGATTAAATACACAACATTAGATTATTCAATGTGAAAGTTGTCTTTTACTATTATTGGAGCTTTTTTTATATGTGGTCACGTGTCGGTCAATGAAGGACTAGTCTTACTAAACCTAGGTTCAAAGAAGACCGATGACTACCAATGCTTCTCTTCAGTTTATAAGAGAACTCGTGACCAAAATCTAAAAGCAAAACGTGAGAAATAAGTGAACTTTAATTCTCTCATCAAAACTAAAAGCGTCTAGCTATGAGAGGAAAACAAAATAACGAGTGTCCAATGGTATAATGAGACTAATTATTATTTTTCTACAGGAAAGATACAATATAATAATATTTTGTTAGAATTATGGTTAAATAATTAAATTTACCATTACCTAAAACCTTAATTTTTTGGGATAATAGGTAATTTAATATGGTATCAAATTTCTCTCTCCCGCATCAGATTTCTCTCTCCCACCTCCACCGACTTCAAATTTGTGTGTGTGTGTGTGTGTGTGTGTTTAAGTTCTCTTCTTTATCTTATTTTGTGAACTCCAAGTGACTAACTCCCTTCCTCTCAAATTTCTTCAAAGGCAATTTAACCCACATTTTTTCTATCCTCCATGTCTAACCCTCGTGTCTATCGATATAACGTTTCATTTGTTTGTTTTTTTTATTTTTTTTATAACTTTCTTTTACTAATTGTATTTTATGGACAATCTATTAAGCATCAGACATACAACATGCCTTTTACTTGATCTCTTTATGGTAAAATTGTGCATTTTATTGAGCAACAAATCTTCAATATTATTGCTTCTAATTGTCCTCCTATACTTTGGACTTGTGATGATCATTTTAAAATTTTCCTAAGGCACATCCATTATGGCTCTAAATTAGTGTGTGCATAAAATTTAAGCGAAACTCGACGAGGTTCAAGTAAATTTTAAGCAAAGCAGAATTCAACTATTCAAGTGGATCAAATTTTTAAAAGGCCACATCAATAAATGTGACATGGAACTCAACCTTTAAGAGTTAAGTTTCACCTACCATCGCGCACCCTTAGTGTGGTGGTCACTCCACAAGTATAAGTGCTTGTGGGATGTGGGGGGCAAGGGCTAGGGTTTAAGTCTCTAGGAGAGAGTTTCACACATATATACATTTAGATTAGGTTAGAGTATAAATTCTATCTTGTATTAAAAAAAAAAAAAAAAAAAGATAAGTTTCACTTAAAACTCAACTCTTCCTAAGTTGAGTTCAAACAAGATTATATTTTTGATATAAGTTTCAAAGAGAATAGTTTGGCAAAACAAATTGCCAAAAAATTTTTTTGGGGGAGAGGGGGGGGGGGGGGTTGTGGAGCGAGAGTGAGAGAAAGAGTACTTCTATTTATTTTATATAGATTTTTTGTTTTATATAGATATACATATTTGCTTACTTATTTGTTTTTTTAGGATACTTTATTTGTTTAAAACATTGGACTTTTGGCATGTCTTAAAAGAAGAGGGAGGTTAACTTTTATAAAATATCCATCGTAAGAAAAAATGTGATTAATATTTGCTACTTTGGAAGAAAGTGTACAATTTTTATAACTACAATATTTTAACAATAATGCAATGAAAAAATAGTTTGGATAAACTCCATTCACATATTATGAGAATTGAGCTAATGAAAACTAAGTTCAAATTTTTTTCGAAACTTACAAATTTGGTCTTTAAAGCTAACTTAGACCTAAAAACGGTTAGGTCAATTAGTAATTTTTCTCAACTATTTTAGGGATTAAGTTGACTTTATAGACCAAATTAGTCAATTTTAAAAGGGACATGCTAACAAGTGCCCTTAAGGTAATAGTTAACAATTCATTTTAGGAAAGTTTTTGACACCACTTTTAAAGGAAATGAAAAAAAGCTGTCAAAATATTAATTGTTTTTTTTTTTTTTGAGTAAGAGCATCTCCATCAGTCCATGGATAGTCTTGCAAAATACATAAAGCAGCCATTTTTACACATTTTGGCCAAAAAAACACCCACATCAGTGGGTGTAAAATTGTGCAAAATATACACCCGGCTGTGTAAATGAACAGTAACCATGTATATATACACGGTTACTGTTCACCGTGTAAACAATTTTTTTATTTTATTTTCTCTCTCCTCTATCAAACTACTTCTCTTCCCTAACCATTACAACAACCCAGTGCGCCAGAATCAACTGAAAATTAACCCAAACACATCTACTGAAAATTAACCAAAATCAACCCAGTATCAACTGAAAATTAACCCAAAATCAACTGAAAATTAACCCAAACACATTTACACAGACAAATCTACACAGAGATACACTTGCTCAAAAAAAAAAAAAAAAAAAACACAGAGATACACAAACACACCCACACACAAACAAACCCAAACGGACAAAAAACAAAGAGAGATCGGTGCTTTTCGAAATGATCAGTGCTTGATTGGAACGATCGGAGCTCGTGGGTCTTGCTTGATCGAAGCTCGTGGGTATGAGTCTTGCCTGATCGGAGCCTGATCGAAGCTAGAGAGATACACTAACTGATCGGTGCTTATGGATCGGAGCTAGGGAGATCTCGGTCAAATCTGATCTGGTTGGATCTGATTGGTGCTTGTGGATCGAAGCTAGGGAGATCGGTGCCTGTGGATCGGAGCTGTGGAGATTGGTGCTTGCCTGATCGGAGTTGTGGATCGGTGCTTGTGACCAAGATGGTGTGGATTAGTCTGAGAGGGAGAGTTGATTCAGAAATGGGTATAGAGATGGAGATCGGTGGATTGGAAAGGCATTGTGGTGCTTGTGATGGTTGTGGTGTTGATGGAGTTCTTGCTCTGGTGCTTCTGGGTTTTAACCATGAGAGAAAGAAGAAGAAAGAAGAGGAAGAAAAGAAAGAGGAAACGACAGAGATAAGGAAAAAAAAAAAGAAAAAGAAAAAGAAAAGGAGGTATTGGAAAAAGAAATGGGTAGGTAAAATAATATTAAAAAAAGAATATAAAAATATTATTTATATAAAATATATTGTATAATAGATGAACTGATGTGGGTGTTTTGTAAAAATAGATGTGTAAAATAGAAAAAGTAGTTTTTTCGGTGTAAAATAGATGATAAATTTACACGAGCTGGTGTGGATGCTCTAATGCTACGTTCACAAATTATTTTACAATATTTTTACAAAATATTGATGTGACAAACTTTTTATTAGTTTTCATTTAAACCCACTATTAATATTATTTTTTTATTTACCAATAATTACTCATCACATCAGCAGTTTATAAAATTTTTTATAAAATAGTTTATATCTCTAGTATTATTCCTTTTTTCTTTTTCTATAAAAATTTTCTCTAAATAAATTATTAATCAATCTCTTAAGGGTAGCTGTTAGCATTAAATCTTAGATTTAATTGCCATTAGCGGCCGGAATTCACCCAAATAATTTTTTCCTTGCTGGTACCACACACGAACGAGTCTATTTGAAAACGGCACTTCAAAACAAAAAGTGGGGGAAAAAATATCCGGAGCAATATCCAAACGATACCTTAATTGAAATTCTAAAGCGTCCTAGACCACTGAAAAATTTCGTCCTCAATCCTCAGATTCTTGCTTTTACTTGCAGAATCTCTGTCTCTCTCTTTCCCTCTCTCAACCAAAGCTACAACAAATGGTTACTTCGAATCTCATTAATAGCCCATCCTCCACCTCCACTGTCACTTTCTCCAAATCCAACCATCAATACCCCATAAATGCTTCTTCACTTCTCAACAACAGAGCTCTACACCACCTATCTGCTCTTCCCACCAAAATCTCCACCTTTTCCAAATTCCATGGCTACCCACTTGGCCTTTCTTCAACTCACACCTCTCAGGTCCATGATTCAAGCTCCAAGTTCAGCCATTTGAGCACAGTTTATGCGTTCCCACCTGGGTTCTCACCAAAACCCATATCCCATATCCCCAGAGCAGCAACAGATCCAGAAGCCAATCCTGAAGCTGAAAGTTCTGTTCCAGAACCCAACACCAAGTCCAAGTCCAAGTCCAATACCCTCCAGCTTGCAATTGTGTTTGGTTTTTGGTACTTCCAGAACATTGTCTTCAACATATACAACAAAAAAGTACTAAATCTCTTCCCATTCCCATGGCTCCTTGCTTCTTTTCAGCTCTTTGTTGGGTCTATTTGGATGTTCATTCTCTGGTCTTTAAAGCTCCAACCTTGCCCAAAGATTTCAAAGCCATTCATCATTGCATTACTTGGACCTGCATTGTTCCACACCATAGGCCACATCTCAGCCTGTGTTTCGTTCTCAAAGGTTGCTGTTTCTTTCACTCATGTCATCAAATCCTCGGAGCCTGTCTTCTCTGTTGTGTTCTCTTCCTTCCTTGGGGATGCATACCCTTTACAGGTCTGGCTCTCAATTCTTCCTATTGTCCTTGGTTGCTCATTAGCTGCTGTTACTGAAGTGTCTTTCAATTTCCAAGGCTTGGGGGGTGCTTTGATTAGCAATGTTGGCTTTGTATTGAGGAACATTTACTCAAAACGCAGTTTGCAAAGTTTCAAGGAGGTTAATGGGTTGAATTTGTATGGTTGGATAAGTATTATTTCATTGCTGTATCTATTTCCTGTGGCAATCTTTGTTGAAGGGTCTCAATGGATTCAAGGGTATCACAAAGCTATTCAAGCTGTAGGCAAACCATCCACATTGTATATTTGGGTGTTGCTATCTGGGGTGTTTTACCATCTCTATAACCAATCGTCTTACCAAGCACTTGATGAGATTAGCCCTTTGACATTCTCTGTTGGAAATACCATGAAGAGGGTGGTGGTGATTATATCTACTATTTTGGTGTTTAGGAATCCGGTTAGACCTCTTAATGCACTTGGATCCGCCATTGCGATTTTCGGGACGTTTTTATATTCTCAGGCATCAGCTTCAAAGAAAAAGGGGAGTGAAAAGAAGGATTAAAAGGAATTCAGATGGTCTGCTCAAAGTTTCTGATTCTTTTTTGTCTTGACAACATTTGAGCTACTCTTCTAGTTTCTGTTGTCCAAGTTTCCAAGAACTATGAAATTTTAATAATGTCTCTAGTTTCTCTTCCATACTTCCTGTCTATGTTTCTATCATTATGGATATGTTACTTGAGTTGATCTTAGAATTGCTAAGTTGCCAATGATCATTGACCGGAGAGAATTGAAAAATAGAGTGAGAGATGTGCCTCATTCTTTAATGGACCCAATTATAAGAGAGGCCTTCTTGTTTCTTAATGGCTAGTCAATCATTATTTGAGACCTCTTTTGACACTTGGTAGTTAAAGTGAGAGATTTGGCTGCATTTTTTTGTAAATAAAATCATAATAGGAATCTATATGAAATTTTAGTACCTTAAAGTTGAATTATTGCTTCTCCTTTCAGCTCAAGGCCTTATTCGTCTGTTTCAGCTTTAATTTGACATCCTGGTGAGCAAAAATTTTCTTATGCTCTATATCACATTGTTTTTTACTTTCTGAGACCGTTGGTATTCTTAGGATTGGAAGATCTAATTATTTTTTCTTGTAGTTTTACTTTTATGTTGTTTAGTATTTTATCTTATTGGTTTCCCAATGCAAATTTGACTCCTTGTATTTCCAATACTGAGTGAGCATACCTCTTTCTCCCACAATAGTTTCGTTTGGATACAGTGGCATAACTTTTAATTATTTGTAGGAGGGTATTGCATCAATTGATTCTAGCATATAATTACTTTTCAAAAGTCTCTTTTCTATATGTGTTTCAACTTTCACTCAGTTTGTTTCATTGTAAAATGTCGTGTCTGTTTCATTGTAAAATTTGGTCAAATCTGAAAATATTTTATGTTGCTCATAAAATCTTTTGTAAAATATTGTAAAATGTTTTACCTTTGTGTGACTCTTCTCCCGAGTCGTTGGGTCACGAGTCTGATTGGCTAGACAGAGGTCTGACACAGAACCTCCGACACCGGCAGCTTAGTTATCAGTTTTGATGGTTTGTGTTTAAAAAATTTTACACGAAACGAACGCATCGAAAATTGCAAATGAAGGTAGCAGAGGTCACTAGACCTTATTACCATGCCTCCTGTTGCTGATAATTTTCCTCATAGCAACTTTCATGCTTGCCTATAAACGAGGACACAAATTAAGTACTATTTTTCTATTTTACTCTTTAGGCTGCATTTCAATGGCGACTCCATGAATTTCTTTTAGGGGAGTCATTAAGAAAATAAAATTTAATTAAAAAAAAAAAATTTGAATATATAGAGTTATCGACAAAAAATAAAATACGCAAATACATGAATTTTACAATTTTTTTTTACAAGTTTTTGATTGTTTTAAATTATTATTAGATAGTTCATTATCATTTTTCATTCTTTATTGGCAATGTGAATAAATATGACCATATTATTTTGTTAAGTTTGTTAGTATTTTTATTTTTACTCAGTTTTCATTATCTATTTGTCCTTATTTTTATACAAATATTTTAAACTAAATGGCAAAACTCAACTCACCACTATTATATTAAATTGGCTCACACAACCGCACTCATCCTTTTATATATATATAATGAGAAATTATTACACATTTTAGAAATGTACGGTTTAAATAAAGTGTAAACTAATACTATATATAATTTGAATCATATAATTGTGATTTTTTTTTTTTTTTGAGAATTTGATTGTTTATAGTTGTACTCATACATATACACGAGGCTACACACTATTATAATAAGGACAAAACTTATGTGTTGTTCCTTAAGTTCTCATCTTAAGATTTAGCCATGTGACTACTTAATTAAAAAATACACTTCCATCCCATGAAAAAAAATCCACATGGCAGAATCTTAAAAGATGGACTTAAGAAACAACACCTAAGTACAGTACCTAAGTCTTGCACTTAATATAATATATATATATATAAATAATACACTAAATGACTACTTAACCAATCAAATGTTTGATCAATTACTTTCTCAAAAAAAAAAAAAAATGTTTGATCAATCACTAACTTTACTTCTTTTTTTTCTTGAATCACTAATTACTTTATAACAAAAAGTTATTTTAATATGATAACAATTAAAACACATTTAATATTTCCTAAATATTAAATTATATAAAATTATATTATATTTATACTGTACATGCACACACACATTCACACAAATAGCATTATAACCAAATATAAAAATAAAAAATAAATAAGGCAAACAATCAATATCAGGCACACTTTCACGCATATAATATAAATTTATAATAAAGAGAGACACTCACAACTCACAAATACTCACTTTTTACTCTTAGTGCCATAGATGTCGAGATAAAGATAAAGAAGTCAGAGATTATAGAAAGAGGTCTGTGATATGTGTTGTTTGATTAATTTTGGGATGCCTTGATCAATGTTGTTGTATGGCTTTAGGCTGGACTAATATGTGATCAGGGTGTGCAAGATTTAAGTTAGAGTGCACAAATATATTTTAGAGGTAAATTAAACTAATAAAAAAATATTATCTATACTATTTATTACAGGATTCTTTTTTTTTACTGGACTTTTATGTGATTCAAAAATATCTCTACACCTTAAGTTTAAGGAATAACAAAACTCTTTTTTTGAGAAGGAAGTAATAAAAAAACTTGGGGACAAATACGTAAAATAAAACCCACTAACCCCACTACACCACTTTAAATTTTCAAATACACGTTCAAATCCATAAATAAATTAAAAAAAGGCTAAAAAAATTGTTTACCTCACAATTCATTCCAATTCAATGTTAATGTTCTATTTTTTTGACTGAAAAGGTAGAATGTTTATGTTCTATTTAAATTCAATCCATTCCAATTCAGTGTTTATGTTCTATTTAAATTCAAATACTAGGCTACTGCTTCTTTAAAAAAAGTTCTTATCATTATCCTTATCTCAATCTTTTCTCTATATCTCTATATAAAAATAGGTTCTCACTACACCACTTTAAGGGGCTATTTGGTAGGGTGTTTTGAGTAACAGTTTTCAGTATTTAAACAATATTATACGTATTTTCACACACTTTTTCACCCACACGTATTTCCAAAATGTATAAATAACGTTACTAGAACAACATTACCAAACGAACCCTAAATTTTCAAATACATGTTTAAATCCATAAATAAATTTAAAAAGGTTAAAAAAAAAATTTTACCTCACAATCCATTCCAATTCAGTGTTTGTGTTCTATTTAAACACAAACCATTCCAATTCAGTGTTTATGTTTTATTTAAATTCAAATACTAGGCTACCGCTTCTTTAAAAAAAAAAGTTTTTATCCTTATCATTATTCTCAATCTTTTCTCTGTATCTTTATATAAAAATAGATTCTTACAATCCAACACACACATGTTGATTGCTTTTTGTACATTTAGACCCCTGTAAACTAGATTGTTTAACCTAATTAATTAACCAAGTGAATACTTTGGTTTATTATTTAGATCTAGGTTAAAACAAAACAATCATGTCATGCAAAGCAGCAGAAAATAAAGAACACAATGATATGATGACTGAGGAAAACCAAACCGGTAAAAAACCTCGGGAGGATTTGACCTAGCTATCCTCAAGGTAAAAAACAAATCCACTATAGAGAATTGAAGTTTACAATAAGACTTAGACCACTAACATCCTATTGCTACCACATGTAGAACTTACTGACACGACCATGTGCAAGCTCCGAATCCACGGACTCTTTCTCTATTAGGCCTTTGCAGCACAAGCACCCACACTTGTGATAAAAAAACACAAACTCTCCTGTTTGTGACTCCAAGACCACCCTTGAAGGTTTAGATCATCAGCACTTTTGATGACTAGAGAAGGCAGCAACTTCTACAACACCGAATCTTGAGATTCCTCAAGGAATAACACCAGTAGAAGACATGAGAGAGCTTTTTGGGTACAAAACCCTAGATACAAAGGAGGCACACTTTTCTCTCTCTGAAAAGCCTTGAAAACCCTACCTAGGGTTAGCTTATGATTTCCTTTAAATACTAGAAAAAACGGATCGTGATTTGGGTTTCAAACGGATAAGTTATGGCCTTTTTACGTTTGCTGTTTTTTGCTGATATGCAACTTTCGAGTGATCGAATCTAATTTTCGATCAATTGAGCCTTGCAAAAATTGAATGGTAATTTCCCGCAATTACTCGATTCCAAACTTAATTTAAACCAAACTTTGAGCAAGTCTAAACCTAGACTAAATGTTTTGATCATGGTTTGCCAACACATACAAATTGAAGTTCTAATACGTTAATTCCTAAAGTCTTAGAACCTAACACCTTTTAATTGAATTCAAATTTTTAATCCCTCATCTAAACAAAAAAGAGGAATTAAAAAAAATAATAATAAAAAAATAAAAACTCAAACAAAAACAAGGATAAAATAAAAAAATAAAATAAAAGCTCCCTAACTTTTTTCACCTATTTTATTTGAATTGAAATTTCTTATGACGGTGAGCTGAGAATTGAACTAACTCCAAACTCATCCATAAGAGTCGTCCAAGTCAAGTAGATAAGAATGAACATCCTTTATAGGACGATCGTTTATGGGCATAACGGTCGTCCATGAGGCAAGCGCATGGACGACCCCCGACACTTGGAAAATTCCATAGAGATTTATCTACAAGAGCCAGTAAATTGAACCACATGTTATTATTTCAAGGCATGAGTAAAATCCTGGTTCATCGCTATAACTTCCAACGACAGTTATAGAAAAAGATAAAATATTCTGACTCCTATAACGATTATGGAAGTTAACCTTGAACCCTCTGACCTCCTCAAATATAAGGGAAGTTATGAGATAAGTTACCACTTCAAGAGCACACTATATAAATGCTCATTCACAACAAAGAAGGTAAGTTTTTTAGACAATTCCCAAAAAGTTGGAACTCCAGAATTTAAGAGAGAAACTAACTTAAGCATTAGAGGGTTCTTGGCCGGTTAGCCCCGATCTCTTTTGATTGTTTGTTTTTCTTTTCAGGCCTTTTAAACAATTATTAAATCATTGAAGCCCGGAGCATTCAGCCTACTTATTTTCTGTGCATTATCAGTTGGCGCCGTCTGTGGGGAGGATTATTTTTGTGTCTTGCAGTTTATCTTTCTCCAACAAAAGGCTGCATGGTTCGGACAAGATCAAGGGCCACTAGTCCAGGCCACTAGGAGAGTAGGGATGCCTCTAGTAATCCCCACCGTGAACGACAGTCAGCGTTTGTCATGTAACCGCCTTCCATCCAACATGTACAGTCCATGGTAGCCGCCATGGCAGAATTAACCCTTCAGAATCAAGAGTTGACTAGGGAGATTAGTCTAAGAAGGCAACGCCATGAAAGATACGTGGAAGGACAAGCCCAGAGTCAAGAAGATAGAAGAGGAAATGCTGAGCCCAAAAACCAATCAAGGGGTATCGCTTCACGAAGGGTGCCACACTTGGAGAGGGAGATGGATCAGATGAGGAAATTTATGGACGAGATGAGGGAGAACATGAGAAGGGCGAATCCTGTAGATGATTTAGTTCATCGAACAAACTCCCCTTTCACGGCTTCCATCAACAGTCACCCCTTGCCTCCTAAGTTTAAGATACCTTCCTTGGACTCATATGATGGAATGCGCGATCCTTTTGATCATATTACTACTTTCAAGACTAGGATGCACCTTCAAGGGGTTCCAGATGAGATTATGTGCAGGGTCTTCCTTACTACCCTTAAAGGGCCAGCACAAGTATGGTTCAGCAAGATACCTTCTTTGAATACTGTGAGTTTTTTTGAAGAATTTAGTAAGCTGTTTGTCAACAATTTTATCAGAGGACAAAGGCATAAACGTTCCTCGTCCAGCCTGTTAACCATAAAGCAAGGAGAAAATGAAAGCTTGCGGTCCTTCATTACTCGTTTCAACAGGGAAGCCCTGACAATGGACAAGATGGACAACAAGTTGTTATTGGCGGCCTTCCATAATGGAGTTAACTTGGATTTATTCATCCATAAGCTTTATGAGCAAGAGTCTCAAATCATGGTTGAACTCGTCAATTCAGCCCAAAACTTCATGAATGCAGAAGACACAATTATAGCTAAGAAGAGGAAGAGAGCTGAGCAAATGGAAGCAGATCTCCCGTGCCATCCTGAGTAAGGTCCTCGTCTAAAGAAGGCATGGACGGGAGAGAAGAAAGATCAAGACAACAAGAAAGTAAGCTCTTCGGCACGGAGTTAGCAATATATGCCCTTGAACATGCCACTTGAACAAGTGCTTATGAAAATCAAGGATGATCATTCCTTGAAGTGGCTGGAAAAAATGAAGGGAGATCCTAACAAGCGCAATAGGAACAAATATTGTCACTTCCATAGAGACCACGAGTATGACACGGACGAGTATTTTGATTTAAAGCAGTAGATAAAAAATCTCATCAGGTAAGGAAAATTGAGAAATTTCCTTGGACGAGATCACAAAGACGAGAAATTGAAAGGAAAGCTAGAAGAGCGGTCACGACCCCCACTTGGAGAAATAAGAGTCATTATAGGAGGGACCTCGACAGGACAATTTTCCAAGTCAAGGAAGATGTACCTGAAGGTAGTGCAAAACGTCCAACTTTTAGAACAATCCCCAAGGATGAGGGTAACGGATGAGCAAGCCATTACGTTCATGGACGAGGATGCTGAAAGGGTTCACCACCCACATGATGATGCGATCGTCATTACTTTGCTTATTGCTGATTATACGACCAGAAGGGTGTTGGTGGACAATGGGAGTTCAGCGGACATCTTATATTACCCTGCTTTCCAACATATGAGGCTTGTACGAGATCAACTTCGTCCAGTGAATTCACCCTTGGTAGGATTTGGAGGGATGAAAGTGTAGCCCATGGGTACCATTACGTTACCTGTGGTGGTAGGAGCATATCCACAACAGATAACCAAAGGTAAACTTTCTTGTCGTGGACTGTTCGTCATTATACAACGCCATCATTGGAAGACCAACTTTGAATAGTTGGAAGGCAGTAACATCTACCTACCATCTATCAGTCAAATTCCCTACAGAGTACGAGATAGGGCAAGTGCAAGGAGATCAGTTAGTAGCAAGAGAGTGTTATTTGACCATGTTGGCTATGGATGAGGAGAGGATAGATAGTTGTTGCAGAGCCCACCGAAGTGCTAGAAGACATTCCTTTGGATGGGAATAACCCTGAGAAGTATACAAGGGTTGGGCAAGTATGGAAAGGAAGACGAAGCAAGACCTTGTCCAATTCTTAAAGAAGAGCATTGATGTATTTGCATGGAGTTATGAAGACATGCCAGGTATCAACCCTAGTGTCATCACCCATCGTCTAAACGTATATCATTCCTCCAAGCCTGTGTGTCAAAAGAAAAGAGTGTTTGCTCCTGAACGAGATAATGCCATTAAAGAAGAAGTTCAAAAGCTAACTACAGCAAAATTTATCCAGGAAGTTTATTACCCGGACTGGTTGGCTAATGTGGTGATGGTCAAGAAGGCTAATGGCAAATGAAGGATGTGCGTGGATTTCACCGATCTGAACAAGGCTTGCTCTAAGGATAGTTATTTGTTGCCGCGTATTGATCAGTTGGTGGACTCAACAGCGGGTCATAAGTTGCTAAGTTTCATGGATGCCTTCTCAGGTTATAACTAGATAAGGATGGACGAGGCGAATCAAGAGAAGACATCCTTCGTCACCAGTCAATGCCTGTTTTGTTACAAGGTGATGCCCTTCGGTTTGAAGAACGTGAGGGCAACTTGTCAAAAGCTGGTGAACCATATGTTTCGTCCACAGATTAGGCAGAATGTGGAAATTTATGTAGAAGACATGCTGGTAAAGAGCCTGGACAAAGGAAAGCATCTGAACGACCCTCAAGAGACCTTTGATATGCTTTGGCGATATAACATGAAGTTGAATCTGAGCAAATGTGCTATTGGAGTTTTGTTAGGAAAATTCCTTGGGTTCATGGTTTCACATAGGGGAATTTAAACAACTCCAGATAAGATTCAAGCAATACTGAATATGGAGCCACCGAGGAATATCAAAGAAGTCTAGTCTCTCACTGGGCGAGTTACTGCCCTTAACAGGTTTGTCTCTAAAACTACTAACAAGTGTTTACCATTTTTCAAGGTTCTTAAGAAAACATTTGAATGGACGGACGAGTGTTAAAAGGCCTTTCAAAACCTTAAGGCCTACCTCACAGCAGCTCCTCCGCTAAGCCCATCTATACCAGGTGAAGAATTATATTTGTATTTAGCAATGTCCACGCATGCGGTGAGCTCAGTGTTGATTAGAGAAGAAGGAAAGATACAGAAGTCGGTTTATTATACAAGCTGAGCACTAAGAGGGGCAGAAGGATGATACCCAATGATGGAAAAGCTAGCCTTTGCTTTGGTCACAACTTCTAGGAAGTTAAGGTATTACTTTTAGGCTCATGTCATAAATGTCTTGACAGATCATCCACTAAAGAAGGCAATGAACAAGGTAGAAGTCGCAAGACGACTAATCTAATGGACTGTAGAACTCGGCGAGTTTGATGTCAGGTACCAAACAAGGAGCGCAATAAAAGCACAGGTATTGGCAGATTTCATTACAGAGTTCACTCCCAACCAAGGTGAGCAAGACGGGGAGGGCGAAGCTTAAAGGTGGGTCGTCAATGTGGATGGCTTGTCCACGTTATATGCTGGAGGAATTGGAGTTATACTCAAATCCCCGGAAGGAGATAAGTTGAAATATGCAGCCCGTCTACAATACCAAACCACCAATAATGAAGCAGAATATGAAACTTTCCTTAAAGGGTTGGAATTGGCTAAGTCCTTAGGGGTGGAATCAGTAGTCATCCAAGGGGATTCACAGTTGATTATCAACCAAGTGAATGGAATGTATGAAGCTAAGGAAGATCGGATGAAGAAGTATCTAAGCAGGGTGAAGCAGCTTATCAAAAAATTTAAAGAAGCTAGTTTTGTTCAGCTCCCGAGGGAGGAAAACATGGAAGCAGACGTTTTGGCAAAAGCAGCTTCGGCAGGAGGAGCCATGGACGAGTATGACAAATTCCAGTACGTGCCAAGCATAGATCTTCTAGAGACACAGCAAGTTGAAGGTGAAGAAAATTGGATGACTCCAATATTAATTTATCTCAAAGATGGTAGACTTTCGGAGGACAAGGATGAGGCCAAAAGATTGAGGATCAAAGCTGCCAAGTATGTCCTTATAGACGAAGTACTATATAAAAGGGGCTTCTCTTAGCCTTACTTAAGGAGCTTAGCTCTGGACGAATCAAACTATGTGTTGAGGGAAGTTCGTGAAGGAGCGTGTGGAAACCACTCAGGAGCAAAAGCACTAGTCCATAAAGTCGTCTGTGTAGGTTACTACTGGCCAACTATTCAAGCAGATGCAAAGGCTTACGTCAAGGTGTGTGACCAATGTCAACGTTTCAGTAATGTCCCCAGGTAGCCATCAGAGTATCTCACCCCGATGATGGCCCCATGGCTCTTTGCGTAATGGGGATTAGATATCTTGGGCCCCTTTTCACTTGGAACCAAGTAGATGAAGTTTTTAGTAGTAGGGATTGATTACTTTACTAAGTGGGTGGAAGCAGAACCCCTAGCAAAGATCACATAGTAGAATGTCAAGAATTTCGTTTGGAAGAACATTGTATGCAGGTTTGGGGTGCCTAGGGTATTGATATCAGACAATGGACGGCAATTTGACAACACGCTTTTCAGAGACTTCTGCGAGCACTTTGGAATCAAGAATCATTATTCCTCGCCCTCCCACCCGCAAGCAAATGGTCAAGCAGAAGTGGCAAACTGATATTTGTTGAAAATAATCAAGACTCGGCTTAAGGGGGCAAAGGGAGTATGGCTAGACGAGCTACCAAGAGTTTTATAGGCTTACAGGACGACTGTGAGGACCCTTATAAGGGAAACCCCTTTCAAACTAGCCTATGGAAGTGAAGTAATAATACCTGTAGAAGTGCACATGGCGAACCACAGGGTGATGAAGTATTAGGACGACGATAATGAGAAGCAACTTCTCCTCAACCTTGATCTGATAGACGAAGTAAGGATGAATGCAGAGTAAAGGACTGCGAGGTATAAAAACCTCAAGGCTCGACAATATGATGCAATGGTCAAACCTAGGCGCTTCAACATAGGGGACCTCGTCTTAAAAATGGTCTCTTTGGCAACCAAAAACCCAGCCCATGGGAAATTGGGACCTAATTGGGAAGGACCTTACAGGGTTATCAATTGCAAAAGACAATGTATTACTTGGAAGCCTTGGACGGGAGAAAGTTGGAGCACCCTTGGAATGTTGAGCATCTAAGAAGATACTATCAGTAAGATATCAGCCAAGACGAGATCATCCAAGATGTTGTCACTCTGGACGAGCTAAAGTTTGTGTTACTTTTTGTTACGTGTTCGTTATTAACATTATTGTTGTATTTTAATTCCCTAAAGGTGTATTAGTTTTTAAACTATGCACTATGAACTATGGACGAAGTCATAGACTTAAATCATTTGTTTGTATTTATAATTCCCTAAAAGGCACTAGCTTCTAAGCATATGCCATACTTGTGGACGATGTTTATGTTATGAATATGTAGTTTGGATTTCCAATGTATGTGATGCATAAATCTAATCTCCATAATTTCATCTACAAGAAGGCTAAGGCTCAAGACGAGTAAAATCTCTTGACGCAAGGATGTAACGTCTATTAAGCTTTCCTTAAAATAAGGATAAAGCAAAGAAAAATAAGTTTAAGGCACATTCGTCTAAACAATGGACGAGATAAAGCTTGAAGCGTATTCATCCAGCCCATGGACGAGGAAATGCATGCACATGAGAATACATAAAAGTCCATGGATAAGTATCCAGCCAAAACAACCCAATCTCTGGACGGTTAAAGCTAGCAAAAGCCCATTCATAAACTTGCAAAATTTAAAGAATGGAGAAAATGTTGAACATGAGGAGTCTATATCAACATGGACAAGCTATGTGCCTCCATGGGTGGATGGACCACATTTAAACCAAGTATAACATAGATGATATAAATGAAGAAAAATCCGTCCATACAATACATGTTCAATAAAAATGAGTGATGGAAATAAACATTCATTCATAAAAGTTTAGAGAAAGGTAGACGACCACTGTTCAAAAACCCTTATGAAGTAAAGCTTGAAAAAGCAATTGTTTGGAAGCTTGTCCTAAAAATTGTAGACGAGTGAAATGTACTTGAACAATTTCAAATGGTCCTAAACAATGGACCTCATAAAATAGACAAAGGGAAACTAAGACTAAAATTTTATATCTTCACTGTGGGGGGTCATCTCTGACGTTAGGCTTGTCTTGAATAGGCTGAGTGGTGGCATTGTCTTAAATATTGACATCTTCAGAACTCGTCTGGAGGAGTGAGCTTGCAGCACCAAGGTTAAGCTTGATGGAGCTAAAGTCAACTTCAGGGAAGTTTTCTATAGCGTCAATACGAAAATCTTCAAAGCCAACTACATAGTTGGTGTCCAACAGATCACTGAACTGTTTGGAAGCTCTAAACTCCACCACTGCGTCCTCTTTGGCCTTCTTAAGAAGAGTGCTCAGCTCATCATTCCTTTTCTGAAGATGGTCAAGACGAGTGTCCTTCTCAACGATGTCAGCTTTAAGCTCTCCGACGAGGTTCTGCAATTCCTTGGCCTCGTCTGTAGCCTTGGCTGCCACTTCAGCCCAACCCTTGTAGTCATTCTTGACCTCCTGGATCCTCGTCTCAAGCAAAATCCTCGTCTTATCCATCTCCGTGGTCTGCCAAGACGCAGCAATAAACTTAGACATTGCCTACACAAATGATTAGAAATTTTGTTAAAAACAAAATATGTATATATGTATTACTATTACAAGACGAGGTAAAAATGATCACATACCTTGAAAAGATCATGAACACCAGAGTGCTCAAACTCCTTCAAGGACATGTCATAGCACGCTGCCACGTCCTCATCAGTCACAGCTTTCTCAAACCTTTCCCAGGCCAAATCCTTGTTTTCAATAAGGTTCATAGGAATTCTTTGAGAAGGTTGAGACGAGGCAGGCACAGTAGTTTTGGACGAAGGATCTCTGGCAGGTTCAGTATCTACGTCATGGATTTGGATGGACGGCTGCAGAAAGGTAGGAAGAACAGGAAGACTAGGCTTGACAACCCCAGGCTTGGACGACCTATGTTTTGCCCTTTTCTCCTTGCGACGACTTGGAAGATTTTCCAAGTCAATTGCCTTTGACAAATTTTTTCTCTTGTCCCCCACAGCAGGACGAGGTTGAGATTGAGCTCTAGGCCTAGTTACCTCGTCCACCACTTCCTTTCCTTTATTCTCCTTCATGGTTGCCATCCCTAAAGGAAAAATATTGAAGTTTAGCTAAAGAGTAACTCAAATAATACTCGAATAAATTCTAAGTAAAAAAGAAAACTCACGTTTGTGAACAGTGAGCTCATGGGCTATAGCTTCAACAGATGGCTCAGAACCGAGTCCCCACGTGGCAAGACGTTGAAGGGTCACCAGCGAATGAAAGCTCCTATCAACGTATAGACGAGCTCTATGGACGCGATCACGATGAAATTTACTTAAAGATGGTCGTCTAACAGTTGAAAAAGAAAGAAGAGAGAAAAAGGTTAGACGATTATAAATAAAAGATAAAAACACTATATATATAAAATAAAAAAAATAAAAAAAAAAAGAGGAAAAAACATACCTTTAGGACGAAGGTTGCCTAATTCTCCAGTATATGGGGTAAATGGATCCCTACCAACCTCAACAGGGTGCCTAGACTAGAAACCAAAGACGAAGAAAAACTCTGTCTTCTAGTTTCTGTCAGACATTACCAATGACTTAATTAATCTACAATCTTTGCCCCTGGCTGTAAATTAGTAAAAGCCAAGGGATTGGTTAATCTCTGAGGGTTTGTAACAGAAGAGGAACTTGTCCACAGTGAGGGGACGATCCCCTTCAAATACCTCCCTCCACAAAACTTGCATAGAGACAACTAGTCTCCATACGTTGGGGTTAAACTGACACACTCCTAAACCTAACCTAGTAAGTAATTCCCTAGCAAAAGCATTAAGGGGTAACCTGAGTCCCCCTAAAAGATAAGCCTTATAGACGCCTATTCCAAAACGAGGGTTGCAGCACCACTCCCCACAGACGGCTAACCTAGGGTTAAGGTCGTCTGGAATTTGGTACCAACTTCTAAGTGCAGCAAGTCTCCTTTCATTTGTTTTGGAAGGGATACCTACAGCACAACTATACACCGTCTCTACCTCGTCTAAAGGAGTGAGAGGAACACTCGTTAAGGTGCCAGCTCGGGACCCAGAAGCTGCCCTTGTCCTAAGCTGTTCCTAAAGGACCTCTAATGGAACCCTAGGGATGCCGGATGTGTATTCCTCGTCCGTAGTGTTCCCCCCACTACTGCTAGTACTACTACCACTACTACTAGAACTGTAACTAGTTGTATCATGGTACTTGTCTATGGCCTTATCAATACTATTGCTAGATAAGGAAACAACAATTTCAGACATTTTGAAGAAAACTTAAAACCTAAAGATGAGGATGAAGAGAATACCTGGATCTAGACGAAGGGAGACTATAGACACGGAAAAACTTTTAGACGAGGCACTAGACGACAAATGTCAAGGAAGAAAATTTCAAAAATATGAAGGGTAGGAAAGGAATTCTACTATTTATAGGCAGTGGAATTTGGCATCTAAAACGACATGACCAACCAAAAAATGACACGTGGCATACTCCTTGAAAAAGTGAATCAACACGACTAGTCACCAATGAGATCATAACAAGTGGCACACCTAACCGCTGACATAAGGACACATGTCCAAAGAATAGCATTAGGCTATACAATACTCTGGACGACTCTTGGAAAAGAGGGCAACTGATGGTGAGCTGAGAATTGAACCAACTCCAAACTCGTCCATAAGAGTCATCCAAGTCAAGTAGATAAGAATGAACATCCTTTATAGGACGGTCGTCTATGGGCATAACGGTCGTCCATGAGGCAAGCGCATGGACGACCCCCGACACTTGGAAAATTCCATAGAGATTTATCTACAAGAGCTAGTAAATTGAACCACATGTTATTATTTCAAGGCATGAGTAAAATCTTGGTTTATTGCTATAACTTCCGACTTAATACTTAACTTCCAACGACAGTTATAGAAAAAGATAAAATATTCTAACTCCTATAGCAGTTGTAGAAGTTAACCTTGAACCCTCTGACCTCCTCAAATATAGGGGAAGTTACGAGACAAGTGACCGCTTCAAGAGCACACTATATAAACGCTCATTCACAACAAATGAAGGTAAGTTTTTTAGACAACTCCCAAAAAGTTGGAACTCCAGAATTTAAGAGGGAAACTAACTTAAGCATCGGAGAGTTCTTGGCCAATTAGCCCTGGTCTCCTTTGATTGTTTGTTTTTCTTTTCAGGCCTTTTAAACAATTATTAGATCATTGAAGCCCGGAGCATTTAGCCTACTGATTTTTTGTACATCATCATCTTACTCCCCCATCTAATCCGAGAAAAAGAAAAAGAAGAAAAAAAGAAGCTATTAGCTACTATGAGCTTTAAAATTCTTGCACTATTTGTATATTTTTCATGTTTCAGTTTTTACTTTTTTTGCACAAAGACTTTATTTTCCTCAATTTTTTTTTTTCAATTC
This sequence comes from Quercus tomentella, assembly GCA_028535165.1. Lineage (NCBI taxonomy): Eukaryota > Viridiplantae > Streptophyta > Magnoliopsida > Fagales > Fagaceae > Quercus > Quercus tomentella. The sequence goes on from JAPQVY010000156.1 coordinate 46,426,911, forward strand.
ATCACCATCTCTTCATTGAGAAAGATACGTTTCCTTTGATATTGTTTTAATTATTACTTTGTTTTTTTATAGTATTTTCCTTTTCTTTGAACTAATCTTATATTTTTGATTTAATCTCCTATTATCTATTTCTTTCTTATAACTCTTATCTCTCTTTTCCAAGTCCTTCCCATAACTCCATCAATTTCCTCTAATTTTATCTTACTCTACACCATCTCCTCTTTAAGAACCTTTGAGCACGCACAATGCGGGTGCATAGAGGCTAGTGTGTGTGCGTGTGTATGTGTGTGTATATATAATTTCAAGTCAGGGGGTTCAATTGAACCCCCTAAACAAAGAGTAGCGCTGCCCATGCTGTATTTGCTTCAACAAAAATTGATATTTGAAAAATTTTCCACATTTATAGGTGTTTCGAGCAACGAAAAATATTACTCAATCGGAAATTGTTTTTGTAGGAGAGAGAGAGAGAGAGAGAGAGTTGATTTGAATCATATGATAGACATTCTTATGGTTTAAGAGGAGGGTCATTCTATGGTACACATGTTGTTGTTGTTGTTTTTTTTTTTTTTGGGGAACCGTACTGACTAAGATTTGGACCATAGATTTTACCTTTTTTTTTTTAAGACATAGATTTCACCTGTTTTAATCCTGACCATTTATTTATTTTTAATGAAAAACTAGTTACCGGTCATGCAGATATTGTAAAAAAGCAAAAAGAATAATAAAAAAGAAGAAGGCAAAACTACACTGTTGATGCCTAAAATTTACTCTGTGAGCACAATTGGTCCCTCAAGTTCCAAATGAGCACTATTGGTCCCTTAAATTTAAAATATGAATGTTGTTAGTTCTTTTGTTAATTGTCGTTAGTATCATTGTTTGTGTGGCTAATGGAACAATGACGTGGTATCTTTTTACTGACATTGAAATTTATTTTTATTAAAAAGAAGAAAAATAGATTTTACATGTATTATGCCATGTAAATTAACTTTAAAATAAATTTATACGCACATGTTTTAATTAATTCATTCATTCATCATTATGTTAAAAACTTAAAAATAAAATTCTCCCTTTACCTCTCTCATCTCCTTCTGCCATCTGTTGACAATGCCCAAAATCAAACTCTAAGCTAGTTGGTTCATTTGAACGATACCAGAGATTATCTTTTTAGTCAGCAGTTAATATTTCAATTTCAAATTATCTTCTCAAATCTGAATGAAATCTAAGTCTCCCTTTTAATTTCAATTTCATTGGGTTTCTAATATAAATCTAACCTTAATCTTCATATCAAATCCAAATCTAAGGATCTATTTGGATACCGCTTATTTTGCTGAAACTGAAAACTTATTACTGAAAATACTGTAGATAAATGTAAAAGTTAGTTGAAATAGTACAATGGGGCCCATGAATAGTACCCAAAAGTGCAGTATCTAAGGATCTGTTTGGATACCGCTTATTTAGCTGAAACTGAAAACTTATTGCTAACTTATTGCTAAAAGTACTGTAAATAAAGGTAAAAGTTAGTTGAAATAGTATAATGGGTCCATGAATAGTATCAAAAAGTACAGTGGGGCCTATGAATAGTACAAAAATAAGCTGAATAGTGAAATAATTTATAATTTTTATTACTTCCCAAACGCACACTAAGTGTTCACAAGGCATGATGAAGCCATATGGAAAAAGAAGAAAGAGGAACAGCTCTGTACATAGGCATATACATCCAAATTCAGGCCCTATTTGTACTAAAGTACCGCAATTGTTTCAGATACAATTGCTTCAACAACAACAACAACAACAACAACAACAACAAAAATAGAAAGAGGATTCAATGATAGTTAAGGACTAAAATTGAAAACCAGGAATGGTGTTTGAAAGTTCAAATTGAATAGTCGGCTTACATTTAAATTTTGAAAGTTTTTATTTCAAATCCTATTTTTTAAAACTAAAATCTGACCTGTAAATTATAATTAAAAAAAAAAAATAGTTGCCAGGCCATTTTTGTAAAACATTTGTAGTAAAAAAATGCTACATCATTGTTCCGTTAGCTACATAGGCAATAACACTAACGACTGTTAACAAAAGGACTAACAGCACTCACGTTTTAAATTTGAGGGACTAATAGTGCTCACTTGAAACTTGAGGGACCAACTGCGTTCATAGGGTAAATTGTAGGGACCAATAGAATAGTTTCACCAAAAAAAAAAAAAAAACTCTCTTTTTTCTCTAGCTTTCTCTCCCAATCTACTTCTCTCCCTTACGAGTGCGATGGCTTGCAGTTAGGTTTCTCACTTCTCAGACAAATCAGACTGATTGTTTTCTCTCTTGCAAAAGGTATGGATCAAAAGGATAAAAACCTAACTTAATGCAAGTTGTGAAATCTCTAAATTAATTGCTTAGCATGTTTTTTTCCCCTAATTTCATCTGGCCATTGCTCTCTCTCTCTCTCTCTTTGATATGATTCATTATGCTTCAATTAATGAAAATTTCAGATTATGTTTCCAAATTGAGAAATTTTCATGAGTGTTTTTAGTCATCTTAATATGATAGGGACAATGAATATAACACGGTACCAATTTGCCTCTGTATTGTGGAATGTTTTTCAAATGTGTCTCTACCCATCATTGTGGTATGATTTTTATTCAGAAATTTTGGAACAAGCCAAAATTTTGAGATGCCCTTCAACACAAACTACCTAAAACATGAATTAGTTCAATTGAAAGAGAAGAAAAAACCAAATGAGTTTATATATAGTTCAAAAAAAAAAAATCATCAGTTCATGAATTGATTTATTATTAAGAAAACACTCGGTACATGAATTAGTTTAAATAGGGGTGGCAATTCATGTTTGCGTGTCGGGTTCGTGTCATGTCGACTCATGAGTATCCGACTATATGGACCCTAACTTGACATGTTTATTAGATAGGTCATGATTCCTCAATCCTAACATAACTCATTTATTAAATGGATCAGTCGTGTCGACCTGTTTATCAAATTTTATCAAAACGAAAAAAAAAAAAATTAATTTTAATATTAACCAAATTGATATGAATTATGAAAAACCAAACAAATAAATATTTTTAATATAAAATTTACAACTAACGAGTAACTGCATCACAAATAATCATTCAAAACTAAAGCATATCTCAATATCACAAATATTCAATCCTAATATGTCAAAAAAAATAAACCACAACAACTAATAAGTTTATATACCTAGGGTGTAAAGGGTATATTGGTAAAATGTCACTTAATTAAATGGGTCAGACAAGTCAAACGAGTTTCATGTGATGGACACTAACCCAACCCGTTTATTAAATAGGTCAGTCGTGTCAACCCGAAGAATACAAACCCATTAAGCTTTAACCCATAACCTACTAATTTCATGTCATGTCGTGTCGAGTTTGTAGGTCGTGTCCAATTTTGCCACCCCTAAGTTTAAATATACTTCCACATTTTGGACTTTTTCTGGTGGGGACTAAATACTGGGGTGTTAGTTGCTAGAAAATGTAAATTGGATATGAATTGTTAAGGGATAGAGTATTAAGAGGTATTAGACTACCTTGTTGATTGGAATCAGAAGAGATGCAAGAGGTATTAAGCCATAACAAATACTTGTGCAATTACAAAAAATTTTGTTATTTGGAGCAATTAATGCTCTTTGAAAAAGGGGAAAAAGTTGGCGGATATATAATGATATGTTTGGTAAGAGAATTTAATGGCATAGTTATAAATAAATTAAAAATAGTGAACTTTATATATTTGTCCAAATTCTTCTATCTCTTAAAAAGGGGCTTATCTATATCACAAAAAGAAAATTTAATGCTTTAAATTTGAAACTTATCATTATAAAAATAAAGGTACATCAGTACATAAGCTCTATTCCCTTATCATTAATAAAAAAATTAAAAAGTAATTTACCGATTCTACACATTACTTTTTTTAATTTTTTTAATAAAAAAATCTCAAAAATAGAAATGGTCTCTCAAATTTGTTTTCAGTATTTTGAAAATTATTCTTAAATGTGGGAGCCAAACACGTTTAATTTCAATTTTTTGAAAAATGTTTCATATTGTTTTGAAAACAAAAACAAAAATTCTCCTATCAAACAGGTTCTAAGCATTTTTCTCTTGGTGGAAGTAATTTTGTTTTTATTTTGAAAACAATGTGAAAATAGTTTTTGAAAAACTAAATGTGAAAGTAGTTTTCAGATAATAATTTTTACATTATACTTGTTTGACTCTCATTTTTAAAACAACTTTCAAAATAGTGAAAAAAATGATGTTTGGGAGGCTGTGGGGGCTTGGGCCAGGATGATTGGGAACGATCCATTTAACCAAGGCCCAAGGCCGGTCCAGGTAGCAAAGGCTACCCCAGGAAACCGAAGGTGGCCTAACATTGTAGGGATAGGCCCAGCCCAACAACAGGTATGCAAGGATCTAAAGATTGTCGTTTGGGGAATCCCACCGTGTGCAGGCTAGGCTAGGCCCAAAATCAACTAACAAGCCCGTGGGAGAGTGATGAGGAAATGGTTAAATTCAAGTTGGTCCCCAAGTACTGTTAGTGCCTTTAGGGAGTTCGTTGTCGAACGCTATTTGATGTTTGGAAAAAGTTTCAAGAGAACCTCAAAATGAATAATTTTTCCTTGAGATTCTGGGCGGAAGTGGGATTGCATGGGAACTGATGAAAAAGTAATAATTTAAACCCCCACTAAGGAGAGACTATAAGAGAAGTGAGGACAGATAGTAGGGGGTTTGAAAGAAAAAAGGGGGAGAAGAGAGACAAGGAAGAAGGGAGAGGGTAAGTTGAGAGAAAAAGAGAAGAAAAATCAGAGGGTATGTGAGAATTGGGCTAAGAACCAAAAAGATAAAGGGGATTAAGCTGTCAAGGCAGCATTTGAGGCAACAACCAGTAGGAGTGTGAGGAAACCCATGAACAAATAAATTGAGAGCCCAAATCCTTTATCCCAGAAAGCATCATTCCCAAGTTTGGGCACCATAGAGGCCATTTTCTACTTTTGATAATAAAAAAAAAGTAGAAGTAACATGTAGATTACATTTAAAAAAAAAAAAAAAGGATAATGATAAGATCCAAAAGAATCAAAACTAAAGCATGGTTAAAAAAAAAAAAAGAGCTCATATATTTTATTTTATTTTTTATAATGATAAGCTTCAAAATTTAAGTGTGTGAATTTTTGGTGATAAAGATAAATTCCTAATTTTTTTTTTAAAACCAAAAAAATGTAAATTTTTTTTTTTTTTTTAGAATCATAAATTCCTAAATTCAAGAGATAAAAGAGTCGAGGCAAATGTGTGAGGTCCATTGTTTTAAATTTATTTACAATTATGTCATTAAAAACACTTTTTGTATCGAGAAAATATCTTCTCAACTGTTTTTATTTTTTATTTTTGAACTATGAAAATAAAAAATAAATTTTTGAAAGAGAAATGGTACATCCACAATATTTTCACAACAAATCATAGGTGATTAGTTGTTATTGGTTTTAATTTGAATCCACTACTTATATTACTTTTTTTCCCACCTATAATAACTACTAAGAACCTACCATCTAGGATTTGTTGTGAAAATGTTGTAGACATGACTTTTTTTTTTTTTTTTTTTTTTAACTATATTTAGAAACCATCATTCAAATAATAGATTCAAGTGTTAGACCACCCTATAAAAAAAAGTGTGGGACCATCATTTTTTGGTTTTCAAAACAAAAAAAATATATTTAAATCCTTTTACCAAACAGGCTTGGACACCCATAAATAGAAAACCAAAAAAAAAAAAAAATTATACTTAATAAAAGGACATTAATTAACAGAAGATTTATTTGGAAAATAATAATAAATAGTATTATGCCCGTGCAATGCACGGCTTAATAAAAAAAATTATATATTAATTAAAATTTATATTCTTTATAATATAATTTAATTTGATAACAAATTAAATAGTAAATTTTAAAAATTATGGCAAGTTTTAAATTTCTAGAAGCTCTTAGTAGTAAAATTGTAATTTATATATATATATATATATGGCACTTAAAAATATTTCCATTATACTTGCTAACATGTAGAGTAGTAGTAGTACTAATCATATATAAATCTCTTGCATATATAACCAAACAAAAAATTCCATAAATTACAAAAAAAAAAAAAAAAATCCATAAATTACAAAAATAAAGTATCTAAACTGCAATGTAAATGTAAAATTTTACCTATAAATTACCAGTCATAGCCATTTTAATGTTGCCATAAGTGAGGAAATAATCAGCATAATCATTTAAGAACACCAAATCAAAAAATAATATCAATAATTAAAAAAAGATGAATTGCATTATCTAGACTTTTTTAATAAAAAAATAGTCATAGGATTTAAGTAATAATTGAACTACGTTAATAGAAAAATAGAAACACAATAAAATAAAATAAAAAAGATAGCTCTTCTCACATAAACCTCCTAATTTCATATTGTAGATGAGTTCCATCCCAAATAGAATCGGTGATAAAATTTCATGTATATATGACCAAACTAAATATTCCATAAATTACAAAAAAAGAAAGAAGTATCTAGAGCTTCTAGGGTACCACACTCAAAATAATTTCAAAAATAGAGAAATAAAGGTACATAAAGAGAAAAGAAATATTGTATTGCAATGTAAATGTAAAAGTTTACATATGAATTACCCGTGTCAAGCCATTTTGATATTGCCATTAGTTTGGAAATTATCTGTACAATCTGATGGTGAACCAAAAATTGGACTATCTCTAGTTCGTCCATAGTGTCGTCCAAGTCTAGAAAGGTTGTCCCAATACAAGAAGGTCGTCCAAGTGCAAGAAGGTTGTCCAGCATAGAAACACCTGGACGACCTCCCAACACTTAGAAATTCTCAGAGAAAATCTCTATCCAAAAGCTTACGATTTGGACCACTTTCTACTATTTTGAAGTATGAGCAAAATCCTTATTTATCGCTCCAACTTCCTACTAAGTTCTTAACTTCTGATAGAAGTTGTAGAAGTTAAGTCTAAACCTTCTAACTTCCATCCACGTTGAGGAAGTTACTAAACAAGTAACCACTCCAAAACTCACTATAAAAGGACTCAGCCATATAAAATGAAAGTAAGTTTTCACCACTCCTAAAGTTGGAATTCTTGAGTTCTAGAGAAAAAACTAACTTAAGCATTGGAGGGTTCTTGGTCGGTTTACCCCGGTCACCTTTTATCTTGTGTTTTTTTCTTTTCAGGCCTTCCAAGCAACCACAAGCCCATTGAAGCCCAGAGCATTCAGCTTACTGATTTTCTGGCATCATCACAATCAATTAAGAACACCAAATTAACAAACTATATCAATAATTAAGATGAACTGCATTTTAAAATACTTTAAAAAATCATAGAATTTAAGCAATAATTGAACTAAGTCAATAAAAAAGAAAAGAAAAAAGGCAATGAATAAAAAATAAAAAGAAGATAGTTGTTAAGAATAGAGATGAAAAAATTAGATTAAACATATACATAGTAGAAGAAGAGATGAATAGAGGGGAAAAAAAAAAAAAACCACATGGTACTATGGATTATTTGATATATATATATATATATATATATATATATATATATATATCCACTCCACATAAATGAAGTTGACATGAACAAAAAGTTTAATGTTAGTCTAATTTGTGGAGGTGTGAAGTTAAAATCTAAATCTTAGAAGCCTCACAAAAAGAAACCATCAAATATGTACAGTAGCAAAAGTTAAGAAAATCCTAAGAACCATATTCGAGCTCATCAATAACTAACAGATTCAATGCCTTAGGAATCAAAAAAAACCCCACAATTCAAATTTGTGAGTTTTGCACAGCCTAGACTTTCACATAAACTTCATTCTGTTAAATTATAAACATAAATTATCGTAGCTTTTAGATTGAGGAAGATAGAAATTTACCTTATAAATAAGGAAAAAAAAATTGAAGAGAGGGATGTACTGCAACATGTCGTGTATATAGAATGAAAGTCTGAAACTAATACTTCTTTCTCGCAATTTAATTTATAAGCTAGATCTAAATGACTACATTTCCCTCTACAAAAAAAAGAAAAAAGAAAAAAAGAAAAAAAAATACTACATTTCCTTGTAGCAATGGAATTGATTTACATATCATGATATCAAAATCCAATAATTGGTCTACTTTAAATAGTGCTATATTTACATGTAAGAAAAGTAGAGTTCCAGTTAAACTCTATTATATAAAATCCCATTAAGAAGATGATATTTGATTAGAAGAAAAAGATAATGTAATTTTAGAATATGTATTATAGGTAACTAGCTTTTGAGCACACGCTCACGCGCGTGCTCAAAGACTCTTCTATTTTTTGGGTAAATTTTAATAATTTTTTGATCTCTTACACAAAATGCACTAAAAAATTAAACATGTGACTCTAGGCTTACTAAACTTAGGAAGGCACTTCCCAAATCCAACTCCCACAATACATTCTAACATATAATTAGATCCAGACAACATGAAATAATTACCTCTAGAGATGATGTTGCTCTGTTAGGAATGTAGACTCCATAATGAACTTTAGCAGCTGGGTTGTCAACATGAAGGGACTTCAAAATGGTGGCATATCATTTGTAGCACGGACTTCAGGTCCCCTACCCGTTGATTGCAACCTTTTATCCTAAAAACAGAAAACAACGTTCATTACAAAGGCTACATACAAAAATAGTTGTTGCTATGGAGGATAGGGATAGAGGGAGAACATTATAACTACTTAATGATAATGGGTGGTGTCGGGGAGAAACACCTTGGGGAGTTTCTTTGAGTAATTAATATAACATATAGAGACACATTTTAACCCAAAAGGCCTAAGCCCTAATGGGTATGTGCTCAATTATGTTATATTAATCACTCATTCTTCTCATCTTTATTCAATGTGGGACTTCACTCACACGTGTAATCCAACAATCTCCCCCTCACGTGTGAGTCTACCTCTCTATGGGCTGCAAGACCTCTCTGTGGGCTATGAACAAGTCCTTCTCACTCCCCCTTGCCTAATGGGCTTTTCACTTCATCAGCGCATCATCCATGGGTCTCTCGTACGCCATCCATGGGAACCATGTGTCAACCCGCACGCACATCCATGGGAACCCCGTACGTCCTTGTCCATGGGAACCTCGCACCACACCATTATTTAGCACCATTAGCAATATTCCTTTGTTGGGCTTTTTTTCTTTTTTCTTCCCCAGGATCTTTATGTGTGGGCCGTTAAGGCTTTCTCTGTCCCCGCTGGGTAGGGACCATGAACACCTCACCACCTTCGCCGCACACCACCATGGGCTCTGATACCACTTGGTAGGGAGATAAATACCTTGGAGAGCTTCCTTGAGTAATTAATATAACATATAGAGACACATTTTAACCCAAAAGGCCTAAGCCCCAATGGGTATGTGCTCAATTATGTTATATTAATCACTCATTCTTCTCATCTTTATTCAATGTGGGACTTCACTCACACGTGTAACCCAACAGGTGGAAGTTTGAAGTTGTGTTCGTGAGAATTTGTAGGCGGATTTTTTTTTTAAGTGAAAGTTCACCGTAGTTTATCTTATCCAATTGTTAACTTTTTTTTTTTTTTGCTAGCAATATCAGTGGTTAGTTAAGGAATAAGAAAGAAATTTGAACAATTAAATTTTTTTTAATCTATACTACAATTAAATTTTTTTGTTAACTTGTGATTGTGGGAGAGTGGTAGTTTTATTTGAAATTTTAGCATATTTTACTTGAGTTTTTAAATGTGAAGTTCTCTAAAACTTGTACTGTTTTGAAACTTTGAATTTGAAAAAAAAGAAAAAAAGGGGAGTGTTTGGGGTAGTTTTTTTTCTATAAAACGTAGGATATATATATATATATATATATATTCTTCCAAATAGGAACGTGGTAGATAATTTTTTTGATACAACGTGGCTTTTTTCATTAGGTTTATTTATTTATTTATTTATTTTTTTAATTTTTATCAATTTAAGATTTTAAACCATTTCTTTTGATTTAGAGATAAATATAAGTTTATATTAAATTAAGGGCATTTCATTAGTTGTGTTTTTTTTTTAAAGAATAAAATATTAGAAAAGTGTGTTAGAATTAGTAGGTTAGTGGGAGTGTTCCTATTTTATAGGCAATGTTTTTTCAAATTTATCTAAAATTTAGGACTTTTTAAATTGGTAATTTTATATGTCTAACCCTACTATTTAAGTTTTACAAACTGATAAATTTGAGGGTATTTTGGGTATCAAAATTGAGGAATCCAAACAGAGAAAGTCCCTTAAATAATAGTATAGATTAAGTTGTATCAATTATTTAAATTTTTTTTCTTTCTTAATTGTGTTTATCTAAATATTAAAAAGAAAAAAGGAAAAAAAGGAAAAAAGAAGAACAACAAATTGACAAACAGTAGAATTCAAAAAATGGAGAAAAAAGAAGAAGAATAATTTTAATTTTTTTTAAAAAAGAAGAAGAACAAATTGACAAACCGTGGAAACCAAAAATTGGGGGAAAAAAGAAGAATAAATTTTTTTTTTTTAATGGATGAGAAGAAGTTAAGTTGATATTAAACTATTAAGTTTTTGTGTCAATTAAACTTTATCCAAACAAGTGATTTCAAATTAAAATTTTTATCAACTTATAAATGGTAGGAGAAAAAGATAAGAACAAAAAAAAAAAAAATTATATATATATTTTAAAAAAATCTATAAAATTTTTTGCAACTTAGTAAAGCCACTTGATGCAATCACATTTTCTAAGTCCAACTTTTATTATATAGTATATAATATAATATGATATGATTTAAATTGATATACTATTTTTAAAGTTATTTGGCATCTAGTTTTTATTATATTTAAAAAAAATGTGTTTTGAAAACATGAAAAAAAAAAAAAAAAAAAAAAAAAAGAAGATATTTTGACCAAAAAAAATAACGGGATAAGGATTGTTTTGAAAGAGTGGGAAGCGTTTTGAAATATGAGCCAAAATTGAGGGCTAAAACTGGTAATAAAACTAAAGAAAAAAGGGGTCTAATAAGCAATATTGTAACTTTTGAAGCCCCGCCACCAATCCATACGTACATTCACATCGTGGCTTCACTTTTCAGTTGAGATTCTTTTGCTTTTGCTTTTTCTCTCTCTCACTCTCAACTCTCAACTCTCAACTCTCAACAACCACCACCCCAGTAGTTCACATAGGCCCAACACAACACCACAACACAGCACGTAGAGATTGTATTCTACTAGGATTCTATTTCTTGTTGTATCTTCCGATTCCTGTCGTACTTGTTTGGGGCAAACGTCCAGAACTCCTCATCTCAGGTCTCTTCATCTCCTTTACATTCCGAAATCATCGGTAACCATCATTTTCTGTTTTTGTTTTTGTTTTTGCCCAATGTAGTAATAATCTCTGTAAATCTCTCTCCATTTCGCTTCGTTATCTTGTGTAAACACCTCTTATTTGATCCCCATTGTTGTCCTATTAGTGTTTGTGTATTTGGGTAACAAATAAGATTATGATCCATGCAAGTTATTTAGATTGTGAGTGCACACTTTCTGCCCACTATTTTTTACTCCAATAATTCTAGAGTTCGTCTATGTTCACAACAAGGGTGTTGTGAAAATGTCGTGAGATTTGATTTTGTGTTCTTATAATTCTAGGGACACATCTACCGTGAGTGGTGGACGCTTCCTGTTCACTGTATTTTACACAATAATTTCTAGAGTTCTTCTACGGACACAACAAACTTTCACAATAGGCTAAGTTGTAAAAAAAAATTTCTAGGACTCACCACAACTCAAAACAAGGGTGTTGTGAAAACGTTATGAGATTTTTGTTGTGCTCTTAGTGTTTCTCATAATTCTAGGGACACCCAATTTCACAATATACTAATGTGGTCAATTTTGCATGATGGACGGACACTATTTGTCCAGTCCTGTTTACATGGACTCACCACTTTCAGATTTTGGTTGGCCACTCATAGTTTTTGACCACATTTGCATGTTGTGAAATTGGGTATGTTGTAGTATTGTTGTTTTTTATATGGGACCACCACTTGACTACTTCAGCATGTTGTGAAATGTGGGGTGAAATTGGGTGTGTTCTTAATATTGTTGAAGAAACTATGTTTTTGGTATCTTACTTGAGAGTATTCCTTTTCAGCTCTTTCTTTTTTAATATTCTGTTTACCTGGCTAAAAGGAAGTGGAAATCGAAAATATGGAAATAAAGACTATCTGTAGTGTAAAAATCAATCACGTTGCCTTCATTTGTCATCCTTCTTCCAAAATCCAACGCTATTTTTATTTGCTTGGTTCAGATGAAGGAAAGAAAGGAAATTTCTTGGTTCAAATGTAGCCTACACAACACCATTTTGGTTAATTCACCAATAATATATTTTTCTTGGCTGTGGTTGAATGCTTATCTGGATTCTCATCAGTGATATACTTACACATTTTTAACAAGAAAATTAATCTATGTTCTCTTCAGATTCTTTTTTTCAGACTATATTATAATTGAATTTTATGCACATAAAATTGTGTTGATTCCATTTTGAAAGATGGGTTAAAACTAATATATGTATTCCATTGGATGTCGTGTTTAAGTAATAGAATTGCTTAAGAACATGATACTAATCTCCAATGATAACTATGAAAACATTGTTTGATATTGTAACTAACTAGTTCAGGGTGCCACTTCCATTGGAGCAGTCATTGGTTGTTATACATGACCAACTATTTCAAATTGTAGAGCGTAGTGAGCACATTCATTTGTATGCACTAAATCACCATTTTCCTCATTAATGCACATTTTGTTATGTCTTTCCTTGTATTTCCACCCATTTTGTCTGCACATTTCCATTCTGCACCAATGCTCTGCACATGCTATGTATCATCAACTAGAGTTTATCTTATTTTTGTTTAATTTTGCAGTATATTCTACAATGTGCAATGCTAGATATATGGCCATATTTTACAATATTCTTCATGTTGCTCGCACACTGTATATGTTATTTTACACTGTTTGAAATTACATATAATCTACAATTTGATTTCTCATGGCTGCTGTTGGATGTGGAATTATTTTTTGTCATGGGATTAAGAATCTCTAGTTTTTTTTTAATTTTTAATTTTTTAATTTTATGCTTTGTATGGTACCATATTATAATTGACACTTAAAAAAATAAAAAATAAAAAATAAAAATCTGGAACCTAGTTGACAGCTTTAATATAACTATTCAGTGCACTCTTTGGCAGGTAATCCAGGTATTGAAGTAGTAAAGGTCAAATGGAGTACCCACAGGCACAAACTGGACAAGTTCCTATGGAGACCAATTTGCAAGAGAATCAACATTGGCCACTTTCAGGGAAGCCATATTTTGATGTCGTTCTTGCAAAATCACATGTCAAACCCTTGTATCAAATGGTAAGTATTCCCTTTGATTATCTGCAATCCTATTTTCATTTATTTGGATCTTCAAACTGAAAATAAAAATAGAATGGAAATGAAGAGGTGGACTATCTTCCACTTTCATTTTAATATTACTAGAATCTTGATTCGGTTCCCAACCTACCCATATGTTCTCCAACTTCTTGTTAACTCCCCACCCTCCATAAGATCAGGTGAGATCAATAAGTGGAATGTTGGAAGTTTTGGATGTCTCAGACTAATTAGCATTTATGTTAAATTACAATTTAGTATTTAACCTCTTTTGTTTTGGCCCTATCACAATTTAGGCACCAAGGTGAGAGCCTTGGCCCCCCTCCGCTCCCCCACCCCCCACCCCCTTTTTTTTTTTTTTTTTTTAATAGAAGGTTGTTGTAAAACCTATCATTAGATTATTAATTTTAAAAGCATGTTATGAAACCTATTGTTATATAAATTAATTTACAAAAGTTTGTTGTAAAAATTATTGTTATATTAATTAATTAATGGTAGAAGCTTGTTGTAAAACCTATTGTTGGAATAACTAATAGAGCCTAAACTATGTTAATTAATCATTTGATAGACCTAATTTCTCATGCAACACATAAAAACACTTTCTTATAATATTTTAATACACTAGGTACATTTGATTTATCTTCTCTATGTATGATAAATATATTTAGTATATGGCTCCTTGCTTCACTCAAGCTAGTGCCTTTTTGTCACTTCATGCCATGGGCAATACAAGGCCTTGGCGCCTTAAGGTCACCTTTTGCCTTTGACTACCTTGCCTGAAATTAAGTTTTGTCTAATTTGTTTGAATAATTTTTATGTTGGTTTACAGGGGGTTCCGGCAAAATTGCATTCAATAATTCCTTCTCTTGTGGTCCCCACAGTTCTGACTTACGGGGGCAAGAACTGGGAGATGTCATGTAATGGCGCACAACGTACTCATAAAAAGTTTGATTCTGGATGGAGAGCATTCATAAATGACAACAATCTCAAGGCTGGAGATGCATGTGTTTTTGAGCTCATAGAGCGCTCCAGTAAAAAACTTGTTTTCAGAGTTCAAATTCTTAGAGGTGACATCCCACCTGAATTTCAAGGCAAGGTCAGTTCTGAGGGGGAGAGTTCAAACACTCCTATTGTTATTGAATAGTATCTCTCATTAATGCCTTTTCCTGTGTTTTGTTAATCTCCTGAACAACATTACTTGCTAGGAAATCACTTGTGTCCAGAGCTCCACTAGAATCTATTAACTGGTGTATTTAGATTTTAATGTTACTAGTTGTTAATGTTACATGAAGTTTTCGTTTTGGGGCATCTGCTGTATGCTTACTTGGATTGTTTTTGGAAAAAATATTTCTTTCTTTAGTGAAATATCTTTTAGTCTTTCAGATTATGCAACTGTGTTACTAATTAATTGTAATATGAATGCAGAATATCCTTACTGTTATAAATTTCTAGTTACAATAAAAGGTTCTCATACAAAACTTATACGGCATCCATCAAATTGTGGACATATTTAACAGCATTTAACTTATGGGTATCCTTTTTCTGAATTTACAACATTAATTATTCATCTCCTTTTCTTACTTATCAAAAAAAAAAATTATTCATCTCCTTTTCTATGGAGTTGGGAATTTCCTTCACCCACAAGAATGCTTTTGTCCGTGGCTAGTCTAACAATTGTACAGTTGCAAGAATTGGACTTGAAAAATACTCTAGTGAACCCCCATTTGAGTAGAGAGAGTTTAATTGCCTTAAAGTAGTACATTCATGTTAGTAAGTTTTCTGATGTCAATGATATAGTGTTATCATAGATAGACAGTAAGGAACTCACCAGTGTTAGATCATTTGTCAACGTTACTTCTTATGATCTTCTTTACTGGGATATGCATAGTGTTATTATAATGGTTAAGTGATTAACTTCACCATTTCCTAATAACTTAAGTTGTTGGGACAATTGGTATTAGAGTAGATGGTCATGAGTTCAAAATTTGTCTCAATTCTACCTCCTATTTAAAAAAGTTAAAATCCCACATATTAGTTATTAAGGGAGATTTTGGGCCCACATGGGAGGAGAGTGTTAGAATAAATGTTAAGTCATTAAATTTACTGTTTTTTAACAGTTTAAGCTTTTGGGACAATTGGTAGTTTATTGTATGGTATTCATTTGCTTACAGCCTAATTGGGTTGAATTTGTTGTTCTTCAAGCTTGGCTTTTTATCTGATAGCTTGAACATTAAGCTTAAGTTTGGTTGGTTTGATTTTACAAACAAGTTGAAAACCGTTGAACTAGATAGCAAATTGCAACCTGATTATTCTGTTTAATGGTGCATGAACTATATCTTTAAGGCTTTTGGGATAGTAACCTACTATTACGTTCAATATGTTGCTACTCACATTTGGGAAGCGTAGTCTTTTTAGTATGGGTTTACAATTGAATCAAGACTCCTTTATATATACTACTATTAGACGTAGTGTATATAAAGGCACTAGGATATAGTAATTGTAGACCAAGGTCTAGTGCAACTGCTGATGTTATGCTCAATTGGAGCCTTAGCTTGAAAGAATTCTAGATTCTCTCATTCAACTACACAGACCGAGTAAAGCCAACAGTTGTATGTGTGAGCTTAAACAAGGACATTTGAGCTCCACTAGGGATTCCAAGGCTTGACTCTTAAACTCGTTCTAATTTGATGGCGCCACGGGCCTAGGCCTCAGGCTCAACCAGGACAAGGTTGGCATGGTTGAACTCCTAATCAAATTGCCAGATTTTTGAACCAATGCAAAGTGGGGGGGGGGGGGGGGGGGTTAGGTTTTTGGTGTGAGAAGATTTAATTAATCCTTGCTCGGCAAATGGTTGTGGAGATATGGGTCTAAGAGAGACGCTCTTTGGAGGAGGGTTATTGAGGCAAAATATGGGAGTGAATTGGGGGGGGGGGGGGGGGGGGGTGGGGGGGTGCAGCTGGTGCACTAAAGATGTATCAGGCCCTTACGGTGTCACTCTTTGAAAATCCATTAGGAGAGGTTGGTTGACTTTTGCCAAATTCACTCGGTTTGATGTGAGAGATGGTACTCGAGTGAAGTTCTGGCAAGATGAGTGGTGTGGGGATTGTACCCTCAAGGAGGATTTTCCAAAACTTTACAGCATTAGTCCGCATAAAGAGTTTGCTGTACCTGATGTTATCGGTTTCTTTGATGGTAGACTTAGCTGGGATGTCCAAGTTTTTCGTCTAGTGCAAGATTGGGAATTAGAATCTTTGGCCTTGTTTACGGACATGATTTATTCAACATTTGTGCGGGACAATGGTTTAGACAAAAGTTGCTGGAAGCCAGTTAAGAGTAGAGAGTTTGAGGTTTGTGGATTTTATCATTCACTATCCCCTTCTAATGTCATGCCATCCCTTGGAAATTGCTGTGGCAAGTGAAGGTGCCACCAAGGGTGGCGTTCTTTTCATGGTCTGCTGCCTTTGGTAAGATTTTAACAATAGATAATATTTGAAAGCTGAGAATTATTGTGATAGACTAGTGCTGTATGTTCAAATGGTGTGGGGAATCGGTGGATCACCTTCTTTTTCACTATCCTATAGCATATGAGTTGTGGACAATGGTGTTTAGCTTGTTTGGTATTCACTGGGTTATGCTGCAAAGGGTCATTGAGTTGTTTGCTTCTTTGTAGGGCAATTTCAGTCTGCATCGCATTATAGCTTTGTGGAGATTTGTGCCACATTGCATAATGTGGTGTATTTGGCAAGAATGGATGCTCTGTTTTGAGGGATGTGAATGTTCTATTCTCGAAATTAAATCTTTCTCATTCCATTCTTTGCTTGAGTGGAGCTTAGCTTTACAACAATCTTTTTCTTTTTCTTCTCTTCCTATTTTGTTTGACCAATTTTTTTTGGGATCGTAATTGTATTGCACCCACAATACATTTCCTGTGTACTTGGTTTTTTTTTTTTTTTTTTTTTTATTGCAATAAAATTTTCATTACTTATAAAAAAAGTATTTACTTGTATTTGTCCTCACTTCAACTATTTCCTCACTTGAATCTACTGTCACTTAAATGAAGAAATCTCCATATGCAGTTTTCATTATATTGTGCTCAAGTTGTCCTTTAGTTTATGTTTGTCATGTTGTGCATCATTTTCTCGTTTATGGTTTCAACCAGTGGGTCGAAGGCATCAAGCTATGAAGTGTCATCATTTTTTTTGAACTTGTGTGCAGCTCAACCTGGCATGAGTCTTCTGTCTTGTCTAGTCGACAAATTAAGCAGTTGACCCTTCAAATCCATATAAAAGTAACCAGGTGGAATTGAGAATGCTTCCTTAATCCAAGCACTTGGTAATCGGTTGGAAGCACTGGTTACTTCTAATAGACCAACTCTTAAACAAAGACTGTTACCACCACAATGCCATCAGAACTGTTTTTATTGAATGCATGTACAAATCAGCTCTACAAGTAGGCATGTGCGAGTTTACTAGTTGGCTTGGCTTACATTGCTAATATCCACAATTCCACTGTCAACCAAACAAGAGATAAAATATGAAACATGATTAAGGAGTGATCATCTGTAGAATCCAGATATCTGTAGCAATATCTGAGTTTTTCTTTTTTGGACTTCTTTAATTTATACCCTGTTCCTTTAGAGCACGCTAAATAGGTTTCTAGTTATAATTTCTATCTGATTCTATCACTATTTGTATCACTTTAAACTCTAAATTCATCTCAAAACTTAGCACAACCCTTCTCTCAAAAAAGGAGCTTCAGTGCTAAGAGCAGAGTTATGTTCTAGTCCTGTTCCTTTCAAAGCGTTCGTAAGCGAACTTGGTCCTTAGAAAAAGCAAGAAACTTGAAACTACACCAAACAAGGAAATGCAACCCCACCATATAAATGTTTGCAAGTAGCATTTCCTACCCATGCATACCATTGTTTCACCCAAGAATCTTGACAGGGCTGAGCCCCCTGCATTGGAATCATAAACCAGGGCTGCAAGAAGGCCATAGAGGAGTGAGCCTATGGGTATGTTGGTGATAAGGATGTTGTGGTTGACCCCGGCACTGTTTGGACCAAATAGCTCTGATGTGATTGACACAGCTGCTGAAAACAAAAACCCAGAGCTCAGCCCTATCAAGCCTGTGCCTGCACGCAATACTGCCTCACTGCCTGATGAAGCCAGCAAAAAGAAGGCAATTGGTGTTGGCACTAATGCCACTGCAAGCCACCCAGTCCTTGCAAAATACACCTTGCTGCATTTGTAAAAAATTTCGAGGTCAGTTTGCTTCATTTAATTAAGAATAAGCTTAGATCCTAAGCATATGGTCCCTTTTTTGGGCATTTTTGGACCTTATAATCACTACAAATAACTAGCTGAGGTTTATGTCAAAATCAGAGCTATTTGGTCCAAACAGTAACCTTTATGTCAAGATCAGTGCATGTTAACCTTTTCTGGTACCTATATAATTGCCCTTGCTTGTGAACTCTAAGGATAGTAAACACTAAAGGAATAAGATTATTAAGGTAAGTACATACTTGCGAAGGAAATCTGGGGCAGCCGAGAGCAAACGGCCAAAGAAGGAACATGTGGAGTAGAGGGTGACAAGAGAACTAGTAATTGAACTGTATCCAAGTGATTGGGAAATCTGCCCTAGGTTGTTGCTATAGACCAGCCCTAATGTTCCTCCACAGAAATATGCGAGATAATATAGCCAGAAATCCCACCGCCGCACCAACAACCTAGCCGGGTGCTCTTCTCCAAGCACAATTAACCTATCTTTCTCCATCACCTTCCCAAAACACCCACATTTGTCTATTGCAGTATAAGAATTGCCATTCGTGCCATTGCTCTCACTTCCAATGAGTTCTTTATGAAGCTCAAGATCATCAGGGTCAATCAAATTGAAGCTTGAGTTATCAAAATGAAAGGTAGGGTAGATGTTCCGACGTGCCCACTCACGTGCATACACAATTCCGGGCAAACACAAGGGAAGGACTAGAAGACCAAGAGCCCCTCCGAAAAGAATGCGAGCCATTGATACATTAGAAGATAAAGAATTGAGTAGGAGGAGATATAGGCCAGTGATGACTGCTAGAATGTTGAGGCAAAGGAAAATGAAGGAGTCACAGCGAATGGCTTCGGTGGTGAGTGATTGGAGAGGGGGTTGGCAAAGGATAGGGACGAGTGCTATGCCTGATGTGAAGAGAGGAACTAGTGCATTTAGGAAGAGGTAAATGGTGTCATCATTGGGGTTTATTGCATTGGCAATGAGGGTGTATATGGCTGCAGTTACACCATTGAAACTGATGGTGAGGGACAGTGCTAGTGACCTGTTGACTGGGAAATTTCGTATGCACAATACGTAGCAAACAGTGTTGAACCAACAAACGCCACACCCAGCCATCAAGGATAGAAGAAATACCTGCCAAGATTTAAAATTGTTATGATTAGTTGCAATATATTAGCTCTTGATTATTCGGAAATAACGAATATAATTGTAGCAATACATGCGCAATAAGAATGGCTATTCCCAAGTTTCATTTACCCTTTAATTTTTTTTTTTGTTGAAATATTGTCAATATGTCACCCTTTACTATTCCTAAATTTTAAGTTTATAAATGCTTGTGTTTTTACAATTTTGGGTTATTATTATTATTATTATTATTTAAAATCTAGAAATAATGATACAGATAACTTATTTCTCACCCCCCCCCCCCCAAAAAAAGTATTACTTTTAAAGAACATCAAGTGAAATTGGATTTTTTATTTTTTTTTATATATTTTTTTTTATTTGGAGTTTTCGATGTAGACTCATCGGCCACACACTAGATGTTGATGTAAATTAAGATCAAGATTGATGTAGGACACTACTAAATGTACAAAGGACCTTGGACCATTCATAAGATACAAGTGATTGATGCTACATGTGGGAAGGTGAAAGGATAAATGGAAAAAAGATCATAAATACACGAGTTGTTGGCTGATTTGTGCAATGTACGAGAATGTTTTATAGAAAAAATATATATTCTCGTACATTGGATACCGTTTATTGCTGAAAACTGAAAACGTATTGCTGAAAACACTGTAACAAAATAATTTTTAAACTATGAATAGTGCCAGTGGGACCCAGTTTTAAAGTTATTGCTATGTTTTTCCATATTTGCTGGTCCGTAAATAGTGCACAGGACCTAAAAAAAAACGCAAAATGTGCACGCTTACCGCTACGTAAACCCACACTAAATTGAAATTTATTGATGAATATTGTTTAGAGAAGATTAAACATAATTTTGTCAAAATTCATTTAAAGCACATTAAACCTAATTTAATTGAAACTCTAATTAATCTCAACTACTGCAATTTAACAAAACTTTTGAAAAGTAAAGTTTCAAATGTGAAAAATCAGTTGTCAAATGCTGACAGAAGAAATCTTAAGAACAAGTCTAATATTTGTTTATTTTACTAGTAATATATTATATATGTCACAAACTTAAGAGTCTTAGACTGAAGGAAAGAATCATAAGTGAACTATATGCTGTTACTCAAAGAAAGAAAGTTAGATGAGGAGGTATAGCTACTTAGAATAAATAACTTTTTATTAAAATCTCAAATGCAATTATGCAACAACAATCTAAATTAATTAGTTCTGATAAAAGTTACAACGTATGGTCAGAGCAAGGTTGTTGGGGGAGCTACCTACCATTCATTCTCATTTATTTATTTATTTTTCTTTTGAGAAGAACCTACCATTCATTCTTTTTTTTCTTTTTTTTGAGAGAGAGAACCTACCATTCATTCTAGTTTACTAAACTCAACAAAATGGATCTCACTGTACACTATCACACTTATTATTATTATTATTAAACAGTAATACTTATTAGAACACACACGAAAATAGTAATATTAGTGTTTTAAACCGGGTTTATAATACATTATTTAACCAGAGTAAAACTACAAAAAGGCCTAACCTTTGTAGTTAGAGATTGGGATTATAAACATATCACACATTATTAAGTACACAAATTTCAAGACCCAAGAAGCACATTAAAGACAAAATTTATCCTATTTCAAAAAAATAAATAAATAAAGAGTTTATCCTATAGATTATTATCATGTGACAAGATCAGCCAAAACGTACCATTGAATCAAATTAACTATGTACTTCAATGTTTCTCCCACTAAGTGATATAAAAAAATTATATGGTCTGATTTAGTAGATTGATATCTATGTTTTATTTATGTCTTAAACACTCATGGTTTATGCAGGATTTAAAAAGCAAAAATTAAAAAGATCATGTTTGGGAACATATGTAAATAATTGAATAGGATATATTTGTGGTGGTTTTGGGCCTTTGGGTCTCCTCTATTTCTCTTGTCTTTAGGAAAAGAAAATACTGTATGATAACTTTAAAATGAAACTAAAAAATTACAAAAATATAAATAACAAGGTACCCAACCATTATGCCTCTCTTTTTTTCCCCAGAAAAAAGGACCCTCCAACTGCAACCCTACCTTGATTATGTGTGGCTTAGTTTTTCACTTACTTGTAAATGAAACTAAGGGGCAAGTTTGGATAAGGCTTTCCCAATCAGTCTATATTTCTCTAAGCTCTTAATTGTTTCATAATAAAAGTTCAAACAGCAAGCAACATACCATTAGTGAAGAATGTTACCAACCGGTTCAAGTAAAGCCTTTAGTAGCCTTTACCTCATTGCAACACTAGAATGATACGTTAAAATTATGTTTTATTTATAGCCACAATCTTTTTTATAATATTTTTCGTAACTATAGAGTTATATATATATTTTTAAGAATCGAGATGATAAGTTATTAATAATAGATAATAAAGTAAAATTAATTGTCCATCCATATAAAAATAAATGACAAATTACCACCTTAATAAATTCTAAAAAAATATTTTATATTAAATCTAGTAAGTCAAAGCAACTCTAACAATTTGGAAAAAGAGCAAAACTTACGTACAGTACTTATGTGTTGTTTTTTAGGTTTCCTTTTTAAGATTTTACCATGTGAATTTTTTCTTATTGAATCGAAGTGTATTTTTTAGTTAAGTAGCTACATGACTAACTCTTAAGAAGAAACTTAAAAAACAACATTTAAGGTACTGTAACTAAGTTTTGTCCTTGAAAAAATGGGTCTCCCAACTGGTCATTGTTGCTTTCAAAAAAGAATAAGAAAAAAACACTAGTCACAGTTGGAGGGTGGACTAACTAAAAGATAATGTCATTAGTGGCCCAAAAATTTCTCACGACAACTACCACTAAAAATTGATGGAGGCGTTTGTTTGTTTTTACTGAAGTCTTAACCATTAAGGCATTAACCAACTGACCCTTTTTTCCTAACCCAAAGAAAATAAACAACCAACTCTTTTGCGTAGCTAAATTTCAATCAGAATTAAATTAGGAATAGACTGTCCATCTTCAAGTGTGTGCGGCTATGGTTGTTCTTATGTGGAGCCTAGAGGTTCACTTATAAATGAACATATCAATGAATTCCCAGATAATTAGGAAACTGAAATTGAGTACAATCAGACACTTTTCCTAATTAGAATCAGACACTTATCCTAATTAGAATCAGACACTTTTTTCCCTCTTCTTTGATGAGATAGAGGCCCACTTTTGACTTTTCCCAAAAAAATGAATGCAAAGTTAAAATTAAAATAGTACTTAATTAGCAAAAGAAACTCAACGAAAACTAACAAGAAAGCATAAAATGTTCAAAACCCAGTTAAGAATAATGAATCAAAAAGAGATAATAATTTAACAAATTAAAAGTAATAAAAACAAACATCTTGGCAATTAGTTTCTTTCCTAAGTTCTTGCATTTTCCCTTGACACAATCAATAAATATATAAAAGGAGAGAATTAAAGAAAGAAATAGTAATAATTACCTGGAAATAAGGCAAAGTGATGATTCTCTGAATGACAAGCCATTGGAGGCCATAACCAAGGAGTCCCATAATTGCGGCCATGAACATGACAACCCACAATGGTAAATACTTAAGAGACACACCAGAACACCACCCAAATGCCTTTCCCATATCAGAAGCAACAGACAAGTAGTTTAGCTGAACCTGAGATATCTCAAGCACTGTTTTGAGATCAGAGGAGTAAGATGAGAAGTCGAAGTTTGTCCCTGTAAATGCTTGTATCCATGTTGTTGCCACAAGTATCAGCCATTTTCTTGATTGTCCAGCCATTGTGTTTTTTTGTCTAGCTAGTTTATCTACACAATAACACGCTTTTCTTGAATTCTTCAGAGTTGAGACAAGGAACAAAAAAATTACTAAAAGAGAAGTGGGTTTAGGAAGATATTAAGAAGAAAGAATTTAAGGTTAAGTTGCTTATATAAGGAAAAAATGGGTTTAGATTGTTATGGAAGGAGGGTAGCATGAGTTTCTCTGGGCTGTCTATTTGTGGGCATGACATGTATCAACTATCAAGGTGGGTCATATTGGTTAAGGAGTTTTTTCTTTTGGTTGATGGGGATGTGGCTGGAGGCTAAATTTAGTTGTGCATCTAACTACAAGTATTTTAAGTTGAAAGATAGTTTTTTCTATATCATATACATTTATACTAAATACAAAATAACTCTAAAGTTTCCAATTCAATCATTATCCTGAATTTTTTTTTTATAAGTTATTTATTGAAACTACTTTTTTATTTTTTATTTTTTATTTTTTAAATTTAATATATAGTTGGGGGTAGGGATTTTAGTTGGAAATACTAGGAGAGCAGGAATAATCAATTGAACTGCAAAATTCTTGACGGTTCTACTTGTTAACACATTTTAAAATACAAATTTATGGGGTATACATATGTACTTGACTTTATGTTATACAATTATCAAAAAAAAAAAAAAAAAACTATAAGTTTTGGAAATCGCTTATTTTGCTAAAACTGAAAATTTTTTATTGAGAGTATGTTGAAAAAAAAGAAAAAAAGCTAAAAGCTGACTTTTGGAGCAAAGAGACCCACTTAACAGTGCAATGAAATTCATTTTAGGAGTAAAAATAAGCTAAAAAGTAAAATAAATTAACTTTTTCTCAAATCTCAAACACAACCATAATTGTTTTAGTCCATTGACTTCAGTTTCACCCAAGGAGAAAATAATGATTTTAAAGGCATGACGTACTTCATGTGTACTGCTGCAATTAAGTCGATAAATTAAAGTACAAAATGTACTAAAAACATTTGGAATTGTTGAATCAACGCAATCTCGAAAACATGAATGCCCGTTAGCTAAACTGAAAAAAAATTTTATTATTGAATAAAATATTTGGGATTCGAATTTTGCCTAAACAGAAAAACCAATTAGTCTCTTAGGCTTATAATAAAAAAAAAAAAAAAAAAAAAAAAAAATCATCATTCTACCAAAACAATATGGTTCCAAAAGGATATGAGAATATCTTAGGCTGGTGATAAACAATTTGTTTTTGTCAAATTTTTGGTGGCTTGTTATTAGCTAGAGAGCCTAGTACCGAAAGGATATGAGAATATAAACTAACTTTCTTAGTAATGTCTACTAAAGTCTTGGCAGCGGCATTTCAACTAAGCAGTCAAGTAACATACGAATGACTGAACTTTTTGAGCTAAGAAATTTAGGTAAATGCGAATCCTTAAATTTAGCGAGTATGGGGGCCATGCTGCCACGCTGCTTCTTTTCCCGAAACAACTATACTTGATGGTTAATTTTTGCTATTGCCAGATCTTTGAGGATAAGATGCATTACTAGACTCTCTTGAATTTGAATCCCAGTTATTGTTCGAAGAATGATAGAATTATAATTAAATGATTATTAAATAATTTTTTCCTTGTAGTTTAAAGTTTAGTTTTTGGACGATCAATAAGTTGTCATGATATTTGGAGTGGAGTATTCACAACAGTCCATGTATAATAGAAAAATGTATAGAATTTACACAACTAGTTTTGCTTAAAAATGACTCACATCAGTTCATATATAATGGGGTAAACTTATAAATTTGCAATGGTAACTGTGAAAACACTATTTATTTTGTATTTAGTTATTTATTCTTTCTTTTTGTATCTCGATGATGAATGAAAATAGTGGATGATGGTTGTTGTATGTGAAGAAAAAGAAATAATTTTAAAAATCAAGAAAAATTGATATTTTAATGAAATGTAGTGTAAAATAGATAATCTGATGTGTAATGTTTTGAAAAGTGAGCATGTAAAATCGAAAAAAGTTGGTTCTTATACTAAAATAAACAATAATTTTTGTACGAGCTAATGTGAATGCTCTTAAGTTTGTATCGTGTCCAATTTAATCTTTTGGGACTGTTGGCATTAAAAAAAAGTTGTGCCATTAATCCAATTATCATACATAATTTTTTTTTTCTCTGTGTGAAGAATTTAGGATTCATAAAGGCAAATTTTGATTATTTTGATTATTATAGAAAATGACAAATTTCCCTTAGGTTTAATAGAAGTCTAGAACCTACACTTTGGTTCTCATTAGTTTTAATCTCTAGTTTTTGGCATTTACTTGAGATTTGAGAAGTTAGAGTTTGCTTTTATATATACTAGTTAAAGACCCGTGCGTTGCATAGATTTATCATAAACTTATATAATACTAACCTCTGATTACAAGCTCACGCAGCTCAGAGGTTCTATTTTTTTTTTTAGTAAAAGTTAATAATTTTCATCTATTAATAATTTAAATTTTTTTTATTCTTCAAAAAACAAAGAATAAATTTTAGAAATAAGCAGTAATTGTAATTTCTTTTTTTAACGTGAATGGAAAAAAGTTCTAAATTTTATGAATTATCTTTTTGAATTCAAAATAAAATTTGTTATTTGACATTTATGACCCTATTTTTAAATGAAGTTACCCTTTATTAATTCATTAATGAGGGTATTTTTGAACAACATAAAAGTCCAGTTGAAAGAGGGAAATCCTCTTATATATAGTATAAATATATTTTATCTGATAAAAAATAATGAAATAAATAATTATTATAATAACAAAATGAATAAATTGTATTGATATAATAATTATCAAATATAAAATGATAACACCTAAATAAAAAATTATTACTTTGTAACATACCAACTGTGTTCTAATGAGAACCGTCCTTGGTGTTGCTCTTCCTCTTTTGAGCAACTCTAGGGCCCACCTTGGAGGCCGACGCTAATGCCTCCCCCTAGTGCTTGCGCGCGGCAGCAGACTTCCTCACCGACGCCCTTTGCCTACTAGCGTCCATCTCTGAAAAAAGTTAACAGAGAAAGTTAGAAAAATAACAAATAGACTAAAGAATGAACGGACACGAATACTCACGATGACGAGAAAAGGCGTGCAACCGACGGGCTATAGGCGTCGGTTCTGGACCACTACAGAATGCGTGAAGAGTGTCTAGGGTGACTAAATCTTTCCACTTCCTTTGTTTAAAGGGAATCTCCAAAACACATCTGATGAAACCCTCTTGTTCGTCACTGATCTGTGGACAGGCTTAGGCTGAAAAAAAAAAAAAGGTGTTAGATACATAACAAAAGCAGACGGGGTAATAAAAAAATAAAAACAGACGACATACATAACTCCCTCACAATGCCCCAAGTATTATCAACCCCGTTGGGCATACTATCCCACTCCTTGGGTCTACACACCCAATTTGTCCCTTGAACAAAAAAATATGTGTTCTTCCAATTCCTATTTGAATCAGGCATGTCTGACACCAGCCTGAGCGATATCTTTCTTGCTAAGAAGTGGTAAATGCTCTTTGATGAGGAGATCTGCTGAGGCTTGTAGCAGTAGAAGAACTCGTCGAGGGTAAGACGACGGTTGCCACCACTTAGCTGACCCCATATCACTTCAGTTCTAAGGATTATCCTCCACACATTAAGAGCTATTTGGCTGACGGATAGACATAGGTAGTTGGCCAATTGACAGTGTAGCTCCACTGTTTTTCCCAAGTAACACTTCTCAAACTTCCTTGGCAAATGGATGAGAATGTTCTCAAGAATTCGAAAACGATCATGGAGTTTGTTGAAGACGTTTGGGGACATGGTTGGGTAGAAATCGTTCATCGTCCTTATCAGAGGAAGGATGAAGGGCCTAGGGCCATCGCCGTTCACTTGGCCCACCATTTCCTCGTCACCCCCTTCGTTGTCATCCTTCTCGTCATCTTCCTCTCCTTCCTCCTCCTCGTCACCCTCTTCCTCGCCTTCCTCATCTTCTTCACACTCCTCCTCTTCCTCCTCAACTAGGGAGTGAGCAGATGGTTCCCTTTCTAGGGACCAAGTTACATCCTGCTCAGGCTCACGCCCTAACAGATAGACCTCGTCATAGCCCACATCCTCACGGACTGACGACGATTGTTCACTCATCGCTTCTCTATCACCTAACATCTATTCACCTACAAGCGATGGAGGTATTCTAAGAGCCTAATTGACAAGTTTCTAAGCAAGTAACGACCAACTAGAAAAATAAATGAAAAATAACAAAGGACAAGGTAAGGAAACTTACCAAGAGTGGATGACGGCTGGAAGTGACGGATTCCTCAAAGACGACGGGGTGGTACGGTGATAGTTGCTTATGAACAACGGCGCGACATAATCACTTTGGCCCCTTAAAGCTCTCAAGGGATGAAAAATAAAGTAAAGAGAATAACTAGAGGAGGAGGAACTATTTATAAAGTGAATAGGCACGGTATATGAAGTGACGCTTCTGATTAGAAACGAGGCCAACCAACAGGTGCCACGTGTCACCTAGCATTTAAACCTAGGGCTGCCTACGCCATTTAATGACACTTCCTTCAATAAGAATATCTAATTAATGATCATAAATACTCATATTACTCCACAGCTCGTCAGCTGAAGTCGACGGAACCATGGAGTAGGGGGCAGTTGATAGGGGTATTTTTGACAAAGAATTAATGCTCATAGACACACCAAGCAAGAAAGCTGACGGCGCCTATGGGTCCGTCAGCTCCACAGAAATGGATGGAAGACCCAGAACGACGACAGTGAAAGCGACGATGCCATAATAAAACCCGATGGGCGCCTTTCTAAGCTGACGGGAGATCCTTAGGTGAAGGAAGGCTATGGGCCGACGGGATGAAAAGGATGATGGGGTGAAAGGGCCGACGGGGTGAAAAGGCCAACGGGTCCAGTGTGGCCTAGCTTGGTCCTCACGAATACCTATACATGGAAACATCTTGTGTAACACGCACAAGAACCCTATTACTCACTCATATCTCCCGCATATGGAAAGATAGCCTAAAATCTTGGAAACCCTAAATACCAGACCCTCTCAACAAGGAAAAATCCCTGCTCTGAAGGGATTTCGATTCACTACTCACCACTATATAAGCACCAGACCTCCTCTTTTTTCAGGTACGCAGAAAATCCCTAGCTCTCTCACTATAGAGTTCTTAGAAATTTCTCATTTACTGACTTGACATTCGGAGGGTTCTTGACCGATACCATACCAGTACCTTCTATTTGGTCCTTTTGTTCTTACTCCACAGGTATTCGTTGGCGTGATTTGGGGCCTACAACTCACTGACAATTTCAGCACATCATCAACCTGAGTAATTCGACCTAACCCACAATTTAAAAAATATATGTTTTATTTATTTATTTTATAGTTCAGTAGTTAGGGGTAGAGTTAGACGTTTCCATTGGAAATATCAAGAAATGTCAATTGAGCTATAAGGCTCTTGGTAATATATATATTAAATTTGTTAGTTCCATTTATTTTGGTATATTGAGATTTAGTAATTTATTGGATAATGGACTTACTAGTTGAATGAAAACCTATTTTTTAATGTGGCTTGCCAAAATGACCTCAATTAGACTTCCCAATTCAATCTAATCTGACCTACTATCTAAGGGATGGGTTGGGTTGATTTTTAGAGATACCTACAAAGGAATGGAGTCAGGGCTTGGAGTTTGGACAAATATATTTTTTGATAAGTAATAAAGAAAATATTATTTTATTTCAAGGTTGGGCTCATAAGGCTGCCCATCGAGTTCGCTCAGATCACCCTGATCAAAATGCTGGCTTTCTATATTAAACATAGCAAAACGAGGATGGTGAACTGAAGGGAGAGGAGCCATTGTGTTTGATCGATTTTTGTATGCAAGAAACTGTGAAGTTATTCCTTTTAAAAGATTGCTTCATGCGTTTATAGGCCTTTGGTACTTAGACAATGTCAAGTATAGGAAGTAATTCAGAAATTTTCCTTGTAAAATATGCAGGTGACTTAAAAAATTGGTGGCAGTTGGAAACTAGAGCAGAATTGATGCCTTTATTTATTACAATTTTGAGAATGAAAACTGCCAATATATCTTTGTGGGAGAGGCAAGTGTGAATTGCTAGTCTCATATATGCAAAAACCATCTAAAATATAGGATTTACATGTGCTCCATGTCTATTATTTGTATGCAACTGATTTGTAAGAGATAGCATTTAAGGGAAGATGAGTTGCAGTATTGGACACATATAAGGACAACCCTTACAATTCTGTCACAATTCATGATTTTGTAGCTTCATATGATGAGCAAAAGCCACCCATCTGCTTTGACAACTAGAAAAGTATGGCATTAGCAAGAAGGAACTCGTTTTTCTATATTTATATACTGTGAGAGTGCGCTTTAACTTGATTTTGATTAATACTTTGTCTTTGCCTTTAGATTTCAATAGTAGCACTGATTACAACAACATTTTATCGTATGGACCAAGATGCATTGTGATTCAATCACCAATGGAAAAGTTTAGACGGGTGCCTTGTTCGTCACTGTTGTTGTGGTAATTATGTTAATAATATGGATTGTCTAAGATGTCCATGATGATGACAAAACTTCCTGTTTTCTACAAGCAAAGAGACCTCTTCTTTCTGGGTATATGATCTTCCTATGATGTTAATGGATTCGATCCAATCTTAGAAGGTAAAAAAGTAAATTGTGCTGAATTTGTCTTGCTTTGGAGATTTGTTTGGTATTTGTTTTTCTGTTCCATAAATATACACAAATGTACACCCTGCATGTTGTTTAGGAAGTACCTTCTTTTAATACTTGAAAGCTAAATGGCTTCTACATTTTTCCACGTTATTGCAGCAACAAGTAGGAACATGGTTGTTGACTTGTTGCTAATAGGTTCGGATCATTGACAAATCTTTTTCGCATTGGGTGGCTTCATCCTATCAAATGGTATAGTATATTAGTACCATACTGTATTGATAATTTTACTTAAATCTTGGCGAAAATATTCTTTTGGTTTCTACATTTTAGGCCTAATCTCATTTTGGTTCTTAAATTGATTTTGCGCCTATCTCAATCCCTGAAAACAGAAAATCATTTTCATTTAGTTCCTGTCGTCAACCTACTAACAAAAAAGTCTTACGTGACAAATAGAGTGCATTGTTAGCACACTAAATACTAAAATGGCTAATAAAATAATAAATAAATAAAAAATTTGTTTGGCATTTAAAAAATACCACGTCAGCATATATAAATTAATAAAAAAATAAAAATAATTTTTTAAAATTTAAACTGAAAAATTCAAAAACAAAAACAAAATAAAAAAACTTTTTCAATATTAAAGAATGAGAAAAAAATTTATAGCAACTATTCCAATTTTTCTTGAACTTTCTTAAGAAACAAACACTAAATTAACACTTCTTCTCACTTATGTTGGCATATCTGTGTTTGTGTTTGTATCTATTTCATTTTCTTCTTTCTTTTAAGATAAACCAAAAAAGAAAAATTAAAACAAAAATAAATTAATAAATAATCTTATCTCTCTCTCTCTTGGTTCTTATGTTTGGTATTTTTCTTTTCCTTCTTTCTTTTTAGATCCTTGATTCTCTCTTCTCTCTCTCCCTTGGTTTATGTGTTTTGTTTGTATCTTTCTTTTTCTTCACTCTTTCCAAATCGATGACTTACTCTCTTTCTTTTGGTGCGTGTGAGTGTGTGTTTGTATCTTTCTTTTTCTTCTTTCTTTGTTCAAGCTCTCAATCCCTCTCTCTTCGACCCCTCTCTCTCTCTTAATCTGAATTTTTTATCCTTCTATCTTTTTAGATCCCTCTCTTTGACTTTGTTCAAGCTTTCAACCCCTTTCTCTTCTTTCTTTTTTTCTTTTTCTAGGTTTCCATAGGGTGGGTGGCCAGTAGTGGAGGTGGAGATCGGTGGTGGGGGTGGAGGTGGATATGACATTGAGAAACTCGAATTAGAGAGAGAGAGAGAGAGAGAGAGAGAGAGAGAGAGAGAGAGAGAGAGAGGTGATTTGCGAGGTGAGGTTGAGATCGGTGGTGGTTGGTGGTTGTGAAATGGAAGCAGAGATCCTTGATGATAGATGGGTTGATCAGTTTGATGGGTTTGATTTGGTTTTGGTTTCATATAGGTTTGATGGGTTGATGGGTTTTAAATTTTTATTTATTTTTTATTTTTTATTTTTTTTAGATGGGTTTTATTAGTTTAATCTCAAATTGGTGGCTTTGTGGGGGCAAGCGCCCGTAGTGTGTGGTGTCATCCTCGTGGTTTGGGGGAGTACGCCTAGACTTAGGGTGGACCATGGAGGAGAAATGGAGTTGCCACCCATATTAGCTCTAGAAACCATAAATATAGCGCCCTTCGTGGAATGACTGATCTTTTACCAGAGCACATGTCCGAAGTTTAGGTATAAGGATAGGAAGGTGTTAGGCACCTAACCCCACCCGACCCGTTGGTCGACTTCCACTCATTGTGTTCCAAGTCTTAATCTCATTATGTAAAGTTGTGATTTACAACTATGTTTTATGTTGGCTTTATTCCATGACAAAAGGTGTTGTAATTGCAATAAATTATTTCCTTGTATTTTGTGAGATTCTATTGTATTGGGTTTAGTATTAAGTTGGTGAAGAATCAAGCATGCAATAAAGATCAGTGCAATTTTGCGACTAACTCGTGAGAAGCTTTCAAGTAAAGGTACCCACAAAAATGCCATGTGTGAAGCACATGATTAGGAGTTGAAGAGTCATGCCAGCCTGTCATTTCGTGAGTACTTCGCGAGAAAGGCCATCTCACGAGGTACCCGTAAAATTCTCTGCCTAGAGAATTTTAAGTATGACTTTTATACCTTTCACGCATACTATATGTACCCTCATTACCCACAAAATAAAAAGGAGGCTATTCAGAAGAAAATCCTAGAGAGGTATCTACAACACACCCACCATCTTAGAGAGAGCTACTTATCCTTGAGTGAGAATTCCTTAGTAGTCTCTTCTCCTTCCCTTCTCCCATTGTTATACTTTGAGATGAGATTTGTACCCAAACATAACTCATACCTATTCAAAGTATAGAGAGTGTTTTGGAGCTCGAGAAGAATTTGGGATTTGCCAAAAGAACCGGTGAGGTTTGGCAAATGCAATTGGGCGGTATTGCGGGATCCGAATAACTAGTGAAGATAAGGCTCTGAAAAGTCCGTTGGTAGGAGCTTGGAGGGCTCAAGTATATTGAATAGATTAGGCTTGGAGGGTCTTTTTGATATTCGTGTACTCCAACTTATTCACTAGTGGATCAATTTTGACTTGGAGGGTCGTGGAGAGGTTTTTTGCCAAATTCTTTGGTTTCTTCTTCGATAACACGTTTCGGACCTTCAATGTTATCTTATGTTTACATCTCTCTTCCCTTACTCTTTAAGCTTTATATTTATTGTTGCTTGCTTGTGGTTATGGCTTAGAGAGTAGTTCCATTTATTGCACTTATTTTACTCTTGTTCCGCTCTTAGATAAGTTAGAGTAAAAGCAATTAAGCCGTAATTTAAAATTAGGGGTCTAAACAAGCTATAGTGTTTTACACTAATTGAGCTTTCACATTAAATGCAGATTCAATACGTTATTCTAACTCACACACACTCTAGCATGTATCTAAGGCAAACAAAATGGCATCAATCATCCCAGACCTAATCATTCATCTATCATGGCATTTAAACACACATCTCCAAGGGCAGAAACATCACATGGCAGAATCAAACAAAACATATTAAAGCATCTAAGCATCATAGACATGGCAATCAACCAAACATGTTCATGTTATTTAGACATATCAAGCTCATATTTCAACCAATGCATGTTCATGCGAGTGCATAACTTACCACACTGCATCATAGCACCTATGCATCAATGCATATTTATGGTACCCAAGCAAATCAAAACCCTAATAAACATAAAAGGAATGAAACAAAACAAAGCAAAGCAAAACAAAACAGGGTAAACAGATGTACATAGATGTGAAAACTAGGTTAAATAGGGACTAAACATGTAAATAAAACAAAGGAAAAATGAATAGAATGTGAATTAGGGTTTCTGAGCAAGAGTATGTGTGCGCATACATAGGGCATGTGTACACAGCCCATTTGTATGCATACGCATACTATGAGTATGCGTACGCATGCAAGTAGCATGCGCACGCATACACGCCCTAAGAACCTTAACCCAAAAACTACAGAAAAGAAACACAAAAATAAAGAAACTAACAACCTAACATGTTAAGAATGAAAACACAAAGAAAACCTAAACATTTTAGAACATCAAAACATGTAAACAAGCCAAAGAATTTTAGAAAAACCAAGAAAATGTGAAGAGCCAAAGATAGAACCTTTACCTCAACACAAGAACTCCTTAGAGCTTGATTTGGATTGTTCCCCTCAGTCAATCTAGTAACCAATTCACAAATGAGTTAGTAAACTTAGAATTCAAAGATCAAGGCTAGAAAAGGTCTCAATCAAGTAAAATTTGATTTGAGGATGTTTATGAAAAACTCCCTTTTTGATTCACTATTTTCTAGTGAATCTTATGTGTTTTATCACCAAAATTCGTCCTTGAAAATTTACTATTTATGGCTTTATATAGTCGAAAAATAGAGGTTTAAGGCGGCTCCCAGACGATGTGGGATTCGTTCTAAACCTAGTTTAAATGCAAAAAACCTTTCCTTTCGTAGTTTCTAGAACTTTAGCATGCGCACGCAGAGCTTAAGCATGTGTGCACATACGCGTGTATGCGTACGCATGCCCTAGGGTTTCCATGGTCTTTATTTTTCAAAAATAGTTTATTTGGTCTAAAAATAAGTTATTTGGAAAAAATTGGCCTTTGCCCTTTTAAAAAAAAAATCTAGCATTTTGCCCTC
Source organism: Quercus tomentella (assembly GCA_028535165.1). NCBI lineage: Eukaryota > Viridiplantae > Streptophyta > Magnoliopsida > Fagales > Fagaceae > Quercus > Quercus tomentella. The sequence continues at coordinate 46,461,505 of JAPQVY010000156.1, forward strand.
TTTCCCAAACTAATTAGGGAAATGCCCCTTTTTTGAAACTCGACTTTCTCAAAATCAAGTTAAAAAAAAAAAAAAAAAGAATTCTGGAGGCCTATAGTGGCGTTTTAAGGAGCCTATAGTGACGTTTTAAGGACTTATAGTGGCATTTTGTAACTCAATCTTCATAAACTCGAGTTCAATGCAATTTTTTTTTTTTTTTTACCTATAACTCGAGTTCATGGAGCTCGAGTTACAAAACGCTACTATAGGCTCATTAAAATGTCACTATAGGCTCCTTAAAACATCACTATAGGGCTTAACTCGATTTTGAGAAAGTCGAGTTTCAAAAGAGGGGCATTTCCCTAATTAGTTTGGAAAATGGGGCAAAATGCTGGATTGTTTTTTTAAAAAGGGCAAAGGCCAATTTTTTCCTAAGTTATATTTTCCACAAAATACTTTCCTTAAATCAATTTTCATCTGATCGGACCCTAAACTAACCTTGGGTTTTAGAATTCTAACATCATTGGGGAACAGGGGCCTGAGTCATAATGGGTACAAAATACGATGTCTACAACCTACTATTTTGGTTTTGGTTTCACTATTTTGATCTTCCCTTTTTATCGATTTGCTGGGTTTCAAGAACATGAACAATCATGTTCTGGGAAGAACATGAACAATCATGTTCTGGGAAGAACATGAAGAACGTGTTCTTCCCAAAAACAAATAATGAAAAGAAAAAGAAATTAAATTAACTATTTTATTTCATTTTTAAAAAAATAATAAGTTTATAATTTTGTTTTATTGTTTTTTTGATGTGGGTTTTTTTTTTTTTTTTTTTTTTTTTTAAAATTAAAATGTTGTTGTGGCATTTTTAAATGCCAAATAAAATTTCTTATTATTATTTTATTAGCCACGTCAGTATTTAATGTGCTAACAGTGCACTCTGTTTGCCACGTAGGACGTTAGTGGGTTGACAGTAGAGACTAAAATGGAAATGATTTTCTATTTTCATGGACTGAGGTAGGTGCAAAATTAATTTAGGAACCAAAATGAGATTAGGCCCAAAATGTAGAGACCAAAAGTGTATTTTTGCCTTAAATCTTTTCATTTTATTACACTATGCATCAAGAATGCTTCTATTTTCTCTTCACTGGCTTTTATAGAGGATTAAAAATTGGTGGATAAGGGATTACTAGATTTCTGCTACGATGTATGCACAAAAGCTAAGGAGATACTTAGGCAAAGTTGTAGCCAGGTAATTTCTTGAAGCATAAATCTAAACATTGATATATTTTGTCTCTTAAAAACAAGCTAATGAGGTTCTCCTTAACTCAGCCAAATCTCTGGGAGTTGAAGTACTGAAATCCTGAGGCTTCATCCCAAATGAATATTGGAATTGAATAGGGGTTGGGGCATTGATTGGATTGGTATTACTTTTGACATCTATCGCTCTAGCTCTCACTTATCTCAACTGTGGGTATTCTTATTTCTCACATGAAGCATTTTATTGTAGGAGTTATGTATCAAGGACAAAATTGGCCTTTGCCCCTTCCGCGCAAAAAATCCAGCATTTTGCCCCATTTTCCAAACAAATTAGGGAAATGCCCCTGTTTTGAAACTTGATTTTCTTAAAATTGAGTTTCAACGTCACTATAGGCTCCTTAAAACGCCACTATAGGTATGGGCCGATCAAACTTAAAAAAAAAAAAAAAAAAAAAAAAAAAAAAAAAAAAAAAAAAACCTTGCATGGAACTCGAGTTCATGGAGCTTGAGTTCCAAAACGCCACTATAGGGTCCTTAAAATGCTATTATAAGACTCCTTAAAACGCCACTATAGGGCTCCAGAATTTTTTTTTTTTTAATTTTTTTAATTTTCAGTTTGTTATAACTTGATTGTCCAAAAATCGAGTTTCAAAACATGGGCATTTCCCTAATTAGTTTGGGAAATTGGGCAAAATACTGGATTTTTTTTTTTTTAAAAGGGCAAAAACCCATTTTCTCCTATGTATCAATGTCATCAAATTGATTGTGCACTATTGGTGAAGTGACAGTGTTAAATTAATTTAGAAGAATCGCAAAGCAATGAGCAAGGTAATAGGATATGAGAAGGCATATGGTTAATAGGTGGCGCAACTATCTCAAGTGATGATACAAACATAATGTCACGTGTGTAGTATGTAGTGTTGTGACGATCATTGTTGATTCATAATTTATGTAATACCATTTGAGCAACACTATCAACTTTGATGAAATTACATATTCCTTTGACATGCAGCTGGTAACTTATTACCATATAATAAGGTTTTGAAATTAAAGTGGGAAATTCAAATTATTGAAATTTAAGATCAAGGAGGCCACCAAGATTATATGCAAGACATGTGATGCTCATTATCGAAATATGCTCCTTTCTTGACATAGATTATATTCACACAGATTAAATTTAGTACCATACAAATAAATGCTTCGGGGGGAGGAAAGGGAGAGATTTATATTCCCTAAGGTAGAAGTACATAAAAGACTGCAAAATGAATTGCAACCAGCCAAGTTTAGGATGGATATATTTTCAATCCACATACGCCCATTGTGTTTTGATAAGTCAATGGTTAGACCCAAATGCTTTAGAGAGTTCAAGTCCAAAACTCAAACCAATTGGTCACCCATTGGCCACTATCATTGCATTTCCATCTAAAAGAATAAAATAGAGTTATTACTTACGGTAGATTATAGTAAACCCACTTGTGGTTTGGCTTGTTTGCACTTTGCCTACCTATAGTTCAAAACTTAACACTTTACCCACCTAAAATTACTTTCGTTAGTCTCCCGTTACCCACCTCTGTTAAAAACACTTTTTTAAGACTAAAACAAATTTTAAATGAATCAAAGAGTTAGGGTTTGAATTTTTTACAAAAAGTGATGAACATTACAATTGAAATTCCAAACAATTACAAATCAAAATTTTGAAATTAAAACTAGTACAAATCAAATGCCCACATATCACAACAAACACAACACAACATAGATCAGAGAGAGAGCCCACAAATCACAATAAACACAAAACAAAAGTTCCACCATGGGTATGAGTTTGGTTTAGATCGGAGAGAGAGAGAGAGAGAGAGAGAGAGAGAGAGAGAGAGAGAGAGAGAGAGGAGGGAAAAGCTTGAGGTCATGGGTTCGGTGTAGATCAGAGAAAACAGAGAGGGTTTAAGAGAGAAATTTTTGAGTTGGAGGTGGTTTGGTGCAAAATGAAGATGGCTTCAAACTAAGATCGGCGGTGGATCAGCCATCTACTTGAGCTGTTGCTCGCCGCCTCACACCACCACCATCACGCAATCTTGGATCTCCTTCTCTCTCTGTGTGTTACTACTATGGTGTGTGTTTGAAAGTGTGCAATTTTGACATAGTTGTCTAGGATTTTTGTGAATGTCTGATAGGATTTTTTTTTTTTTTTGAAATTAGACTATAAACATAACAACAAACTCTCCGGTGCTTACCTTTCTGCTGAAATTTCTATGCCAGTTTTCACAAAGCCTGCAACTAGTGCCTGAGGAATGGCTTGAAACCACTCTTCCCTATAGCTTTCTCGAGGAATCACACTCAAAACATTATCCAATAAGTTCTCCTTTGCAAATATAGCAGTTGATATACTATTATGTCCATCAAAAATCTGCTAAGAAGAATCTAGTGCGTATTATATCCATTAGGGGATTATATTGACACTCCATTTGGTCGCTGAGAGAAGGATGGAAAAAAAAAAAAAAAAAACCAAACTTTCGAATGATAAATTTCCCACAGTTGAGACCACTAAAAACCAAGACTTCCATTCAACAGGACAAAATTGGCCTCTGCCCTTTTCGGGCAAAATAAATAGCATTCTACCCCCTTTTCCAAACTAATTAGGAAAATGCATCTCTTTTGAAACTCGACTTTTTCAAAATCGAGTTAAAAAAAAATAAAATTTTGGAGCCCTATAGTGGCGTTTTAAGGAGTCTATAGTGACGTTTTAATGACCTATAATGACGTTTTGTAACTCGATTTCCATGAAGTCGAGTTACATGCAATTTTTTTACCTATATTTGAGTTAAAAAACGCCACTATAGGTCCTTAAAAATGTCACTATAGGACTTAACTCGATTTTGAGAAAGTTGATTTTCAAAAGAGGGGCATTTCCCTAATTAGTGTAGAAAATGGGGTAGAATGCTATTTATTTTGCCCGAAAAGGGCAGAAGCCAATTTTGTCCCATTCAACATCACCAAATTCAACTTCTAAGTTGGCTTTACATGTTTTTTTTTTCTTAGCAACCAAATAAAGGGTATTTAATTATTTCGCAAAGTAGTTGATGAGTAATGAGTTAGTATATATAGGATGGAAATAATACTACAAAAACAGAAAATGAGATTTTTTTTCCCAAATAACATTAAATATTAAAAAATTTAGATAGTTGTCACATTTTAAAACAATATTGTAAACTAGCATCTCGAGTGTCTAAAACTCGAGTTCCAAGATAAAACTCGAGTTTTTAAGTCTCGATTTGTAAGTGGTGGGTGGTGATGTGGAAGAAAATCCACATGGAACTCGAGTTTTAAAGACTCGAGTTTCACTTCTTCTTCCTCGCAATCTTTTGAGTTCGTCCAGCGTTCTTCTTCATGCAGATTTGAAGACTCCAATCGTCCAGCGTTCTTCCTCTCCACTTCGTCTCTGTTCTTCGTCTTCAGATCGTTCATCTGTTCTTCATCATCAGATTGTTCCTTCCTCTGTTCTTTGACATTAGATCATTCCTCCTTCTATTCTTCGTCATCAGATCTGTTCTTCTTCAGGTCTGTTGTTCTTCAAGTTCCAAGTTTGTTGTTCTTCAAGTTCCAAAATCGAGTCTTAGAGACTCGGTTTTGCTTTTTAGAACTCGAGTCTATAAGACTCGAGATCTATCTGGCATCATACTTCCAACTCACCAAGTGGGAATCGAGTATTTAATTCTTGAGTTTTAGATTGAAATCGAGTCTATAAAACTTGAGATGCTAGTTTGCAATTTTCTTCCAACCGCATGTTAACTTATGATATTCTTTCCTCTCACACGGCTAGTCTGCAAATTCCCTCAACAAATTTCCTAGAACCGTCAACATCATTTTCAAAGGTGTCAAGTTTAGGATTTTTGAAAATGTTTTTTTGGATCTGTGTGAATATGATTTTTTTTTTTTTTTTGGATTGATTGGCTCAAGACCATCCATACCAAGGGGAAGTATGTTCATGAATTTGGATTTACAAATTTTACAAATATAATTTTAGATCTTATTTCTCTCATATATATATATTTTGGAGGAGAGAAAAATAAAAGTTGAGCAAAAGACATATTTGCCATTGTTTTTAACAGAGGTGGGTAACTGGAGATTAATCGAGGTAATCTGAGGTGGGCAAAGTGTTAAGTTTGAATCGTGGGTAGGCAAAGTGCAAATGGGGCAAACCATAGTTGGGTTCACAGTAATTTGCCCTCTTACTTATTAGTGAGTGAAGTAGAAAAAAATAATGAGAAAAGAATATCCTTTCGTGAAAATAATTAGGCTTAAATGTTTAGCATTAGATAAAAAAATTGATAGATATAATTTTTTTTTAAAGGAGAATATCTAGATCTTTTTGAGTATCTAATTATTCTCTCACGTGTATCCATTCTCCCGTTCTACACACATTAGTGAACGTGACCCTAAGATGCTGACTAGTGGTTTTGAACTCTTAGGAATTACTAAGCCAATTTAGGGTTAGATATATTCAATAAGGAAAAATAACTACAACAATAAATCAAAGTTAATAATCACGTCAGCAAGAATGATTGGGGGCAGCTAGGAGTGGCCTTTTATTTCTTGCCACATTAGTGATCACAAAAAAAAAAAAAAAAAAGGGAAATATCATAAATACAAAGTTGTTTATGATACATAACCACACATGAGAAGGTGACCTAATGATAGAAAGCTCCTATGGCCCATCACCATGCAAGTCGGAGGTTGTAAATTCAAGAAGTGGTACATCCATTTAAAACTTGGGTGGTCCCATGTCATGCATGACAAGTTTTACATGGTTCGAGGGTAGGGAACACACATGCAAAACATTAATGGTTAGATTACTAACAGAAATAACCAAATTGACTTAATATGAAAACAATTAATGGTCAGATTGCTAACAGAAATAAACAAATTGACTAATATGAAAACAAAATCAAAATCAAACATAACGGGTCCAAAAAAAAAAAAAAAAATTGAAATGTAAAAGGTTAAAAATGAAAACAAGCTTAAACTTTTAGGGTCAAAAGTGTACTTTAGTCGAAACTATGTTGGATCGAAAGGACATTGGCAAAATTTGCCAAATAGTAGTTTTTTAGAAAATTTTTTGCCGCATAGCATGCGGATGAAACATATTTGTAAGTTGGACTGTTTTTGGAACTTGAGTTTGTGAAACTCGAGTTCCAACCCAAAATCGAGTTTGGGAAACTCGATTTACTGTTGATTCATCTGACGTGCGTTTAAAAAAAAAAAAAAAAAAACCATATGGAACTCAGGTGTAGGAACCTCGAGTTCCATTTAAAAAAAATTTGCCTACAAGTACCTTTGTGTTTACTTGCAAGGGAAAAAATATATATATCAAAGGTACTCGAGTTTACTAAACTCGAGTACCTCTGTGTTTTTTTTTTTTTTTTTTTTTTTTAATCCACGATAGATTAATGCAAGAGTAAATTGAGTTTGGGAAACTCGATTTTGGGTTGGAAATCAAGTTTGTGAAACTCGAGTTCCAAAAACAGTCCAACTTACAAATATGTTTCATCCGCATGCTCTTCGGCAAAAAAATTTCTAAAAAGCTACTATTTAGCAAATTTCGCCAAAGGACATTGGAGGCTTTTACGACGTGTCGTATATGTATTTTAGTTGAACAACACAGCATCGAGAAGAGAGAAAGAGGCGTCAGTGAACACAAAAAAGGAAGTCTTTCTGTTTTTTCACCAAATTCCACCATCGAAAGAAAGAAAGAGGCTCCGCTTCTTTTTTTCTTCTACTACTACTGCAAACTACGAAGTACAAACAGCAAACGCAGCAGTCTGAATTGAATTGAATTTCATCGATTAGAGAGAGATATTGAGTGACAATGGAGATAGAGTTGGAGTCGCGGGTTAAAGCTTTGCCCTACAAGGTAAAAGCCACCTCACGAGAGTCGCCGTCTCAGAAAGCCGGTCACGTCCTCGACTCCGACCTCCGCACCCACTGGTCCACCGCCACCAACACCAAAGAGTGGATCTTGCTCGAACTCGACGTACCTTTTTCTCTCTCTCATCTCATCTCTCTCTTTCATTCACTCTCACACTTTGCGTATTTGGAAATCAATTTTGTTGTTTTTTTTGCAGGAACCTTGTTTATTATCGCATATTCGGATTTACAACAAGTCTGTACTCGAATGGGAAATTGCCGTTGGCTTGCGTTACAAGGTTAGGTTTAAATTATCTGCTTCAAATTCAATTCATTCACTTTTGTTTTTTTTTTTTTGTTTTTGAAGCTTCATTTCATTAACACAATTGCTAAGGTTAGAGCTTCTGTGCTTGATTCTTTAAAAAAAAAAAAATTTGGTAATTATTTCATAATTTACATTCAAAATGAGAACTTGAGAGTAGATTCATTTCATTTTCACTATCATTGTTTTGAATAGGAGTGACTTAATACATTTTTCATATTTATATTGAATTGAGAAGTTGAGGACACATTCTTTACATTAGAAAGAGAAATAAATTGGAATACTGACACAACACGACACGACACGAGACATGGCAACAAGCTAATTCTTGGAAAGTTAGGACACGTAACTGTAGGGATAGTGGGATACCATAGTTAATTAAGTAATTAAAATTTTATATATATATATATATATATATATATATTTTATAGGCTATTTTATGTTTATTTATAAGTTTTCAACATAAATAACAACTAACAAAATCTTAGAAAATATATCTAAAATTAAAGGAATTATTTTCCAATAGATTTTTTTTTTTCTCCCAACATAATGTGGACACACATGCAGAAGTGTCCTTGGCTCAGACACGCCAAGAGTTTTGAAGTGTTTGTGCTTAGATTTTCTCTATCCCTGTTTTTGAAATTTTTTTGGTACCAAATTTTAATGTTATATGAATTTGAGGGCTAAATTATGTGCCTTGATGCTGTATCATGTAGTGATTTTTTTTTATTCTTTTTACCAGCCAGAGACATTTGTGAAAGTTCGCCCACGTTGTGAAGCGCCTCGACGTGACATGGTGTACCCTATGAACTACACTCCATGTAGATATGTGCGGATATCTTGTCTACGGGGAAATCCCATAGCTATTTTCTTTATCCAGGTAAGTTAGGACGACTGTTTCTGTCATTTATACTTTGGATTGCAGTAACAATCCGCTATAGGATTGTTTGGTGGTTTTTAACTTATTAGATTAGAATTTTCTAGTGATGCACTAGCCATCACCTGCTGTAAGACGTGTGATTGCTTAAAAGTTAGAAACTTTATGCTGTTGTCAGCCTTAAGAATTGAAGCTAAATTCTCCAGGTATTTACTGTGGGGAATTTGGGATGACACTAAACTAGTATTGGCTCGTGTTCAATTATTTTCTGCCTCAATTGTTCTTCTCTAATGATAAACTAAATATATCGAAATGCTCTTATATGGTTATTATTCTGTGAAGAATTATTGTTATTTCCTACATGCTTAGCTTCTTTTGGCAATATTTTGTAAATCATGATTACTCTTGTTGTTAAACTTTTATGTTGTCATCTTTGACACATAGAAGTTATTTCCTACATGCTTTGTTTCTTGGGGGCAATGTAGTAAAAATCTTGCTTCATTTTGTCTGTTGCTTTGTATAAAATGCCTACAATGGATGTTAACGGCTACCTTTTGATTATATAATGCTCTAATCTTTATCTAATCATGTAATTTACAAACTCTTGTGACACATAGTTTGGAGTTTGGTCTCAGTTTCCAGAACTAAAGTTACTTCTGTCATTTCTGTTTTGCAGCTAATTGGGGTTTCGGTTAATGGTCTTGAACCTGAGTTTCAACCAGTTGTTAATCACCTATTGCCACACATTATATCACACAAACAAGATGCCCAAGATATGCATCTTCAGGTGGATTCACCATTAATGCCATCTTTTATGTTTTGCTGTATACACTGTCTTGAATTATGATATTCTTTGCCAATCTGATGCCCATTAGTTTGTAGTTGCTTCAAGATGTGACAGACCGGCTGCTTGTGTTCCTTCCACAACTTGAGGTATAGATTTTTTTATTTTTTATTTTATTTTTTTATAAGTAACTTGAGGTATAGATTTGTTGCACATTAGTTCAGGATCTATATCTTCTTTTCCTATTTCCCCTATTTTTTTTTGTCTTGTTTTGTTTTTTTTCTTTGTAATTGGTAAGTTACACACACTCAGTGGGTCTTGAGCCTATAACCTCACACTCCATCCCATTATTATGGGAGAAGGAAGTTGTAGTTGAGCTATAGCTCCTTGGTGTAACCTCTGAAAAGTTACAATCTAAACATTAAAAGGGCTATGAACTCTAAAACTGAATGATAGCGGGGGCTGCCTAAAGCATCCATCCCATCATACAGTGTTCTTTTTCTCCCTGTATTTTCTGTTTTCCAATTCCACTTTTTTTGCTTGTTGCTATCATATTGGTAACCTTTATGTTTTACAACTGTGCAGGCGGACCTTACAAGCTTTTCTGATGCTGCTGAACCTAGCTTACGCTTTCTTGCTATGCTTGCTGGTCCATTTTATCCAATACTTCACATTGTGAATGAAAGGTTAGTTTATGCTGCCTTATATATCCAACTTCATATTTTGTGTGGTTGTTTGTTGGTTTACCTGAACATTGTACTTTCTGTGCTTTGGCAATGGATTGAGAAATTTCACAAGTATAACATTAGAGTTACATACAATACCTGCTGATTCTCTGTCTTCCTTTATAATCCAACCATGGGTGTAAAATATTCTAAATTTGGTAGCTTTTCATGCTTCCAAAAGCTTAAATGGGTTTTATGTTTGACTACTTTAAACAACTACTAGATGATCGACTTTTTGAATGGGAAATGTGTGTGTGTGTGTGTGTTCTTTTTTGGGTAAATTAGGAATAACATTAGAAACTAAACAACAGAGTTTGGAATAGAACGGTTCTTTCTTGGTACATACCATTCAAGTCCAACAGCAACAAAAAGGAAACAAGTGGGTGTTGTGAACACTACTCAAAATCTTCTTTCTGGGTTATTCCTTATCTTTCTAGTGCAACTGCACCTCAGTTAGCTTCCCTGTAAATATGCTTGACCCGAGACTGAGGAATGGTGCCCAACTGGTCCTTACAATCATCACAAGAGAGTGCAAAAGTCTGTTAGCAGAGAAATGTATACCAATCCTACCCAATACAGCTTTTGCATATACATCAATATCAATGGCTTTTAATTTAAGTTTTTTTGCAAGCAGAAACCCATCTCTTAGTGCCTAAAGCTTGGCTATGACACTAGTAGTGCACCCCATGGAACTAGAAAAGCCCCTGACCCAGTTTCCTTTTGAGTTGTGAATGGTGCACCACCACCAGTTGCTACAAGCTGATTAAATCAAATGCTAGTTTTGGCTGTACCTCTTTTTAGGTTGCCAGAGAAGGTCTTACTCATCAAGAGGGTTGCTTTGTTTGGTATTACTATTTCCTTGATAGGAAGCATTTCGCTCTTGTTTAGCAGTTAAGCAGATAAGCATCCCATTTTATTTGTTTTATATTTTTACTGGATTCATTGCTTTTGCCACTCGAGAATTCTTGTTGTGAGTACTACAGCAATAAAAAACAATATTGTGCTCTATATTCTACTTAAATTTGGCCGGAAAATATGCTTGTGGGATACTGAATGACTAATAGACAATGGGCAAAAAAGGTTTACGATTTGTCTTTAATTATTGGGTGGCCCAAATACCATCATAAAGTGGGTGAATGCTACTCTTCCCAACCCTTCTGAATATTTATTTTCCTTGCTTGTCTCCCCACCTGCAATTTGCGTAGAGGAAATATTATAAAAATTGGGCTCCTTGTGGCTGCTGGTGCTGGACATATCATGGTTGGACCCTTCGAACTGTGTATAGTAGTATACTTTGTTTATGAGCTACTTCCTTCATTGCCACAACTTTGAATTTGTTCTGAAGCAGTTGTCCTTGGTATTGAGTTCTCTATCACTCTGCATTGCCATTCTATGATTTGGGGGTTGCAGTATTTTTTTTTTTTTGGCATATAATGTTTACCTTGCCATACTCAACTAATTTTGAGGTATTGGATTGAGACTGCAGAGCAACTGGAAAGTCTTTCAGCAATATTTCAGACTCTGAAGGCTCTAAGAATTCTCAGCTGTCATCAGCCTTAACTGTTTCCTCTAACTTTGAGGTAACTTTGGTGCCCTCTCTGTAATTCTTGGGTCCTTGACATTTGATTTGACATGCTTCCTAATAAATAAGTGCCACCACAAAATTGGTTCTCAGCCCCTGCCCCCAAAATCTTGTGTGATTGGTAGGAAGCCCAACTCTACATATGCTATTAGAACGTCATTTGTTTAGTTTTTCTTTTGTTCTTATTCCAAACTAATAATTGTTTTTGCTTTAGTTGTCATCCATTGAAAGAGGAAACCTATGTTTAAAAAAAAGAAAAGAAAAAAATCTTAGTTTTTCTCTTGTTAACTATCTGTGGCTCTCCATAATTTGCCCTGTCTGCTCTTGATTTAATATCCACGCTCAAAGGGATTTAATATATCTGAAACTTGTGCCACATGGTTTTATCTCTCTCTCTCTCTCTCTCTCTTCCTTATTAAAGGTTTGTTGCTTTTTTTTTTTTTTTTTTTTTTAACTCTTTTATTTTCAACTTTTCAAGAGGCATGTGATATTAATGGACTATGGGAAAACTGTATCCTACATTATCTAAGACTGTTTGGTTCAAAAATTTGCCTTTTGCAACTTTCTGAAAATTTTTCTTTTTAGTTTCTGCTGCAAGTCATAAAAGCAAAAGTGTGCTCAGTGACTCCAGAAAATATTGCCTGAAACTTTCTCACAAATCTTAGCTAAAGCAATCAAGATAGGTAAGGAGAAGAAAGGGTTGAAAATTTTGGCATTAATTTGGAGGAAGATTCATGTAGACACCTCAATAAGTTGGGATCAAATTGTGGTTGAGAGATTATGAAGCTTTTGATAGTATTTTTAGCTTTTAAAAGAACTAATTTTCTTCTTTCTGTATAAATGAAAATATTTTTCCTTTTGCTCACAGAAAAGTACTTTCTCAGTGTGTAACTAAAAGCTACTTTCTTATTTCTATGCCCTTTTTCTTTTAAAGTCATACTCTTTTCACCTGCAGCCTCGGAGGTCACGCAGCACATCACCTTTTGTCTTTTCCACATCCAGTTCAATTGTGTTTCGTCCAGACTCGATTTTTGTTCTGCTGAGAAAGGCATATAAAGATTCTGATCTGGGAACTGTTTGCAGAACGGTAATTCATCTGTCTCTACGCATTGTTGGTCAGTTGTCAGCCTGTAAATGCTAATCTGGATATACATATGCCCTTATATTTCAGGCTTCCAGAATTCTGCAGAAATTCATAGAGCCTGTTACAGTGCAAGAAGCATCAACCTCTCCTAATGATGTAACCTCTGATCTGGATGAGACATCGAAATCCGAATTATCTAATCCAGTTCCTATAGTTGATTACTCAAACTTGTTTGGTGAAGAATTTGGTATTCCTGATGATCAATGGGACACCAGCTATCTCAACATCCTAGATTTAGGGGCAGTGGAAGAAGGGATCTTACATGTTCTTTATGCTTGTGCGTCACAGGTTGATTACTGTAAAAGGGGCATAAAAACTCCTTAAGCACCTGTTGAATTTTGTGCTGCCTGTTTTTGTATGTTGGGATTTTGATTCATCATTTTACATAATAACTTCTCATCTTTTGCAGCCTATCCTTTGCAGCAAATTGGCAGAGAGAACTTCTGACTTCTGGTCTGCATTACCACTTGTACAAGCATTGCTACCAGGTTAAGTATCATGTAACAGAAAATTTTAAAATTATCTTCCATCTTTTTAGCAGCAAGTATGTTCTACATTTTCGAGAATATCATGGTCATTCTTGACTCAAATCTTTGACATGTATTTTCACTTGCCAATCTGTAGCACTTCGTCCTATTGTGAGCAGTCCTGATGTTGTTGATGATACTTTTTCTCAATGGAAGCAACCTACTGTGCAACAAGCACTATCTCAGGTCAGACATAATGTTTAGGTTTTTTTCTTTGGCCAAAATACACGGTTGGTCCTTAAAGTTTACATGTTCAGCCTTTAGTCCCTGTTGTTCAAATGCTCAACCTTTAGTCCCTATAGTTTCAAAAACGAGTGCTATTGGTTACTCTGTCTAATTCGGTTAATTTTATAGTATATGTGGGTAATGGAACAATGAGATGGCATTTTTTTAATGGTGTGGCAGCTTTGCTTTATTAAAAAATTGCAGTGAAAGTATGAGTTTCATTGATTTGTGTGTATACAAAATTCATGGTTGGAAAGTGTGAGTTTCAGTGAGTTGCCTCAGTGTGTAATTTCTTAATAAAAATAAGCTGACACGTCATTAAAAAGGAGCTAACTCATTGCTGTATTAGCCACATATACATTAAAATAAACAGAACTAGACGAATGGGCCAATAGCACTCGTTTTTTAAACTTAAGGGACTAAAATTGCTCATTTGAAACATAAAGGACTAAAAATGTTCAACATGTAAACTTTAAGGACTGACAGTATATTTTGGCCTTCTTTTTTTTTTGCAATGAGTTTTGTTTAGATTTTATATCCCACTTACATGGTGGTTATATTTTGCAGATTGTGTCAACGTCGGCATCATCATTATACCGCCCACTTCTTCATGCCTGTGCTGGCTATTTGTCATCGTTTTCACCATCACATGTTAGTTGGTTCATTTTAATTAGTTCAGTAGCAATTTATGCTCTCCTTCATCTAAACACAATTTTTTGTCCTATCTTTCTTCCTGTAGACCATCTATGGAGAGAGAATATTGAATCAGTAATATTGATTCTTGCACTTTCAGAGCTCGACAACATATAAAAATGATATAAAAAAAAAAAAAATCTACAGAATTTTCCAATTTCAGTATCAGACTGGTGGATGTAGTCATGATTCAATTTGTTAGGTCAAATCATGATGGGTTTGATTGGAGTAATGGAGGGGAATATTTGTCTATACCAGGAGATGACTAATTGTTATTATTATTCATTTAGGAATAATTGTATGATGATGTTTCATTCTAATATTTTGAGTAAACTAACAAATAAACATATGGTCCTCCTACATACTATGCTTGTGCACACACCTTAAACAATTTTTGTTTTCCCCTATAAAAGTTTACTTGCAATAGTGCAAGAATGCCAATGAGCTCAATTGGCATTTTCTCCCCTTGCAAGTTCTAGGCGGAGGGTGAGGTCATGGGTTCAAGACTCACTGGGTGCATAATTTACCAATAAAAAAGGGTGCAAGAATGTGATATCTGAGAGTAAATACAATTATCATACAAAATTATTTGTTTGGTTTTGGTCCTTGAAGGAAGCACACAGCAAGATATGAACTTGCCATCTCACCCGCAACCTAGGAAGTGCGTTAGGTCTAAAGGCCATTACCTTTTACTGAGTATGTTACATTCTAGCATCCCATTCATCAATCTAAATAGATACTTCCGTTTCTAAAATGTCATATTTGAAAAATATATTTTGTTCATCTTACATGGGTAATGAGTACTTCGTTTGGAACAATTTAAGTTGGCTGGCGTAAATATGTAATCCTTTCTTCTAAGCATATTAACATTTATTTCCAAGGGTATGAGCTTCACTTTTTCCCTCACTAACAAGCTGCTTTAACCTCAACTCTACAGGCAAAGGCTGCATGTGTTCTGATTGATCTGTGTGCTAGTGTGCTTGCACCTTGGATGGCTCAGGCGATTGCAAAGGTTAGTCTGGGTCAGTGGTTTTGAGTTTTGCGCTATACCATTGATGTGACACTGTTGGTTTACTGTCATTTGTACTTTATTTATTTTTGCTTATCTCAGCTTTTAGGCTGATTTTGATACAGGTTGATCTGGCTGTGGAGCTTGTAGAGGATCTTTTGGGTACAATCCAGGTATGTTCATTGGTTGTGTGAACCAAATATTGTGTTATATTTTGATCTTCAATTTCTGTAACTTTTGAGATATGTGTGATTCATATTTATAATTATGGTGAATGGAATTTCTTCTTTCATTTCTTTAATGTTTAGATCTTTGTAATTCATGGGTTGACTGCATGCTATTTTATTATTATTTGACTTATTCCTTCCCTATGACAGTCACTTAGTAGCTTTCCTATGTGTCTGATTGGGATAGCTTATTTTCTTGTCTTTTTTAGTTTAAAAGATAAGTTGGGTTAAAGTATAGCTTTACTTAGAAAAAAGTAATGTTGTAAAATGTTTTGCCTAGTCAAATAAGGGATGTAAGCTGGAAAAAAGCTTAGCCAAATGAACACTTTGACAATATCATTTTCTTCATCTACCTTGTATGTTTATTATTAGAAAATCTTTTTGTTTTTTTCTTATTAAAAAAAATTTTGATTCGTTTTTTAGTTATTATTTTTAGTTGAATTGTTTGTAGGTTAATTGCTTTTATATTAATTTATGTATGTTTTCAAACATTTTGATGATTGTTACTTATTTTTAAGACCTAAAATAAACATAAAATATGCCTAAAAATATATTAATTAATTAATGGCCATGTCCTTGTTGTGTCATGTTATAGTTTTTAAAGATTTACTAAGTTGTATCAATATCGTAATGTTCCCGTTTCTGTGCTTCCTACACACACATGGGCTAGGTTAAAGTTACAATGAATGTAAATTTTAACTATTATTATTATTACACAAAACATCTTTTTATTGACTAAATATTTCTTCAAATTGGACCATTGGATTATATATTTTTTCCACATCTCCTGTTCTCGTTAAATGAGTGTAGTTGAAATGAGAGTGCGACGATAGATAAGCAGAAATACACAGAAAAATAGGACTCGAAATGAGGAAATCTGCTTAAAGATAGGGGTATCCCTTATTGATGAAAAGAGGAGAGAGTGTGATTTGTGATGGTTTGGTCATGTTCAAAGGAGAGCAATTAATGAATCAATAAAAAAGATGGAGTTGATCCAAGTTGAGGGATCCAAAAAGGGTAGTGGAAGGTTAAAAATAACATTAGTATTAGTAATAAAAAAGGAAACTTCAATTAGGGAAGTAGCAGAGACTATGACTTCAGATAGAATAGAATGGAGGAAAAGAATACATATGGCCGACCTTAACTAACTTATTGAGAATTCATAGCCAATCCCATAAAATTTGGGATCGAGGTTTTGTTGTTTTTGTGCTCATTATATCAAGATGGTTGGATTTTAAGAACTATGTCAGTATGTCACAAAAACTGTTCAAATTTTAGATTTTATGTTTTTACAATTAGTAAGAATTTCATTAAAAGAAAAGGGGCGAAATTAAAGTACACAGGAAGTATACAAGAGCTACAACACAGCTTAAAGCCTAAAATTACAAAGATCAAGATGCTCCAAAATAAGAACAGCTACAATCACCAATGTACCTAAACCAATTGAAAAGCAATCTAAGAAAAAAGAACTTAATATGAAGCAAGGGTGATTCTATCCCATTGAAAGACCTACAATTACGTTCCTTCCAAATGCACCACATATGACGAGTTGTGTTCCAAATGTCCGCACTCATATGGCCCTTAGAGCATTAGCGTAAGTATCCCTAAAAAGTATTGATTATCACACACTCGTTATTGCATAATCCATAACACTCCCTTTGAAATCGTGTTTTGAAAAAACGATTTTAGTTAAAATTGTGAAATCGCATTTTAAAAACATGATTTCCTTATTTTACAATTTTAAAAACACGATTTCAAAGGGGAGTGTGTACTAATTGTGCCATAGCGAGTGTTTAACAAGATTTTCCCATCCCTAAAATAGCGTACGGGAGCAATTTAGGTAAGAAACCCAAAAGAACACCCCACAACAACTTCTCTACCCGTTCCCCAGTTTAGGATTTTACCATAGTTGCTTCCTATTTTTAGGGAGCACTGTTCATTCCCGAAATGAATTTTTTATTGTTTCTTTTATTTTTCTCTCTCTTGCTCACTGGGCAACAATGGTTGCAATGGCACTCTTTTGGGGCTAAAGAGAAATCGCTTGTTCAGTTACAAGCTCTATGCTAGAGTACTCTTTATGATTGGTCTAGGTGCTGGGGTTCTTCAAATTGTTCTTCTATTTTGGAGTTTCTTACTTCCCTTAGTATTGTCCCTTAAGTTGTTTTTTATATCTTTGTTGATTTTTGTTGCTGTTACTTGTGTTCACCATCATGTACACCTTGTATTTGTTGTATTCACTTTTTCTTCATGATTAATACGATTCTTATAACTTATCAAAAAAGAAAAAAAAAAAAAATGGTTGCAATGGCTTGACGGTTTCGATGACTGGCCTAAATGCTCTCTCTCTCTCTCTCTATCTCTCTTCTTGGTTTGCTCCCTGGGCAGTAACAGTGCGCGGATTGGTGGGTGCGACAGTTGGCATGGGTGACATTAGCTTGTCGGAGGGTTTGGCACTGCCAACTCCTGGGATTGACTGTCTGATGTGGGTGTGGGGTGTTTTGGGCTTTAAGAGGAATTATTAAAAATTAGTGGAGCAAACTATATCTAATGAAATAAGGTTTAGAATAGAGAATTTGATGTGGGTGTTTGGAAAAATGGATAGCTAAAATAGGAAAAGTAGGCTCATATCCTAAAATAGGGAGAAAATTTAAGGAATCTAATGCTAATGCTTTAAAACCACCTCTCCAACAAGCTAGGAGTTCTTTCACTAAATAAGGCATAATTTAAGAGATTTCAAATAATGAGAAAACCACAAATGTCCTTTGCAATAGTGCAATAGAAGAAAATTGTGAAACTCCATCCTTCGTTGTATCTTTTTTGGGCATGAGCTAATTCTTGGTCAGACTAGTTATTTTACTATGTAACATGTTCTTTTTGGTAGACTAAACGAGGCTCGGCTACCTCGGATCTGCCATAGATTTTCTTCTTGTTCTGGTATTGCGTTTAGATGGGGGGTGTTCACAATTTTTCAATTGAAGCTAAGTTTTTTCAACTGGTGGTGGAGGAAGGGGGAACTTTTTTTGAGTTACGTATTTTTGAGAGGGGTAGATATTATTCAAGATCAGTTTGTATGGGAAAAAAAGCTTGTCATTGGTTGCTGTCAAAATTGGAGCAAACGGTGTTAGATCATAATTCTAGACATTTCCTTACGTTCAGAGAGGGCGATATTGTGTATACATTCCAGAAGTGTTCTAATGCTTTTGGAAATTATATTGTCGTGACTGAACTTAAGGCTGGGAGATTGGTGATCATACCAGAAGGAAAGGTGATGCGTGGGTGGAGGGGGTTCGGCTTTAAGCTGCAGAGTTTAATGACACCCAAAAAACCAATGAAAATCTCAGATGGGATGCACAAGCAGCCGCAATCTAATTTGAATGTTTCTCATTCTTTTGTAGCAGTGATTAGAGGAGAGAAATTGTGGCTTCGGATTCTAGGCCTCTTGCCATTGACAAGGGAAAAAGTATTATTGAAGATCCTTCGTTAGTTGTACAAAATCCAGTGAAAGCAGTACGTGACGAGAAGGAAAGGAACCAGAAAAATTTTCCGGAGTGGAAACCGATGAGCAGCGGTGAGGGGCAGGTTCAGAGCATTAAAATTCACCCGAAATTAGTGGAAAATTTTCAAACAAGATTGCCGTTACGATTTGATTCAAAATCAAAAGGAAAGCAAGTGCAAAAATCATGGGAATCCCAAGTATTAAGGAGGGGATTAACGATTGTGTGCAATGAAGGAAATAAGAGGCAGGTTTGGTGGGGGTTTCCATAAAGGAATAGACAAATTAGTCTATTCAGCCATGTCACTCACAACACATACCCAAATGGACCAAGGAGTTTTAAAAACAACAGAACAGGCAGTGGTTTCAGTTAAGCCCAATCAAGGCAATAACATGGGCCTATCTCAAGCCCAACTAAAGGCTGGATCAGCCACGTCACTCACAACACATACCCAGATGGAACAAGGAGTGTTAAAAACAAAAGAACTGATTGAGGGTTCAGTCAAGCCCAGTCACGATAATAACATGGGCCTATCTCAAGATCAACTAAAGGTTGGGGAAGTTATTTCGGCCCATGATAACTGTGAAATCCAAATGGGTTTGGGACATCTAGTTATACCGTTTGTTGCCCAAAGTAGTTGGGAACGAGGAGAATCCTCAAAGGCAGCAGCGTCACAGTCATGCACTAGAGTCTTATCTCCTCAGCAATGTTCTTCGAGTCAATCAAAGCAATCGAGTAGAGTGATTGTCTCGGCTAGGTGTTTGGTGTTTGGGTTGAGATTGGATTTGGTGGGAATTACCCGGGAGTATACTTGCTCATTGATGTCGCTGGATCGGGCGATTCTATGGACTGATTCAATCTTCTATACTGTTAGGGAGTTGATGGGTCGGATGAGAGTGACGAAATCAGCGGTGGTAGGTGATAGCATGGAGTCACAGGCTTTGGGGTTGGAGGCACAGACAAAAAGGGGTAATTTAGAGCTGGTGGTGTCACCGCCGATGCTAAATTTGGGCTCGGATCTACCTGGTGCTGAATGGGCTGGGCTGGGGGAAGTTGAAGAGTGTGGAGAGGGAAGTCCTATGCTGTGTACACCTTTAAACACAGTCGATCCATTTTTGCAGGACAATGCTACTGGAATTTTGGAGATTGATGAAGGCAGATTGGAGGCATCCTGATGGGTTAAATATAGAATCCGTAAGTTCAGTAAATTGGTTGGGTTATCTGTTGATAGACATGAGTGACTATGTATTACTTTGTTACTTAAAATTGATCAGGAATTGGAGGCAGCTAGGGTGTGGAAAAGGGGGCCTGCTGGTGCTAGTAAAGTGAATACTACAAAAGTGAAAGGTGCTAGGGAATTGCGGAATTTGGTTACTTCGGTTAATTATGAGGGAAAGTATTTTTAGTTGTTGTGGCTTAATTTGGGAGTTTATAGTTTTAAAGAAGCTGAAAATTATTTCCTGGAATGTTCGGGATTTGAATAATCCTGAAAAGCATTTGGTAGTGAAGAATCTTCTTAGGGACTGGAAGTGTGATGTAGTTTGTTTGTTAGAGACTAAATTGGGAGCGATGGACAGATTGTGGTTGGTAGCTTGTGGAATTGTCCTTATTTGGACTGGGTTGCTTTGGATGCTGATCATACCTCTGGTGGGATTCTGGTTATGTGGGATAGTAGGGTTTTGGAAAAAGTGGAAGATATGGCAGGGGGTGGTAGATGGCTTTGAATGGGCATGTTCAGGGGTCTGAATGCAGATAGTACAGATGCCAATACCTTCCAATTTTCATAACATCCTGTCATCCCCTGCCCTTATGGGGATATTGGGATATATAAGATCTAAGAAAGAACTGTCTGCGTCTAATTTCCAATCATGAAAACTTCCATGAAACCTCATATTCCAGATCCAACCCTCCCCTCCTACCTGGAAGTCCAGGACTGAATAAATAGAAGCATTCTGATCAAAAGAGCAAGCAAACAAAGTGGTATAAAACTCCTTCAAATACTGACTCCCACACCACACATCATGCGAAAAACTGTAGACAATGGCCATCCCCAACCTCAAAAGACACAAAATGCTGAAAAATTCTCCAACCTGTCCTAATACTGCTCCACAAGTTGCACCCATGAGAACCCCTAACTAAATCTGAAGTCTAACCACCCCATTCCTCCCCATATTTTGTGGCAATGACCCTTCTCCACAGATGAGTTACTTCATTCCCAAACTGCCATAACCACTTACCCAAGAAGGTGTTATTAAAACTCCCTACTCTCCTGATCCCCAACCCACAATAGAACACAGTGTGTCCCAAGCCACCATAGAACACACTGTTATTAAAACACCCTATTTATCTGAGGCACCCCACAAAAAATTCCTCTGTAACCTCTCCAACTGATTAGCCACACTAGTTGGAAGACTCAAAAGCAAACTCTTCAAAAGTGTCTGTCTCCTACAATTCAAATAAAGAATGAATCTTTTGATTGGATAGTAAATGATATTGGATTAATATACACTTATCAAAAAAAAAAAAAGTAAATGATATTGGTTTAATATGGATTATCGTATGCATGAATAGCTTGTAGAGAATGTGGGATACAGTGATGGGATTGACAAATTATAAATGTAGTGTTGGTGTAACTTGAACCTAACTCTATCTATCTTGAACCTGACTATATGTATATTTATAAGAGCTGCCCCCCACCCCAAAAAAAAGAAAAAGAAAAGGTCACATTTAGACAATTCTGGTTATCTGTCTAGAGCATTTAAGAAGTATCATTGTTGTACACAAATATGATATGAATATGGCTCCCTTGCAGGAGTATCTGTGCCACTTGGATGGAAGAGTTAATCATGTTCTTACACTGATAACTGTAATAGAATAAAACTTAAAGATGATAGGGATTGGTATCTCACTCATATATTCACTAACCCTTTAGCCATCAAGAGTAAGTATCAAATATCAGCTGTGTTTATTTTTGTATGTGCACGTGTTAAATCATGTTGGATGCAGTCATTGGTGTTGCTTATATAATATTGTACTTGCTGGCAGCCGTCTTTTTATTTGATTGATTAGATTTATGGTAAAAAATTGACTTCTTGTTGTTCTAATACATTTGTTAGGGTTCCCGTCATTCCCTTACTCGTGCTCGGGCTGCCTTAAAGTACATTGTTCTGGCTCTCTCTGGTCACATGGATGATGTACTACCGAAGTATAAGGTATTGTGTCATGTTTGGTGTTTTTTATCAACCCTCAAATAATAATTTCACTTTGGTATTTTCATATTGTATGTTGGTATGTAGTTTTTTGATAAATAAATAAATTCATTTTAAAAAGCCCAAAGTAAAGCGTTATCCCAGTACCTGGGATGGCCAATGAGCTATAGCTCAAACAGTATTTCCTCCTCCCATAATAATGGGATGGAAGGCAAGGTCGAGGGTTCAAGAGCCACTAGGCACATGTATCATAGTACAAGAGATGTATACAAAGGAAAAGCCAAAAAGAAAAAAAAAAATCGAATTGAAAAAGGGTTAGCATCTAAAATATATAACTCATCTACGAAGTCCATGAAGGTAAACATGGAGAAATTGATGGGACTTTAAAGTGCACTCTAACGTCTTGAGAAAAACAAACTTGGGCTATGGCATGAGTATATAGTGCTGCGCATCTGGACTGAATGTTTTGGCAAAAAACCCTTCAGTGTCTGGTTGGCAATCAGCTGGGCTTAGGATATTGCTGCTAGATTTGTTGGCTTTTGGTAGCTTTACAGCTAAGCACCTCCTATGTAGTGGGCATATATCGTTAGAATTGTATAGATTTAGCTTTCTTTAAGTGTCAATTTGTTTCTTAACTTCTTGTCTGTGGTTCTTTCAGGAAGTCAAGCACAGGATTCTTTTTCTTGTGGAGATGCTAGAGCCTTTTCTTGATCCTGCTATAGCCACGTCAAAAAGCGCAATAGCTTTTGGAGATCTATCTTCCTCTTTTCCTGAAAAGCAGGAAACCGCTTGTGTGACTGCCCTCAATGTCATCCATACAGCAGTAAGAAAGCCGGCCGTTCTTCCTTCTTTGGAATCTGAATGGAGGCATGGCTCAGTTGCTCCTAGGTAATATACACCTGTATTGTTTGTTGTAAGAATATTTTGATTGGACATCAGTTGGTATTACATGCCTGTCATCTGTACAGCACTAAGAATATTTTTGTTTAGGATTACCTTTTATAAGTTATGAATAATTTTATTGATCACTTAAAAGAGCACAACAAATCATGGGAACAGTTCAAATATTCTATATACTTAACTCTTCCCTAAAATGACTTTTAGATGTAAAAAGAATCTAAAAAAATCTTCTAGATTAGATGGTCTACACTCCTCTAAAAACAACCACTGGAATAAAGGAGCTGACATTCTCATGACTGACAATTCCTGTCCCTTACAGTTTCTTCTGTTTCTCTCCTCCCACAAGGGCCACATTAGAAGTGACTGCACTAATTTTTTTTTTTTTTTTTTTTCTTTTGATAAGTAATAGAATTTTATTAAAAGAAAAAAAGCCACCCAGTACACAAGACGTACTTAGAATGCATGACTGCACTAAATTCCAAATTCTATATTTGAAAGAACCATGCTTATCAATTTTTTTTAAAGAACCTTGTCTCCGCCAATGTTGAAGCAACATCTGCACTCATTTATTGCATCACCTATCTAACATCAAACAACACAAAAACAAATGCCTACGACTCAGTGGCAAACTGGCAATTGGACAGTGTAGTAACAAAGGATTTGTGATCTCACCATTATCTGCCACGACCCATGAGATTTTTTTTGTGTTCTCACCACTAAGATTATCCGCCATGAGAATGTTTTTCAAAGATGCAATCCATACAAAGAATGCTACCTTAGTTGGCGTCTTCACTTTCCATACAGCCTTCGAAGGAAAAGCCAAACTAGTGTTCCCTCTCAAGACCTCATAGCATGAACATTGGTTTAGGATGTGTGAAATTTAAAGTAGAGATAGTGTATATTACACCATTATGACTCAATAGTGCACACCTCTAGTTATTTCGTCTATGGATGTGGGACTTTCATCCTTTGTTATTATTGTCTAACATCATTAAGATTTTTTGTGGGTTTCACTATTTTGTGAGTTTCACCAGTATTCTCTTCTTATATCTTTGGTTTGGTAATGGATGAAAATTTCTTCATGCAGCGTACTTCTATCAATATTGGAACCTCACATGCAGTTACCTCCTGAAATTGATCTTTGCAAGTATCCTATATCTAAACCACTTGATCCTGAATCTTCAAATGTATCCCCTCTTTCTTCTGTCCCTTGGCAAGTAGGAGCTTCTTCAAAATCAAATACCCAAGATGACTATGATGGAAGGACAGATTTTTCTGATACAGCTGTGAAGATTGATGTTTCTGAAGAAGTCAATCTATTTTTTGCCCCTCCAGAACTTCGGAGCATAGCAATGACAAATATTACTAGTGGTCCCGATGAGAATAGCCCTGTTTCTATCCATGGGGATCTCAGCTCAGAACCAAAACAGTTGACCGAGAAAAGTGTTACTCACCAGTTTCATATTGACTTAGTGTTAGATGCAGGTTTCACTGCTGAATACTATAATATGCAAGCAGATTATTTTCAGCTAATTAACTATCGAGATTGTGAGCTGAGAGCTTCTGAGTTTCAGCGTTTGGCTTTAGATTTACACTCTCAAAGTGAGATTACAGTTGAGGGTCATGATGCTGCTATCGATGCTTTGCTCTTAGCAGCAGAGTGTTATGTAAATCCCTTTTTTATGTTGTCTTTTAAAGCCAGTCCAAAATTTATGGACCAGATGAACATTAACAGGACTAGAATTTCCCAACATCATGAAATTTCAGAAGTGAGGAGTTCTGAAAAGAGTAAAAGAGATCTAGAAACAATTGCTCATCTTGAAAAGAGAAGAGACAAAATTGTTCTTCAATTACTGCTTGAGGCTGCTGAATTAGACAAGAAGTATCAGAACAAAATTTCATTTGGGGGACAGTGTCCTTACTACTCTGAAGGATTTGAAGAGCAAGTTATTAAGTTGTCACCTCTTGATATGCAATCTGCAGATGCTGTCACCTTGGTTAGGCAAAATCAAGCTCTGTTGTGCAATTTTCTGATTGAACGTTTGCGGAGAGAGCAACACTCAATGCATGAAATTCTTATGCAAAGTCTTGTTTTTTTGTTGTATTCAGCCACTAAGCTATACTGTGCGCCTGAACATGTGATTGATATTATATTAGGATCTGCTGAGCACTTAAATAGGACACTAACATCTCTTTACTATCAGCATAAAGAAGGCAATTTAAACTTGGAGCCTGAGAAAATACATGGGATACAACGAAGGTGGATGCTGCTTCAAAGATTGGTAATTGCTTCAAGTGGTGATGATGAAGGAAAAGACTTTGAAATCAATATCAACAGCGGTATTCGTTATGGAAATTTAGTTCCACCTTCAGCCTGGATGCAGAAAATATCCACATTTTCACGGTCTGCATTCCCATTGGTTAGGTTTCTTGGTTGGATGGCAGTATCTCGTAATGCGAAAAAGTATATGAAGGACCGTCTTTTTCTTGCTTCCGATATGTCGCAGCTGACATATTTACTGTCAATATTTACAGATGATCTAGCCATAGTAGATAATGTTGTTAATCGAAAGCATGAAGATGTGAGGATTGAAGAGTTAGGGGGCAAAAATATGCCTTCGGTTAAAAGAGGATTTGCTAATGAACAGGATGGGGATCAATCTTTCCGTGTCATCTATCCTGATCTCAGTAAGTTCTTTCCTAAGATGAAAAAACAATTTGAAGCGTTTGGGGAGATCATTTTGGAGGCAGTAGGCTTGCAGCTGAGATCTCTTTCTTCGAGTATGGTGCCTGATGTCTTGTGTTGGTTCGCTGAGTTGTGTTCCTGGCCATTTTCTCATTGGGACCAAATTGCTTCTGAAAATAGTTCTGATAATTGGAAAGGTTATGTTGCAAAGAATGCAAAAGCTGTCATTCTTTATGTACTCGAAGCCTTTGTACTTGAGCACATGGAGGCAATGGTGCCTGAGATGCCTAGAGTAGTGCAGGTGCTAGTATCACTTTGTGGAGCTGCATACTGTGATGTGTCATTTCTTGACTCTGTACTGCATTTGTTGAAGCCACTCATTTCATATTCTTTAAACAAAATATCTGATGAGGAAAGATTGTTGGTTGATGATTCATGTCTTAATTTTGAGTCGTTATGCTTTGATGAGCTTTTTAACAATATTAGACAAAAGAATGAGAATCAAAATAGTACTGCAGAGAAAGTTTACAGCCGAGCATTAACTATCTTTATTTTGGCTTCTGTCTTTTGTGATTTGTCCATTCAACGTAAAAGGGAAATGTTGCAGTCCCTAGTATTTTGGGCTGAGTTTACTGCTTTTGAACCAACAACTTCTTTTCATGACTATCTATCTGCATTCCAGAGTGTAATGGAAAATTGCAAAGCTCTGTTAGTTCAAAATTTAAGAGCCTTTGGTGCCATCCCACTTCAGTTTCCCCCCTTCACTGATGTGTGCAGTGGTGCACTCTCTGGTAATAGCTTGGAATCACAATCATGGTTTCTAAATGATGTCTGCGATAGCACATGTCCAAATAAGGTTTCGCAGAAGTTAGAAAATAATAATTCTGACACTTCTCTTGTCAATGAAAAGGTCTATCAGTTATCAGCTGAGGAAATAGCAGAATTTTCTAAAGACTTAGAGGCTCTCATTGTGAAGCTTAACCCTACTGTTGAGCTCTGTTGGACTCTTCACCATCAACTTGCTAAGAAGCTATCTATTGCATTGGCACAGTGTTTAATGTACTCAAGATGCTTATCTTCGATTGCACGCGATGTCCATAATGCTGAAGAGGATGACAGTGAAAATCCTTCATCATGTAAGTCAGTTGACCAGTTTCCAGTTCATTGGAGGATTGGTCTTGAAGGACTAGCTGAAATCATGATGATGCTCCAAGAAAACCGTTGCTGGGAAGTTGCATCTTTGATGCTTGACTGTCTACTTGGAGTTCCACACTGTTTTCCCCTGGATAGTGTGATTGGTTTGATTTGTTCTGCAATCAAAAACATTTCTTGCAGTGCACCAAAAATTTCATGGCGCTTACAGACTGATAAATGGTTGTTGATTTTACTTGGAAGAGGTATTCATACCCTTCATGAAAGTGCGGCTCATTTGGTTGATTTGTTCTGTGCAATGCTAGGTCATTCCGAACCTGAGCAACGGTTTATAGCACTTCGCCACATGGGAAAACTTGTTGGCCAAGATGTGAATGGACGGACAGCTATACAACCTTCTACACTTTGCAATAATTTAGTTTCACCTGGCTTACTTCTTTCTGTTCCTGAGTCTATTCTATCTCATCTGGTTTCTAGTACATGGGATTTGGTTGCTGTTCTGGCATCATCTGACACATCGTTATCTTTAAGGACTTGTGCAATGGCACTTCTCGTAGATTATATCCCATTTGCAGAGCGTCACCAGTTACAATCATTTCTTGCAGCAGCTGATAGTATTTATGGTTTGGGGAAGCTTGCACATCCAGCGTGTGAGGGCCCATTACTGCAACTATCATTAGCACTAATTGCTGGTGCTTGCCTGTACTCTCCAGCTGAAGATATTTCTTTGATTCCTCCAGACGTTTGGAGAAATATTGAGACCTTAGGCTTGTCGAAAACTGGTATTCTGCTTTGTTATCATATGTATTTAAATCAAATTAAGTATATAATACAAATCTGGAAATGTTGAGAGCATGTGTCCGAGTGACTTTTGTTTTATTTAATTTTCCTTCTGTAGACAGTGGGCTGGGGGATCTAGAGAAGAAGGCTTGCCAAGTCTTGTGTAGATTGAGAAATGAAGGGGATGAAGCTAAAGAGGTATGTAGTAGGATGCAGCCAAAGCTGTCATATATATTTGAACTACACAGTACTGTATAATATTTCAATTTCTTATGAAGTGTATGTGTGTGATTTCTTACCATCTTTTCTCATATTGAAAGCATTGAATCTGTTATTTCTTAACATTGCATTGGTTTAATAAACCAACATTTTATAATTCAGGTCTTGAAAGAAGTGCTCTCTTCAAATCCTACAAGACAATCCGACCCAGATTTTAAGAGTACCCGTGAATCAATTCTTCAGGTAAGAAAAATTACAAAGGGCGTGTAGTGAATTTCTCTTGCAAATATTGAAATTTATCAATTTCACTGTAGTTCTGTTTGCTTTTGGAAAATCTTGCTAAATAGTGGTGGTAGGATTGTTGGAGAAATTTCTTGTTACTCATGCAGTTGTCTTCTTCAAGTTCTTTGCAAGCGTCTGATATTATTGTCAGTACTTTTTACTCAAGGATAAGGCCTAACCCTGAGCATTGCCTTGTGTTTTAGGTGTGGGCTTGATACAATGACCAAAATAGCCATCCACACACACACACACACACACACATATATGCAAGGATTATGTCTCTGTCTATGTGTATTATACACTGATATAATAGGCTTGAACCATTGTTTGATTTTCTTTTATGTTACTCTTTAACTGTTGGTGTTTATATTTTATTCCACACAGTTTTAAAAATTGGATTGGACAAAGAACTGAAAAAGGTAGTGGTTTTTGGTTTCTAGGTCTCACTGGGGTCTAACTGGTGGTTGACCTGGTGACGTAAATAATTTAATGATTAATTATTTAATAGTGCAGATAAAGTTAAGAAATATATAATAACTAATAATAGTTTAAGTATCCAAAAATAATATTTGTATGAATTAGTAAGGTCATAATTTTTTTAGTAAAGAATTTTACCTCAAAACTTATAATTTTCTCTAAATTGTATGAAGAATATAAAGATAGCTTCATAATGGGAGATTATGCTAAAGCTTCATATTTTATGTCAGAAATCTTTTAGTAAATTGTGGAGATTTTATCTATTCATATAATTTGGAGTTATCCATATTAATTTTAATAGTTTCAGGAAATGTATGATTTTTTATGTAAATTATTATCTTTTTTTTAGAATAAGCCAACTCTGATCCTTTGTTTTGTGACTCTACCTTATGTGATTAAACACTGGGATTTTTTTTTCCTTTCCCTTTGAATGGGTGTTTTTTCGTGCTGTCTTGTCGCAATAAGTTCTCACACTATATCCTTCTCATGTTGTTGCTCATTTTTTATTAATGTATTTGTAACAGGTTCTTGCAAATCTAACTTCTGTTCAGTCGTACTTTGATATCTTCTCCAAAAAAATTGACCAAGAGGTTATGGTAAGCCTGGGTGACTACTGATGCTGTCTGTTACTTCCAAGCTTCTGTATGCTCAGTTTATAATTTAATTATGTTGTAGGAACTAGAGGAGGCTGAAATGGAATTGGACATCCTTCAAAAAGATCATTTACTGCAAGAAGATTCCAAAGATAGGCATCAGATTCCTTCTCTAGCCTGTAATCATTTCTACTCCTAGCATTGTCATCTACATCTCATTGGCTGCTTAAGAATTTGTACCTGTTATGTTAATATTTTTCCTGATTTTATCTACTGTGCAACATTTTCCAGCTCCTACAAAAGATGATACCCGCCTTCGTCAAATCAAGGACTGCATTCATTCCCTGTAAATACTAATTTTACTTTATGCTGTACTTTGCAACATGTGAAATTCATTGTAACTTTTGTCAACTGATTCAGTTAGAAGGAAAGAAAGTGATTCATTAATATTAACTCTTTTTTTCTGAGGCAAAAATATATGTTTGGTCCTTGAAATTTTGGTCAAGTTTTTGTTTAGTCTCCTTGAAAAATTTAAAACAAGCCAAATTAGTCCTTTTTATTCTCAGTTATAATTCTTGCTTATGTGTCTAATTGAGTGCCATAGTGGTGTTGACAAAGGACAATTAGGCAAGCCACATGAAATGCATGAGAGTATACAAGAGATGCATGAGATTTATTTATTTGTTTATTTTTTTTGAAGATATCTTTGTCTCATTAGGTAGTTAATCTTCCATTTTTATTGTTCGTGCTTGAATGGATTTTCTTTTTAAAATGGTGGTAGGCTGGTAGCCATGGTGACTTGCTCATCTAGGAAGCCTCTAGACAGATACTACTAGGTCCTTTAATAACATACACTTTTCTTGTAGCGTCTTCATTGCTTCTGTTCAAATCTTCAGCCTCTAGGTTTATTTTTTAAACACTTTTAATGAAAGTAATTGTTTAATAATTACTGTCAAATGGTAATAATGAGTAATTTTGTATTCAATATTCCTTAAGATTTTAAACACAACCCACCCCCCCGCGGGGCCACTGCTTTGCCAAAAAAAAGTGGACATTCCAGTAACACTTACTACCATTATTGGTACTTGTTCATACAAATAAATGGGACACCGTGTACAGTTTTTCAAGCATACCAATGCCTGTGGAGCTCATCTCTTTTAATTGTCTTTATTGCTTGGAAATAACTAAATTTCACAAGTTACTAGAATCAAATTTTATGTGTGAAATCAGTGCTAACTCTGCTGAATGTAGTAAGCCTTGTATTATGTAGATTCTAAATTTAATTTTTCTATCCTTTTTGTAATTTTCAGAGAGAGAACTAAACTCCGAGAGGGTGTAGTAGCCCGCAGGCAAAAAAAACTTATTATGAGAAGTGCCCGTCAGAAATACTTGGAAGAGGCAGCTTTACGTGAAGCAGAACTTCTACAAGACCTTGATAGGTTTAACTCTATCAGTGGCTTATCTTTTATTCTTGAGTGCAATCTTTTTGTGATGGATTGAAGTTGGCGATTTTAAACTAACAGCTGTCATTTTCATGTATCAGGGAGAGGGTAGCTGAAGCAGAGAAGGAGATTGAAAGACAGCGGTTGCTAGAACTTGAGCGTGCTAAAACTAAGGAACTGCGCCACAATCTTGATATGGAGAAGGAGAGGCAAACACAGGCACCCTTCCCACCTTCTCTCAATTTATTGGTTTTCCATCAACTCTGTTGCGCTTTTTCACCAATTTCGTATGTTTCATACCAGAATATGATGTCCTAGGCCTATCTGAATGTTGGTTGTAACTATGTGCCTGAGATGACTCTTTCTAATATTTTTATTGTTAATACATTTCTTTTTTTTAATTTTGGCTATTGGGTGGGGTGAGGCCTGTTTAAAATTTCTAGTCATTAGCAACAGTCCCTAAGAACAGAGCAAGCTAGGAATTATGTGAATCAACTGGAGTTAATATATAATTTATTTTTTCATATCTTTTTAATCATGATTAATCATTTTTTTTCTGACTAGGGTACCAAGTCCTTCCTTTGTATTATAAGGATATTTTATTTTAATATCTATGGTTATCTATTGGGCTTAAGATTGGACATGCCCAAAGATTAATACAGTAATTTTCTTTTTTGAGTTCCTTTTTCATGCTTTTTATGAAAGCTATTGTAACATTATTCAAAGAATATACAAATAAAGTTACAAGTAATATTTAGTAGCTCATTATATGATCCAAAGAAGCAATAGTGAAAGATGGAAATAAAAAAAAAAATTTATATACAAGAAGTTGTATGATAAACAAAATTGAACGTATCTTATATGGCCTGCCCTATATTGCAAGTAAAACACAATCAGCAAAAATTGAACTCCACCTGCCCTAAGTGGAAGAGACATTCCAACCTGCCGGATACTTGAGTGTGGGAAAATGTAGTCTTACCCATAAGTTTTGCACTTTGATTGAAAAAAATAAAAATAAAAAATAAAAATGAAGAAGAAAAAGGAAAAAAAGGTTTTGCAAGTCTTTGGTGTCTTTATCTGAAAAGTTACTGTATTATTGGCCTCTGGTCTTTTTGAATGATACTATATCTAAAAGAGTACGTTTGCATGTAGAGAGAACTTCAGCGTGAACTTGAGCTGGCTGAATCAGGACTCCGAACGTCTCGACGAGACTTTTCTTCCTCCAGTCATAGTAGGTAAGCTATTTATGTCATTAGTTAAAATTAGTTGATTATTGCACAATCCTTTCAGTTGTTAAAGAACCTCTATATATTAAAAAAAAGACAGATGAATTGATATATATATATATATATATATATATATTAATTTGAAGAAGTTGAGTTGTGAAATATGAGATATTAGCAAAGTTGTCAACTTCGTACCTTACTAGCCTATACGGCTGGTATTTGCCTTACCGACATAGAATAAAGCACAGAAACATCCCCTGCAACATGGAATGCCTTGAATATTGGTTTGTATGAAACTGTTTTGGCAATACCAGGAAATGTTTTGCGTTTCGGCCAGTAAATGGATACTGGACGGACCAGTATTGAAACTCCTTTTTTTATTTGTTGAGAAAGGGGCAAAGGGCAAGAGGGAGCACGATGAAGATGCTATATTAGGATACTAATAAGCGCTGTCAACAAGTGATGCAAAATGGAACTGCAATAAGGGGCTAGATCTTGTTTTAGCTAGACACAAACCTTTAAATTCATAAGGGGCATCTTGAATCCACAAGGAAGAACTGCGGAATCTACCCGAAAATAAAGAAAGCTTAATTTTATTGAAAGGAAATTGTTGATTTTCATTTTACATATTGCAAGCCTATTCAAAGACTCAAAGAAATTATTTTTCAAGTAAAAATATTCCTACACATATTTTAATTCATACAGTACCATAATAGAACTCTATCTTGACTAACAAACCCTTAAAACCGCTTATGAATAGGAATGTTTTTCTCAGCCATGACAATAGATTTTTCTTCAGTCATATCAATCAAACACAACTAATCCTAGGTAGATCACTACAATCAGTGAAACTAGATAAAAAAACGCTTCACATAATAACCAAGAGTTCCAGAGTAAAATTGCAACAAAACTTTAGATGTTTTTGTTCTAATGTTGGCCCAAATTCCCAAAGCCAGAAAATAATTATAATAAATAAATAAATAAACCTTAACAATTAGCCATAAAGAAAACTATATTCCAGAATTAAATTTTGTGGAGGACAAACTGCTGAAAGTCTCAAAATCATCCTTCAAACTCCACAAATCAGCAAACAACCATCACCAAGGTCTCCTAAGTCTTATTTGACCCCCCATGGGAGAAGACCCTAGCAACAAAACTAGTAAACTTACTCTGAAATTGTTGATCGGAAAAATAGTGTTGAAAATCCAAAAAAATAAAAATAAAGAACTCACATAAGATGGTTTCGAAAACAAAATTTGAAAAAATCACCATAATTACTAGGGGAGGCTGGCAACTCAACTCATGTGGTTGCCAGAATTTGGTGACTGTCAGTGTTAACATCAACAATGATGTCATAGTACGGGATGCTGACATCAACACACATCATCTAGATTTTTCTATTACATTCTAGGGTTGTATCAATATGCTATGTTACCAAGTTGAGTTGTGAAATAGGAGATATTAGGATTGGAGAGAGAGAGAGAGGGATTTGAGAAAAGCCATGAGTTTCTTGTCAAAACTAACAACATGATTAGATCTGCTTTAGTATCTTGTTAGTTTTATAGCTAGAACCAGTTATATCTATGTTTGATGTCTATTCTACTTCAATTTCTTGTCATGTTTATAGGGCCATACTACCTTCGTGTGTGTGTGTGTGTGTGTGTACACGCATGTGTGTTTGTTGGCTTAGATAATATTTGGTATCTTCATTTGCAGTCGACCTCGGGAAAGGTATCGTGAAAGGGAAAATGGAAGATCAGGTAATGAAGGGAGCACAAGAGGTGGAAGCCTGCAGCCTGAAACTTCTGCCACTAGTACATCCATGGGAAGCGTGCCAACTGTTGTTTTATCTGGATCCCGGCAATTTTCTGGTCAACTTCCTACTATTTTACAGTCACGAGATCGCCTTGATGAGTGTGCCAGCAGTTATGAAGAAAATCTGGATGGAAGCAGGGACTCAGGTGACACAGGTAGTGTTGGTGATCCAGACTTGGTGTCAGCATTTGATGTACAGTCTGGTGGATTTGGGTCTGCTCAAAGGCATGGATCCAGAGGGAGCAAGTCTAGACAGGTAGTAGAGAGGAGAGAACGGGATAGTAGACGCGAAGGGAAGTGGGAAAGAAAACATTCATAACTCATGGCCCTGAAAATGAGATTAAAGCTTCGGATAACTCAATGAATACCTGTGTACATATGTATCCTTTAGCAGTGTAATTGGGAGGCAGTGATCTTCATAGCAATAGGATTTTGAAATTCATCTTAAGGGGGGGCTGTTTTTAGGGCCTAAGGCAGTAGGTTTGATGTAGCGCCATAGTCAAGAAGTGTCTATTTAGATCTCTTGTGACAATTGTTGCAGTAGTTCCATACTCCCGTGTAATATTACATTATTTTATTGTTGTTTCAGCCTGTACACTAAGTTAAAATAATATGGATATAAATTTTGTTAAATCTTTATGCTTAAGATCTTAATATTTAAATGAAAATGTTTGTACCAGTGATACCAAATGGATATCCTACCCCGGTAATCCAATTCAACTATTTGTTGATTAACATTGCAACTTATTAGCAGATTTCCTTTATGCGTGGCTGGGCTGAAATACAACCCAATTTTACTTTCTCAAGTGTAACACAATGTGTGAATTTTAGTATGATGTCCATTAATTCCACGTTTTTATGTTTACTCTTTAACCCTTAGATTGCATGGGAACATTGATATTCGTATATATTCTTTTAATATATCAATGTGGAAGCAGAGGGGAAGGTGTGTGTGTGTGTGGCCGAGAGGAAGTCCAATAAGTCTTAAAGAATGATATTAAAATCTATAATGATAAGTGGTGGTTTTACACATTTTTATTCAAAAACTACCTACATCAGTCTATCTATAACACTATACATATATATTATTGCTAAAGTAAACAAGTAAATATTTACATGGTTATTGTAGCTTGCTATTTTATTATTTTAATCTTTTTTCTCTCTCCTCTCGATCTTGTCAGACTCTTTCTCTCTCTTCCCTTGACTTTCTTTGATGTC
This sequence comes from Quercus tomentella, assembly GCA_028535165.1. Lineage (NCBI taxonomy): Eukaryota > Viridiplantae > Streptophyta > Magnoliopsida > Fagales > Fagaceae > Quercus > Quercus tomentella. The sequence continues at coordinate 46,496,253 of JAPQVY010000156.1, forward strand.
CACAGACAGAGAGAGAGAGAGAGAGAGAGAGAGAGAGAGAGAGTTTTGACATGGGTAGATGAAATAATAAAAAATAATTATTTATAAAAAATAGAGTGTATAATATATAATCTGATATGGGTGTTTTTGTAAAGTGTTTGTGTAAAAAAAAAAAAAAAAAAAAAGTTCTTATACTAATATATACAGAAAAATTTAAATAGTCTAATGCAAATGCTCTTAATAATCCTATATCTTAAAATTTAAGGAATTAGGCTTTGCCATCTATGGACATTCCACATTTTTGGTAATAAGGACAGATATATAACACGAAAGTCAGCTTGCCATAGAGGCAATATCAATACAAGGTCTATTACATCCCAGACCAGTAAGGTCATACATCAAAAGTAAAGCTAACTCCACAAGTGGAGTATACAAAATAAGGAAGTTTTGTTGTAGATGGACAGCCATCTTTGCGAGAGAATCAGTACAAGAGTTGGCCTCTCAAAAGCAGTGGTTGATCTTCTAGTGGGGAATTTGGTTCGGCAAGGTCTTGCAATCATCAACAATAGATGCATATTTAGCATTTGAGGAATCATTATTGGTGAGCAAGCTAATTACAGAGCTGGCATCAATTTCAATTTCGAGTTTTCAACAAATTGAATTTGGAGGAGAATGCAAAGGCCCAAGGGCATCCCATATTGCCCACAGTTCAGCTTCTAAGCTATTAGCCCAACCAATCGATCTAAGTTGCTTAGAATTAGATGCCTGATCGTCAATGTATGATGCAAAGCAGAGAAGGGATGGGAGGCACCTACAGACTACAAGCAATGTTACCAAAACAGGTCTATATCACCGATTCAATTAGAAAACCTATGAGCCATCAGTAAAATTGGTTCAAAATTTGTGTTTATTGTTTTAGCTATTAGTTCATATCAGTCTTTTGAAAACTGCCGAATTTGACATAAAACAAAACGCCAGTTATTGTCTCCCCGAGTTTCGGTTGAAATCCCTGCCATGCTCACCCAACATTTGGTCTTATGGCGTCATGGGCCTTGATCAAGTGGTGTCCAATTAACTCAATTGCTTACTTTAAATATTTAAAATTAAAAATTTAAAATCAATTGCATTATGTTCAGATTGAATTTGGATCTCCCTGGACTACTTTGCAATTGGTTTTTGCAAGTGGGGTCAGTTGCCCTTAAGGTTTACTAAATTCCCTAGTCACTTGAATAAGGAACTAGAGAAAGTTGCTAGCAATGGATTATCCATAAACTCCACATCCTCAAAAGTGTAATGTTATGCGCCTTCCAAATAATCCACATTAAACACAAAGGAACCATGTTCTAAATATCCCATAAATGCCCTTTCATGAGCAACTGTGCAATGAATGAATCAAAAGATGGTATACCGTCTCTCCATTACAACAAGACAAACAAGACATAATATACAAAATGTTGAAAATAATAGTTTGGAAATCCTAAACTAATTAGATATTGAACTTTTTTTTCTTGAGTAATTAAATATATATATATATATATATATATATATATATATATATATATATATATATTAAGAAACAAACACACAGACAAACAAGAGAAAGGGAATGGGAATAGGAATGGGGTAGTTAAACATTGAACTTAATTATCAGGAACTAGTACTTATAACCTCAATCTCAATTAATCGCAGTAAGTTTTATATGTTTTATGTTTTCCTTTATACGAAATTCAGCATTCACAACACCATGTATATTCTTATCTTCACAACGTGTGCCACACCGCACACCCTCCCCAATATGATTTTTTTTTAGATACCCCAATATGATAATTCTTGAAACACTAGCAAATATATTTTGTGGTAGCAATATTTATTGCTTTAATATATTTTTTATATTTTCCAAATATTGGCGGATAAATTTGAGATAACATCTAATATTGTTCAATTTTTTTAGCACTCTAAAAAAAAGAGAAATAATATGTCCACAACATTTTACAATAAATCCTAAGTTGCAAGTTATCACGGGTTATTCTTGGTGGGGTAAAAAAACAATTTCAATGGTAAGTTCAAATTAGAAGTTAGAGCCAATAACAATTAACCACCTATAATTTATTATGAAAATGTTATTAAAGTAGCACACCTCTTAAAAAAAAAAAATTTGTATTTGAAAATGCATTTGAAGTCATCTTTTTCTATTGTTCCTACTTCCAACGGACTTTTCAAATACATCATAAATCTGCTTTCATTTACCTGTGCGTCCAATAGAAATGATCATCATAATTATTCTTTTGAATTTATTTTTTTAGAATGGTAATTACTCACTTTTCTTCTTAAGTTTAAAATATAGGTTGGATATAAAAGGTATTTGACAAATCTAAAATAAAATAAATATTTATTTGTTATACGAGTAAAATGGGTTGTGTTAAATGGGTCATTTCGGGTTGATACAAATAAATTGACATGTCAAACGTGTCTATTGCGGGTCACATGGGTTGACTTGCTTATGACACGGTTCTTATCGTGTTGCTTTTGGGTCAACCCGTTTATGACCCAAACCCGTTAAGACGCAACCCTAATCCGGAAAAAACCTATGTCGTGTTCATGTTGTGTTTGTGGGTTGGGTCAAACATTGACACCCCTAGTTTAAGGGCTGATTTGGCAAGAAAAAAAGGGAAAAAAATAATTAAAAAAACAAGTTAGCTTGACAACTTATCACTTAACAGCCATAACTAACTGAAAGTGTGATTTTGCTAATAGAACCAAACTTCAGGATGTAAAATCAAATTTCTCAAACTTCAGGGTGTAAAATCCAAGTAACCCCAAACTTTAGGGGTGTACTTTGCAATTTACCCTAAAAAAATATGATATTACAAAAACATTTGTCCAAAGATGTTAAATTTTGATAAATTCAAGACATTTTAAGGGCTTTATTTCAGTTGTTACCATATCAAGAAGGTTATTGACATGCCCTCTCACAAAAAGATTAATAAATAACTAGGAAGATATTTCAATCACAAGATCCACAAACATCAAAATCTGATGAAGCTCAAGTATAAATGTTTCAAAGACAATTCTATATTTGAAATTTTATGACCAATATTCAATAACCAAAAAAAAAAAAAGGGTGCTCTAAGAAGCAATGCAAATGTACAAATATAAGCCTTTATATAAGCAATGCAAATGTAAAAATACAATTGAAATGAAAAGCAATGGAATTTAATAAAAACAGAGCATTAGAAAAATACTTTGTTGCCACTTTCCTGTACTCCACTAATTAAGAATGTCATAAAAAAATTCATGCTTTTTAAAAAGCCTTCCATATCTGTTCTAAAACATACCCATGTCTTCTCTCTCGAAGAATTGGTGTGCAATAGAGATGAGACCAAAATTTTTATTAGAAAATAACATACTCTAAGGGAATTAAATTAGTTTATTGACTCTAATAAGATTAATTAAATAGCAAAATAGAGATGAGATCAAGAAACATAGTGAGAGAGAGAAATATAAATGAGAGAGACGGAGAGAAAAGAACTAGAAACCCAAAACCTAAACCTAGATAATGGTGAGGAACAATAGCAAATCATTCAAAACCACCAAACCATCAACTTGTAGAATAAACCAATAAATTGAAACATGATGGAAAAACCCATGAAATCAAATTTTGGGTACTAGTTTTCGTGGTTGAGCCGATGTTCTCAGATCTCCATTCTTTATTGTAGGTGGTTGAGTGAACTCTGATTGAAAGCCACGGTTTGGGGGTTGTAAGATGCGATTGGTCGTTTTGTGAGACAAAGAGCTGCATCGATTTTGTGAGAGAAGAGTTTCTTCCTTTGTTCTCTAATGAGAAGCAAAAGAGTGTCCTTTGAAGAAACCAAGAGAAAAGAGAAAAGGAAAAGAGTTGGGTTGAGAGAGAAAGAACTCTTTATTTAGCCTTTTTTTTTTTTTTTTTTTTTTTAAAGAGAGAATAATGATTTGGAGTTGCTACAATGCTCTCTAGGTCAAGAGAGCTACTGTAGCAACTCTAAAAAAATATTTAGAGTTTAAAGGGGTTTGTTGAAGCTTGTATTTTGTGTGTTTGCTCTCCAGAAATAGGTTTGGACAACCTAATCGAGATGCTCTAAGAAATGCCAAGAACCAGTAAAAGAGCTCCACATGGTTCTTATTCATGTCACAGCTTCTAGAGATGAAAACAAATCTAAAGCAAGAAGGAATTGAAATGAAGCAAAAGGCTAAGTTGCTTAGAAGCACAAGAATGAGAAATCAACTCTTCAAGAGAACTCTCTTAGAAACTAGCACTTAGGCTAAAATCTATATTCTCATCTAAAAACTACGTAATCTATACATCTCTTGGCTTATTCATAATTGCTAGCTCAACTGCCATAGACTCCAACTAATCATCACATGGCTATTTGCTAACTAACTACAAACCATTTTTGTTATAAGATATTATCTGCTCTAATAGATTGTAACTAACTAACAGTTAATAAGCTCAATACACTCTAAGGCATGAAGTTACTGCATCATCTAGCCACCCTGTTTTGCTCTTAGTGAACTTACATGTGACCAAGTTAATGACCTCAACAAAAGCTAGGCTCAAGTAGAAGCCAATGGACAAAGAGAACCAAAAAAAAAAAAAAGTGGAAATGGATCTCATCCTAGCAGGAGATTCCATATATAAAAAACTGTCAGACCAACCAATGTAAACATATGTCTTGCACATTTATTTGTTTGCATGAAGGATACTTTAAATACCAGAATACATACAATTGAACTTTGGAAAAAAAAAATTGCACAAACACACAACTATGTAGATGTAGCAATACCTACAGGCATGCAACCAACCAGGCTTCAACCTGTATAGGAAAAAGGGGCATTTAGTACAGGATTAAAGAACTTGGTTATATATTCTTTCTTTCCTTTTTTTTTTTTTTTTTGGCTGTATTTTCTTTAACACTCTCAAGTGCCATTGGGAATTCACAGGTTGTAGAATAGCTCCAAACATCAGATCAATTCCTGGGAATAGATCAATGAATCCCACATTTATTTGTTTCCTCACTAGAATAAAAGCCTATTCACATATATTCTCAATTAAGAAGTGAAAATTTTCCTCCTTGTCCTTCCCTGAACAAAGAGATATTAGACCCAATTCATTTTCATTTCTTTCCTGCTTTCCAATATATTGATTTTGAAGTGTTTGGTTTTCTAGAATTTTGCCCAAGACTTAAATTCATAAGATTGTACCAACTAGTTGATGTCCATACTCAAAGTCAAATATAGTTCAAAATTATCCTTAGATTGACATACAACTAAAACAGTATAAGGATGCATCATCAACCGGATTTTACCATTAATGCCCAGGTGAAAAGCCAATGAACGTAAAAGCCTAACAGATATGTACTTCTTAAATTCTTCCTCTTTAGCCAAACCAAAAAGTTCAGTATGCTCATTCCATAGCACTATAGACTATAGAATGTTTCTTTAGGATAAACAGCACAACAGACCAATAGAAAGACAATGTTTAAGCAGGGGAATGTACTTGTTGATTAACAAGAGCTGACAATAAACATGTGATTGAATCCATCTAAGGAAAACATGATAAAATCTCATATATATCTATGTCTCTTAGAGAACAGAGATAGAATGATATCGCAAGATCAAGTGATACAATAAATATCAAATGCAAATATCAAATACTAATATATAATAGCCACAACCACAAAAGGATGATACGAATCCGGTACATAAGAAGCGAAAAAAAAATGCCTTTCAAAATACTAACATGCCTACTGCAACAGGTAAAAGCATGAAAAGGGTTTCAATTCATCCATACCACTTCTCAGTAAGATTCCACATTTGCACCATCAAGTAAAGCAAGGTTCTCCATGTAACTATCCATAGCTAAAACATTTTCACCTTTAATACTAGTAGCCTTCTCATGTAGAGTTTCAGGGTCAATTAAAACATACTTGTTTTTCAATCTGGACCTCTTTGTCTTCTTATAATTCTTTTGAATTAGAAGTGGACCATCCTTGGTGAAACCAATCAAACGAGTCAAGATTTTATTCGATACAACAAAAATTGTATTTTCAGCTGATACAACACAAAGTTTATTCCAAGATTCATGCACACCATACTCCCTCATCACCCATATGGAGATCAACGTGCCATGTGGTTGTTCTCCCAATATAGATAAAGCCAGTTTCCCCTTGAATGATGTAAGACACTTCTGTTCTTTGAAGGAACCACTTTCAACATCAGGCAGCGGTAGCTCATTGAATTTCTCACTATTGACATCAAACGACAATATCATTCTAGTACTGCGCATCCCTTGTCCTTCTCCTCTTCTTTCTATCCTAATAAGCATCCAATGCAAATGTCCACTAACAAATGGGGATGGCACATCAGAGTTAATTTGGTAGTACACAACATTGGGACTCCACGAGATTCCAAGCTCAACTATTTCCCATGAATCCAAACTTAATGTGTACACCTTAATCATGGGTTTATGATAATCAAACCAAATCCTCACAACCTTGTAGTCATTATTCTGGGAATCATAAGCAAATCCGAGTGTAGCACGACGATGGGGTTTCAAATCAGTACAAGAAGGTAACCTCTTAAATTTTCTAATGCTGGGGTTCCACAAGTACATATCAGCGTCCAAATTCCAGAGACACAACAAGCCATTGCATGAACCCACAAAGAAAGCAACTCCAGACTCAAAACTGAAGGGAATTTTTAACTCAGCTATACTTTCAAAGGTGCGGTCGCAAGCGACCGTACAGACTTCACTTTTACCAGGAGAATTGAAATTCATATTCTTCTCCATGTGTATGACATAGCCACCATCATCATCATCATCATCGTGATTGTTAAGGTAGCGGGTGGAAATGAAATTTGAAATGAATTTGGGGTCATTGATGTAAGATTTCCATGATTTACAAACGCACCTGAATCTTAGGAGCGATTTCACGGGTAGCCTTTCCACAATATGGAACACGATGTCGTCTGGGAGATGATGTTCCTTCCGACGTCCGAGGATCGGTTGATGTTGTCGAGCTTTTTTCGTTTGGGCCATTTTTTTTCAACAGAGAGAGTGGCTGTGTTTTGCTGCGTTTGGTTTGGTTTATTATGTATATAGGGTTAATTTTTTAAACCCTAAATATGTGTTTTTTAAACTCTCTTCATTTTGATTCTATAAAGATTAAAAAAAAAAGTCCATATTTGCCTGAGAACGTTACAATATTATCCATTCAGGGGCGGAGCCACGTAGTGGCTTGAGGGTGGCCCCTGCAAATTTTTTTTTTTCCTTTAGACTATGGAGAAAAAATAAATAGCCCCCCAACATTGGACAGCTGGCCCCCCTATCCATTTCTCAACTATTCTCCCAGCCCAGGTAGAAGGCTAAGGGGGCCCGGGCCCAAAAAAAATTTTTTTAGCAAGTAAAATTTTCCAAAAAAATAAAAAAGGGCTTGGGCCCCCCCTGAGATTTTAGCTCCGGCCCCCCTCCCAAAAATCATGAGCCCCCCCTTCCCCTAGCCCATCATCCAGCCAGCTCAGAGCAGAGCCCATGACCCATGTCAATCTAAAAAAAAAAAACTCACTCTCAGCAGTCCAAAACCAAACAGAGAAAGCAAAAAACAAAGGAAAAAAAAGAAAAAAAAAGAAAGGAAAGTGAGAGGCAAGAGCTGCGAGACAGAGATAGAGATAGAGAGTACAGAGACCCATCTTGATCAGATTCAGAGGCCCGTGTCGGTGTCGCCGTGACAGAGAGAGACAGAGAGCGAGGCGAGAGCGAGAGAGTGCGGAACCCAACTTCGAGCGAGACCCATGCCGGCGAGAGCGAGACCCACGCCGCCACGCGAGACGAGATCCACTTGCTGCCGCCGCCGGTTGCCGTTGCTCGATCTGCCTAGCCAGCCCAGCTTCGTGCCTTCACAGTTCACAGGTATTTACTCTTATCTTTTCATTCAAAACCTTGTGATTTGAGAATCAAAGAAACTTTGCTTGTGCCTTGTGGACTTGTGGTGTTTCATGTTTGTGTTTTTACTGATGAGTGATGAACTGAACTGATTTGGTGATTGTGAATTGAATCTGTGCTGCGGCTGCTGCCTGTGGTGTTTTTTTTTTTTTTTTTTTGGGCTTTTTGGCTTTGTGACTCTGTGTTTGTGACTTTTGCATTATATAGATAAAAGAGATAGATAGATAGAGAGAGCAGAGTTTGTAGAGATAGTCAGATAGTTTTTTCTTTGTTGACTGGTAGTTGGGCATAATAATAGGGAAAAGTGGAGTTGGGCAACGGACAAGTGATAGAAAAAAAGAAAAAAAAGAAAAAGAAAAAAAAAAAGGTAAAGTTAAGAAAAGTTTTTGTTAGTAGTGTCTATAGTGTGATTCATTGGGTATTTGGGTTAGTGGGTCAGAATTAGAAAATGGAGAGAACACAAAGACACAAAAGACATAAATAAAGGAAGAGACAACACACACAGAGACATAAATAAAGGCAAACCAAACACAAAGACATTAAAGGCAGACCAAAGACAAAAAGAAAAAAATAAATCATATAATATAAAAAATAAATCATATCTACACCTAAATATTCACATGCTCTTTATATTTTCATAGATTTTTAGAGAAGTACGTGATTGAAGGCATGGGGAGATTGTTTGTGATGAGTCTTGAAGGGAAGATCTTTTGGAGGTAGAGGCAGTAGGCATTGCCACACGGGTGACCCATCTTTGCACTTTGTGAAGACAAAGTTTCTAAGGTAAAATTGTTTTGATTTATTAACTATTTTTGATTAGTTAGATATCATGTTGCTGTGGATGTGGCTGTGGGTGATGTTAAATTGTTTGGTTTATGTTGTGTACCAATACTTGTGTGTTTAATTTTTGTTTTTGTTTGAGGGGTTATTATTAATTAAAGTCATATTAAAAATGGGTTGACTGTTTAAATTATAGTGAAAATTTTGTTTTTTTTTTTAGTATGAATAACATTCATAAAACTAAGTAAAAATATCTAATTAAAATTTTATTTTTTAAAGTTCTTTTCAGGTTAATTTTTTAGTCATATTCTTAAAACTAAAAGAATTATGAGCAAACGAAAAACAATTAATGCATTCTTTAAGAAAAAATATGTTAGCAATTCAAAAATTAGGACACTTGTGGCTGTAGAAACAAATGTTGATATTTCAATGCCTGATGAACACCCCTCCAAATGTTCAAGAATTCAATCTGAAGAGATAGATCGTGATTCAGGATCATGTAAACAAATATGTGAATTCCCTATCAACAAACAAGATGAAATCAGACGAGCTTATCTCAAAGAAGGTCCATATCAACCTAAAAATATAGACTATCCATACAATGATGATACTCATCGTTGTCGATTTCAACCTTCGAATCGGCCCCCCCATGTACAAATTCCTAGCTACGCCCCTGTATCCATTGTCACTAACACTAACGCAATTAACAAGGAAACGACTTTTGTCCAATGCATTATGTTAGAATGTGGATACGTGTGCAATGCACTGATGCAAACTTGACTCGATTAACAAAATTGGAAATTTTAGGCAAAGTCGGCTCAATATAATTAGGGCCTAAGGCGAGAATTTTAAGAGTGTCAATTAAATGAATTTATTTAAAACTAATGAAGCTAAGGTTAATTTCATGAATCATAAAATAATTTTATGAATCAATACTAACCAAGCAAAAGTTAATTTTTGATAGAATATCATGGGAAAAAAAATTAAAATTATTATATTAGAACAAAATAAAATTAGGTTTAATTTATCTTAGATAAGTAATGCATCATAATAAATTTTGGTTTTCGATTTAAGAAAGAAATAAGGATTGTTTGGTATGTAATGTTGATAATCTATTAAGTAGAAAATTTGGATTACAAAAACTAAAGCATCAAAACAATTCCTCCCCCACCCCCCAAAAAAAAAAAAAAAAAAAAATTATGATTTTCAGTTGGGTAGATTTTTTTTTTTTTTTAATATATAATATTTTGGAGGTCTTTTTGGAGGTGAAGAAAATAGTACACAACTGTTTTTATTTATTTATTTATAAACCATATATCATCATACAGTCTTGGATAATGCTAAATTTACTATAAACTTTACTACATAAAACACACACAAATTGAAGAGACAATAAATGTGATGTGATGTGGCAATGGATGTGATTGGTGGACTTCAACTAAGGTGTGCATAGGTTGGGTTAGGTTAGGTTGAGGGGTTTTTTCAATCCATCCTACATGATCGAGTTGAAAAAAAAAAAAATCAACCCAACCCAACTCATCAGAAGAGTCCAACCTAACCTAGATGGATCGGGTTGGAGCAATGGATTGGACATATAAAAAAAAGGAGCATTAGAACAACAAATTTATAAGATTACCAACACAAATAATGACAGATTTACTAATAAAACCTGAGCATAGCACCAAACTAGTACAAAATATTTGATTAGTAGATCAAACCAACACAAATAAAAGCATATTTACAATCTTATAAATCAGTTGGTAATTCATCAAACTCAAAGAGTAAATAAAAAAATCATATAATATATATTTAATATAGGTGGGTCAGGTTGAATTAGGTAGATTTGTGAATCTACTGACCCACACTGAACCCACTATTTTAAAAAAAAAAAGGCAACCCAACCCAACCCAACCCACCAACCCCTAAAAGTAGACCTAACCCAATGGGTTGAGTTGGATTGGGTCAATTTGGGAGGATAGATGGGTTCCACACACTCCTAACTTTAACTACCTAATAAATAAATGTTTGAATTTTTTTTGTGATTGGAGACATAAATTTTGTAATATCTCTAACATCATTTTACAATTTTTGGTGTTTTTATAATAAAATGGGGCCTTTTTTGTAAAAGGGTTAAATCTTTTAAAAATTGGGGGCTTTAGGCCTAAGCCTAAGTTGCTTAGGCCTTGAGGCACCCCTGAATTTAGGTTGCAGTCAACTTAAGATGCTTTCCATGCATTGATTTTCAAGTTGGATGTTTGAAACCTTCATCCTCTACCTTGATGGGGTGTATTGAGATTCAATTCTTATAAGATCACAAATTTTGTGTCATAACTTTTAATATAATCGATCCATCACTTTGTTTTCATTGCTCACAATTAATCATTTCGAAATTGCGAAAAAAAAAAAAAAATTGTTGCATAAAGGTCATGTCCACAGACATTCTCATTGAGATTAGCTTCATTTCAAGAGAAGATCCCATGGTTATCAAGTTGTTATTTCAATTCAAGTTGTTTTATCTTCACCTTATCTTTACCTTATCTCTTTTATATATAATCTCATTTATTTGACTTTATTTTGATACACTTTATCGTGACTACAACAGATTATATTTAAATAGATCGAGATTATCTAGAATTATTAGGGAATTCTACTAGATAGAGTTCCTTTAATTTTGATATTTCTTTCATAATAAATGGTCTAAATTATGACATGTCATCAATCTAATAGCAAAATTCCTAAAATATGATTTTGCAAAACAACTAAAAGACATTAACATCTTAAAGTTATGAAAGTGAACATCGTGAAGACATATTATTCATCCCCTCTCTTCACAACCTCCCTTTCGTGTGTGTTTATGTGAGTATATATAAATAATATTAAATTTGACATTATAGTAAGTTCATACAACATGTGACCAAATAAGGGATACTATTAAGTTCATACTGAAGGGGATAAAATCAAGGATGACGGATTCATTTAAATAAACCTAATGATACTGAATTAGTGAGCCGCTGGGAATAAGGCAGCAAATGGAGCGATGGATGGATAGGCCACATGGCGGATGGACCCCTCTCCATAGTAGACTGATAGTCTCTCTATATGGAGGATTCTGGGTTCTTGGGCCCAAGGCCGACGGATACCAAGACCATGTGGCACTCACTCAACTTGGGTAAACCCCACATGGAAATGTCTTGTGCCCCACGATTAACCCTAGTTGAGGGAATCCCAACATGGAAAGAATCCCGCAATATACACACGTTTATGAGGATCTTCCCCACAAGGAAATGCCTTCTTTGCCAAGAAACAAAGGTCTGTTCTATTCTACTACAAAAACCCAAAGCCCTCAAAAATCAAGGTACGCATAATTTACCCTAGTTCTGGCACTCTAGAGTTGTGAGAAGCTTTCTAACTTAACATTTGGAGGGTTTTTGGCCAGTACCACACTGGTACTCTCCTAAGGTCTTCTTGTTTTGTGTTGTGCAGGTGTTGTCTTGAGCACGTGAGGACTGTGTGACTTGCTGACGATTTTCAGCATCATTAGTTGGTATCGTCTGTGGGAAAACAAGATAGGAAGCAAGCCATACCTAATGCTTCCCGAACAAAAAGTTTCATAGTACTTACTCATTCGATGGCAACCACCACAAACCATCACGGTGGCGAACCACGCACCACGGCCCTTGAAAGACAGGATCAAACTCTTGCGCCAGCGGTGGAACGCCTCACCAAGCAAAACCATGATTTAGAAGAGCAGCCGTGCCAAAAGAACGCAGGGCTTAACACTCAGGAGGAGGACCAAGAAGGCACAAGCGCTGGTGAAGGGATCAAGAAGGGCCGAAAGGTAGCAATGCCTCGAACAGGCCAGAGCGACAGGACACAAGTTTTCCATCCACCGTGGATATAGCTCCACCTCACATAGTCACAGAGATGCAAATGATGAAGGAACGGATGGAATTCATGATGAATGTTGTAACACCCCAACCTAATTGCCTAATTAATTTATGGGTCTATATGCATGCCATTTTCTTAATTACTTTTAAGTGCATGAAACTTTGATTTTGTGATATTATAGAACATGTATGCCATTTTAATGTGTTGGATATAACTTCATAAAGGTAATGATATATATATGTGTGTAAAGTGATATTATCCTTTGTAGTTAAGTGTGAATGCAAAGAAAAAACAAGTGTGAATGCAAAGAATATATATATATATATATATATATATATATATATATATATATATATATATAAGTGTGAATGCAAGAAAAATTGGAAAAGGTGTTTGTGATATTTGTTTCTCCCTAGCCATACACGTACCTAAGCCCCAAAGTCTTCTTACTTTTCTGATTTTCTTGGCTGCTTCTGAAGTCCAGCAGCTGATTTTCTTCTTTCTCTATTTCCCCTTTCTTTGTTCTTCTTTCTTCTTCCTTCCTTACACGGCAACATCTCTCCCTTCCTTTCTCACCAAAAATTCTAGTTTCTTTAAAGAAGAAATTGAACAATTAATCCTAAGGTTGCATCTTCAAAGTGTGTGGGTAAGTAAATTAATCCTCATCTGATTTTTGTGTATTTGGATAGTAGAACTGTTTGCTTATTTTCCCTCTTTGTTCTCTACTCTGATTTTGGAAGCTGAATTGGTGATTCTGTTTTGGTTACTTGAAATATTGATGATATTGTGGTCTATTGAATGCTTATTAGGGTATTTTAATGTGTATACTAAAGGTATAAAAATACCCAAACGAAATTAAGGCATATTGTTATGTGTTGATGATTTTGTAAGGATATGTACTGAAGCTGTCTCTGTGACAGATTTGATGTTTACAACAAGAAAATTATGTATTAAATTATATGCTGTGAATTAAGAGGCTAGGAGTAGTTTTTATGAATTCTAAGACACATATGGTTGTTATGGAATTGGTCTCACAGAATTTGGATGAGTAGAAAAAATATGGTTTAAATTCTAAGTTGCATGATTTTCTGTCAGGACAGATTTGAGTATGCTGTCTTGCGTGATTTTTAATAAATCATGGGTTGATTCTTTGACTCCAAAATTTTTCTGGTTTATACTTGACATACAGGGGGGTAGTTCTGTAAAATTTCATGACAATTGGAGGTGTGTGGACAGCCCGTTTGTATTTTACAAATGGAGCATACGTGGCTGTAATGAGCAGTGAACAATATATGCTACACCTAACTTTGTGGATTTAATTCTCAAGTTAGGGTGTATGTTTTAAGCTATAATTTAATACGCTCATCCTTTGGTATGTTTGAAGCATATATAAATTTTATGGATTGGTTTCTCTATGGTTTGGCTGCAAAATGTATTTGATGATTGTATCATATGTTTTGGGAAACTTTATTTGAGAGTTAGGTGGTGTTTGAGGTATGAGTTTATATATTAGGAAGAGTTTGTCCGTAATAAGTTTTGGTTCTTTTCGTTTAGGTGGCGAGAACGAGAACACGGACACTTGAGCTCCTCGTGTACAATCTCTCGCGCCTTCTGTTTTCAGGTAAGGGACTTGTGACATGTGCTTTTGATAAGTATAAAACATTGTTTAGAAAAATATTATGTATTAAAGCTCTTAATTAGAGATATTACGTATATGCATGAATTAAGTAAAATACGTGTTCATGAGTTATTCAATATTATATACATAATAGTTTTAGCATATTGATGCTATGATTTATATCACGAACATATTATTAAAAACGAAGTGGATATGCTACTGTTGTGAAACATTTATGTAAAAGCAAAGTTATCAGAAAAATATAGTTTTGGGTTATTCCATTGTTATGTTCTGAACTCAGCCAGTAGGGGTTATAGTACTGGCATTTCCATGGAAATTATGATTGGCCATTAAAAGTGGGACTGGCTCTGCTGTACCCGCCCTTGTTGGTAACAGCCACTTGTGGAGGATGTCAACCTACCCCCATGGTTGAAAGTATGTATTATGATATAATTCCGGAATTACTTGGCATTGTGGGGAATGTTGGATGCCTGGCACTCTGTGCTGGAAGCCTCCCAAAGTAGTGACAGACTTACAATTGGATTAACTAATTTGTATTATAAATGAGGTATAAAGCTATTTGGAAATTATAAGAAAGGTATATTGAATGTGTTATAAATCTGATGAGAAGTTATGATAAAGTATTTGATAACCTGTTCAAAGATAAGATTACTGAACTTATATTTAAGTTCCTTATTATGTCATTTTATTTATTATATGAAAGAAAAATGAAGTATTCTCATCTGAAAGTTCTTAAGTTACTTTTAAGAATAATATGAACAGTATGAAGGCTATTTTATCAAATCTGGCATATCCATAAACTATTTGATTTACATGCATTCTTATTAAAGGCCCATGGAGCTTTAAAACCTTACTGGGCTTCGCAGCTCACCCTATTATATTTCAGTGCACAGGTTCTTCCTGGAAGCAGCGAGAGTGTTAGAGGTGGCAAGGATTCTGTGTTTTCTCGTTTTGTTAGAATGTAGAGTTTTGTTGTATAGTAGTTAGCTCTTTTGTTGTATAGAAGGAATCAAGATGTACTTGATCCTTGAGCACAGATGTAATTTGGTACTATAGTTTGTTTTGAACCCCAGTTGTATGTCTTTGGGGTTAGGTTTGTAATAAGAGTTTTGCTAAACGTTTAGCTATGTAAATTTTTACTTGAATACCTTAAGTTTCAGACAGGTGATATTTGTTTCCAAGTTCGAAGGAAATGAAATGTCAGGGTTGCCATCATTTTTGTATATATTGGCTTTTATGCAAGACAATAAGCAGGAATTCAAGAAACAATTCTTGATAAGTATCTTCAGTTTAGGTTGGTTCGTGTTAGTATTAAGGTAAACTTGATATTAACATGCCGGTCATGCTCTAAACTCTGACGTACAGGTTTGGGTCGTGACAAATGTCCTCAGAGGACGGGTTTCTAGCGACCTCGATGACTTGGTCCATCGAACTGACTCACCATTCACCGCACCCGTCACTTCATTCCCCCTTCCACCAAAGTTTCGTATGCTACAGGTGGAGAGCTACGACGGATCTAAGGATCCCCTAGATCACCTGGAGTCTTTCAAGACCTTGATGCACCTGCAAGGAGTGGCAGACGAGATCATGTACAAGGGCCTTCCCCACTACGCTGAAGGGCCCCACAAGAGTTTGGTTCAGCAGATTGACACCCAACTCCATTAGTACCTTTAAAGAGTTGAGCGCCCAGTTTGCCTTTCACTTTATCGGAGGACACAAGTATAAGAAGTCCACTGCATGCCTGATAAGCATCAAGCAACGGGAGGATGAGACACTGAGGTCTTACATAGCCCGCTTTAACAAAGAGGCCCTCTCAATCGATGAAGCTGACGACAAGATACTCATGGCCGCATTTACGAATGGGCTATGGAAGGGTAAGTTTTTATTCTCTTTATACAAAAAACGACCCAAAAACTATGTCGGATGTACTCTACAGGGCTACTAAGTACATGAACGCGGAGGACGCCCTGCTGGTTAGTGAAGAGAAACCTAAGAAGAGAGAATGAAGGAAGCACGGCAGGAAAGGGGGCAAAAGATAGCTAGGACAGGAGATAGAAGGGAAGATAGACACTCCAAGCCTCCCACTGGAAGATTCGCAAGCTTCACCCCTCTAAACACCCCAATTGATCAAGTCCTGATGCAGATCAAGGATGAAGGAGCCCTGACATTCCTTAGCAAGTTGAAGGGAGACCCTAGCAAGAGGTCTAGAGACAAGTACTGCCATTTCCATCGTAATCACGGTCAAAATACATCCGACTGTTATGACTTAAAGCAACAGATAGAAGCTCTTATCAGGTAAGGGAAGTTGTAGAGGTTCATTGGTAAGGAAGGGACGAACCAGCCTCGAGAGAAGCCTGCCTGAAGAGAAAACGAGCATCCCAAACCCTTACTAGGAGACATAAGGATGATCTAAGGGGAACCGCAGCATCTGGCTCATCCAAGAAGGCCTGCAAAACATACCTACAAATGGTTCAGAACGTCCAATTGACGGGCTTCGTCCCGAAAATGGTGCGAATCGGCAACCCTATAATTGGATTCACAGAGGAAGATGCTAGGCGTCTCCACCACCCACACGACGATGCACTCATAGTTAGCATACAGGTGGGGGACTACAACACCCATAGAATCCTTGTGGATAATGGAAGCTCTGCTGACATCCTCTACTACCCAGTGTTCCAGCAGAAGAGGAATGATAGAGAACGGCTGATTCCAGTTAACGTACCACTCGAAGGATACAGAGGGACAAGGGTACACCCTCTAGGGTCAGTCACTCTGCCTGTAACAATCGGAGATTACCCGCAGTAGATAACAAAGGACTTTACGTTCCTGGTTGTTGATTGTTCATTCGCTTACAATGCCATATTGGGTCGCCTCACTTTGAATTCATGGAAGGCCGTAACTTCAACTTACCATTTAATGATCAAGTTCCCTACTGAGTACGGAGTGGGAGAAGTAAGAGAAGATCAAGTGGCAGCGCGCGAATGCTACATTGCCAAGCTGGAAATGGACGATCATTTGCAGACTATGTGTATAGAGGAACAGTGGATGGTGGCAGAACTAGTGGAAGGATTGGAAGAAGTACTCCTTGACAATTCTAGGCCTGAACGAATAATCAGGATCGGCACTCTGGCTAGCCCGCCAGTCTGTCAGGCGCTTACAACATTCCTAAGGGAAAACTAGGACGTGTTCGCCTGGAACCATGGGGACATGCCCAGAATTGATCCGTCGATCATAGTCCATAAGTTGAACGTATCTTCCTCTTTCCTTCCCATCTAGCAGAAAAAATGGGTGTTCATGCAGGAGCGAGACAAAGTTATAGCAGATGAGGTGCGCAAGTTACAGGAAGCAGACTTCATATGAGAATTGTACTACCCTGACTGGCTAGCTAACGTGGTGATGGTCAAGAAAGCCAACGGAAAGTGGAGAATGTGCATGGACTTCACGGACCTAAATAGGGCCTGCCCGAATGACAGTAATCCTCTCCCACAGATTGACATCTTAGTGGACTCAACCGTAAGACATTAGCTGTTAAGTTTCATGGACGCATTCTCTGGTTACAACCAGATCAAGCTGAACGAGGCCGATCAAGAGAAGACTTCATTTGTCACCACCTAGGGTCTTTTCTGTTACAAAGTAATGCCTTTCGGACTTAAGAACGTATGAGCCATATATCAAAGGCTGATAAACAAAATGTTCGCACATCAAATCGGGAGGAATGTGCAAGTTTACATGGACAACATGCTGGTAAAAATTATATGGGAGGACGACCATTTGAACGACCTCCGAGAGACTTTTGACACCCTTCGGTCCTATAACATGAAATTGAATCCAAGCAAGTGTGTGTTTGGGGTGACAACAAGAAAATTCCTGGGGTTCATGGTATCCCAAAGAGATATTGAGGTCAACCCGGATAAGATACAGGCTATTATGGAATTAACCCCACCAAAGACTATCAAGGAGGTACAGAGCCTGAACGGGAAGATAGCTGCACTGAATAGGTTTGTCTCAAGAGCAACGGTTAAGTGTCTGCCCTTCTTCCACACCTTGAAAAAGTCCTTTGAATGGACAACCAAGTGTCAACAAGCATTCGAAGACCTGAAGGCATATCCTTCTTCCTCGCCACTACTCAGCCCGTCCAAACCAGGGGAAGAATTGTTCCTATACCTAGCCGTCTCCCCAGCTGCTGTTAGTGCGGCTTTAGTCAGATAAGAGAACGGGGTGCAGAAACCCGTGTACTTCATAAGCCGAGCATTTCGAGGAGCAAAAGAAAGATACCTCCCGATGGAAGAACTCGCTTTTGCCTTGGTAACTGCAGCGAGAAAGCTAAAGCCATATTTTCAGGCACCCACTGTGATCGTCCTAATAGACAAGCCTTTGCAAAGGGCATTAAGCAGCCCTAAAGCTGCTAGACGGATGGCGTTATCGGTGATTGAGTTGAGCAAGTTCGACATACAGTATCGACCACGTATGGCTATAAAGGGGCAAGTGATCGCTAACTTCATCGCCGAGTTCACTCTCGTGGAAGGACAGGGGGTAGAATTAAGCCTACAATGGAGCATCCATATGGACGGATCTTCCAACAAACAAGCAAGCGGAGCTAGTGTGGTACTTTGCAGCCCGGAAGGGGAGAAGGTCGAGTGCATGGTCCGTCTTGATTTCCTAACAACCAATAATGAAGCAGAGTATGAAACTTTAATAGCAGGGTTGGATCTCGTCAAAGCAGCAGGAGCTGCGAATATGGTCATGTACTACGATTCCCAGGTAGTGACCAGTCAAGTTAATGGCAACTATGACTGTAAGAATGAACGGATAAAGAAGTACCTTAAGCAAGTGAAGAATTGGGTAAGCGACCTCCAAGTAATTTTTGTTTAGATACCAAGGGAGGAGAATGAGAACGCTGACCATCTTGATAAAGTTGCATCTGCAGAGTACATGCTTATCCCTAGTTAGGTATTATCCTTCGTTCAAATCTCACCATTAATAGACGACATCAGTGTGCAGGAAATAGGTCCCAAGAACTATTGGACGACATCAATAACCTCCTACCTAAAGGACGTTGTGCTGCTAGACAACAAGGAAGCTGCAAGGAAGTTAAAGGTTCAAGCAGCACGTTTTGTTCTAATTAAAAACGTTCTATACAAAAGGGGTTTCTCCCAACCGTATCTGAGGTTTCTAATCCCCAACGAGGCAGACTATGTCATGCAAGAAGTCCACGAAGGAATCTGGGGGAACCATTTTGGGTCGCGATCATTAGTGCACAAACTTATCCGGGCAGGATACTATTGGCCTACCATGCAACAAGATGCCATTGCTTACGTCAAAACATGTGACAAGTGCCAAAGGTTTGCCAACCTCATCCGACAGCCATCAGAAGAACTCACTCCGATGACTTCGCCCAATAGGGATTGGACATCATGGGCCTATTCCCAACAACAATTCAACAACTGAAATTTCTGGTGGTCGGTATAGACTACTTCACCAAGTGGGTGGAAGCTGAAGCATTGACCACCATCATGGAGAAAAATGTGCAAAGCTTTGTATGGAAGAACATCGTCTGCAAGTACAGTATACCCAGAGTGCTGGTCTCAGACAACAGGAAGCAGTTTGACAATGACGCATTCAGAGACTTTTGCTCACAAGTTGGGATCTAGAATCACTACTCATCTCCCGCCCACTCTCAGGCCAATGGACAAGTTGAAGTCACGAACCGATCCTTGTTCAAAATCATCAATACCTAACTCAAGGGGGCAAAGTGTATATGGCCGAAGGAATTGCCAAACGTCTTATAGGCGTACAGGACAACGGTAAGGACACCTACAAGAGAGACACCGTTTCGACTAGCATATGGAAGCAATGCGTTCATTCCAGCTGAAGTAGGGCTCACAAGCTACAGAGTAAGAAACCATGACGAGGGTAGAAACGACAAAGCAATGCGCCTGCAGCATGATCTAGTGGACAAGGTTAGGGCAACGACTGAGCAAAGGTTAGCACAACACCAAGACCTCATGGCCAAGCATTATAACTCCAAGGTCAAACATAAGGACTTTCAGGTTGGAGATCTTGTCCTAAGAAGGGTAACAGGCGCCGCGAAAGACACCTCCCAGGGAAAGCTAGGACCTAATTATGAAGGACCTTACAGGATCGCATCATGGCATAGGAATGGAACTTACCACCTAGAAACATTGGAAGGGCAAAAGTTACACCACCCCTGGAATACGGAGCACCTGAAGAAGTACTACCGGTAGACAATAGCATGGACAACAATACTCCTCATTTCCATTTTATTGCTTTTTATTTAAATTTTTATTCCTTTTAAGCCTGAAAGGCAGACTTTTTGCTTTCTAAAAGACAATTTCTATATGCATATTTATCACAATAAGAGGAGTTATTCAAAAATGTCATGTGTATGCTATCTACATTTCTACATGATCATTAAGCCATAAAGGGGACGGGTTCCTCCCAAAGGGATGACTCTTGTCCTACAAGTCCATAAACTGGACAGGTTCATCCTAAAGGGATAGCTCAAGTTTACCAAGTCCACAAAGTGGACAGATTTATCTTGAAGAAAATTTATATTTAAACAAGTCCATTAAAAAGTGGACGGGTTCATCCCAAAGGGATGGCTTAAGTTTACCCAGTCCACATAGTGGACGGATTCATCTTTTAGAAATAACTTATATTTAAATTAGTCCATAAAGTGGATGGGTTCATCCCAAAGGGATGGCTCAAGTTTACCCAGTCCATATAGTGGACAGATTCATCTTAAAGAAATAACTTATATTTAAACAAATCTTCATCCCTTGTGGACAGGATCATCCTAAGGGGATAACTCAAGTCCATCTGGATCACCCAGTAGACAGGTTCGTCCTACATGATTCACATATATTTAGTCTACAAAATGTACAGACTCATCTTGACCAGTTCTTTATATTCATGAAATCAGAAACTAGATGGTTTCGCCCCAAGAATTAATCTACAGGTATAAAGTCCAAAGTGGACGAATATCTTGTAAGGCAAATAATCAAAATATTATAATAGCCCATAAAGGGAGGAGTCTAGATACAAAAAGCAACAGTTAAATTAACATAAATGCTGTTCTTCCAAAAGATCTTTACATTTAGATGAGAAAAACTAAAGTAAAGAGTAAAAAAGCAAAGTCTAATCCTGGACCATGGGGTCCTCTCCGTCCTTCCCCTCAGCCGTCGGGTCCTCCTCAAGTGGACAAGATTCATCACCAACAGGTTTGGCTTGATCTACTGGAGGAGTCTCTCCTTCACCAAAAGGCTTCGTCACAGGGTCATCAACGAATAAGTCGTCGATACCCACAGAAGAGATGGGTTGAACTGGAGTCTGAGGCTGGGCATCAATGGAGATGTGGGAGAGGTTGAGGTCTGGGAAAGAGGCTTTGACTTGATGGATGCAATTGTCAAAACCATCAGCAAAGGAGCCACCAAGCTCCCTTAAGAGGTCGTCGGAGTCACGATATTCCCTTATTGCGACATCTTTAGCATGACGGAGTTGACTCTTAACCTCCGAGATCTCCGCCTCTTTGTCCTTGAGAATTTTGTTCAAAGCTTCAACTTATGCCTCCATCTCCTTTAAGAGCTATTTGGTCAAGTCAAGCCTCCCTATTTGGACATCCTTCCAGGCCAACAGCTTCTGTACCTTGGTCTCCTTGGCACCCAGCTTCTCTCTCAGACAGCCTAGCACCGTCTCATGGGATACACAACGATCCATAACCACCCCTTCATCATAACCACCCCCTGCAGGAAACAGAGACAAAGTTTAGAGCAAGACAACAATAGGACGGGACAAAGAACCATGACGGATAGACATACCTTTGCCAGGCTAAAGAGGCCCGTCTCCCCCATGGCCTCCGTAGCATAATTACCCAAGTCAGAGTAGTCGTTGTCCTTGATGATGGATAAGATTTGCTTGAATGCATAACTTGAGTCCTCACGAAGGAGGACGAGGCGCTCTTCGGCGATGGGAACGGGGCCCTTCATCAGGCCTTTCCCCATCCCCGGGCCAGGCTTAGAGGGCAGCTTGGCTGGAGTCTTGCCAGCGTTAGGCCCTGTCACCACCTTTGGCTTCTTGGGTGGACAGTCAACCTTCTCTGATGGCTTCTTTTTTGTTGACGGATTAGCCTGACCCGTCACCTTAGGGGGTAAGCTCCCCTCCTATTTTTTCTTAGTAGCAGCCTGCTGCTTAATGTAGGCCCGTCTCCTACTATCTTCCATTTCTGAAGATAGACGGATAAGGAGTTATACAAAGTATTAAAGTAAACAGAAAAGGGAAAGCTAAGGTAACGAGCTTACGTTTGCGAACTTGGCGGTCGTAGCGACGAGCAGCTTTTGTAGGTTCTGGGCCTTCACAGTACCAGTTTAGAGTGTCTAAGGTGACTAGTTTAGCCCACATCCTCTCTGGCAGCTTGGTGGTATTGAAGATCTTTTCCAAAAAACTCCACTGTTCAAGTGAAATTTCTGGACGGTCCTGAGCTGCAAAAATGGACAGTTAGAACATTAAATAGAGCAAGTTGAAGAATGGAACCTAAGACGGACGGGAACCTAAGACGGACGGACACCTACCAGATGGGGGCATTATACCCTAGGTTTTGTCTACAGGCATGTATTCCTAGTCGCTAGGATGACACATCCAGTCGTCCCCTTGGATGAAAAAAAAATGACTTTTCTAGTTTCTATTGGAATCCAATGTCTGGCATACTGACCTAAGTAACGAACTCCTCAGTAAGAAACTATACATACCCCTAGATTGGGTGATCTCAGATGGATAGTAACAATGGAAAAACTCTTCCACTGTCAACCTACACGCCTCGTCAGACATCACCCCATATAATACTTCCACGCCTAGGAAAACCCTTTAGGCATTCGGGGATATTTGGGTGACGGCCAGCCTTAAGTATTGAAGGAGACGATGGTGAAGAGCACTCAATGGGAATCTGAGTCTTGCTTTCAGCATTTGCTCGTACACCTCGACATCATCAACACCTCTATAACAACACTTCTCAGACTTGTAGGGTAGACGAAGGGTTATGTGGACGGGTATCTGATACTTCTCCCTAAGCATATCAAAATGTGTTTGTTTGATGGAAGAAATGAAATCGTTGACCGTCCACAATGGAAGCATGATAAACTCTCTAAATCTATCAGACCTATGACGGATTGGGTGGGGGGTTCAACACCAACTTGACCATCATTGGATTCACTCTCTGACCTATCCGTGTC
The DNA here is from genome assembly GCA_028535165.1 of Quercus tomentella. Lineage (NCBI taxonomy): Eukaryota > Viridiplantae > Streptophyta > Magnoliopsida > Fagales > Fagaceae > Quercus > Quercus tomentella. The sequence continues at coordinate 46,519,762 of JAPQVY010000156.1, forward strand.
CAAATCCTCATCCCTTATGGAAGGTGAGGTGGCCGACGGATTCCTTTCGTCACTTGAGGTGCCGGGGTCGTCCTAACTTGATGGAAACACCTCATCGTAGCCCGCTCCTTCGCGGACACACGATTTCTCACTCGACGCATTAGACATGTCACCTACACGTGACAAATAAACCCTAAGACTTTGACGAGTTCACATAGATGATGGATGTACAAAATTTAAATAAGTTGCAAGAGAATTCAACATAAAGAATACTTACCAGTTGAAGATTGCAAGGAAGGTGTGGTTGACGGTCGCGCCAAGTAGACGAAAGGCAAAGTTAATGAAGTAGTCGGAGGGCAGAGTTAACAAGGTAGATAGAAGCGCTCTGATTGAAAGTTTGTTGCGGAAAGTAAAAATGAGAAGGAAGGAAGCGTGTATATATAGAGGTAACGGCACGAAAGATGAAGGGACGCTTTGGTTCGAGTGACTAACCGCTAACAATGTGCCACATCCCCCTACGACATTTATTACCTTAGGCTAGCCTGGCAGGCAAAACACGCTTCTTTGGAGATGAGCTAGATCGTCACTCCACGGGTCCGTCCATGGAGGTAGGTGACGAACCCATGGAGTGAGGGGGCAACTGAAGGGGATAAAAATTAAGGATAACGGATCCGTCTAAATAAACCTGACGATACGGAATTAGTGAGTCGTCGAGAATAAGGCAGTAAATGGAGTGATGGACAGATAGGCCACATGACGGATGGACCCCTCTCCATAGTAGACGGATAGTCTCTCTATATGGACGAATTCTAGGTTCTTGGGCCCAAGGCCGACGGATACCAAGACCACGTGGCACTCACTCAACTTGGGTAAACCCCACATGGAAATGTCTTGTGCCCCATGATTAACCCTAGTTGAGGGAATCCCTACATGGAAATAATCTCGCAATATATGCACGTTTGTGAGGATCTTCCCCATAAGGAAATGCCTTCTTCGCCATGAAACAAAGGTCGGTTTTATACTACTATAAAAACCCAAAACCCTCAGAAATCAACGTATGCATAATTTACCCCAGCTCTAGCGCTCTAGAGTTGTGAAAAGCTTTCTAACTTAACCTTCGGAGGGTCTTTGGCCGGTACCACACCGGTACTCTTCTAAGGTCTTCTTGTTTTGTGTTGTGCAGGTATTGTCTTGAGCAAGTGAGGACTATGCGACTTACTAAAGATTTTTGGCATCATCACATACTATACTTATAATATCGAATAATTATCATAGCAAGTCTAGACATTCTGTACATATAATGTACACAATTTCCCGTTAAATTTACGCAATTCTGGATATTCAATTTTTTTGCATATCCAGACAATCCGTACAAATAATGTACACAATTTCCCGTTGAATTTACGCAGTTCTGTATATTTAATTTTTCTACTAATCCAGACAATCCGTACATATAATGTACACAATTTCTCGTGGAATTTAAGCAATTCTGGATATTCAATTTTTCTGCAAATCCAGACAATCCAGAGATATAATGTACACAATTTCCCGTTGAATTTACTCAATTCTAGATATTCAATTTTTCTACAAATCTAGACAATCCGTACATATGATGTACCCAATTTCTTGTAGAATTTATGCAATTCTGGATATTCAATTTTTCTGTAAATCCAGACAATCCGTACATATAATGTACATAATTTCTCGTGGAATTTACGCAATTCTGGATATTCAATTTTTCTGCAAATCCAACCATCCTGTACATATAATGTACACAATTACCCGTTGAATTTACGCTATTCTAGATATTCAATTTTTCTTCAAATCCAAACTATCCGTACATATAATGTACACAATTTTCCATTGAATTTAACCAATTCTTGATATTCAATTTTTCTGCTAATCCAAACAATCCGTATATCTAATGTACACAATTTCCCGTTAAATTTACGCAATTCTGGATATTCAATTTTTTTGCAAATCTAGACAATCCGTACATATTATGTACATAATTTTCCGTTGAATTTACGCAATTCTAGATATTCAATTTTTTTGCAAATCTAAACAATCCGTACATATAATGTACACAATTTCTCTTTGAATTTATGCAATTCTGGATATTCAATTTTTCTGCAAGTCCAGACATTCCGCACATAATGTACACAATTTCCTGTTGAATTTACGCTATTCTGGATATTTCAATTTTCTGCTAATCCAGACAATCCGTACATATAATGTACACAATTTCTCGTGGAATTTATGCAATTCTGGATATTCAATTTTTCTGCAAATCCAGACAATACGCAGATATAATGTACACAATTTCCCATTGAATTTACTCAATTTTGGATATTCAATTTTTCTGCAAATCTAGACAATTCGTACATATGATGTACACAATTTCCCATTGAATTTACGCGATTCTGGATATTCAATTTTTCTGCAAATCCAGACAATCCGTACTTATAATGTACACAATTTCTCATGGAATTTATGCAATTCTGGATATTCAATTTTTCTTCAAATCCAGCCAACTCGTACATATAATGTACACAATTTCCCGTTGAATTTTCACTATTCTAGATATTCAATTTTTCTACAAATCCAAACCATCCTACATATAATGTACACAATTTCCCGTTAAATTTAACCAATTCTTGATATTCAATTTTTCTACTAATCCAGACAATCCCTACATCTAATGTACACAATTTCCTGTTAAATTTATGCAATTCTGGATATTTACTTTTTCTGCAAATTCAGATATTCTGTAAATATAATGTACACAATTTCCCGTTGGATATACGCAAATCTGGATATTCAATTTTTCTACAAATCTAAACAATCTGTATATATAATGTACACAATTTCTCTTTGAGTTTATACAATTCTAGATATTAAATTTTTCGGCAAGTCCAGACATTCCGTACATATAATGTACACAATTACGCATTGAATTTACGCTATTCAAGATATTCAATTTTTCTGCAAATCCAGACCATCCGTACATTTTTTCTTTACACAATATCCTGTTGAATTTATGCTATTCTAGATATTCAATTTTCCTGCAAATCAAGACCATCCATACATATAATGCACACAATTTCCCGTTGAATTTACGCAATTCTGGATATTTAATTTTTCTGTAAATCCAGACATTCTGTACATATAATATACAAAATTTCTCATTGAATTTACGCTATTCTGGATATTCAATTTTTCTACAAATCCAGACAATTCATACATCAAATGTAGATAATTACCCGTTGAAATTACGCAATTTTGGATATTCAACTTTTCTGCAAGTCCAAACATTCCGCACATATAATGTATACAATTTCCCATTGAATTTACGTTATTCCGGATATTAAATTTTTTTCAATATCTAGACAATCCATACAAATAATGTACACAATTTCTCGTTAAATTTACGCAATTCTGTATATTTAATTTTTCTGCTAATCCAGACAATCCGTACATAAATGTACACAATTTCTCATGGAATTTATGCAATTCTAGATATTCAATTTTTCTGCAAATCTAGACAATTCGTAGATATAATGTACACAATTTCCCATTGAATTAACTCAATTCTGGATATTAAATTTTTCTGCAAATCTAGACAATCTGTACATATGATGTACACAATTTCCCGTTGAATTTACGCAATTCTGGATATTCAATTTTTCTGCAAATCCAGACAATCCGTATATATAATGCACACAATTTCTCATGGAATTTACGCAATATATTCAATTTTTCTTCAAATCCAGACCATCCGTACATTTATGTACACAATTTCCTGTTGAATTTACGCTATTCTGAATATTCAATTTTTCTGCAAATCCAGACCAACCGTACATATAATGCACACAATTTTCTGTTGAATTTACGCAATTATGGATATGCAATTTTTTTGCAAATCCAGACTTTCTGTACATATAATGTACACAATTACGCATTGAATTACGCTATTCTGGATATTCAATATTTCTGCAAATCCAGACAATCCATACATATAATGTAAACAATTTCCTGTTGAATTTACGTAATTCTAGATATACAATTTTTATGCAAATCCAAACATTCTATACATATAATTTACATAATTTCTCGTTGAATTTTCGCTATTCTGGATATTTAATTTTTCTGCAAATCCAAACAATCCGTACATATAATGCACACAATTTCCTATTGAATTTACACAATTCTGGATATTCAAATTTTTTTTTTTTTTTTGGAAATCCAGACGATCTGTACATATAATGAACACAATTTCCCGTTGAATTTACGCTATTCTGAATATTCAATTTTTCTGCAAATCCAGGCAATCCGTACATATAATGTACACAATTTCCCGTTGAATTTAAGCAATTCTAGGTATTCAATTTTTCTGCTGTTCTAGACAATCTGTACATCTAATGTACATAATTTCCTGTTGAATTTTCAAAAATCTGGATATTCAATTTTTTTTACAAATTTAGACATTCCGTACATATAATGTATACAATTTTCCGTTGAATTCACGCAATTCTGGATATTCTTTTCTACAAATCTAGACAATCCGTACATATTATGTACACAATTTCCCGTCGAATTTACGAATTCTGGATATTCAATTTATAACAATCCATACATATAATGGACACAATTTCCCCGTTGAATTAATGCAATTCTGGATATTCAATTTTTCTGCAAATCCAGACAATCCATACATATAATGTACACAATTTCTCGTGGAATTTACAAAATTCTGGATATTCAATGTTTTTGCAAATCCAGACCATCTGTACATATAATGTAAATAATTTCTCGTTGAATTTACGCAATTCTGGATGTTCAATTTTTCTACAAATCAAGTTATTCCGTACATATAATGTACACAATTACCCGTTGAATTTACGCTATTCTGGATATTCAATTTTTTTGCACACAATTACCTGTTGAATTTACGCTATTCTTGATATTCAATTTTTCTGCAAAGCCAGACCATCTGTACATAAAATGTACACATTTTCCCATTCAATTTACGCAATTCTGGATATTCAATTTTTCTGAAAATCCAGGCATTCTGTACATATAATGTACATAATTTCCCGTTGAATTTACGCAATTTTAGATATTCAATTTTTTCTGCAAATCCAGACAATCCGTACATATAATCTACACAATTTCCCGTTGAATTTACGCAATTCTGGATATTCTATTTTTTTGCAAATCGAGACAATTTGTACATATAATGGACACAATTTCTCGTTAAATTTACGCAATTCTAGATATTCAATCTTTCTGCAAATCCGGACATTTCATACATTTAATGTACATAATTTCTTGTTGAATTTTTGCAATTCTAGAGATTTGATTTTTCTGCAAATCCAGACAATCCGTAAATATAATATACCCAATTTTCCGTTTAATTTACGCTATTTTTTATTTTCAATTTTTCTGCAAATATAGACCATCCGTACATATAATGTACACAATTTCCCGTTTAATTTAGGCAATTCTGGATATTCAATTTTTCTACAAATCCAAACATTCTGTAAGTATAATGTACACAATTTCCCATTGAATTTACGCTATTCTAGATATTCAATTTTTTCTGCAAATCCAGACAGTTTGTATATATAATGTACACAATCTCCCATTGAATTTACGCAATTCTAGATATTCAATTTTTTCTGCAAATCCACACAATCCATAGATATAATGTACACAATTTCCCGTTGAATTTACGCAATACTGGATATTCATTTATTCTACAAATCCAGCAATCCGTACATATAACATACATAATTTCCTGTTGAATTTACGCAATTCTGTATATTTAATTTTTCTACAAATCCGGACATTCCGTACATATAATGTACACAATTTTCCGTCGAATTTACGCAATTCTGGATATTTAATTTTTTTGCAAATCCAGAGATTAAGTACATATAATATATACAATTTCCCATTGAATTTACGTAATTCTGGATATTCAATTATTCTGCAAATCCAAACAATCCGTACATATAGTGTACCAAATTTCTCGTTAAATTTATGCAATTCTGGATATGCAATCTTTCTACAAATCCAGACATTCTGTACATATAATGTACATAATTTCCCATTGAATTTACAAAATTCTGGATATTAAATTTCTCTACAAATCAAAACAATCCGTACATACAATGTACATAATTTCCCTTTGAATTTACACAATTTTGGATATAAATTTTTTTTGCAAATCCAGAAAATCTGTACATGTAATGTACACAATTTCCCGTTGAATTTACGAATTCTGGATTTTCAATTTTTCAACAATTTCAGACAATTCATGCATCTAATGTACACAATTTCCTGTTGGAGTTTACGCAAATCTGAATATTCAATATTTTTGCAAATCCAGACAATCCGTACATCTAACGTGTAGAATTTCCCATTGACTTTACGCAAATTTGGATATTGAATTTTACTGCAAATCCAGAAAATCCGTACATCGAATGTACACCATTTCCCATTTAATTTACACAATTCTGGATATTTAAATTGTTTGTAAATCCAGATAATTCGTACATATAAAGCACACAATTTCCCGTTGAAATTACGCAATTCTTGATACTCAACTTTTCCGCAAATTTAGACAATCCGTACATATTATATATACAATTTCCCGTTCAATTTATGCAATTCTGGATATTCAAAGTTTCGTCAAATACAGAAAATTTGTACTTCTAATATACACAATTTCCCGTTGAATTTACGCCAACATGTATATTCAACGTTTTCGCATAGTTCAGATTTTCTGTAAATCCAGACAATCCGTACATATAACACACAATTTCCCGTTGAAATTACGCAATTCTTAATACTCAACTTTTCCACAAATTCAAACAATCCGTACATATAATATATACAATTTCCCAATTGATTTAAGCAATTCTAGATATTCAAAGTTTCGGCAAATACAGAAAATTCGTACTTCTAATATACACAATTTCCTGTTGAATTTACACCAACATGTATATTCAACATTTCCGCATAGTTCAAATTTTCTATAAATCTAGACAATTCGTACATATAATGTACACAATTTCCTGTTGAATTTACGCAATTCTGGATATTAAATTTTTCTGCAAATCCACACAATCCGTACATATAATGTACACAATTTCTCGTGGAATTTACGCAATTCTAGATATTCAATTTTTCTAAAAATCTAGACAATTTGTACATATAATGTACACAATTTTTCGTCGAATTTACGCTATTCTGGATATTCAATTTTTGTGCAAATCCAGACCATTTGTATATATAATGTACACAATTTCCTGTTGAATTTACGCAATTCTAAATGTTCAATTTTTCTACAAATTCATACATTCCTTACATATAATGTACACAAGTACTCGTTGAATTTACGCAATTCTTGTTATTCAATTTTTCTGTAAACCCAGACAATCCGTACATATATTGTACACAATTTCCCGTTAAATTTACGCAACTTTGGGTATTAATTTTCTTCAAATCCAGACCATCTGTACATATAATGTACACAATTTCCCATTGAATTTACGCAATTTTGGATATTCAATTTTTTTGCATATCCAGACATTCTATACATATAATGTACACAATTTCTCTTTGAATTTACACTATTCTGGACATTCAATTTTTTCTGCAAATCCAAACAATTTGTACATATAATGTACACAATTTTCCGTTGAATTTACACAATTCTAGATATTAAATTTTTTCTGCAAATCCACACAATCCGTAAATATAATGTACAAAATTTCCCGTTAAATTTACACAATTATGGATATTCAATTTTTCTGCAAATCCTGATAATCCGTACATATAATGCACACAATTTCCTAGTTGAATTTACTCAATTCTGAATATGCAATTTGTTTTTGCAAATCCAGACGTTTTGTACGTATAATGTACACAATTACACGTTGAATTTCGCTATTTTGGAAATTCAATATTTCTGCAAATCCAGACAATTCGTACATCAAATAGACACAATTACCCGTTGAAATTACGCAATTTTGGGTATTCAATTTTTTTGCAAATCCAGACATTCTGTACATATAATGTATACAATTACGCGTTGAATTACGCTATTCTGGATATTCAATATTTCTGCAAATCCAAACAATCAGTGCATATAATATACACAATTTCCCGTTGAATTTACGCAATTCTTGTTATTCAATTTTTATGCAAGTCCACACATTCAGTACATATAATGTACACAATTTCTCATTGAATTTACGCAATTCTGGATATTCAATTTTTCTACAAATCCAAACAATTCGTACTTATAACGTACATAATTTCCTGTTGAATTTACGCAATTCTGTATATTCAATTTTTCTACAAATCCAAATATTCCGTATGTATAATGCACACAATTTTCCGTCAAATTTACGCAATCCTGGATATTTAATTTTTCTGCAAATCCAAAGATTTCGTAAATATAATGTATACAATTTCCCATTGAATTTACACAATTCTAGATATTCAATTATTTTGTAAATCCAAACAATCCGTACATATAATGTACACAATTTCTCGTTAAATTTATGCAATTCTGGATATGCAATCATTCTGCAAATCCAGGCATTTCGTACATATAATGTACATAATTTCCTGTTGAATTAATGCAATTCTAGAGATTCGATTTTTCTGCAAATCCAGACTTTCCATCTATATAATGTACCCAATTTCCTGTTGAATTTATGCAGTTCTAGATATTCAATTTTTCTGCAAATCCAGAAAATTTGTACATTTAATGAATACAATTTCCCGTTGAATTTACGCAATTCTGGATACGCAATTTTTCTGCAAATCCAGACCATCCCTACATATAGGGAACACAAATTCCCGTTGAATTTACGCTATTCTGGATATTCAATTTTTATTCAAATCCAGACCATCCCTACATATAACAAACACAATTTCCCGTTGAATTTACGCTATTCTGGATATTCAATTTTTCTGCAAATCCAGACAGTCCCTACATATAATGAACACAAATTCTCATTGAATTTACGCTATTCTGTATAATCAATCTTTCTGCAAATCTAGACCACCTTGGCATATAATGTACACAATTTCCTGTTGAATTTACGCAATTCTAGATATTCAATTCTTCTGCAAATCCTAAAATTTCATACATCTAATCCACACAATTTCCTGATGAATTTATGCAATTAGGGATATTAAATATTTCAGCAATTCCAGAAATTCCATACATCTAATGTATACACAATTTCCCGTTGAATTTTTGCAATTATGGATATTTAATTTTTTGGCTGATCCAGAAATTCCTTACATCTAATGTACACAATTTCCAGTTTAATTTGTGCAGTTGTGGATATTAAATTTTTCTGCAAATCAAGACAATCCGTACATATAATGTACATAATTTTCCATTGAATTTACAAAATTCTGGATATTCAATTTCTCTACAAATCAAAACAATCCGTACATACAATGTACACAATTTCCCTTTGAATTTACACAATTCTGGATATAAAATTTTTCCACAAATCCAGAAAATCAGTACATATAATGTATACAATTTCCCGTTGAATTTACGAATTTTGGATTTTCAATTTTTCAGCAAATTCAGACAATTCGTGCATCTAATGTACACAATTTCCCGTTGGAGTTTATGCAAATCTGGATATTCAATATTTTTGCAAATCCAGACAATCCATACATCTAACATGCATAATTTCCCGTTGACTTTATGCAAATCTGGATATTCAATTTTACTACAAATCTAGAAAATCCGTACATCGAATGTACACCATTTCCCGTTTAATTTACACAATTCTGGATATTTAAATTGTTTGTAAATCTAGACAATCCATACATATAATGCACACAATTTCCCGTTGAAATTACGCAATTCTTGATACTCAACTTTTCCGCAGATTCAGACAATCCATACATATAATATATACAATTTCCCGTTTGATTTACGCAATTCTGGATATTCAAAGTTTCGACAAATCCAGAAAATTCGTACTTCTAATATACCCAATTTCTCATTGAATTTACGCAAACATGTATATTCCACATTTCCGCATAGATCAGATTTTCTATAAATCCAGACAATCCGTAAATATAAGGTACACAATTTCCCGTTGAATTTACGCAATTCTGGATATTTAATTTTTCTGCAAATCTAGACTATCCGTACATATAATGTACACAATTTTCCTTTGAGTTTACGCAAATCTGGATATTTAATTTTTCTACAAATCTAGACAATTCGTACATCTAACGTACACAATTTCCCGTTGAATTTACGTAATTCTAGATACTCAATTTTTCCGCAAATCCAAACAATTCGTACTTCTATTGTACAAATTTCTCGTTGAATTTACTCAATTTCGTACATTTAACGTATCCGTAGAATTCAAATTCTTTGCAAATCTAGACAATCTGTACATCTAATATACACAATTTCCCGATGAATTTACGCAATTCTGGGTATTCAATCATTCTGCAAATCCAGACAATCCGCACATATAATGTACACAATTTTTCGTTGAATTTACACTATTCTGGATATTCAATTTTTCCGCAAATCCAAACAATCCGTGCATATAAAGTACACAATTTCCCGTTGAATTTACGCAATTCTGGATATTAAATTTTTCTGCAAATCCAGACAATCCATACATATAATGTACACGATTTCTCGTGGAATTTGCGCAATTCTAGATATTCAATTTTTCTACAAATCTAGACAATTCATACATATAATGTACACAATTTTCCATCGAATTTACGCTATTCTGGATATTCAATTTTTCTGCAAATCTAGACCATCTGTACATATAATGTACACCATTTTCCATTGAATTTACACAATTCTAAATGTTCAATTTTTCTACAAATCCATACATTTCATACATGTACACAATTACTCATTGAATTTACGCAATTCTGGATATTCAATTTTTCTGTAAACCCAGACAATCCGTACATATATTGTACATAATTTCCCATCGAATTTATGCTACTTTGGGTATTAAATTTTTCTTCAAATCCAGACCATTTGTACATATAATGGACACAATTCTCATTAAATTTATGCAATTCTGTATATTCAATCTTTCTGCAAATCTAGACATTTCATACATTTAATGTACACAATTTCTCGTTGAATTTATGTAATTCTAGAGATTCGGTTTTTCTGTAAATCCAGACAATCTGTAAATATATTATACACGATTCCCCATTGAATTTACGCTATTTTGGATTTTCAATTTTTCTGCAAATATAGACCATTCGTGTATATAACGTACACAATTTCCCGTTTAGTTTAGGCAATTCCGAATATTCAATTTTTCTGCAAATCCAGACATTCTATACATATAATGTACACAATTTCTCGTTGAATTTACGCTATTCTAGACATTCAATTTTTTCTGCAAATCCAGAAAATCTGTACATATAATGTACACAATTTCCCGTTGAATTTACGTAATTCTGAATATTCATTTTTTTTGCAAATCCACACAATCCGTAGATATAATGTACACAATTTCCCGTTGAATTTACGCAATTCTAGATATTCTATTTTTCTACAAATCCAGACATTCCATACATATAATGGACACAATTTCCTGTTGAATTTACGCAATTCTATATATTCAATTTTTCTGCAAATCTAGACATTCTGTACATATAATGTACATAATTTCTCATTGAATTTATGCTATTTTAGACATTCAATTTTTTCTGCAACCAGAATAGGTTGAAACCCTAATTTTGATCCGGCCGTCAAAATAGGTTGAAACCTACGTCATTGCAAATATTATCAAATTCTCATTCCAAAGACTATTCATGGGTCGAAATCAAAGTTAGAACGGCCGAGATATCATGAAAACCAGGTAAACGTACTGATCGATACACCACTAACTTCCGGGAGCCATAACTTTTCATCCGACCGTTGGATTTTCATGTTCCATACCTTTTTAGAAACAAGAAGTCAAGATATTCTCATGGGTGTCAAGATCAACCCAATCTAAGGCCATTTGAAGATGGCAGACCTTGAAGGGCCGCAGCCTCGTAAAGCGTGTCTGGGCTATAAAAGGCCCTAGGCACCCCTTGGTTCTACACCTTGGATTTGGGGTTTTGGCATGTGGATGTAGCTTTTTAGCTACTATCCACACCCCTAACTTTCTAAATCTTTTTCTAGCATTTATCTTGCTCTTTTATGCCTTAATAACATGATTTATTGCTTTCCTTAGCATGTTTCTCGCTTTATCTTGCTCCTAGCATGTTCTTAGTTTAGATCCATGTTCTTCCATACTTGTTTACATGTTATTTGTCTTGTTCTACATGCTTTATGCTTTATGCCATGCTTTCTATGCTTAGATATATCTTTCCTATGTGTTGTTTGGCTAGATCCACATGTTTCTATGCTTGTTTACATGTCTATTTGTCTCTCCAACATGCTTTATGCTTTATGTCATGTTTTCCTATGCTTTGTTCCTCTTTTTGTCCTATGTTGATGTTAGCGTTACATGCTCACATGCTTGTATGATATTGTTGGCTATGCCTTGCTTGGATCTATGTGTTTATGCATGTATCCCCATGCTATATGGTTAGATCCTTGTCTTCACATGCTTATATGCTTTTCTTGACCTATGTTTTCACAAGCCTACTTGTCTTGACCTATGTTTTCACATGCCTATGTGCTTGGATCTATGTTCTCTACATGCTTTATACTATCTTCCATGTGCTTGTGCGCTCCATGCCATGTTTGTGTGCCTAGACCTAGGCTATGTTTGTCATGCCATGTGCTATTATAGCCCTTTTGTCGCTTTTGTCTCCCTTTCTTGTGTTTTGGCCATTTGGTAGGATTTTGATCTTGACCCCTTTATGGTCTTGATCATCGTCCATACACCAAGGCTCACATCAAAAGGGTTTGGATCATTCCTATTTTCATGTCTATGATTGCTTGCTTCTATACTTTATGCTTATGTTAGCCTCTTTAGTTCTAGGCTTTACCATGCTTGACGCCCTTAGCGGGTTTGTGGTTGCATGGTTACATTTGACGGCCATGAGGCCTTGTTTGGATGTAAACATTTGGGATGCATCGTCATGATGCCAATTGCTTCATGCATACCTTTCCCTTTCCGCTTCGTGCGATGCTATGCTTTCCATGTTTGTTCGCACCATCTGTTGGCTTTCTATGCATCTTTACACACTTGCTCACATGTCCATACATGAGTCTTGCTTGCTAATGTGTCATCCATGCTTCAACACAATGAAGTTACGGACATTCAATCCAAACCTACATGTGTCCCTCGTGGACACCACCTTTTGTTTACCTTTTTGCTTGTTTGCCTTTTTGCTTGTTTGTCTTCTTTCTTGTTTGCTTGCTGACCTGTTTGCTTTCTTGCTTTCTTGTTTTTTTGTTTATCTTGTGGCTCATCATTTCTCCTACCATATGCTATGCTTGCCATGTCTATCATGCTTATCTGCTTTACGCCTCTTTGCATCTTTTTCCTTCCATTGCTTGTCTGTTGGTTTCTTGTCTTTGCCTTTGCATGTATACACATGGAGCGAGGACACATGGAGTTAGGGCACGGTCTCCCAAGCGCAAGCAAAATGGGCGAGGATGCGAGCATGTGGATATAAGCCAAGTGGCTATGTTCAGTAGATTTAGGGGTCTAGCTTCTCCCATTTGGTTATGTACTCTTTTAAATCCCCTTCCTTCCTCCCTCATTTCTCTCTTAGATGGGTTGTATTAGGTATATCATGACATGTACCATTTTTCCTCTCTCGAGTATGGCAACCCCTGTTTACTTTGCTGCACCTATATTTTGGGCCATGCTCTAGGGATGTAGGCATTTACTTTCCTACTCTGTGTGCTTACATTGTGCATGATGTATATATATATACCTGCTCGCCACTTCCGGTGTGATTGTCACAGTCCATGTCACCTAAGGCAAAGCGATGCCTAATTTCCGCTACGAAAGTAAGGTGACATGTCGCCGGATTTTCGCCGTGGAAATCTGGTACTTTGCCGATTGTCTTAGAAAAGCATAGATTGGGACCACACCCATTCAAAAGCCAAACCTCAAAACCCCCATGCATGCAAAGCCCCGAAAGCCAATGCCAAAATCATGTTTTTACTGCCAATCTCCGAAAATTAAGGTTTAATCAAAACAAATTACTTTCCTTGGACAGGCGTTATAGGGTGCCTAACACCTTCCCCACACGTAACCAAACTTCCGGACTCAAGAATCAAGATTTTTTACCATCCACATTAGATTAGAAAAAATTTCATTTTTCTTAGCCTAGGATTGGTAATAAAATCAACTAGAAATAGGTGACCAATCACACCTTAGAAAAACCCAATGATTGGTGGCGACTTCACTTACCTTTGGTAATTCCCTTACAATTTGGCCAAGATTCCTGCTACCCCTCGAAGATATCCAAATACCCTCCTCCACCGAGGGAAAGAGCACTTGAAGCTCCGCGCGAACCACACGCTAAAATCATCGAGAAGGGCCTCTAACGAGCCCCGCACGCGCAAGAGCTTCGCCACGGCGGGTGGTCGAACAAAGGCACAACGTCGGTTCTCCATTTTGGGCCGGGCGTCGACAATATATACCCTTATTACCCACAAAATTAAAAGAGGCTATTCAGAGAGAAAACCCTAGATAGGTTTCTACAACACAACACACCCACTTTTTAGAAAAAGGGGCTACTCATCCTTAGTGTGAAATCATTATAGCCTCTTCTCATTCCCTCTCCCATTGTCATACCTTGAGAGGAGATTTGTACCCAAATACAACCCACACCTATTCAGAGTATAGAGAGTATTTTAGAGCTTGGGAAGCTTTGGGGATTTGCCAAAAGAAGCCAGTGAGGCTTGGTGGATGCAATCGGGCAATATTGCGGGATCTGAAAAGCTAGAGAAGACATGACTCCAAGAAGTCCGTTGGTAGTAGGAGCTTGGAGGGCTTAAGTACATGGGGTAGACTAGGCTTAGAGAGTCTTTTGTTATTTGTGTACTCCAACTTTATTCTCTAGTGGATCGATTTCAACTTAGAGGGTCGCGGAGAGGTTTTTCGTCGAGTTCTTTGGTTTCCTCTTCAATAACACGTCTTGGTGTTATCTTGAAGCTTGGGGGTCTTAACAAGCTCGTGTGTTTAGCACAAATCCGAGCTTTCATAACTCATTTGGTTTATATATGATTAATGTTACTGATGTGATAGATATTTACTATTTAATTTAAAAAAAAGGTTTGGGAGAGGTGGGTTAGGCTGATTTCAAGACTCAAACTTGGAACACATTGCTCGAGGTGGACATAACTTGCCATCGCAATGTCTTTTATTTTAATTTTCTTTATAATTAGTAGGACTGGTCTTTGATTCTATAGGTTCCTTGAACAAATTGAATTTGAGGAATTGTTACCCTTAAAACATATATTCTAATGCTTTCAGTTGATCATGTTTGACAACCTACATAGTTATTAACCTTTTTGTCTCCTTCAACTTATAACTTGCATTTGTGTTTGCATTTGTGTACAAAGAAGTTCTTGCATCCACACCAATGCCAGATGGTGCAGTTTTAAAAAGAAAAGAAGGTATATTCTTGATGATGTGTTATTCTATTTAATGGTATTTTGTTGTATATTTGCTTCTCATGGGATATTGCATGATAGTGGTAATGTTTTTTAGAGACTTTTAATTATTGATTTCATCCTTTTCAATGTTGGGCTTTTCTAGGTTTTACATGTAATGCTATTCTTAAAATTTTAGTTGATAATTTGTTTGAGTGATGAGGGGAAAAATCAAACGTCTTGATTTGAATTATATGGAGTAGCAAGTATGGTTAAGCTATATATAGGTAAATCATTCCAATTTTTTGTAGCATTCCCTGTTATAATGTTTTGAAGATAAAATGTTAATAATAAAAAATATTATGTAGAGGGTTGTAATTTAGTGCTTGAGTTTTTTAATCACATTTATTATTAGTATTTTTGCTATATGTTATGTATGTTAAGCAAGTTTAGGGGTGATATTGTCAAATTTACATCTTGAGAACTTTGAAATCTTTGTGAACAAGAAATTTTTTTGTTCTACCTCCTATCCATGGTTGTGGCATGTTCTTTTTGATTTCAGGGTAAGGATTCTACAGATTTCTTAGAGCAATGCAGGATTGAGGTTGTCTAATCTTGACTTTTGAGTAAAATTTGATTGTCAAAATTGCACCATATTTTTTACAAATAAAAAACATATATGTTGCAACTAACAATGGCAAAATTGCTGATTTATGTGCAATCATTAAAATGTTGAATTTTGGTTAAAAGGTTGATATAAACCTAATTTTTAGTTTCTTTCACAATTTTAAGTGAATACATGTAAGTTTGTTCAAATGTTAATTTTTTTGCCTTATAGGGCTTTAAAGAGTACATAAATTTGATTCTAGATGATGCTGGAAAAGTCAACATCAAGAGGAAGAGCAAAAAACTTTAGGTGGGTTCATTTTCTCATTTTCCTTTACTTTTATCCTCCCAAATGTGCATACTCTAAATGTGGTACATCTATTTTGTTATGAGTCGATTACATATAAAAAAAAAATGTACAAGGTAGATTCTTCTTAAGAGATGCAACACAACAACCACCTCTCTCTCTCTCTCTCTCTCTCAGTAGTGGAAAGTAATGATTTCAGCAATTGTGTAAATTGGCATTATGTTGCCTTTTCAATCCCATTGAGGTCTAGCATCTTTGTTTACTGGGAATGTTAGAATTTAGATACATCTTGAATATCAAGAATGATTAATGTAATTCATTAAAGATATTTGATTGAATAAGTATGGAATTAACTATATTTGTGTAATTAATTGTATTGAATCAGTTATATATTTTCTAAATATGGTCTCAAGCTCTTGGTTATCATGATATCTCATTGTATGTGATAGATTTTATTACTTTGTAAGTGATAGGTTTTATTAGTTTGGTATTTAATTTATACCATGATGTTGATTTTTTTTTTTCATGTTAGAGAAGTTATCAATAGTTTTCCCATGCATTGCACAGGTTAGCAACTAGTTAACTAAAATATTCAAATTCCAAAATACTACTCATTAATATAGGAGAGAATCAAGAATTGGTGATAGAGCATTTAATAAATTACATTGAGACTTTTTTTTTTTGGGAGAGCATAAATCCTATTAAATTTTGGGAAAGATTTATTAAATCCATTTATTCACTCTTAATTCTTATGATATTACCATATGAACATTAAACTTTCTTTATTTAAAACATGTAGTTTTGGATATAATGAAATTAATAACCTATTTTTGGTTTTATTGGAGGATTATTATTTATTATTATCTCAGTGGTTTAAGAATAATTACTTTATAATGTTAATATTTAGTTACAATTTGTTATTGTTTTAATACTATTAATAATATATGAAAAATTACATAAAATTATTTATATATTTTTTAAACTAAAAATAATTAGTTTTAAACTTATTATGTATTTATTTTAATAATTTAAAAATTATTAATTATATATTAATGACATCACCGATTCGACCATTAGTCTGACCACAATCGGACCGTAAAATTGGGAACCACTCTCTTTTTCAATTATTTGACCGATCCGATTTTTAAAACCATGTTTAAGTCTCTTGTCTGTCATTGGCATCTCAAAAGATTAAAAAAAATTATGAATAAATTTTCTCTTTCTAGTCATTGTTTCTATTTGGCATATCTATCTTATCTTATTTATAGAGTAAATCTCAGTTTATCCTTTTAGTTCCTTTTATGGGGCCTGAGTGAGGGATAAGAAAACAAAAAAAGGAAACAGAACAATAATGAAGTTTGATGTAAACATCCTCCGCTAGCCTATAAATGATACAAGGGAGAGAGCATCTCCAACAGGAGAGCTAAACACAAAATCCTCTCTATTATAGAGAGTAAACCCACAAAATAAGTCTCCAATGGACTTTCTATACCCGGATTTTTTTTTGGCTCATGAACAGTAGCTCATCAAGTCTGATGGGCTACTATTCATTCTTCAAATATTTTTTCCTATTATAATAATCAGGTATTGAATAAAAAAATGTTGGAAGATGTGTAATTGTTAAAAAAGAATAAATAATGAATGAAGAAATAATATTTAAATGAGATAGAGAATTTGTTGGAAAGTGTATTTGAAAAAGTGGGTAGCTAAAAGGTAAAAGTCACTGTTCATTCTCCAAACAGTACAAAAATTTGCCTAATCTGCTGGAGATGCTTACATAAATATAACTTTTGACTAATTTATAGGTTTAGCTGATATTAAGGTTGTCAAATGGATCAATAATGAAAAGTAAGAAAAGAAAAATATTGAGTTGTAAAAAGAAGTTTCTCCCTCGTGGCTCCTAAAGCTGAGGAAGTTCTCATAACTTAACATGTGGACAAGGCATCAGGTCTCTCACTCTCTTTCTCTGTCTTGCGCACACTCGCCCACACACAAACACACACTTACATCTGGTGATCATGGCGTCCTTAATCTATTTGTTGGATAACTGGCGGGCAGAGAGAGAGGTCTCTTACTTTTGAAGTTTGATCTTCAAAAAGATAAAAATTGTGTATAGATGAAACTCCTCTTTCCCAACTTAGTAATTGAACAAAACTTGGAATTATCTAATGCCATCAGTCTTTCAGGATGTTCCAAATATTGTTTGTTCCCTCTGTTTTAATGATTTCCTGAGTACATAACATGTACAATTTGCTTTATCTTTGTTTTAGAATTCACCTTTGAGCTAAAAAATAGACAGTATAAATCTTCAACTGTGAATGACACAATTTGAGTGACAATATCACGGATTCACAATGGCTATCTAGTCCAGCTTTGGCATGGATATGCTTCGAATGTAGCCCAAGTTGCTTTCAAAATGAACTGGGTGCCTTAAGCCCTCCCTTTGGTTTGGATGGGAAGGCCTTAGGTCTGTTAGTGTATAGCTTAGACTAGTTTAGCCCATTGGGCTTAGCCCAGTATACTGTACTTGTAGTTTACTCCTTTTGCTTGTACTGCACACATACCTGGCCTATATAAGGCTCTCTATTGTACATTCTAATACACACATTAATATACAGACTATTCAGTATTTCTCTCACACTTTATATTGTTAACATGGTATCAGAGCCATTCCTCTGACTTTCTGGTTCCTGTGGACATCTTTGGCGTTCTTCCGCTGCCCTCGCCTTCATCCAATAGTCACTGTCAGAAGTGAGTCACCGCCGTCACGCCTTCAGTCCCAGCAACTCTCGGATCTCATTGTTCTGCTTATCCAAATGTCAAAGCAAAGGCATTGAGTGACAGAACAGACAATCTCGAGCAAAACCCAACCAAGAACGACCAGAAACCACCTCAAACGCGCCCCCACACGCCGGCTGAAGTTTCTGCCTCACGAGCACGCACTCCACGCGCCGCCACGAGCCGTCTGTATCCCTCACGCGCCGCACGCGCCAGGACACACAGCCTCCACACGCCAGCTCTATTTCACGTGCTGCCACGTCAGCCCTAGGGTGACGTCACACTGCCACGTCAGCACACGTCATCCGTTGACCGTTGACTTGACCAGATCGTTGACTTTGACCAGGTCAAAAATTTTCAACTGGACCTGTCTTGCTCAGTTTTTCGCATAGATTCTGATTTTGGGCTCTGTTTCTGCATTTGAGGTCTCTAAATCTCACTTTTTGGTCATTTTCTTCATTATGGCTCAACAAAGTGAACGAGATATCATACGTCCTATCACCATTATGTTGAATGGTCCTACTAGCTATCATGCATGGTCTCAGAATATGACTGTCTTTCTCAAGGGTCGTAAACTGTGGAGATATGTGACTAGTTCAATTCCTAAGCCAGTACCAAACCCTAAGTCCAAAGCCACAGCTGCTGAAGAGTCTTCCAAGACTGCTGTTACAACAAATGATTATGAAGAACGCCTAGAGGAATGGGAGAGTATTCAGAGTAAGATTTTGTCTTGGTTTATCAATACCTCTATTCCCTCCATTCATAATCTTCTTCCTTGTCTTGAAACTACTGAGGCTGCTTGGAAATTTTTGGCCGATCGCTATAATTGCACTAATGATTCAAGCTTGGAGTTCCACATTGAATCAAAGCTTTATCAAATGCGCCAAGAGACAGGTCAGTCTATTTCTGATTTTTATTCTCAGACTTCTACTATGTGGGAACAACTCTCTACTGTAGATCCTCCACTGGTGTGTTCTAAGGACATTGAGCTCTTTGTCAACTATTGGGATCGCCGTAAATTTATACATTCTGATATTTGGGGTCCTGCACCTATTCCCATTGAGGGGGGTTCTAAATATTTTGTCATATTTGTGGATGATTTTTCTCGATATACTTGGATTTATCTGCTTCACCATAGGTCTGAACTTGTGTCTATTTACCAAACATTTCATAAAATGATTAAAATACAGTTCAATCACACCGTTAAAGTCTTTCGATCAGATAATGCTCAAGAATATAATGATAAATCTTTCCTATCCTTTTTAGACAGTCATGGTACTCTTCCTCAGCGGTCTTGTTCTTACACCTCTCAACAAAATGGTTGTGCAGAACGAAAACATCGTCACATTCTTGATGTTGTCCGCACCCTTCTCATTTCTGCCTCTCTTCCTGAGCGCTTTTGGGGTGAGGCCGCACTCACTGCTGTGTACACCATTAATCGTATTCCTTCACCAACTACACACAACAAATCACCATTTGAGCTTCTCTATGGTCAAACTCCTGACTACTCCTCTCTTCGGGTTTTTGGTTGTGCTAACTTTGTCTATCTTCCTCCTTACGAACGAACAAAGCTCCAACCTCGTACTCGTCTTTGTTGTTTCCTTGGTTATGGTGTGTCTCAAAAGGGGTTTCGCTGCTATGATCCTATTTCTTATCGCCTTCGTGTCTCCCGTTATGTTGAGTTTTGGGAACATCGTCCTTTCACGAGTCTTCAGTAGTTTCCTGCATCTTCTTCCTCAGAGTCTCCCATTTTTACTGATCTTTTCCTCCCTCTCTATCCTGAACTTGTGGAGGATTCTTCAACATCGGCTGCCTCTCCAGACGACTCATCTCCGATTCTGTCTACGGCATATGACCCGCCTATCTTGGATCCTGTGGCACCACCCTCTCCTGAGTCTCCTATTGGTCCTGAACTTCGTCATTCCACTCAGGTAAGCATTCCTCCCCCTTATCTCACTGATTATCATTGCTCTTTTACTCTTGCCACCCTCTATGAACCTCACACCTATCGTGAGGCTCATACTGACCCTCTTTGGCAGGAAGCTATGAACGAAGAACTAGATGCCCTTCATAAGAATCACACTTGGGATATGGTTGATTTGCCTCCTGGTCAGTCTGTAGTAGGTTGTAGGTGGGTTTACAAGATCAAGACCAAGGCTGATGGATCTGTTGAACGATACAAGGCTCACCTAGTTGCCAAGGGCTTTACTCAGGAGTATGGTATTGACTATGAGGAAACATTTGCTCCTGTTGCTCGCCTTACATCTGTCAGATGTCTCATTGCTGTGGCTACTGTTCGCCGTTGGCCTCTTTATCAAATGGATGTGAAGAATGCTTTCCTCAATGGAGACCTCCATGAAGAAGTGTACATGCAACCACCCCCTGGCTATCCACACTCAGGCAGTCAAGTTTGCCGCCTTTGCCATGCTCTTTATGGCCTCAAGCAAGCTCCTCGAGCTTGGTTTGAAAAGTTTAGCTCAGTTGTTGCTCAGCAGGGTTTCACTTCGAGTCCTCATGACACTGCTCTCTTTGTTCGAAGATCCTCTGCTGGTATCACTCTTATTTTTCTTTATGTTGATGATATGATTATTACTGGAGATGATTCTGCAGGTATCCGCTCTCTTCAGCACTTCCTTAGTCAGCATTTTGAGATGAAAGATTTGGGCACTCTCAGCTATTTTCTTGGGCTTGAGGTTATCTCATCCTCTGATGGATACTATCTTTCCCAGGCTAAATATGCTTCTAATCTTCTCTCCAAAGCCGGTATCACCGACAACAAGACTGTTTCCACTCCTTTAGAATACAATGCAAAGCTCACACCCTTGGATGGTGAACCTATATCCGATGCTACTCGCTATCGTCAGTTGGTTGGCAGTTTGATCTATCTCACTGTTACTCGTCCGGATATTTCACATGCCGTGGGTATGGTTAGTAAGTTCATGGATGCACCTCGTTCTATCCACTATGCTGCTGTTCTTTGGATTCTCCGATATGTCAAAGGCACACTTTATCATGGTCTGCATTACTCCTCTCGGTCTTCTCTCGAGCTTCATGCTTATTCAGATGCTGACTGGGCAGGTGATCCGACTGATCGATGCTCTATCACAGGTTTCTGTTTCCTGTTAGGTACTTCTCTTGTCTCGTGGCGCAGCAAGAAACAGGATGTGGTTTCCCGTTCCAGTACTGAGGCTGAGTATCGTGCCCTTGCCAACACCACTTGCGAGCTTGTTTGGCTTCGCTGGCTCTTGGCTGACATGGATGCTCCACTGCCACTCCTCTTTATTGTGACAATCGTAATGCTATCTACATTGCTCATAATGATGTCTTCCACGAACGCACCAAGCATATTGAGATCGACTGCCACATCACTCGCCAGCATCTCAAGAAAGGAAATCTCAAGTTGTTCTCCATCTCCTCTGCTGACCAGCCTGTTGATATCTTTACCAAGACTCACCCACCTGGTCGTCTTCGAGATCTTATATCCAAACTCCAGTTGGCTTCCTCCTTGCCACCTCGAGTTTGAGGGGGGATGTTAGTGTATAGCTTAGACTAGTTTAGCCCATTGGGCTTAGCCCAGTATACTGTACTTGTAGTTTACTCCTTTTACTTGTACTGCACACATACCTAGCCTATATAAGGCTCTCTATTGTACATTCTAATACACACATTAATATACAGACTATTCAGTATTTCTCTCACACTTTATATTGTTAACAAGGTCAACACACCAAAGTCATACTCCATAGGAAATCAGGACAAACCACATTTCAGTGAACAGGATTTCAGTCCAACATGCTTTTCGGTGGACACAAACATTTTCAAAGTTTTTGGAAAGAACAGTGGCAAACAGGAATACAGGATACACGACAGGTTATGAATATGGATTACCCTACTCCCAGCAAGTCAACTAGTAACCTGTTTCCAAATTAATAGAACACCTTGTCAATATATTAATTCAGCCTCTATACTTTTAAAGGATCTGGAAAGATCGTCCACGGAAATATGAACAGTAATCACCAATTCGATAGAAACAGGCTTTGGAAAGAAGATTAGGGACCAAAAAAACTTCACAATCTTTTTCACAACTGATGGCGTGCTAAGTGGTTATTAGAATAACAATCACTTTCACATGGTCCCAGTGCTAACACTAATTTTAGTAGCATCAATCACATCGTGCCTCATTAATAGTTGTGAAAAAGATTATGAAAAATTTTGTCTTTAGACTTATAGTGGAAAGAAACTACCCTCTCCAATTGTACAAAAGCCCCAAGTAATGCCTGGGCAGATTGCTCTCTGGCAAGCTGTAATTACTATGCTTGAGTGGAACAAGTTTTGGAAGTAAAGATCTAATTAGGGAATCCTGTACAGAATACCAAATATCACAGCAATCATAAAGTCTTTGTGTTCGTAGAAATTAGTCACCACATTTTCTACATACTTCACAAAGAATGGCGGGAACTTCTCTTGATCCTCCTACGGAAGGGCCTGCATGCCTCAATGCTGAGATTCACAGCTGCTGCAAGTGCCATAAAAATGGCAGCATCCTCCACGCATGTTACATGTCGCATGGCCAGTTGTACCAATGGCTTGCTACTCTTCCCTTCCCCTTGCACTCTACAGCTCATGACAAAACCTCCAACGACTAGACTCAATGCTGCAAAGTCTCCACTGCTTTGTGGGCTTGGTATTGGACTTGCGGCTGCTTCTCGCATTTGTCTGTCAGTGTCTATGAAAAACTCCCCACCCTTTTCAGAATTGATATAAATCTCAGACATGAGAAGCTCCCCTCCCTCGTGGCCTTCAGAAAGAAGGTGAAATCTGCAGCAGACAGAATCTCTGATGCCACGTTCACGCCATGCCTCAAGCTTTCCCCATGGCTGCCAACTCTCAGGCCTGCAAACATCAGGGCGAACAATCAACCAAGCGCCTGGGTTGGACCTGGCTACCCAATCACAACCTGTTGATGGCACAAATGGAGTTGTTATGAAGGCTGCTGCAACAGCTGAGCCAGAGAGATCATGTATCTTCACCTTCCACCCCTTCCTTTCTCTTCTCTCTATCTCTAGGCCAGAACTGTCAGCAGAACCTGACCAATAAGTGCTCAATGGGTCCACCTGGGGCACCCTATCAATTCATTATAACTATCAAAAAATAATGTGAAATAGAAGTTCATCCTACTCAATTACATGACTAAGAGAGACAGAAACAAGAAAATAGTACAAAAGCCCCTTTCATGTACAATATTTGTCATAGAGAGCAAGCCCCCTGAGGCAGAAGCAAAAGAACCTTTTTGGAAAGATAATTTTAAAAGGTAATGTGAACCTACGTTTACCCTTTGTAAATTTTGTTGGTGGTTAAATGGAGCATCAAGAAATATCACTGGCTTCTCTTTCCAATTATATTATAATGCAGAAAATTTTAATGCTACTTTCACTCAAAAAATGCATGTCACCCCAAATTCCATCTACCTAAACAGATGTAGCCAAAACTACACCAATCATGAAGCTTACCCGTCCCACAAGAATCTAAAGCTAGCAAAGCCTTTTGAAAACTTAATCAGAATATTAAAATTTTCTCAAGATATCAACATTAAATACTCTCTCCTTCCCTATAAAAAGAAAACATTTTGAAATGATTCTTTGCAGGGAAAACCCAAAAAAGGAAAAGCTGTGATATGTTGTGGCTTGAAGGGAGTACTTTGGAATAAAAATCCTTTGTCCCACTCTTAGTGTTTCACTCTTTTTTTTTTAAGTGACATGTGGCACGCTGTAAGTGGAGCATAAAGTGTAACACTCCGAGTGGGACAGGATTTTATTCACTTCATTTCTTTTTCTTTTTCTTTTTCTTTTTCTGGATTACACAATTCAGATAAGTACCAAATTTGTTAGAAAAGAATGAGAGCGGGTTGCAGCTTTTTGAAGGTTTACACAATTGATGAAAGTAGAAGAGATCATGTAAATAATATCACCTTTCACGACTAAACTTGCAACTGAAAATTGGCTGCTTAATGGAGCCTTGAAGCTGAACTATTTGAGGACTCAATTTGGTCACATCTTCGAACTGGAAAACATATCTTGGATCAGGGTCCAGTTTCACTCTCAGATGAAGCTCTGCTCCTGGTCTTCCACTCTCCTGCTTGCTTTTGCCAATACCTATCCAACCATTGTAAAGAATCACTGGCCTCCCATCACCCCATTCGGGACTAACCTCCAGTTTAAATGTTCCAATCTGCTGCCTCTTGGTGCCTACACCACAATGGGACCCCTTCCTCCCTGAAAATACAGCAATCTCCAAACATGCATGAGTGCTATAGAAACAGCCAGGTGCCAACAATGCCTTCAGATCAGATTCATCAAGATAAAAGCTTGAGGCAATGCTGTGAGAATCAGGTGTTGCTTCAGGAGAGGTTACTAAGGGTACTGGTGTTGTCTGCATAGGGAAACCTCGAAGACGAATTTCAGATGAACATGGTGAAGAGACTACATGAATTCCAGAATTCACTGAGTTCAAAGCTGCCCCAGGAATCCTCAGTCCCAATGAGCAAATAGACAACCTAATAAAAGCCTGAGGATCCATTATGGTCACAAATCTTTTGCCATTGTAGATTTATTCTTGAATGGGTCAAGAACCCTGTGGCATCAGGAGACACATGGAAATTAGGATACAAACAAAACCGATACTTCCATTTATGTTGACATCAAAAGTATCAGGTGTTCATGAATTCGATTTTCCTATTCTTAAGGTTCTATTTCAACCAAAGATTAGCAATCTGCAGCAAGAAACAACCACTTAAAAAAAAGTCTAAAAGAAGAGTGTTGAATAGGAGCCATCAGAATTGAAGTTCATAAAAGTAATATGGGTGATAAGTTGGTGTGGTATAAAATATGTCATATTCCCAAACTATCAACATGTGATAGATCGTTGAAAATAAGAGGTTGCACTTTGACCAAAAAGAAGAAACAGGTTACAACATTTGTGTTGAAATTAATCACATTTTTATGTACCCAAAGGCCCACACATTGATATGACTTTTTTCAAAATGGAATTTCTTGACCATTTTCAATTTTTCATCCATCAAGCAGCCTGCCAACTCATGCTAATCACAACTAATTTCTACAACCAATCAACAAATTGCAAGTATCATCATCAGTGCAAGAAAATAGGAATTTATTGTATGGGCCTTTGTTTGAGCCTCTCAATCCAATTTCTCCACTAAATTACTAAGACATACAAAATTGCTTTGCACTTTAAAAAGTCTGTTAGTGTGTTCTTTTTAAGTGGCATTTGTCAGTTAAAGGATCACTGTTTTTATTACCTAGGAAAAATTTTGTATGATCCCTGATAGAGTACAATAGTAAAAATACTGGTTAACATCAGGCAAGGGAGATTGCAAACCATATGGACTTATAACAACCTGAAAACTATGTGCTTCTAAAAGTTCAGCGTCCAAGCAGAGTTAAGATCCATGAGCAAAGGACAGCACAATATTTTTAGTTCGTTTTATCTTTTCTAAAAGATTATTCTGAACTAGGATTTCTAAATAGTTATACAAGTAGTTGGGATGCAGAGAAGCAACTTACCAAAGCTTGGTTTTATACAGAAATTGCTAGAATAATTCATTAGAAGTTGGAAGAAAAAAAAGATAAGTAGAAGGGAATGTAGATCACAACTTTTGCAGAAAGATATAAAAAATAGAAGTGGCCTACTATAAAGTTATTGAACAGTCATTAGAACTTTGAAGTAACTGATTATTATGTGGTGACATAATCTTTTGTAAAAGATTTTAGTATATGTTTATTGTTTGGAACCAGCAGTGAGGTTCACCAATTCCTACATTATGAAATTCTGCACTAGACCAACATATCACCAAAAAATAAACCACCATCACTACTAGTAGCTTGGTGCGTTTAGATGCTAAGAGCCAATATAGAAGCTTTTCTCAATGCCTTTATCTAATTTTTCCATTAAGAAAGATAAAATGTTGCACATTTGAGTTAGGGATTACTTTATATTTCCTTAATACTTTCTTATTATCCAAATTCCAATCAAGTGCATGTGATCAATCAAAGAAGGAAGAGCTGAGACTCGTTGGTGATAGAATGCATTGTTTAATCTTAGGTGAACCAATGAGGAACATTGCCTAATAGACAAAGAAAGGAGCAGCTTTAATATCATGAAAGGAAGATCCCAAACCTACCAACCACTAAGAGTATAAAATACAGTGTTTAACTTTGTGAGGCCACAAAGGTCCATATTCCATCATCCATCATTGATGTGTAATATCAAAAAGGAAAATCATTTCCTGGAGTTTGTCATAAGCAGTAAGCAGACTGGCAATAATTCTTTGCACTAAACAGAAGCAGAAAAACCATGCATCATTGACACAATGTTTAAATAATTAATTTCAAGTTGTTTGTACCAAAGGTAACTTCTGTTTTGGCTTCTGCATGCATAAGTATGAAATATACTAAACGTGAACAGATCTTGCTTTCTTGTCTAAAAGTCTTTTTGCTTCTTGGCAAAACGTAAAGAAAAGAATATGCTTAATAATTCATTGAGAAAAAAAGATATCTCAAAGACTATTATTTATTTATATTCCTTCTAATACTCCAAAGAATTATATGCAACCTAGATATTTTATCCAAATTGGGCACATCAACTAGTTTCTCATAGAAGGGAAGCAGTATTGGAAACCTAAATATATTGGTATCTAAGCAGGCTGAGAATCAAATCAGCTTCTATCTCGGGGAAAGGTAAGATATCTCTTTTGAACTTTTTTGTAAGGGTTGGACTAAGCATACAAGACCCTCTTTGTCAAATACTTCCATCCCTTAAGTGGTTTTTAATATATGTCTTTCTGTTGCAGGCTTCTTATAATTTTCCTTATGGATGTGGAATCATCTCTTAGAAATTAGTAATCTTCAATGATGAAATTCCTCTGCTTAATTTTGCACCAACATCACAAAGCAGGATAATTCTTGTAATTGATTCATTAACATTACTTTATTTTTCACAACATAACTGGACCTTATGTTCAATTTTTAAAGCAGAGAAAAAAAAACTTAAGGGAAGAAAAGAAGATGAATTCTTCAACGTCAGAGTTTTATTTTGCTGTTTTGAGTCTTATATCATGAGAAACTCAACTAAGTGAAGCTTCTAGTATAATCCGTCCAAGTCCCATACCAATAATCTCAAACTTTGGTGAGGTAAGTGGGTAAACAACCAAAACACTTCAACAAAACTGATGCACCCAAAAGATAATGGATATAAAAGCAAGTACCATAAGCAACAATTTTGAGTTTAGCAAAAAAAAAAAGCAACAATTTTGATTCAAACCAAGTAGTTAGCTTTAGCCCACATAGAAAAGAAAAAAAAAAAAAAAAAACTTTAAGTTTACTAAGAAATGGGTAACCCACCAAAAAAAAATTCCCAACCAAAAGTAGCTCACTACTTAAGCTTAAGTACAAACAAAACCAATAATAAACACATAACAACTGAAGGGAGTACAGAAAAGAAAAACACAAAAAGACCCATAAATAATCTTACCTTTATAGTTATATATGTCCAGTTCTTGCTCACAACAACATTTGAGATCACTTCACTTGTGTCTGTTTCAAAACAAAGTGTTGGGTTTGGCTCTCTCTAAAGACTAAACTCAAAAGTAGTTAAGAAAAAAACAAAGGAATATGGGAATTGCAATAATGGTAATAATTGGTGGAGGGACTAATTAGTTGAACAAACAAATTAGTACAGATTCCATAATGAGCTTTGTGTTCCATCTACTATAACTACAAACAAACTATATATAACTATAAAAACAAAATAGTCTTATTAGTAGTAATTTAAATCAAAGAATATGACCCTTAACTTACTTTATAATAATAATAAGGAATGTTACATTAGACTGTGCACCGATCACGAGGAGAATAGCTGAAGAAGAGAAGAGAAAAAATGCTGTTTGTCTTTCTTTTACACTAAGCTCTTGCATTATTTGTCACGAAACAGACGGCGAAATTAAAGGGAATTTTTTTTTTTTTTAAAGCGATGAAACTTAAGGTGACGAATGACTACGTTATATTTATTTTTCTAATAATAGTAACATTGTGGTACGGTTATAAGTATATTTTAAGAATAAATAGGGATATGGAAGAAAATGAAAGAGAGAGAGAGAGAGGTCGTGAATACAGCTGTAATGAAGCAATGTCTATGGCGGAAAAGAGAGGAATCACTATCATACACACATATGCATGACTTCATCCTATTTAATAGGTATTTTCAATTACTATTAAAAATAAAAAATGATGACATGTTGAAATCAAAGGTCTCTAAAGTCATTGCACATTTGTCCTTGACCACCTAATAACCGCCCATGTTCACAACGGAAGGCAGAGAGCCTTGTAAGATCTAGCTCAATTAATACTTCCCTCGTATTTTTATTCGAGGTGTTGAGAGTTCAATTTTTTTTATTCCAACAACTCTCATGAGGTATCTAGGTAGTTCTGTATTGGATTTATTGGTCTAGAATGTGACGTAAATTTAGAGGTCTTAGGTTCAATTTATCACACCATCGATTCATGAGGTTTTTTGGACATTCCATACATAATGAATGGAATAGTATGATCAAAGAATGAGACATCGTTTCCGTATTTCCAAAAAATAATAGTGTTTCCTTCTTTCTTTCTTTTATTTTTCTTTTTTTACATGTCATGCAAATATATATATGTGATATAGTAATATATCTATATATTTTTATATAATATATTAAGTTGAAAATTCAATAAAAGATCTATGTTAATTTTTTGTTTAAATGTCCTTCCAATTTATAACATTTTTATTCCATTAAAATTAATTTTAGTCTATTCTACTAACTCTCATTTAAAACTACCTCCAACTTGTTTCAAAATAATATAAATTTTCTTATAAAACTTATTGTTGATTTATGTAGAAACTTAAATGAAACTTTTCTATCATGTTTTAAAAGATTAACTATTCCTTTTCAATATATTTTCATAGTAACTCAAATTTCATAATTTATTTGAAAAATGTAAATATTAAATGCCTTATAAACAATTTTTTCATTATAAAGTAAAATTTAAGCATATAAATAGGTCAACAAATTACTATTCTCTTCTTCTTAACTAAAATATAATTTTCAAGAATGAACCATTTGCATTTTGCTTAAAATTAGATCTTTATAATTAAGCTTTTTATTAAGGGAAAAGTACAAAAATCCCTTTTGGATTATCCTTAAAACACAAAACCCCTGAAATTTTGATGTAACCCTTAACCCTATATGATATTGTTTTATGTGTAAACCACTAAACTTCTATTAAATAAACGAAAATTTGCTCATATGATAACACGTGTCTATATTTAAAGTTACATTTTCACATAAAATAATACCACATGCATGTGATTTTGTGTTGCGCTAAAGAAACCTAGGGAGTAAAGTTCTACATGAAGAATGGCTTACATATATATAATACCACCATTTCAGGGGTGGGGGTGTTAAGTAGTTATACTCAAAACCTTAAAAAGGTTTACCACATAGGGTTTTGTATATTGTTCCCTTTTTTTAAGAGTTAATAAAAAATTAAAAAATAATCATCAATAAACATTAAACTTAGGTAAGAACGTTTATTATGTATCTAATTTTATTTATTCTTAAATCTAGATATATATATATATATATATACACACACACACTAGACTCATCACATGCACTTTGCGTGTGCAATTATGCTTTTTTTTTTTTTTTTTTTTTTGATTTAGTGTTATAATGTTTAAAAGTAGTATATAAATAATTGTGTGTATTTTTTATTTTTTTAAAGAAAGAAGCAAGGTAACGTGGAATAATGTTTAAAAATGAGATAGAGATGGTGTCCTAAGTTTTAGGCCGAATGGAAAAGATAGAGGAAAAAGTCTAAAAATTATGAACAATAAATTACTTTTTTAACCAATATGTGTTTTAATTTAAAATTATTTAACTAAAAGATGGAGATATTTTAGAGAGTTTAATAATTTGTGTGAGGATATTTTAGTACGCAAAATGTTAAAACTCAAACTGGGAATCCTGTTATTAATAGTACTAGACTCATTACACGTGCTTTGCGATGCAACAATGCTCTTTTTTATTTATTTTTATTTTTTAGTTTAGTGTTATAATGTTTAAAAGTGATATATAAATAACTTTTTTTTAAAGAAAGAAGTAAGATAATGTGAAATAATGTTTAAAAATGAGATAGAGATAGTATCCTAAATTTTAGGCCGAATTGAGAAGATAAAGGAAAAAACCTAAAACTTAGGAACACTAAATTACTCTTTTAATCAGTTTGAGTTTTTTAATTTAAAATTATTTAACTAAAAGATAGGGATATTTTAGAGAGTTTAAGAATTTGTGTGAGGGTATTTTAGTACGTAAAATGTTGAAAAACAAATAGGGAATTCTATTATTAATAGTACTAGTCTCATCACATGTGCTCTGCGCATGCAATGAGACTCTTTTTATATTTTTGGGTTTAGTGTCATAATTTTCTATTCTAATGTCATAAATTTTAGAGGCTCGCCAATCAAAGAATTTCCAATGGTGAAAAATTAGCAATTTAGTTTGGACATTTGAGGTCAAAAAATTTGTAAGTAAATAAAAATTGAAGCAAATAACCATAGAGACTCAAACAATAAAAATTGACTAATGACCTTGTTTTTCACGGAAATCTCCCCTTATTTGAATTTCTTATTTTCATGTCCTTCATGGACAACCCAATTCCTATAAAATAAAGTAAATAATTACAAAATTACAAAAATAATGCCAAAGAAAAAAAAACTATTTGACACATGTGTCTTTACTCATAAAATGGATGAATACAACAAATAATAACTTCTAATGAGAATTAAAAGGATAAAAAAAAAAAGGGTAAGAAAATGGTGTCATCCCTTGACCATTTTTCATCGTCTAACTTTGATCCCATTTGATCCTTAGTTCTTTAGTTTTGGCCCCCATAAAACCAAATGTACAACAACGACAACTCCAATAATCCTGAAAATAGTTATATACAATTTTTATTATTCCAAAAACTTTTCCTACAATTTTCTTAACAAGTAAATCAAAATCTCATACAACAATCAAAATCATATGAAAAAAAAATAATAAAAAAAATAAAAATAAAAATAAAGAGAGAATGACCTGGAAGGGACTACTCCTTATGGAGAAAGAGAGAGGTCTTTTTTTTCTTTTTTCTTTTTTCTTTTTTCTTTTTTGAGATTAAACCATAGGAAGAGAGGTATTTATAAATGTAGTAACAAACCCCAAACAATAGTTTCAAATGAGAAAGTGCCTAATTTTAAGGGATATGGATAAGAGCATCTCCAGCAGATTAGCCAAATTTTTGTACTGTTTGGACAATGAACAGTAACATTTAACTTTTACCTACCTATCTTTTCAAATACACTTTCCAACAAATTCTCTATTCTTTTCTCCATCCCATTTAAATGTTATTTCTTCATTCATTCTTTATTCATTATTTATTCTTTTTTTAACAACTACACATTTTCCAACATTTTTTTATTCAATATCTGTTTATTATAATAGAAAAAAAACATTTGAAGTATGAATAGTAGAAGCTACAGTGTTCTCTATTTGTAAAGAAGCACTGTAGCAAATCTAATCTAAAAAATGGAGATGGAGAATCTGTTGGAGCGTGAACAGTGGTGTTTTTGCTCCAAAAAATAGATATATTGGAGATGCTCTAAGGGGTTAAAGTTTCAAATTGTAAAGAAAAATTGTAACTATCTTATCTTTTAATAAAATTTTAAAAAATAGTATCTATTATTTGTTTTTAGAGATAGTTACGGTATTTTGGTAGGATTTTTTTTTCGTTATATTTTTTAAGAAACTTTTTTTCCTTGTATTCAAAATGATAATTTTTAACTTTTAATTTAAATAGTTAAGCCTATCTAATTGATGTGATAATTGGATGGAGTGGAATAAGAATAAGTAGTTTTTTTTAGAATAAGTAACTGTGTATGTAATTGAATTTTTTTTTGGATAGATGTAATTTAAGTACTTGAATTCAAATAAATAACAAATACATTCCATAAAAATAAAATAAAATAAAAGATAACAAATACAAATAGTTAGGAATCATTTGGAAGACCGTGAATGTAATCGAAGTTTTTTTTGGGGGATAGATGTAATTGAAGTATTTGAATTCAAATAAATAAAAAATAAATTCCATAACAAAAATAAAAAAATAAAAAAATAAAAAAATAAAAAGAAAAAAGATAACAAATACAAATAGGAATCAGATTTTTTTTGGAAGAGGTAACCGTGTATGTAATTGAAGATTAAAAATAATAATAATAATAATAATAGATAACAAATACAAATAGGAATCATTTTTTTTTTTTTTTTGGAAGAAGTAATCGTGTATGTAATTGTAGTTTTTTTTTTATTGTTTTTTTTTAGGTGTAATTGAAGTATTTGAATTCAAATAGGTAACAAATACATTCCATAAAAAAAATAACAAATACAAATAAGAATCAACTTTTTTTTTGGGGAAGAAATAACGATGTATGTAATTGAAGTTTTTTTTTTTTTTTGGATAGATGTAATTGATTTTTTTTTTTTTTGAGAAGATAATTGAAGCATTTAAATTCAAATAGATAACAAATACAGATAAGAATTAGACATTTGAATTCAAATGGGTGGTGAGAATAACGTTTTTTTTTTTTTTTTTCTTTTGTATGTGAGATAGTATTACTCTTTTAACAATTTTTTTTTTTTTTGTAGGAAAAAATTAAACTAAAGGGTATGTTATTTTAGAATTTGTATGAGGATATTTTGGTAGGCCAAAAATTGAAGACAAAACAAGGGAATCCTGTTATTAGTAGTGTGTGTGTGTGTGGGGGGGGGGGGGGGGGGGGTGTGGTCTTATAAGCTTATATTTTGAAAATAGGGTAGAAGCTTGTGATATGGATTTGACGAGGAAAAAAAAAAAAAAAAAAAAGGTAATTATCCTTAAGAAAGGTAGAAGAAAGCAAATGAATAGACCTAGGCTCACCTATATGCAAATTAAAAGTTGTATTAGGTTGGAGCTTGTACCTAACTTTGATATGCTTTTAAACCTTTTTTATTTTTTTGCATTCACAATTCTCAAATCTAATCATTATAATCTGCTACGCTATTATATTGTAGGAAATAAACTACTGATACACTAAAAATTAGTGAGTCAATCATCCAAACAAAAGCATTCGAAGATCTGCAAAAAGTAAACACATAATCAGAAGACACTAGTGTAGTGTCGATCTAAGCTTCTCTGATACTTAAGTTAGGAACTCACAAAAACGCAAGAAATCAAAAAATAGATTAGTTCTAGGGCTTTTCACTCATACATTCTCTAATACCTAAGTTAGGAATTCACAAAAACACAAGAAATCATAAAATAGAGTAGTTTTAGGGTTTTTCACTCATACCTCATAACGAAGAAGGTCTGGGGCTTCTTCTATTAAAAAAAAAAAAAAAAAAAAAAAAAAAAGAGGCTTGGGGTTTATATAGGAGCCTAAGGTGGAGTTTGGATACAAATTATTCCAAGTCCATGTTTTACTGTAGCGCGTTTTGCTTCTTTTTTTTTTTTTTTTGGTTCAGCCCACAATTGTTGACAATTCAACTGTGAACAGTGCTCTCGTGCACTGTTCACGGGTCCCACAAATTACACTTTTTAGCAACTTTTTCATTAAAAATGGGTCCCACATCACTATTCACACATTTAAAAAATATTTCGCTACAGTGTTTTCAGTTTTTAGTTTTCAGTTTCAGCAAAATAAGTTCTATCCAAACAGACCCTAAGTTGACCCTCTTCCTACTCTCCACTTTCCATAGTGGGATCGTGGTGGTAAATGGTGGCGAGATCTTTGGAATTCATACTTGTAATTGGTGGGCGAGTATCTCGTGCATGAGGCCTGTCGTTTCCATGAGTGGAAAAAATATTTTGCAAATGATACCATGTCATCAATATCAAAACTCAATAAATGAGAGACATGTGTATAGAAATAACTACCCACTAACACATGTCTTTTCATTTGTTAGTGAGGTAGTTATTTTTTGCTGACATGTCTCATACTTATTGGATTTTGATACCAAATACTTTCTCCCATGAGTTATAATCTCATCACAATGTTGTTATCCAAGTAGTAGGACAAACAAAGCTGAATGGTATGGATAAAAGGCTCCTTGGGATTTTTGTTGGATGAATTTACTAAAGGTGCTAGACAAAATTCTCCACTAATGTTTGGTTTAATGGTAAAGTCAGGGTCGGCTCTAGTATATGGGTAATTATTGAGTACTCCTAGAGTACCATAAATGCATTATTCCTCATCTCACATAACTATGAGTCCCACTAATTAAATTTATGGTGGAACCCACAATTCATGTGAGATGGGAGAGTACGCATTTATAGTATTCTTGAAGTATTTAATAATTTTCCCTAGTATATAGACAACTAAAGCAGTTGCCTAAGGTCCCAAATAAAAGAAGGTCATTCTTTTAACTAATATAATATAATATATTTATATTATATTTTAATTAAAGCCCATTTACCCTTTTACCAAGATTTAAATAAAGAAAAAAAAAAAAACTAAGACCCCTTTTATTAGTTAATAAAATGCATTGTATATTAAAAAGAGCCCTACTATAACCCAAAACAATAGATAAATAAATTTTTATTTGTGCAAGTTTATACTACAAAGTGACTACATCATTTAGTAAAGGTGCAATCTTACTTTTGATAAATTAGGTGTATTTTTCTATACTTTAAATTTTATTTTAGTTAAATTATAATTTTTTATTATAAATTGTGTTTCATTTATTTTTAATTTTTTTAATTATAAATGTCTACTAGAAAATATCCATCTAAATATGAAAAACTTAAAAAAAAAAAAAAAAAAAAAAAGGAGAGAGAAAACTAGAAAAAAAAAATTGAATCTCAAAATTCAAAAGGCATCTAAAGATAAATTTGTTATTAATATTAAACATCACACAACAAAATTAGGTGAAAAATATAACAAATGAAAAAGAATCCATTGAAAAGATTTAAAAGCTAATAATGCAAATAGTCATAATTAAATAAATATTATTTAATTAATATTTAAATGTATAAAATAAAATAAAAAGGCACACTTAAAGTTTTCGCCATGGTTAAGCCAACCCTAGGTAAAGTAAAATCATCACTTAATGGATGTCATAGGTTTCAACTCTCATCTATAAGGGTACTAGCCTTCTAGTGGGACTTGGGTGAGATTTGTTGTCATCCTGAACAGTAATAGTTATAACTCAATCCAACATTCTATAGTGGCAAGTACCCTAATGATCACACCAATGGAGGTTTGCCACAATAGTCGCCCCCACTCACCTATTTTTGGCCATCAAAAAAAAATTTTTTGAATCATTCAACTCCCTCTCATTTTTAGCCAAATGTGTGGCACATAGCATTTATTTTATTTGTAAACATCACATGTCTTCTATCTAAACAAAAATTGGAGGATTTAATGGTAATGCACATTAGTATCATATAGATAACTTTTCATGATCTCCAAGTTTAATATAATTATAAAATTCCATATCTAACTAATTTTTGTTTTCTAAGCATTCTTAAATTTTCAGGTAATTAAAAAATAGTTTTAAACTACTAAAATTGAACAACTGGGGAATCCATCTGTTTTATTTTAGAGATTAGAAAGAATCTTCTTCTTCTTTTTTTCTTTTTTCTTTTTTCTTTTTTTTCTTTTTTTTTGTAAAAAATAGATGAATGTTCTTTATAAACCGGGTCACAAGGAATACAGAAATTTGTTTTTTCATAGGCAGCATTAGCCAGCGGCAAGCGCGGGACAGAAAAAAGGCCCACTTTAATTTGTCTCTTACTTTTAATAGGCTTTTGTGTTAGGGGTGCCCTAAAAACAATCCTAGTTCTAGGCCCTGTGTGAGAAATTGACTTTGAACTTGAAGCCTATTCAAAGTTCTAACTTCTAACTTCTAACTTCTAACTTCTAACAGCCAAATATTTCATTAAAAAAATAATAATAATAATAAACAATAAAGGGTCATGCTAACAAGTGCCCTTAGAGCACTCATTAACAATCCATTTTAGGAAATTTTTGACATCACTTTTATGAGAAATGAAAAAAGCTATCAAAACATTAATTTAATTTTTCTTTTTCTATAAAAACTTTTTTTAACTGAATTCTTAACCAGTGTCTTAAGAACAATCAATAACATTGCCCAACAATAAAATGTAGCACAAAATAGAGCAAGCTTTTGAGAACTTGACTTAAGTCTAGTGTTTTAGTTGTGATTATGACACGCATTTATTTTTTACTAAATGTCATCATTGAAACAGATCTAATATACTGTACCTACTAGACTAAGCTTTGCCCTTTCGAGCAAAGTGCCCATTATATTTAAACGGATAGATTCAACTCTAAGTATAGGCTGTATCCTATTCAGCAAAAAAAAAGTATAGGCTGTATCCTATGCAACTTGCAGCTCTTCCAACGTCAAGTTCGAATAGATAAGATAACCTTAGTAACAGTACTAATAATTGATAGTCTCATAAGTTATAATCACATCTAGCTTGACTTAGATGACAAAAAAGACATTAAACAAAATTTCAAAGTTAAGACGTAAGATGGTTGACCACCAAGGCTCATCTCATGTAAAAAATTGGGGAAAAAAACTTTACATCCTTAAAAGTGACTAATAATTTTTTTTTTAATGATATCAAAATACAACCGACGTATTTGCCATTAGACAAAAACTTAGGTTAGTTTTTAAAGTGTAATACATTAAGATTTCTAATTAAATTTAAAATAATACATAAACGTATTGAATTTAGTTGTTCTAAAAAAAATAACATTTTTTGTATTTCATTGATTAATGCAAATATGCGTTTGAATTTAATTGAAAAATTGTGCGTACCTGAATTTTTTCTCTTCTTAGTTCTTATTTATTTTGGTATTCTATAAATTTGCGTAAATTATTCCTACTAGATACCGACCTAGGTTAGGAGAAGGGAAGCTAACTTTTGGCACCAAGAAATCTATTGGTCCAGAGAAGTCATTTAGAGAGAGAGAGAGAGATGATTGACTAGTTATGACATGCGGCAAACCCTTCACTACAAAAAAATACATAAAATATTTGGAAATGGTTGACTTCTTATCAAATATACTAATCCTAGTCATAAAACAAGAGATTTCTTTTTTGGGTAAACAAAGTATAATCATAAATTAAACAGCTAATATAGAGCTGGGACAAAACATCTCATAATATATGCCCAAGTTGTCATAATAAATTAAAATACAAATGTCCACAAAGGACTATCAAATAGAACATAATCCTAGTGTAATTCAGGTCCTTTTCAAGTTAGAGCATCTGCACATTGATTAACCTCAAGGAAGTAGTGCTTCATCTTCACCTTCGGCATCTAACTAAAGAGGTTCCTGCAATTCGTGATAAGAATTGCATGATGTAAATTGTTGCTGTAAGAGTTAGTTACCCATTCAAAGACTACCTTTGCATTAATCTCAATTTATATTGCCAATAAATTTAGATATATGCACATCAAGTGGCCATCCCTCATAGCTTAAAGCTCTACTTCAACACTAATAGCTACACCTATAAATCGGGTAAAACCCATACCTCTATGGTCCTAGATTACTCTCCCACCACTAGCTGGCCTAGGATTGCCTAATTGCCTAAGGAATAACCATCCGTATTAATTTTGTGCCAACCTTCCACAGGTTTATTCCATCTCAATCTAACATAGTGCTTGCTCTTGATCATGCAAGATTGAGCAGCACAATAGAAATATTCAACAGCAAGGTGGTTCACTTCTCTTAAACAATCCAAATTAATAGAAGAATTTTTAAAAATCACTTTATTTCTATGAAGCTGAAGATGCCCAACAAATTCTATCCTCAGTCCTCACCAAGAGGGAAAAGAGACAGGCTTGATTAGAAGTAAGAGATCCTATGGAAATTAAAGGAGCATAGGTTGAGATTCAATGCCCCTTCAACTCCAACATCCTTGATCAAATGATTATCCTCTTCAAAGGAAAGCAGACTAGAAATTAGGTTTCTAATTGCCCCAATGGATAGCCATTTATCGAACCAAAACATTAGAGCACTAAAGTTTTGGTTCAATAATTGGCCAAGTGGCTATTTAATTAGAAACCAAGTTTCAAGTTTGCTTGATGTTATCAACTTATCATTCTCCCCCAACACACCCCCCCCCCCATCTATTTAATCTTCCAAACTTACCTTTATCTTGCAAAATTGTGTGCATTCTAAATTTTACATTCTAAAAATATTCAAGCCAAATATAATGAATATTCTATTATGATTTTCTTTATTTTTGTAAGAGATTGTATGTCATCTGCTTGATCAAATTTAATTTAGATTGAAAATGTTTATATTTATTTTGGATTGACATCCTCTAAAACTTATAAGATAATTTTAACATAATTTTTTTGAAAATTCTAACAATTTATTGTTAATTTAATGGTTTATAACTTGTCACATCATCAATTTTGACAAAAGTACACTTTTAGGCGTTTAGCCATTAAAGTTTATGCTTATTTTTATTTTAACTCTGCTACATTTCAAAATTTTCATTTTGGCCACTCATTTGATTCCATTTTCATATTGGTCATGCCATCCAATTCTATTAGTAATCTAGTCATTAAGTGCCAGATAAATGCAATTCACCAAAACACATCTCCCAAGTCCATTTTTATTAGTAAATTGACAGTTTTTTTTTTTTTGAGAGAATTTCAACCTATGGCGTCCGCTCCTAATGATGGCTCTTTATTATCAGACCAAGACACCAATCAGTTTTTGGTGTAGGCGGGGATTGAACCCCAGATCTCTTATACAACCATCAAAGACTTTACCAGTTGAACTAACTGGAACAGTTAAATGCCAAATAAGTGTTGTCCACTAAGACACATCATCCATATAAGTTTATTTATATTATTAATTTTACCATTTTTTTATGAATTATAACGATATATTAAGAAGAAACAGAAGAGGGCCTCAATCCATTTCTATCGGAAGAAAGAACTCAAGAAAGAAGAAAGTAGATGGAGATGAAGCTATCCCAATTACAAAAGGCTACCCAACGAGCCACATTATAAGATAAAAAATTTACATTCATAAAAACAAAAATGAAGTCCCAATAGAAGAGGTAACATAATGCCTATTTCAAATCTAAGAAGAAATGAGCTAGAAACCAAGGAGGAGAGGAATGAAATTACAGTACGGCTTCAATCACTTCATTGGAGTCTCCTTCAAAGATAACATAGCATGGCTTATGGAAAAGTAAGTTTAATTGCTGGGATGTAACTTGGGCTTCACCTTGAGCTAGGGCAGATTACAAACAGAAATAGGCAATAGGGCCAATATGAAAACAAAATCAAACATGAAGTGCCAATAAAAATTTTGAAATTTAAAGAGGTAGAATGAAAACAACATCAAACTTTAAGGGCCAAAAGTATACTTTAATATAAAACTTTTTTTGTGAATATACACATAACTCACTTTGCAAGCTAAATTCACACCAAAAATGGTCGTTTTTGTTTCACTCACTTTAAAAAGGGT
The DNA here is from genome assembly GCA_028535165.1 of Quercus tomentella. Taxonomy (NCBI): domain Eukaryota; kingdom Viridiplantae; phylum Streptophyta; class Magnoliopsida; order Fagales; family Fagaceae; genus Quercus; species Quercus tomentella. The sequence goes on from JAPQVY010000156.1 coordinate 46,560,672, forward strand.
GGTGATCCAGAGAGAGAACTAAACTAAACACTAATTGAACAACATTGGGGAGGAGCATACATGCTCATTATCACTATTAAATTATTGATTTTTCAAAAGTTTAAACTATTAGAAAATAATGAATTTAATCATTTAACATATGTAGGCTCCGGAAGTGAGGCTGTTGGGCCTGAATACACTTGGGCTAACAATTTATTTGTAAAGTGGGTTTTTAGATTTCCTACTAAGGGTCGTTCTCGGCAGAGAGACTCAAAACAATATTCACTCTACTCTCCTTTTTTCTGAACCCCTTTCTCTTCCCAAACTTTTGCTATTTATAGCCAAGGTTAGTGGGGGGGATTATGATTACAGCCACCAATAGTGCTATTGAAGGTCCAATATTGTTTGCTTTAAGTGGGTGTTTAGGTGAGAGTGGGATGTAGTAATTATGGCCTTGGAACTTGGTTCCAGCCTAGTCAATTGTGCTTGGTAATGCAGTTCCCCGATCATTTCGTGACTTCCCCGGACAAGATTCATAAGCTTGTTAGGGAAAACTCATGCCGAGCACCTCTCAGGATCAGCGAAAGTGAGGCTGTTGGGCCTGAATACACTTGGGCTAACAATTTATTTGTAAAGTGGGTTTTTAGATTTCTTACTAAGGGTCGTTCTCGGCAGAGAGACTCAAAACAATATTCACTCTACTCTCCTTTTTTCTGAACCCCTTTCTCTTCCCAAACTTTTGCTATTTATAGCCAAGGTTAGTGGGGGGGATTATGATTACAGCCACCAATAGTGCTATTGAAGGTCCAATATTGTTTGCTATAAGTGGGTGTTTAGGTGAGAGTGGGATGCAGTAATTATGGCCTTGAAACTTGGTTCCAGCCTAGTCAATTGTGCTCGGTAATGCAGTTCCCCGATCATTTCGTGACTTCCCCGGACAGAATTCATAAGCTTGTTAGGGAAAACTCATGCCGAGCACCTCTCAGGATCCGCGACTCAAACCCTGTTCTTGCACGAAGGCAGTTTCAAGGACTTAGGGCAATTGGGCCGCTACGTTGGGCCTGGGCCCAGGGCCCATACAAGTCTTGGGATCTCGGTACCGTACATTAGCCCCCCTTGATTCATCCCCGGTTGCCGGGAAGAATCAAGGAGCTGGTCGGGCCTCTTGCTCTCGGAGATCCTAGGACCTGGGACTTGTGGTTATGGTTTCCTATTAATGCTCATCTCAAAAGACGTGCCGTTTCGCGGCGTCAGGTACAGTCGTCATTATTGCCTGACGGTTCGTGAACCGAAGCGGCGCGCGAATGGGCTACCTTTGGTATTCGCAGGGCCGTTCGTAAAGCGTGCCCATTTATTGTTTGATTAACCGTTTCTTCGTCCCTCTTCTTGATCCCATAAATAGTTCCCCTCAGAACTTTCTCTCATTTTTCCTTCATCTCTGATTTTTTTTCGAGCTTACTCTCTGCCGACCAACTCTCTCTGCGCTTTCTCACCTGCCCAGTGTTCCTTTCCTCCTTAGAACCCCAAGTAAGTTTTCTTCCCCTTCCTATTCCTTTAGCTTTATTTCTTCAAGTTCCCTTTCATAGTATTAAGCGTCAGAGATGGGTTACTCTTACCTTTTAGAGTCCTCGGCTGCCTTGGCCACCTTTAGGAGCAAATTTAGCATCCCCGATGACGTGGAAGTGGCTTACTGCCATGAGAGTGACATCGCTCTCCACCGAGGGCAAGGCACAGTCTTTTTTCCTTTGATGTCAATCTTAGAGGGCGGGGTTAGGTTTCCCGTGGACCCCCTTCTTACAGATACACTTAGGTACTACGGACTGTGTCCCGACCAGCTTTCCCCCAACTTTTACCGGGTAGTTAGCTGCGTCAGTAGGTTGAATCACACCTTTGATTTACAGTTAAATCACCATGACATTAACCACATGTATAGCCTCTGTGGGAACAAAGCTACCAACTATTACCTAAAGACAAGAGATAATCGGGTACGGTTGATATCATGCCTGCCCGATTCGAATAGGAACTCCGCCGGGGAGTTCGTTCGCGTGCGCGGCAATTGGTTTGCCGGGGACGTCCCTTGCCCCCTTTCACGGCGTGAAGTGGGTTTGTACCATTCCCTTAATCTAATTGCTTTCCTCCCCTTTTTCATTTCTGTTCATTAAAGTAAAGCTTCATTATCAGATATTGATATGATACTTGCTCTTTTGCAGACGGCAAAGTTTTCGTTCCGGATCTCAGAGCCGTCCACGTCAAAGATTTGAACTTCATTCTTCGCTCCGAGATATACGTGCATTGGGACGGACAACTCCGGGCTTCGCACCTGATCCTCGGAGTAGAGCCAGTCTACTCCACCTGGCAGAATTTTAAACAAGCACTTCTAGTGGATAGTCCCCTACTGTCATACATCGACGTTCGGTACGCAAACTTCCTACCACCGAAGCTTACAACTGGGGAGGCGAGGGAATTTGGACGGTGCTTCACCTCCTCGGACGAGCTAGCCCCTTTGCGAGACGAGTCCGCGGAACGCGTGTCTCGGCGCCTCAGAGAGTTAGCCCACGAAGCTATCCAAGAAGAGAATCCCGTTCAGGAGCAGGCGCAGCCCGAGAACCAGATCGTTGAGCCTCAGCAACCAGCGATTGAAGCGGCTGCCTTGTCGGCTGAGGATATCCGGTCCGGCGGAAGGATGGTGTCAAGGAGGGTTATGACCATTGATCGCTTCGTGCCCGGTGCATGGCAGCCCACCCAGCCCCCGCCTCCATCTCAAATTGGACGGGCCAGGAAGAAACAAAAGGTCACCGATCAACCTTCCACGGGACCGGGATATGCAACCGTCTAGACCCCTCCGCACCCAACAGGGGGGATTGTCATCCGTGAGCCGCAGACCCAGGTTGGTCCGGGGGTTGTGTCCTCCTCTCAAACGGCTCCAGCGTGGAAGCCTAAGTTCCTGTTGGACGGCAAGCCTTTGCCTTCAACCGCTTGTGTGCGGATATGGGAGAAAGACGAGGGTGGCCGTATTGCCCAAACCCTGGCCGAGGGTCTCCTTCTTCCTGATGACGTGCACGCCTTTGAGGAAGGATCTGAGGAGTCTGTGGGGCGCCGATTAGAATGGCACGCTATTGCGGTAACTCCTTAGTTATCCATTTTCTCCCGTACATTATATTTCTGTTTCATCGCTAACTTTTTGTGATTGCTAGGCTGCTCAATTGGCTCACATAATGGCTGGTCGGGCACGAGATCTTGCCGAGGAGGTCGAGCGCGAAAAGAGTGCGTGGGAGTCAGCGGCCAAATCAGTGAAAGAAAAGCTTAAGGCAGCTAAGAATGCAGAGAAGAAGGCCGCCGTAGCGAAGCAAAACTGGGCGCTGGCAGAAAAAAGATGTGCGGAGCTTTTGACCAAGCAGAACGAAACTGACGTGAAGCTGGCCGAAGCCATCAGCCTGAACACTTCCAACGCCGAGGAGCTAGCTGACCTTAGGGCAGCCCTGACGGAGTGCGAGCAGAAGTGGTACAACGAAGGCTTCGCTGATGCCGAGCAGTCTGCAAAGCCGGTCGTGACTCAGGCTCGGAAGCTGGGTTTCGAGGCCGGGTGGTATGCCGCTCTTCATACGCTGGGAGTTGCCGAGGATTCCTACCTGAGAGACCCCGGCCAAATTCCCTTTCCGAGCGATGTAACTGCCGTGCAGGATCCCCCGGTTATTGTTGAGGAGGAGGAAACGGCAAGTATGAGAGAGCTCGTTGAACAAATTGACGCTCATGCCGAGCCAAAGGACATGGAAGCCACCAGCATCCCAACCGTACAGGACCTTCTCGGCGAAGACTCATGTTACCCCCTGACCGACCAGCCAGAAGTGAGAGATCCGACCCGACCTTCCAGCTGATTATCCGCATCCTTTCTTATGCTTTCATTTATTTTCATCGCACTTGTAGTTTACATGTTTGATGGTTTATTTGCCTATGTCGCCGGGATGTGGCGGACGAACAATTTACGGCTTAATTTGCCCGTTTGATCGGTAAACAGCTTCCTTTCTTAACTTTGGTTTTGGTTTGTTGAATGAATTTTTATCTTTTCGAATGTTTCGCTTTGACTGTGTCAATGTTTCTGCCGTGCATGGGATGATACCCAAAGCCTATCGTGCCGTGCTTTGAATGATCCGAGATGAATTTTAATGTTCGGAGGGTTAGGGTTCCTATATGTTCGGTGGCTTTGACCCTGCCGAGGAATATGATTTCATCTTTTGACCCTTTATCCTCTTGGCTCGAGGACGTCTCCCCCAGCTCGGCGTTTTTAATCGTGCCGTGGGCCAGGTTTCTTTCCTTAGAGTTTTTAGCGATAAGGTTTCAACCTGCTCGGCGATTTTAATCGAGCCGAGGGCCGGGTTTCTGTCCTTAGAGTTTTTAGCGATAAGGTTTCCACCTACTCGGCGATTTTAATCGAGCCGAGGGCCAGGTTTCTGTCCTTAGAGTTTTTAGCGATAAGGTTTCCACCTGCTCGGCGATTTTAATCGAGCCGAGGGCCAGGCTTCTGTCCTTAGAGTTTTTATCGATAAGGTTTCCACCTGCTCGGCGATTTTAATCGAGCCGAGGGCCAGGTTTCTGTCCTTAGAGTTTTTAGCGATAAGGTTTCCACCTGCTCGGCGATTTTAATCGAGCCGAGGGCCAGGCTTCTGTCCTTAGAGTTTTTATCGATAAGGTTTCCACCTGCTAGGCGATTTTAATCGAGTCGAGGGCCAGGCTTCTGTCCTTAGAGTTTTTATCGATAAGGTTTCCACCTGCTCGGCGATTTTGATCGAGTCGAGGGCCAGGTTTCTGTCCTTAGAGTTTTTATTTGCAATTCTCTTGGTGTGTAGTGACGGAAACAAAAACAGCATATACAAATGAACTTCATCATAATCTCAATTTTAGCAAAATACAAGTTCTGGCTTACACGGATGATCATGCGTAGAACTTCTTTAAGTTGCTGGCGTTCCACGGCCGGGGAAGCGGCCTCTCGTCAAGGTCTTCCAAGAAGTAGGCCCCTGCACCAGCGATGGTTGTAACTCTGTACGGTCCCTCCCAGGTTTGAGCAAGCTTGCCTGCAGATATGTCTCGCATGTTTCCCACGACTTTTCTCAGCACCAGTTCTCCGGCACTGAACTCCCTCTCCTTTACATTCCGGTTGTACCTTTGGGCTAGTCTTTGCTGATACTCGGCGAGCCGTATGGTCGCCGCCTCCCTGCATTCTTCTAGCCAGTCCAAATGCTCCATCATCAGGTCGGCGTTCTGGACGGGGTCAAACCCTGCGACCCGTGCACTGCACAAGCTCACCTCGGTTGGTATCACGGCCTCCGCTCCGTATGTCAAGGAGAACGGGGTCTCACCCGTGGATCTTCTGGGGGTCGTGCGATAAGCCCATAATACACTGGGTAGCTCTTCTGCCCATCTTCCTTTCGCCCCGTCCAACCTTCTCTTCAACCCATTCAAAATAGTCTTGTTCACTGCCTCAGCTTGGCCGTTGTTTTGTGGGTAAGCCGGTGTTGAATACTTGTTCTTGATGCCAAGTTCGCTACAGAAGGTCCAAAAAGCTTTGCTATCGAACTGTAGCCCATTGTCGATTACTAGAGAATTTGGCACCCCAAACCTTGTGACTATGTTTTTCCATACAAACCTTTTCACGTCAGTATCTCGGATATTGGCCAAGGCCTCGGTTTCCGTCCATTTTGTGAAGTAATCAACAACCACCAATACAAAACGGCAGTTCCCCGTTGCTCGGGGGAATGGTCCGAGGATGTCAAGCCCCCATTGCGCGAACGGCCACGGGCTGCTGACGGGGTTTAGACGACCTGCAGGCTGATGGATCAAAGGGGCGTGCTTTTGACACTGTTCACAGCTCCGAACATATTCAGCGGCATCCTTCTGCATTTGTGGCCACCAGAACCCCTGGGTCATCGCTCTGTGTGCTAAAGATCGTCCCCCAACATGGCCACCGCACACTCCCTCATGTAGCTCGGTCAGAAGCTCTCTGACTTCTTCGGGATGTAAGCATAAAAGGTAAGGGCCTGCAAAGGACCTTCGGTACAGTTTGTGGTCCGAAGACAACCAGTACCGGGGAGCCATCCTGCGAATCTTGTTGGCCTCGTCTTCATCCTCCGGAACCTTATCCTCGGCAAGGAAATTTATGATCGGGTTCATCCAACACGGATTGGCCACTGCTACCTTCGCGACCTCTATTCTGGCTCGGTCGGGAATACCCTTCACACCGATACTTGGCTCTTTTATAAGTTCTATTGTCACTAGCCGGGGTGTATCCTCGGTTGCTGATGAGGCCAACGTGGCAAGTGAGTCGACGTGTTTGTTTTGTGACCGAGCTACCTGGGACACCTTTACCGTTCCAAATTGACCGATAATCTGCTTGGCTGCACTTAGATAAGCTTTCATTATGAAGTCCCGAGCCTCGAAGTCTCCTGTGATCTGGTAAACAACCAGCCGCGAGTCCGAGTAAATCTCAACATCTTTTGCGCCCAGATGCAATACGGCCCTCAAACCGGCCAGTAGAGCTCCATACTTGGCCTCATTGTTTGAGGCTTTAAATCCCAATCTGAAGGAGTGTTCCAATCGTATGCCCTCGGGGGTGATTAAGACGATACCAGCCCCGGCCCCTATAGCATTCGAAGCGCCGTCCACAAATACCCTCCACGGGCGCATCTCTGCACTACAAATTACCTTGCCGTCGTTCTTGGGTGTGAATTCCGCGATGAAATCTTCGAGAACCTGTCCCTTCACCGAGCTTCTTGGTCGGTATCTTATGTCAAACGACCCCAACCGGGTCCCCCATTTGGCAATTCGGCCTGTGAAATCTGATCTCTTTAACAGTGACTGTAATGGATACTCGGTGACGACGAACACCGTATGAGCCATGAAGTAATATGGCAACTTTCTGGTGGCGTGCACCAGGGCTAAAACTAACTTCTCCAGGGGCAGGTACCTTGTCTCGGCGTCAACTAAGGTTTTGCTTATGTAATACACTGGCATTTGTACTCCTTGGTCCCTTAGTAACACAGCACTTACGGCATGGTCGGTGACTGAGAGGTACATAAACAAATCCTCCCCGGGCTCCGGGGCCGTCAACTTTGGCACCTTTGCCAAGTATTCCTTCAGCTCTCGAAAAGCCTCATCACATCCCTCGTCCCAGCGAAACCCCTTCCACTTCTTCAGAAGTTGATAAAACGGTCGGCAACGATCGGCAAACTTGGAGATGAACCGGTTTAGGGCGGCTAACATTCCAATGAGCACTTGCACCTCTTTGGGATTGTTTGGTGGTTTGAGGCGGTTCACGGCCTCTATTTGGTCGGGGTTAGCCTCTATTCCCCGAGTAGAGATCAGATAACCCAAGAACTTGCCAGCCCCCACTCCGAAAGTGCACTTCTTGGCATTCAGGCGCAACTTATGCCGTCGTAGTATCTCGAATACTCCCCGGAGGTCTTCCGTATGCTGTGACTCTTTTCTGCTTTTTACCACCATGTCGTCAATATATACTTCAACCGTGCCTCCAATTTTTTCCCGGAACATTCTCGTCATCATTCGCTGGTACGTGGCTCCAGCGTTCTTCAATCCAAACGGCATGACCTCGTAGTGATAGTTTGCTCCCGGGGAGATAAATGCTGTCTTTTCCCGATCCTCGGGAGCCAAGGCAATCTGGTGGTAGCCCTGGAAGGCATCCAGGAAGCTCATTCTCGGGTGCCCATACGTGGCGTCTACTAGTTGATCAATCTTGGGCATTGGGAACAGGTCCTTGGGACATGCCCTGTTCAAGTCTATGAAGTCCACATAAACTCTCCATTTACCGTTCTTCTTCTTCACTACAACAGTGTTTGCTAGCCATCTCGGGAAGAATATTTCCTTTATGACTCCGGCTTCCTTCAGCCGCTGGACCTCCAGGTTTACTGCATCGACATGTTCCTTTGATGCTCTTCTCGGTTTCTGCTTCTTCGGGGGAAATGATGGGTCCACGTTGAGTTTGTGGACAATGAATTCGGGATCTACGCCGGGCACTTCATACGGGTTCCATGCGAAAACATCTATGTTCTGCAAAAGGAACAACAACATCTCTACCCTTTCCCGGTCATTCATGCTTGTACCTATCTGGAAATACCTGTCAGTATCTGGAAGAATTCTAACCTTCAATACCTCCTCGACAACGTCCGCCCCCGTTTCCCCTCGGGGGTTCTGTAATTGCTATGAAGTTTCTTTATCGGCCTGTTCAGCTTGTCCGAGCTGTTCATTTTTCCATCTGACCGTGGCGACAAGACACTGCCTCGCCACTTGTTGGTTCCCCCTTATCTCGGCAACACCATACTCAGTGGGAAATTTTACTTTCACGTGGAGGGTGGACGGGACAGCCTTCATGGCGTGAATCCACGGCCTCCCCAAGATTGCGGTATACGGTGAGAATGACCGGACTACTATGAAGGTAATAACAACTCCCTTGCCTTCCATGTCTACCGGGAGAGAGATTTGTCCCTCGGGAATTACGACTCTCCCGTCAAATGAGACCAGTGGCGTGTCATACTTCGCAAAATCCCCGGTCTTCAATCCGAGCCCCTCGAAGAGGTCCGGGTACATGACGTCAGCTCCGCTCCCTTGGTTGATCATTACCCTCTTCACCAGGAACCCGCCTATCCTGGCCGCCACCACTAAAGCATCGTCATGAGGTTGGACCGTTCCTTCCAAATCGTCATCTCCGAACGAGATGGTCAGCCGTTCAACTTTCTTCTTCTTCTCGGCTGATTCTCCTCCTGCACATGCCACTGTTAATACCCTTTTTGCTGCTGCCGTTCCTCTCGGTGCAGCGTGGATAACTTCGATTACCCCGAGTGGAGGCGGGAGGGGGTTCCTTTTCTGTTGGACGCCCTGGCCGGTTTCTCGGTTAGTGGAGTCTACTACAAACTCTTTCAGGTACCCCGCCTTTACTAGCTGCCCGAGATGATCTTTTAATACCCAACACTGCGCGGTGGTGTGTCCTTTGTCTCTGTGATAGGTGCAGTATAGGTTTTGGTTCCTCCGGGACGGGTCGCCCCCTATTTTGTTTGGCCACCTGAAGAATGACTCGTTCTTGATCCGCTCCAAGATTTTGTGTACGGGCTCTTTAAACGCCACATTAACCCCATCGATTTGCACCTCTGGTTCCTGCATTCTGAAGTCTTTTTTGGGTCTTGTCGGCACAACGCCTTGCCGAGATTTCCCAACTAATGGGGCTTTCCCCCTGTTCTGCAGCCGGTCGTCTTCTAGGCGTTTGTATTCCTCTATGCGTCTCATCAGTTGCCTCATGTCCTTGGGGGGTCTTCTTGTCAACGACTCCCATAATTCAGAGTCTTCGGGGAGCCCTATCCTGAAGGTGCTTGCCGCAATTTTCTCATTCCCTCCACCAATCTCGTTGTAGAGCTCCCAGTATCGGCTGGCATAACTCCGAAGGGTTTCTCCGTCCCTCATCTTCATGGAAAGTAGCGCGTCAACCGGCTGTTGCACTCGGCTGCATGTCACGAATCTACTGCCGAACTCTTGAATCAGCTCGGCGAAGCTGCGTATAGAGCCTTTCCGTAACCCATTGAACCATCTCAAGGCCGATGAGCCGAGACTAGAGGGGAATACTTTACACATCAACGCATCATTGTGTGCATGCAAAGACATCATGTGGATATAATGACTGACATGCTCCACGGGGTCTGTTTTACCCTCGTAGGAATTGAATGGCGGGCGTGTGAATCTGCTCGGCATTGGGGCCCGTTCAATCTCATCGGAGAACGGGGACCGAGCAGCCAACCGTAAGGCTCGGCTCATGGCGTCCATGGCGGTGTTGTGGTGCTGCCGTTCCTCCGGCGATTCTGACCCTCGGTCACCGTATCCATGCGACCGTGACCGGTTTCGCTGATGACGTCTCTCCCGGGAGTGTCGGTGTGACTCTTGAGAGCGTGAGCGGTCTCGGTATCGTTGCGTATCAGATCGGCTGGAGCCCTCCTCGCCCCGATTTCTCCTTTCCTGGGAGTTGCAATCCCTTTATTGGCGCTGACCCCATGCTTCCAGCTCCAAATCCATTACCAATCTGCGCAACCGCTCCAGTTCTCGGTCTCTATCATCATGCTGCTGATGTGCCGAGACGCCTGAAACCGTTCGGTGTGTCTGGGCCGACCCTTCTCCCAATCCGGACCTTTCCTCTCCTCTGGGGTGCTCCCTATCCTCCCGTCGTTTCTGCCTTCTCTCCCTCCACGTCGATCCCCGAGAAGATCCTGCGGAACTACTCGGTGCACGCTCTCCCGAATGCTCTTCAGACATTTCCCTTATTTGAGTCTCGGTTGAACCACAGCTTCGTAGGAAGGCCCCACGGTGGGCGCCAATTGTAGGCTCTGGAAGTGAGGCTGTTGGGCCTGAATACACTTGGGCTAACAATTTATTTGTAAAGTGGGTTTTTAGATTTCCTACTAAGGGTCGTTCTCGGCAGAGAGACTCAAAACAATATTCACTCTACCCTCCTTTTTTCTGAACCCCTTTCTCTTCCCAAACTTTTGCTATTTGTAGCCAAGGTTAGTGGGGGGGATTATGATTACAGCCACCAATAGTGCTATTGAAGGTCCAATATTGTTTGCTTTAAGTGGGTGTTTAGGTGAGAGTGGGATGCAATAATTATGGCCTTGGAACTTGGTTCCAGCCTAGTCAATTGTGCTCGGTAATGCAGTTCCCCGATCATTTCGTGACTTCCCTGGACAGGATTCATAAGCTTGTTAGGGAAAACTCATGCCGAGCACCTCTCAGGATCCGCGACTCAAACCCTGTTCTTGCACGAAGGCAGTTTCAAGGACTTAGGGCAATTGGGCCGCTACGTTGGGCCTGGGCCCAGGGCCCATACAAGTCTTGGGATCTCGGTACCGTACAACATATATCAAAAATTATCTAAATTTCAAAGATCAATTGCTGGTAAAATTCCACATGTCAACAATATATTGCCACTGCTTATCATAAATATATATTCAGTTAAATATTTGGCCACTGCTTATCACAAAAACTATGGCATATGCCAGAATATTCAGTTAAATATATATATATATATATATATATATATATATATATGAAGGACCTTTTCTCAAAAAAAAATATATATATGAAGGACCTACAGCAGCATTTTACAAACGCCACTATAGGTCTTGGTTTTACACGGGCCTATAGTGGCGTTTGTAAAACGCTGCTATAGCCCAGCACAAAAAAAAAAAAGTTGAAAAAAGAGTCCAGCACAAAAAAATTAAAAATTAAAATAGGGGACCTATAGCGGCATTTTCAAACGCCACTATAGGTCTTGGGTCTTTAGCTACGTTTGCAAACGCCATTATAAGTCCAGCAAAAAAAAATTAGAAAAAACATTAAAACCCACCTACCCCCACTCCCATATCTCTCCCTTATCTCCACGCCAAGCCTCAGATTTCCTTTCTCTTTATTTTTTTTTTTTTCTTTCTTTCTTTTTCTCCCTTATCTCCACTCCTCCATCTTTCTTCTTTTCTTTTTCTTTCACTTCACACCTGAATTGATTCTTTTCTCTTCCTCTCCATTTTGATTTTATTTCCCCTATTTTATTTGTGGTGGTGTCAATGTTTGTGGGTTTTGGATTTGCAGATGGTGTTGCAACTAGCTGATTTTATTCAAATTTGTAGATGGCGTTAGATGCCATTGGTTGTATAGTTGCTGGTAAACATTTAAAAAAAAAAAAATTTAATGATTGTTTTGGTCTATTTCTTGTTTGCTGTCAACTTTGTTTCATGGGTCTCTGAGATTTCAGATTAATTTTTGTGAATTCTTTGGCTTTTTTTATTATTGATAGGTATAAAGATCTCAAGTGTGATAATATCTTTGTTAATAGAACCAATAAAGTAGTGAAAAATTCAAAATCTATTTGATGATTTCTTTTTGTAGGTTGGTCTTTGGTGGCTAAATGTGTTGAGTTGCTTTTTTTTTTTTTTTTTTAAATTTTGCATGTGAGCATGTTGTGCTTGATTTTAAATTTTTTTGGGTGGGTTTGTGTTCCATTTTGAATTTGCTAGGCTAGCTACAGTGTTTTTTTTTTTTTTATTTATGTTTTTTGTTTTGTAATTTTTATGCAATTAAAATTAAAATTTTAATTTAATTACAATTTTAATTCAAAAAAAAAAAACTTTTGATTACCAAAATTAATTTTTGGCAATCAAAATTTTTTTGTTGGTGGTTTTTTGCTATAGTGGCGTTTTAAAATGCTGCTATAGCTAATTTTTTTAAAAAAGATATAAAGGTCTATAACAGATTTTTAAAAACACCACTTTAGGGTATGGACCTATAGTGGCATTTTAAAACGCTGCTATAGCCTTTTTTAATATTAAAAAAAATTGGGCCTATACCTATAGTGGCGTTTTTGTAAAATGCCACTATAGGTCTATAGTTGTGGTACAATAGTGGCATTTATAAACGCCACTATAGAAAACACTGCTATAGCCCAAATGGGGATAGAATTTGTTAGGCATCTTCAGCTTCATAGAAATAAAGTGATATTTAAAAATTATTCTGTTAATTAGAATCGTTTAAGAGAAGTGAACCACCTTGCTATTGAATATTTCTATTGTGCTGCTCAATCTTGCATGATCAAGAGCAAGCACTATGTTAGATTGAGATGGAATAAACTTGTGGAAGGTTGGCACAAAATTAATACGGATGGTTATTCCTTAGGCAATTAGGCAATCCTAGGCCAACTAGTGGTGGGAGAGTAATCTAGGACCATAGAGGTCAATGGATTATGGGTTTTACCCGATTTATAGGTGTAGCTATTAGTGTTGTTGTGGAACTTAAAGCTATGAGGGATGGCCACTTGATGTGTATATATCTAAATTTATTGGCAATATAAATTGAGATTAATGCAAAGGTAGTCTTTGAATGGGTAACTAACTCTTATAGCAACAATTTACATCATGCAATTCTTATCACAAATTGTAGGAACCTCTTTAGTTAGATGCCGAAGGTGAAGATGAAGCACTACTTCCATGAGGTTAATCAATGTGCAGATGCTCTAAGTAGAAAAGGAACTGAATTACACTAGGATTATGTTCTATTTTATAGTCCTTTGTGGACATTTGTATTTTAATTTATTATGACAACTTGGGCATATATTATGAGATGTTTTGTTCCAGCTCTATATTAGCTGTTTAATTTATGATTATACTTTGTTTACCCAAAAAAGAAATCTCTTGTTTTATGACTAAGATTAGTATATTTGATAAGAAGTTTTGAGATGATAAGAAGTCGACAATTTCCAAATATTTTATGTATTTTTCTTTAGTGAAGGGGACGCCTCTCTCTCTCTCTCTCTCTCTCTCTCTCTCTCTAAATGACTTCTCTGGACCTACCAGCCTGTGCATCATGCACGAAGTTGTGGCCCTTGTGGGCTCCATTCTTAAGCCACTATACTCCTAGGAACATGTGAAACGAAAAGGATATATATATATATATATATATATATTCCCTGAGGGAAATGCAAAACGAAAAGGTTGAGCACAATTTATGGATAAACTTAAAACAAAACAAAAACAGAAAAAAAAAAAAAAAAAAAAAAAAAAAAAAAAAAAAAAAAAAAAGGCTAAATAAAAAAACTATGGGAGACGTGGGTGATGACTTAGAGGGTAGGGTATTGTAATATTTGTTATATTATGTAGTGAGTTTTAATTAATTCAATTAGTAAAGTATTTTATCGTCAAATAAAAAATTTAAAATTTAATTCCTGCATATACATAAAATCAATTAATGTCTTTCCTTAATAATATATTTGATTCTAAAAAAAATGGTATGTTATGTAAAAAGTTGTTTGCTAATATTACAGTATAGGTGCTGGGAAATTTAGACTTCGGTTGATAGAATTAACAAGTTTTAAACTCAAGTTGTTAATTAGATTTATTATGAATAAACCTTGTTAAAACAAACAAACATCAATATCATGTCAAAATTATGCACAACGGAATAGTAAATAAGACAAGATATGATGACCTAGGAAAATCAATGAAACAAACTAATTTCACAATAAAAAAACCTAGGGGGGAAACCTTCCCGAAAAGCAATTCACTATAGTAAAGAGAAGTTTTGGATATAGTACAAAACATTTGTCCCTAAACTCTACAATCTCCGTAGATGAACTTATAGCAGAAACCTTCTACCGCTTCAAAACCTCTGAACTCTTCAATATATGAATGCCACCCTTTTGCACGGATCTCAGTACGTAACTAACTCCAGCAACTTGAAGATGTTATTAGCTGCAAAGTTCTTCACTTCATCAACAATGAAGATCAAAAAGTACTTGGTTACAAAACCCTAAGGCACAAAAGATGTAGTAACTTCTTGCAGAGAGAATAAGATACTAGGTCACTTTCTGCATGTATTTTTCATAATAACGGCCTTTAAAATAAGCCTTATATATGTTTAGGGTTGTGAGAAAAGCAACCTTACACATACATGTCAGCAAGGAAAAAATCAGATTTGAAAATTCAGATTTTGTAGATCTTGACAGATATCGAGCTTCATTCTTAAATCTCGGTAGATACTATTTCTGTCAAGGTATCTGTCGAACTTTAATGAACAGCTTTTCTTCACTTGTTTCTTGATCCAATCTTCTTGGCTTTAATACTTGACTTGAACTCTTGTTCTTGAAGTACTAAACTCATCCTAGATCTACCCAATTACAAGTAAAGTACATTTTGTCAAAGGATTAGCCAATTATATAAAATATGTCCTTAACAATAGGTAATCAACCATACTTTATATTCAATAAAAAAATTATGGCAAAATAATATTTCAACAAGGCTTAGACCAAATCAATTAGTCACACAAGGACGGCATATGCCTCTTTAGAGTCAACCTACGACTTAAAAACTTGAAAAATATTGGCTAGATTAATTATCTATACTACTATTTAAGGGGATTTCCCTATTTGTACTGGATTTTTTTGTACCAAAATACCCCTACAGTTGGACTAAATTGGAGGACAATCGAGTAAATTATATTTCTAACTTTTAAACAACTAAAAAATAACTTCACATCTACTAAACCACTACTAAAATTCAAATTTGCTACAAACACTCCTATTAAAGTATGGCAACCAACTCTCCTCACCTTCTTCTCTTTTTCTTCTTAAAAAAAAAAAAAAAAAAAATCTCTTTTACAAGATCTCCTCTTTTTTTCCCCTCTCCTTCACGCTAAGTTGGTTTTTAAAAAAAACCTTACTTCTTTTTATGGGGGAAAAAACCCTTATTCTTATCTTCTTCTTCTTCTTTTTTAATTATTATCCTCATCCCATCATTAAAAAAAAAAAATTCTTTTTTGCAAGATCTTTTTTCCCCCCTCTCCTTCACGTTAAGTTGGTTAAAAAATTAAAAAAAAATAAACCTTACTTTTTTTTCCTTATCCTTATCCAAAAAAAAAAAAAAAAGAACTCCATCGGGAAAATTGATCTCCACGTGCAAAACCAAAACCACCCTCCCTACTTACACAATCAATTGCAATTTCCTTACAATAACTTCCTACTAAATATTACTAGCAGCCCAGTAACTGGACAGTGGTTACTAACCACAACAAACTTCTCCTAAACTCAAGCACCAAATTTTGCTATCGAAATTTTAATAAAAAAATATATTCAGCCTGCTATTTTTTTTTTCAAATGAATTCCAACTTCTTTTTTTAAGTCCAACTTCTCATCATCTATACTATTATTTAAGGGGCTTTCTCTATTTGGATTCCTCAATTTTGATACCCAAAATACCCTCAAATTTATCAGTTTGTAAAGCTTAAATAGTAGGGTTAGACATATAAAATTACCAATTTAAAAAGTCCTAAATTTTAGATAAATTTGAAAAAACATTGCCTATAAAATAGGAACACTCCCACTAACCTACTCATTCTAACACACTTTTCTAATATTTTATTCTTAAAAAAAAAAAAAAAAAAAAAAAAAAAAAAAAAAAAACATACACAACTAAATAGTCAAGTTTCTAATATTTTATTCTTAAAAAAATAAATAAATAAAACCTCACTGTAGGGACACGATTTTCAGCCCAGACCCAAAATGTATGGGATACTGGTCTAGTGAACCCAGTACAATAAATTTGTAGAGAGTGGGTAGAAGAACTAGGCTTTAGTGAATGTGATAACAGTTATGATGAGTTTCCAAGGCAATCAAACGGAAACGAACCAAGTTTGTACAAGAAAGTTTGTCCTCGGCACAATCCGAGGAGCTCTGTTCTAGTATATATTGGATGATAATGGTTATAGGAGTTCTTGAGATTGCTACAATGCTTTCTCTCTTAATCCCCCCTTCTCCATGATGGGTCTCTCCTATTATATAGTCCCCTTTGAACGATCTTGGCCTTCCACTTGTTGATCATCCAAGCCTATACTTGAGTGCCTGTCCCATCAGACACCCTCTCTGGCGTTCTGTGAGTTGCGGTAACCGAGATAGCACTGTTCAAGGGTCTTGTCCACATAAATGCGGGGTTAGCAACTTTCCCTTAAATATTCCTGAGTTCCTATCCTTTAGAACTTCCTAGAAAGTCACTCTGACTATTTAGGACTTATATCTGACCGTGCTTTAGCTGGTCCGAGGATGTATTCCTCCTCGGACTTGGACTACCACGCTCTCGGCCAAAGCCTAACGCCCCATTGTATATGTCCGAGGATATATTCCTCCTCGGACTTGGACTACTGCTCTCTCGGCTAAAACCTCACGCCCCATTGTATGATTTTGGGCCCATGACCCCACAGTATATTTCTAAAATTGGGTGAAATTTCATTATGTTAAGATAAGAACTTTTAGTTACGTTATACATACTATTATGTTATGTGTTAACAAAATATTAAAAAATGTTCATAGTTTTTGGACATATTTTTCAAAACGAGTTGAAAGAGGCTTAGTTCATGTCAATTGTCAACCCAATACAATATGTTTATTAAATATATTGAAATGGATTGTGTGTGTTAACCCAGTATAAAATGTTTATTAAGTGTGTTATGTGGGTTGTATTGTGCCAACCTACCTAATGAACAAATTGTGTTAATTTAATTTTTTAATGAGAATTGTGGTAAAATTGAGGTGTTTTGACATGATTATTAAATGAGTGATGTTAGAGTTGACCAATATAGTCAAATATCTCTAACTCAACACTACATAAATATGACCTACAAACACAAATTGCCACCATATTATGGTTGTAATTTGTAAATATCTTATTCTATTTACTTATCTCAATCCAACTATACACATACTAGGAAGCATAATATCACAAATTAAATTTTGGAAGATTTCATGACAATTTAGTGTTGGATAATGTTAGCAAGTGGATAGTTGGCAATAATGTACAACTCAGTGAAGCAGATAATCAAGTCCCAAGGGGTTGAATGTTGATTAAGAAACCATGTAACCATATAAAATACCGAAAGAAAGAGTAGGTGGGATGTTAGGTCCAAATTAAACTATACATATTTAAAAGAAACTAGCTTCTGAGCACACGCTCACGCGCGTGCTCAGAGGCTCTTCTATTTTTTGGGTAAATTTTAATAATTTTTTGATCTCTTACACAAAATGCACTAAAAAATTAAACATGTGACTCTGGGCTTACTAAACTTAGGAAGGCACTTCCCAAATCCAACTCCCACAATACATTCTAACATATAATTAGATCCAAACAACATGAAATAATTACCTCTAGAGATGATGTTGCTTTGTTAGGAATGTAGACTCCATAATGAACTTTAGCAGCTGGGTTGTCAACATGAAGGGACTTCAAAATGGTGGCATATCATTTGTAGCACGGACTTCACGTCCCCTACCCGTTGATTGCAACCTTTTATCCTAAAAACATAAAACAATGTTCATTACAGAGGCTACATACAAAAATAGTTGTTGCTATGGAGGATAGGGATGGAGGGAGAACATTATAACTACTTAATGATAATGGGTGGAAGTTTGAAGTTGTGTTCGTGAGAATTTGCAGGCGGATTTTTTTTTTTAAAGCGAAAGTTCACCGTAGTTTATCTTATCCAATTGTTAACTTTTTTTTTTTTGCTGGCAATATTGGTGGTTAGTTAAGGAATAAGTAAGAAATTTGAACAATTAAATTTTTTTTAATCTATACTACAATTAAATTTTTTTGTTAACTTGTGATTGTGGGAGAGTGGTAGTTTTATCCGAAATTTTAGCATATTTTACTTGAGTTTTTAAATGTGAAGTTATCTAAAACTTGTACTGTTTTGAAACTTTGAATTTGAAAAAAAGAAAAAAAGGGGAGTGTTTGGGGTAGTTTTTTTTTTTTCTATAAAACGTAGGATAGTTTTTTTTTTTTTTTTTTTTTTTTTTCCCCAAATAGGAACGTGGTAGATAATTTTTTTGATACAACGTGGTTTTTTCATTAGGTTTTTTTGTTTTTAATTTTTATCAATTTAAGATTTTAAACCATTTCTTTTGATTTAGAGATAAATATAAGTTTATATTAAATTAAGGGCATTTCATTAGTTGTGTTTTTTTTTTTTTTTTTAATTTTTTTTTTACTGAACGTGAGTGTGGGGTCATGGGCCCAAAATCATACAATGAGGCGTGAGGTTTTAGCCGAGAGAGCAGTAGTCCAAGTCCGAGGAGGAATATATCCTCGGACATATACAATGGGGCGTTAGGCTTTGGCCGAGAGCGTGGTAGTCCAAGTCCGAGGAGGAATACATCCTCGGACCAGCTAAAGCACGGTCAGATATAAGTCCTAAATAGTCAGAGTGACTTTCTAGGAAGTTCTAAAGGATAGGAACTCAGGAATATTTAAGGGAAAGTTGCTAACCCCGCATTTATGTGGACAAGACCCTTGAACAGTGCTATCTCGGTTACCGCAACTCACAGAACGCCAGAGAGGGTGTCTAATGGGACAGGCACTCAAGTATAGGCTTGGATGATCAACAAGTGGAAGGCCAAGATCGTTCAAAGGGGACTATATAATAGGAGAGACCCATCATGGAGAAGGGGGGATTAAGAGAGAAAGCACTGTAGCAATCTCAAGAACTCCTATAACCATTATCATCCAATATATACTAGAACAGAGCTCCTCGGATTGTGCCGAGGACAAACTTTCTTGTACAAACTTGGTTCGTTTCCGTTTGATTGCCTTGGAAACTCATCATAACTGTTATCACATTCACTAAAGCCTAGTTCTTCTACCCACTCTTTACAAATTTATTATACTGGGTTCACTAGACCAGTATCCCATACATTTTGGGTCTGGGCTGAAAATCGTGTCCCTACATATACAATCTAAGAAAAATACATTCAAACGTAAAATTTTCTTTGTTTTAGGGTAAAAGGGTTAGGAACTTTCAAGTTTCAATGAAAAATTTATCATTAAAACCATTATAAACTCCTTTTTTTTTTTTTTTGGATTGAATTATAAACTATTTTTATTACTCAATTTCTATATGAGAAATTCAAATTTATGCTGGATAAAATTGACATTTACATGTATGGGTTAAACAGTTTCATGTTAGAATGGGTCAACCCACTTTGACATGAATCTATTTACACTAAAGACTAATCCATAAAAAATCATTTTATGTTTGCGGGCCGTGGCAAATTGTAATCCTCAAATATTTATGATCTGTGTCTATATCTAAATATTACGAGTTACAGTTCAACTTGTTTTGTGCAAAGTGCAAACCGATATTAAAGATTATACTAAGAATTTTATAAGTTTGAAATTTTAAGTCCTACAATTCTTCTATTGTTTGATAAAACGTGGGGGGGAAAAAAAAGTTGATGTTCAATCAGTCATGAAGATGATCAAGTTTAAACTTTAAAGCCAAGTCTCCGATTGAGTGCCTTAACAGAATGCTATGTAACATGTGGAGAGTGTCAAATAATGTTTTTGTTTCTTTAAACGGCTATTCCTTCTAGGTAAATATCTAGTTTGGCTTGGACTTTGGATTGTCTTAATTGCTAATCTTGATTTGTAGATTTTTTGGTGTTAATTACTTGGTTTTTTAGGTATGTCCAATGGCTGTCTTTGTGATACTGTTGGTTTGCTATTAGTTGGCGTTGTTCGGCTAACCAAGCCCTTGGGGCATATGTTAATAAATTATTTTAAGAAAGTTTGTACACCACTTTCATAGGAATTATAAAAAATTGTCAAAAAAATCAATTCTTTTTTTCTCTTCTTATAAAAAGTTTCTAAAAATATTTCCTAGATCAATACCCTTAAGACATCTATTAAATTTTTCCTTAATTAAAATTGCTCAATCTTTAAAATAAAAATCATTTTGACTAATTTTAGAATTGGATTTAAGGAACCATCGTTCTTTTTTTTTCTTTTTTCTTTTTTTTTTTTAGAAACAAACACACACACACACAAGAGAGAGGGAAAGAGATTCTAACATAAAGGCACACCACAACTCCACTCAAGAGCTGTGGTAATTTTTAAGGGAGGATGGGGTAAGTTATACTACACACAACACACTCTCTTAAGCAATGTGGGACAATTACCCATTTTTTTTTTTTTAGAAACAAAGACACACACACGCACAAGGGAGAGGGAAAGGGTTTTAACACAAAGTCACACCACAACTCCACTCAAAAGCCATGGTAACTTTTAAGGGAGGGTGGGACAAGTTATACTAAACACAACACACTCTCTTAAGCAATGTGGGACAATTACCCATTCTTTTTTTTTTTAGAAACAAACACACACACACACACACACACACACACAAGGGAGAGGGAAAGGGGTTTTAATACAAAGTCGCACCACAACTCCACTCAAAAGCCATGGTAATTTTTAAGGGAGGGTGGGGCAAGTTATACTACACACAACACACTCTCTTAAGTAATGTGGGACAATTACCCATTCTTTTTTTTTTAAGAAACAAACACACACACACACACACAAGGGAGAGGGAAAGGGGTTCTAACACAAAAGGCACACCACAACTCCACTTACCATCGTATTTTGTTTAACCAGCTTATTTGTTGGTAATTTATTTATTTTTAGGTGAGAATTTTTTTTTTTTTTTTTTTTTTTTGAGAAATGTGAGACAAAAATTGACTTCAAACAAATAAACTGACATCTTTTGAAAAAAAAATTATTTACTTAAAATTACTTTTTATGTAACCTTTAAACAAATAAGTTAACAATAAATAAGTGCTGCTACATACTATAGCTAGCCGACCAATGCCCCCCTTTTTTTTCAACATTGAGCTTGTCTTCTTGTTTCTCAACAACCAAAAAAAAAAAAATATATATATATATATATATAGAGAGAGAGAGAGAGAGAGCTTGTCTTCTTTAACCCTATTTCGCACGAACACGGCGATTTTGGCCAAATACCCGTGTCTGACACGGGTACTAGTAAGACACCCCTAAAATCCGTACCTAACGAGTGCCCTTTTTTTTTTTGAAAAAAATCTGGGTACATCACAAACACAGTTGTGACATGCGGAATCTCCCAGACACGAAAAAACTTAAAAAATAAAAATAAAAGAAAGAGAGAAAGAAAGATAGGATTTGGACCAACACCTCTCTCTTTCCCTCAGTTCTTTGATCTAATCTGTGCGGTGTGTCTTCTTGGAGTACATCGGCAACAATCGAACCCCCTCCGACATCTAGCGACCCTAAAGCTCCTTCTCTCTCCCTCCGCCGTTTTTCTCTCTGCAGGTTTTAGGTTCTTTGTCTTTTGGGCTTTCATCTCTCTCTCTCTCTCTCTCTCTCTCTCTCTCTCTCTCTCTCTCTCTCTCTATATATATATATATATATATATATATATATATATTAAGTTTGGCAGTTATACGTGTGTTGTACTAGGTTTACTTATTTACTTGTATTTTATACTTATTTAATAGGTTTTTTTTTTTTTTTTTGGTTTTATGTTTATCTCCTTCTCCTTATGCGTGTACTATACTAGGTCAGTGGGTTTAGTGTTTTTTTTTTTTTTTGGGGGGGTTTTATTTGTCTTATGGGTTTAGTAATGGAACAAAAATTGTATTTTGGACAACATTTTTCTAGTGTTATTGTACTTATTTGCTGTTATTACTTAATTTAAATCCTAAAATAAACATATATTGTCTAAAAATATTTAAAAATATACCTAAATATATTAATTAATTAATTTATGTACTCCTGACGTGTTGTACCCTTGTTTTTCAAGAATTGCCGTACCTCCGTACTCATACCCATATCGTAGCCGTAACAACGTCAATGTCCGTGCAACCTAGCTTAAACCCATGTTAAAGTGTTAAATCTTTCTTCTATGAAACCATATGGCTTTTAAAATTTTCTACTACAGCTAACTTTTGGAGTCATTTTTTGTCATTTACTAATAATATCTTTCATCCCTCCGTGAACTTTTATTCCAAAAAATTCCCACCTTCAACATTATCGAAAATATGGAACAGAAACTCATTTGAGAATATTTTCTATGAAAAAAAAAAAGAAAAAGAAAGAATTTTGGCTCAGCTGCAGGGAGTCCAAGTGGAAATTTGCAATTGATCCTCTGCTTTTCTTTAGATCGAGAACAATAGCTTAATCTATCAATACCATGATATTCTTCCATCAACATCAGTTTTGAGTATTTTGACAACAAAAGTCTTATGTCATTTGGTTAGCAAAGTTTTTATCAACCAAATCGTAAAGGATGCTCGAACTCTTTTTTAAGGCTAATTTCTTTGATCTTTAACTAATCCTTTTTATTATCAATAATTGAATTATAAGACAAAAATAGGGTGAATTGCACCTAACCTAAGGTATTGTACCTAAGTTTTTGCGCTAGTTATTCTATATGTAAATCTTTTATGCAACCTGTTTTCTAAGAATATAAGAGTACCTATTGATCATTGCTTTTTCAATGCCCTCATGTGTAAACACAAATTACAAGCTAATGTTCATTACAATTTACATCATGGATAGGAAAGGCCTTACTTCTCAACAATATATACTGCATTTGCTCAGCCAGAAGAAAAAGGTACAGTTCTCAACACTTTGCTTTAACAAATCTATTAAGCAAACTTGGACAAACACTATATGCTAGATAATACCTCTTTCTAAGTAGGTACTACTTTCATGCAGACAGCTAATTAAAGGAGCACACCAAGAGTTGAGACTTTCTAAGAAATAGTATTTGACTATTGCACTCAAGCCTTCTTAAGTTTTAGGTGAAAAGAAGACTACTTTATATTTAGTGTAGACTTAGGTGAAAAGAAGACAACTCTATATTTAGTGTAGACTCATTAAAGTTAGGATAAAATTTAACTGTAACTCCACTCAATATCCTTTTTAAGCTTTAGGTGGAAAGAAGACAACTCTATATTTAGTGTAGACTCATTAAAGTTAGGATAAAATTTAACCATCCACTCAATATCCTTTTTAAGCTTTAGGAGGAAAGAAGACAACTCTATATTTAGTGTAGACTCATTAAAGTCAGGATAAAATTTAATTATAACTCCACTCAATATCTTTTTAATAGATGTAAATTTTGAAAAATCCCTAATTCAATTACATTTTTTTCTTATATTCTCTATTTTTGCAAAATTTCCAGAGAGATTAAAAAACTAATAGATATATTATCAATTAAGTATTTAAATTTTAAATTTTTGTATTATAAAATTATGCATTAAAAGTAAGTTTATGAATCAAACAATAAATAACATATAGCTGACACAAAATTTGATATACGTGTTAAAAACATAAAGAACATTCAATTTAACAGTTTGATTTTCAAAATATATAGCTATTAAAAAAATATTAGATGGAGTTATAACGATTAGCGACAACCAAGTTTGTAGCCAACTTTGCTCTAAGTTATACTGCCTATATTTTTCTCTTGAGAAAATTACAAGTGAGCAACTAAGGCCGGCTGCAATTGAGGCCTTGCCCAAGTAGCAGAAAAACCAATAACCAAATTGAACTTTCTTTTTTCATGAGACACATTTACATATCTTAATTGGAAAAAAAAAGAGCAATCGCAATCACATAAAACAATAGCTGTGACATTTTCACAAGAGAAACAGATTTAAAATAAAAATAAAAATAAAATAAAAATAAAATAACATTCAGAACCAATTTAAGGTAATGCTAGAAAGACAAATAGACAATGCTGCAATCTTTCCCCTGTTCAATAATGAAAGTTAAAACCTTGAGCTCAAACCATTACATATGCCTTTAGCCCATATCACTTCCATCTCTTGAACTTATGCTTTCCAAACCCACCATGCTTCCAGCGCTTGCCAAATTTCCCATGCTTAAACTTGCCATGTTTAAACTTTCCGTGACCAAAGCCATGGTGACCCCCATGTCCGAGATGATGAGCACCGTGTGAGAGCTGGTGAGCACCATAAACAGCAGCTGCAGCTGCAGCACCCCCTGCTAGCAATGATCCCATGCCAGGTCCATGCCCTGTGAGAATTATCTATCAGCAATAATCACCATGAACAAAGTGAAATGGTAGTTACAACTCTACTACCAAACTTATCTCTTCTGAGGTTTATAAAGCATTTATAAGATATCGTTCCATTTGGCTAATATATTACATATACAAGCCGGTAGAGCAGGAGACTGAAAGCACTCCATTAAATGCTTGTGGTCTATTCAAAAGTCAATTAATTTTTCTTTCAGTGCTAATGTGGGAAAATTGAATGGTAACATACCCAACATCAGGAATCATACTACAATGATGAATTTTTCATCAGATATAATATATTCATAAGATTCTTAAATTACCAATAAGGACACCAACTAAATACAATCTTTGGGCTTTCATCAGAGGAAGAGAGCACCCTCTGGCCCTTTTCTGCTACATTTGTAACAACAGAAAGAAAGGATGGACCATTAAGGTCCTCTAAGACTGAAATGAGGATTGAGATTCGCATATAAGAAAAATAAGTGAGACAAAATGCATTAACTTTTTCAATAAAATAAATGGCATATTACGGAAGTTATTAAAATGTTTTCATTGACCTTTCTAAGGGGGCAATGTTTGGGA
Organism: Quercus tomentella; assembly: GCA_028535165.1. Taxonomy (NCBI): domain Eukaryota; kingdom Viridiplantae; phylum Streptophyta; class Magnoliopsida; order Fagales; family Fagaceae; genus Quercus; species Quercus tomentella. Next base: position 46,585,668 of record JAPQVY010000156.1, read on the forward strand.
ACATCCCAAAATATAATAGCGGACAAAGAAAATGAGATGGATGGAACATTATACAAAGATTTTTTTAGATACAATAGAATTTTAACCTATGGTGTCTATTTCATGATGATCACTCTTTATCATTAGGTCAAAATACTAATTGATTTTTGGTGTAGGCAGGGTTCGAATCCCAGATCTCTTATTTGATGACAAAAGACTTTACCAAATTACCAATTAACTAGACCCATAACATTATTCAAGATTTAGTTAGAAAGATATATGACATATATTGAAAGACCTAAAATAAAGTGACGAAACAGATTTAGAAGACATAAACAACAAAAGAACAAATAATCCATGGCCCGTATTTGATATTCAGATATATTTTTGACTTATTAAGGTCTCTAACTTTCTAAAACACTAGATGTTGTTCTTTTAAATATAAACTCCCTTTTTTTAATAAGAAAAATAAGCTTTTATCCCAAACATATCCAATTCTGTATCTCATCCATATATTATCATATCCCACCATATACGTGAGAACAACATTAATTTTCTTATTTAAGGATACATATGCAATACATATCCCACCATATCCTGATGCATGCATATAAAATATACATATTATATGCATTCATGCTTTGTAGGTGAGAGGAGATTAAATATACCTGAATGATATGGAGGAGCTGATGGAGTAGGATAGCTATATGGTGGAGGGTAACCACCTGGGGGAGGATAAGCTGGTGGAGGGTAACCACCAGGGGGAGGATATCCAGCGGGGGCGTATCCACCTGGGGGAGGATATCCAGCTGGTGGGTAGGCCTGTGGGGGATATCCTTGAGGAGGATATCCTTGTGGAGGATACCCTTGTTGAGGATATCCATGTGAAGAGTGTCCTTGTGGAGGATATCCATGTGAAGAGTGGCCTTGTGGAGGGTAGTATCCTCCAGCATATCCAGCAAGATGTGAAAACATCCCTCTGTCATCAGAGTCATGACCATGCTTATCCTTGCCACCTCCCATTTTTTATTCAACTCAGAATTTATTCTACAAAATTGCAAAAACTAGGCTGTTAAAGCCAATGTGAAATTGAGATATTATCCACACACAAACGAAAACAAGTACCTCAACTAAAGCAATCAAATGGGAGGAAGTCCATAAATGTTTTAAGAGATCAAGACTATTTTGTTTAGTGAAAGTATAAGAGAAAAGAAAATGGCAAAACGAAGACTTAGGGTGTGTTTGGATACCGCTTATTTTGCTGAAAACTGAAAATACGGTAGCAAAATAATTTTTAAATGTGTAAATAGTGCCGTGGAACCCATTTTTAATGAGAGTTGTAATGAAAAAAAAAGATTTGTGGGTCCCGTGCCTGGAAGTGCAATGGCTTTGCTGAAAAGCGTTTCTCCCAAAAAAAAAAAAAAAAAAAAAAAAACGCAGACACAGGATAGTGCTTTTCAGCACCATCCAAACGCACAATTAGTTGAGCAATTCTGAACATTCTCTCTTCTTCTTGAAGAAATCAAGCAAAGCATAAAAAGGAAAGATATAATACCAGTGACATCCCAATCATGCACTTCTTTACTTAAAACATACAAAAAAGGTCATACCCAGCGCATAAAGCTCCCACTTTTGCGAGGTATAGGAGAGGCGATTAATAGGCCGCCCTTTTTTTTCTTGGATAGATACAACCCAAGAAGTTGAATATTACCTCTTTCCTCTTTCTTACTGCAAATAGCATTGATTTATAATTGAAAAAATTTGGGTTCAGACTTTTCCCAGAATTTTGATTTGGGGGGAGCACATGGGCATACTTTCATCCAAAAAAAAAAAAATCCAAAAACAGCCGAAGATCACACAAAATAACAATAACTAATGAACAAAATTCACCCATTTACAAAATATACTCATGTCACACAAACAAGAACACACGATCAGGCAAATTGGCTCATCAGTTATTACTATCATTATTATTATTTTATGAAAAATACCAAAAGATTTGACATTTTATGGGGTTTACTACGTAAAGATTGCTATTTGCCGTCAATGAGTTTCTTTTTTGTGCAAGTGCCTTATTCAACACATGGGGAAACTGGAACCCATTATATTATGGGAAAAGTCTATCAAATTCACAAAATCCAAATTATGTGGCATCAACTAGTGTGTTTATAATAATACGATTCCTTACATAGAAACATACCCAGATCCCCTTTAAAGATAGATAATTCTTGAATTTTTTTTATAGGAATTCTTGAATGTATTTGATCATAGTACAAAAGAAGAAAACATACAATAATAATAATAACATCAACCACAACAAAGGAATGGAAATTTGTGAAACGTAAAAAAGAAGGGAGAGAGAAGGGGCTTACCCAGTTGCCTTGGATGAATGAATAGTGCTTTGATTGCAATTTACAAATCCGAGAGTGATCTCAGATTTTTCATTTTTCAGGAGTTGTTTCAACTGCACCACAAACAACACGTTCTTTACGTTACCTTTTACTTTTTCTTTTCTTTTCTTTTCTTTTCTTTTTGTTTTGTTAAGCATATCATTTTCGTTCAATTTATAAGTACCCGTACGCGTCTTACCAACAAAAATTTATTAGTACGCGTGGGGTTGACGCGTCTATTTATTCCTCTCGAATATAGCTAAGAATCATGCGTGCCATTTTCAAATAAATTATATTTATTAACCTCGACACACGCCTTGCGATGAGACTTTTTTCTTTTTAGTGGTCCTATTTTGCAAAACAAAAATTGTGTTTTTTTTTATTGAGAGATGCTACGTCTACAATATTTTTACAACAAATCACAGATGGTTAGTTGTTATTGATTCAAATTTGAAACTAATACTAAGATTACTTTTTTGCCCCAACAATAACCACCAGTAACAACTTGCCACTTAGGATTTGTTGTAAAAATGTTGTACACATATCATTTCTTTTTTTTATTTTATATATATATATATATATATATATAATTTTTCTTTTAAAAATCTAATTTATAAGTGAATAAATCAATTTGAAAAATAACAGGAAAGTGACCCTATTTTTTAGGCAATGTTTTAGTGAGAGTTAGAGTTGCAGTTTTACCGAATTATCCTTTAGTTTTGTTTCTACTTAAACATAGAAGTGTGTGAGGTATTTTTGAACTAAAAAATGAGGAATTTAAACAGAGAAAACCCCTTAAATAATAGTATAGATGTTTTGTTAAGCATATCATTATCATTCAATTTATTAGTACCCGTACATGTCTTACCAACAAAAATTTATTAGTACGCGCTTATTCCTCTCGAATAAAGCTATAGGATCATGTGTGCCATTTTCAAATATATTATATTTACTAGCCTCATCACATGCGCTTGCGATGAGACTTTTTTGTTTTTAGTGGTCCTATTTTGTAAAACAAAAATTGTGTTTTTTTATTATATATATAATTTTTCTTTTAAAAATCTAATTTATAAGTGAATAAATTAATTTGAAAAATAACAGGAAAATAGTCATATTTTTTAGGCAATGTTTTAGTGGGAGTTAGAGTTGCATTTTTACTGAATTATCCTTTAGTTTTGTCTCTACTTAAAACATAGGAGTGTAGGGGCATTTTTGAACTAAAAAATGAGGAATCCAATCAGAGGAAGCTCTTTAAATAATAGTATAGATAATGATCTCTTTGTACGAAGAGGATTCAAAAAGTTAGTTATGATTTTAGAAAATATTAAAAATACTCCTAATTTAATTAGATAATTTTTATTCCTAAAAAATAAAAAAAATAAAAGGTTAAGAGTGTAATTCAACAAAATTCAAAAACAAAAAAACTACTCGCGAAACTTCCTAAAAATTAGCACACACTCTTTATTTATTTAAATATATCTCATATACGTTTGATACATTTTTTTCTAAAAACTAGCTAGCACACACTAAATCGAGTAATTTACTCCTTTTCAAAATTCAAAATTTTAGATTTTAAAAAATTCCTTCTTGTATAACCTCACTAATAATAGACAAATTCAAATTGAAAAATTACATTAATCTCAAAATAAATAAATAAAGAGCTTCATTACAAGTGCGGAGCGCGTATGATGAAACTAGTTTTATTTAAGAGTATTCACATCAATTTATTTTTCATCACACGTGCAGAGCGCGTATGATGAAGCTAGTTTTATTTAAGAGTATTCACATCAATTTATTTTTTATATAAAAATAAACATGACTGTTTTCTGGGTCCTTTTTGGACGGTGCCCAGGCCCAAGTAGAAACAAGGACCTCGGGCCTTTTACTTGTTGTTTTAAGGCACTGGACTTGGTTCACCGCAGCTAAATGGGCTGATTACAAACTAGATGGTGTACAGAACACGAATCTTACAATACATACATGCTAGCAAATAAGAAAAATATGCATTGAACAGCAAGAAACAATAAAGGGGCAATGTGGTAAAGAAAAACACAAAATAAAACGTTAGGAGGCCTTCAGACAATGTGAAATATTCCATTACTTTCTTAATTGTGTAATACATTATGCTCACTAGGACGTGTTACAAGGTCCAAATAAGTTCAAAAATCACAGACTTAGATGGATCTTCAGGCCTCTAAGGCTTGCAAAATTTGAATCCCTTTGAATCTGAGTGTGTTCTCTAGTGGCTGTTTGAGGATAATGGGCGATATTTCGCTCTCTTTTCTTTCCTTTTTTGAATTCTAACAAAGTTTTCTCAATTATTCTATTCTAATTCACTGTTGCTAAATGCCCTTCACTGTTGGCTGCTTCCCCTATTTATAGTGTCATCCTAGGGTTCTCGGGGTACCACTGATTCCCTTCATTTACTCCCCTGGGTACCAAAACCAATGTTGTGTCAGCAACATTGGTGACTGGCCCCTTCCTCATTCCTTATTATTTTCTTCTTTTGGAGTTTCATCCTCAAAAGCCTTTTGCTGCCTTTCAATTCTGGTATGTCTTAAAGAGCTAACCTTGGGTCTTTCTCCTTTCAAGGTTTCTAATTCCCACCTTTTCAGACTCAACTTTTGGCTGCCTTTCCCTTTGTCATTTTTCCCAAGTGAGCTAATTCCTTCCTGCCAGATTAAAAGTTTCTCAGCCATTTCCCTTCATAGTTCTTCTTTCTGGGTTCCCCGAGGTACTAGCCCCTTGTTCATGAATTGTTGGTTCCCAAACCTTTTGATTCCTTTCTGCATCATTGGGTAGCTGATATGGACATATCTGTTCTCGTTCTTTGTGTTTCTTGGCACCCCCTTTGAACTGTCTTAATCCAACCCTGGCTTTGCTGCACGTCCCAAGGATCCCGAGCTCCTGGCAGTCCCTAGGTATCCCGGCCTAGTTCTTACCACTGGGCTCTCTAGCTATTTTCTGACCTTGGCAGGCTAGGCTTTTCTTCTTCCCTTTGTTTAATGAGTTCTAAGGCTTACCCATTCGTGGGTTTCGGTTCCTCCTCAAAACCCTTAATGGATTTGGACCTACCATCTTTTTCTTTATTGCAGGCTCAAGTATTTTATTTTTATGGAGTTCAATTCTCTATACCACTTTGGGCCTTGAGGCAATATTGTGACTTTTTAGACCTCAACCACTGTAAATACAAAATTTCTCAATTGTAGAAAATCAAACAAATTGAAAAAGGTGTTCTACAAATATAATTTTGTATTAATCAAGTAGTGAGTACAATCTCTGTTTTGACTCTTTTACAAAAAGTGCTCCTCTAATTCTATCTTCTTTGTGGTCTTGACTCGAACGTAAAATTTTCTTCAATTTGGTTGGAAGATGGATCGAGTAGTCTTCACAACAAATCTTTGGCTTTGAGCTTGTTAGAGATTTTTTGTCCTTCAAGTCCTTCGAATGTTCTTCAAAGATTCTTGAGATAGAATTTCTCCAAAACTTGAGCTTCTTGAAAATTTCGTGTCAAAAATGAGAGGGGATGTCCTATATTTATAGTGGTTTCAGAGGATAAGCTCCACTTTGAATTGATATGCTTGAAAATACGTAGATAATTATCTCTATTTATCTATTTTGATAAAGATCATATTTCAATAAAGATAATGATCAACAAAGATAATAATCAACAAAGATAAATAATTATCTCTGATGGGATAGCGGAAAATTAGTTCACCTCCAATTCGTCCATAAGGATCGTCCAGGACCAAGAGAGCAAACAGGACCAGGAATCACCCAAGGAGAAGAAAAGATGTTCATGGACGAGAATATCAATCATGAACGATGAAGTCTCCCATGGACGATAGCGAGGTCGTCCATGGACGATAATCAGATGTCCAGGGACAACCAAATCGTCCATACAACGGACGGACGAACGTGCAACACTTAGGAAACTTTCGACACTTTGGAACGGTTACTGAACCCATAATTATCGCCATGAATTCCTCTAATAAGTTAACTTCCATTAGCGGTTACAATTTCGGTAACCGTTGAGGAAGTTATGTCCGGACTCATTGGCTTCCACGAATATTGGGGAAGTTACTGGGTAAATAACCATCCCCAGGGTCTCTATATAAAGGACCGGTCTAAGCCAAACGAAGGTAAGAACATTCTGACACTTTACTCCCAAAAAGTTGGAACTCCATTCCTGTGAGAGACTAACTTAGCCATCGGAGGGTGTTTGGCCGGTCTACTTCGATCCCCTTTTTGATTGCGTGTTCATTTTTGTAGGCCTTCCACAGCCACCAGTAGCCCACCGAAGCTGAAGCGTTCAACCTACTGATTCTGTGCGATATCAGTTGGCGCCGTCTGTAGGAACTGCAATTGCTTTACAATTTGTCTTTCTACGACAAAAGGTTGAATGGTTCGAACCAGGTCAAGGGCTACCAGCCCAGGCCATCAAGAGAGTTGGGATGCTTCAAGCAATCCCCAACGCGATTGTCAATCAGCCCCAGTGATGCCACAGTCCTCTGTTCAACACATGCATTCTATGGCAGCCGCTATGGCGGAGTTAACCCGACAGAATCAAGAATTGACCAGGGAGATTAATTTGAAGAAGCAACGCTATGAGGGGTATGCTGAAGGTCAAGCCCAAAATCAGGAAGATAAGGAAAACGCTGAACCAGGAAGCCAGTCAAAGGGTACCACGTCTAGAAGGGTGCCACAATTGGAGAGGGAAATGGATCAGATGAGAAAGGTTATGGCGGAGATGAAGGAGAACATGAGAAGGGCAAATCCAGTGGAGGATCTAGTCCACCGAACAGATTCCCCTTTCATGGCTTCCATCAACGGTCACCCCTTACCCACAAAGTTCAAAATGCCTTCATTGGATTCATACGATGAAGCACGTGACCCATTTGATCACATAGCAACTTTCAAGACTACCATGCACCTTCAAGGAGTCCCGAACGAGATTATGTGTAGAGCCTTCCCTACCACTCTTAAAGGACTGGCACGAGTGTGGTTCAGCAAAATACCCCCGAACACAGTGAGTTCATTTGAAGAATTGAGTAAGTTGTTTGTCAATTATTTCATTGGAGAGCAAAGGCACAATTGCTCTTCGTCCAGTCTGTTAACCATAGAACAAGGAGATAATGAAAGCTTGCGCTCCTTCATCACTCGTTTTAACAGGGAAGCCCTAACCGTGGACGAGGTGGATGACAAGCTACTCTTAGCGGCCTTCCATAATGGGGTTAATTCTGATTTATTTATCCACAAGCTATATGAGAAGGAACCTCAATCCATGGCTGAACTCGTCAATTCGGCCCAAAACTTTATGAATGCGGAAGATGCGATCATAGCTAAGAAGAGGAAAAGAGCTGAAAGGATGGAAGCACACCCTGCACGCCACTCGGAACAAGGCCCTCGTTCAAAGAAGGGACGAACGGAAGATAAGAAGGAACGAGATAATAGGAAGACAGGACCCTCTTCAGGAAGGAGTCAGAACTACACTCCCCAAAACACTCCACTCGATCAAATGCTCATGCAAATCAAAGATGACCCTTCTTTAAAGTGGCTGGAGAAGATGAAAGGAGATCTCAATAAGCACAATAAGAATAAATATTGTCGCTTCCATAGGGATCATGGACATGACACGGACGAGTGTTATGACTTGAAGCATCAAATCGAGAACCTCATTAGACAAGGAAAGCTGAGGCATTTCATTGGAAGGGATCATAAAGATGAGAAGTTGAAGGGAAAAATGGAAGAATCATCCCGGCCCCCACTAGGAGAGATAAGGGTTATCATAGGAGGGACTTCAACAGGGCAGTCTTCCAAGTCAAAGAAGGCGTATCTCAAAGTGGTGCAAAACGTCCAACTCTCTGGACGATCCCCAAGGACGAGAGCCATTGACGAGCCAGCTATTTCATTCACTGACGAAGAGGCTGAAAGGATCCATCACCCGCATGACGATGCAATTGCCATTACTCTGCTCATCGCAGATTATACAACCAGGAGAGTGTTGGTGGATAATGGAAGTTCGGCAGATATATTGTACTACCCTGCCTTCCAACAGATGAGGCTTGGGCGGGATTAACTTCGTCCAGTGTGTTCACCGTTGATAGGGTTTGGAGGAATGAAGGTGCAACCTGTAGGCACCATTACATTACCTGTAGTGGTGGAATCATACCCACAGCAGATAGCTAAGGAAGTCAATTTCCTCGTGGTGGATTGTTCGTCCTCATACAATGCCATTATTGGAAGACCAACTCTGAACAGTTGGAAGGCGATAACATCTACCTACCATCTATCAGTCAAATTCCCTATGGAGTACGGGATAGGACAAGCACAAGGGGATCAGTTGGCAGCTAGAGAATGTTGTTTAGCCATGATGGCCTTGGACGAGCAGGTGCAGACAATGAGTATTGAGGAGAGAAGGGTTGTTGCAGAGCCTACTGAAGTACTGGAAGATGTTCTTTTGCAAGAGGATGATCCTGAAAAATTCACCAAAATTGGAACAAGTATGAAGGAGAAGGCAAGAAAAGACCTCATCCAGTTACTGAGGAAGAGTATCGATGTTTTTGCGTAGAGTCATGACGACATGCCAGGAATCGATCCTAGTGTAATTACTCATCAATTGAATGTGTACCCCTATTCTAAGCCTATTCGTCAAAAGAAGAGGGTGTTTGCTCCTGAGCGAGATAAGGCAATCAAGGAAGAGGTTTAAAAACTGACCACAGCACAGTTTATTAAGGAAGTCTATTACTCGGATTGGTTAGCCAATGTGGTGATGGTGAAGAAGGCAAATGGCAAGTGGAGGATGTGCGTAGACTTCACTGACTTGAACAAGGCTTGCCCTAAAGATAGTTATCCTTTGCCACTCATTGATCAATTGGTGGATTCTACAGCTGACCATCAGTTGTTGAGCTTCATGGACGCCTTCTCAAGATATAATCAGATAAAGATGGACGAGGTTGACCAAGAAAAGACCTTCTTTATTACCAGTCAAGGTTTGTTTTGTTATAAGCTAATGTCTTTCGGTCTAAAAAACGCAAGGGCAACTTATCAAAGGTTGGTTAATCACATGTTCCGTCCTCAGATAGGACGGAATGTGGAGGTGTATGTCGACGACATGCTTGTGAAGAGCCTAGACGAGGGAAGCCATTTGGGCGATCTACAAGAAACTTTTGAAACACTTAGGCGATATAAGATGAAACTGAACCCAGGTAAATGTGCATTCGAGGTATCGTCAGGAAAGTTTCTAGGATTCATGGTTTCACAAAGAGGAATTGAAGCAAATCCAGACAAGATCCAAGCCATATTGAACATGGAACCACCGAAGAACATCAAGGAAGTCCAATCCCTCACTGGGCGAGTTGCTGCTTTGAACAGGTTTGTTTCGAAAGCCACAGACAAATGTTTACCCTTCTTTAAAGTCCTCAGGAAGGCGTTTGAATGGACGAACGAATGCCAAAAGGCCTTCCAAAATCTAAAAGATTATCTCACTATGGCTCCATTATTAAGTCCGTCCGTGCAAGGAAAGGAACTGTATCTGTACTTAGCGGTGTCTACACATGCCGTGAGTTCAGCGCTAATCAGGGAGGAAGGAAAGGTGCAAAAACCTGTGTATTACACTAGCCGAGCACTCAGAGGAGCTGAAGGAAAGTACCCACTAATAGAGAAGTTGGCTTTTGCACTAATAACAGCTTCTAGAAAGTTAAGACATTACTTCCAAGTTCATGTCATCAATGTCATGACGGACCATCCGCTCAAGAAGGCAATTAACAAGTTGGAAGCTGCAGGACGACTAATTCAATGAACAGTCGAACTTAGTGAATTTGACATTCGATACCAACCGAGAAATGCAATAAAGGCCTAAGCCTTGGCAGATTTCATTGCAGAATTCACTCCAAGTTATGAAGACTTAGGCGGAAGAGAGGACAATAAAAAATGGGTCGTCCATGTAGATGAATCGTTTACACTGCATGCTGGAGGCATAGGAGTTGTTTTGCAATCACCAGAAGGAGACAAATTAAAGCACAAGGTTCGTTTGCAATACCAAACCACTAATAATGAAGTGGAATATGAAGCCCTTTTAAAGGGGTTGGAGTTGGCTAAATCCGTAGAAGCAGACTTAATACTTGTCTTGGGAGACTCTCAGTTGGTCATAGGCCAAGTAAATGGGACTTGTGAAGCCAAGGAAGACAGAATGAAGAGATACTTAAGGAAGGTAATACGCCTCGTGAAGAAATTCAAAGAAGTTGATTTCGTTCAAATCCCAAGGGAAGAGAATATGGAAGCAGATACTCTGGCAAAGGAAGCCTCCGCGAATGAAGCAATGGACGAGTTGGATGAAGTACAATACATGCCAAGTATAGACCTCCCAGAAATGTTGCAGATAGAGGGTGAGGAAAATTGGATGACCCCAATAGTGTCATACTTGAAGGACGGAAGGCTTCCAGAGGAGAAGGACGAAGCCAGGAAGCTCAGGGTTAAATCAGCCAGGTACATCCTTATGGACGAAGTGTTATACAAAAGAGGTTTTTCCCAGCCTTTCCTAAGGTGTTTAGCTCCGGACGAGGCGAATTACATGTTGAGGGAAGTTTATGAAGGAGCATGTGGTAACCATTCAGGAGCCAGATCACTCGTCCACAAGGTCATCCGTAGCGGATACTATTGGTCGACCATCCAAGCTGATGTTAAGGCATATGTTAAGGTATGTGATCAATGTCAGCGCTTCAGTAACATTCCTAGACAGCCAGCAGAGTATCTTATGCCAATGATGGCCCCTTGGCCTTTCGCACGATGGGGATTGGATATTTTGGGCCCCTTTCTAACCAGAACTAGGCAGATGAAGTTGGTGGTAGGAATAGATTATTTCACTAAGTGGGTGGAAGCCGAACCCTTGGCAAAAATTACACAACAGAATGTCAAGAGCTTTGTCGGGAAGAACATTATATGCAAATTTGGGGTACCTAAAGTACTAGTGTCTGACAATGGATGACAGTTCGACAACACACCTTTCAGGGAATTTTGTGAACAACTTGGAATCAAGAACCATTACTCCTCACCCTCCAACCCACAGGCCAATGGCCAGGTAGAAGTAGCAAACTAATCCTTGTTGAAGATCATCAAGACTCGGCTTGAAGGGGCAAAGGAAGTATGGCCGGATAAGTTACCAGGTGTTTTGTGGGCTTACAGAACGACAGTGAGAACCCCCACGGGGGAAACTCCTTTTAAACTAGCCTATGGAAGTGAGGCAGTTATACCGACAGAAGTGCACATGGCCAGCCACAGGGTGAAGAAGTATTAAGCTGAAGAAAACGAAGAACAGCTCCGTCTTAACCTTGACCTTATGGACGAGGTGAGGATGGATGCAGAATAGAGAACAGCAAGGTACAAAAATCTTATGGCAAGGCAATATGATGCCATGGTGAAGCCCAGGCGCTTCAATATTGGGGATCTCGTCCTGAAGAGGGTTACCTTGGCAATAAAAAACCCGGCCTATGGGAAACTGGGGCCAAATTGGGAAGGACCTTATAGGGTTATTAACTTCAAGAGGCAAGGATCCTACTATTTGGAAGCTTTGGATGGACGAAGGCTAGAATACCCTTGGAATGTTAAGCACCTGAGGAAATACTATCAGTAAATGCTAACCCTGGACTGAAGTGGCCACAGACGAGATTCATGGACGAATGGAATATTGTATTCTCGTGTTTGTTTGTTTACTACTACTGTGTGATTTAAGTATTTTAATAATCCCTTAGAAAGTACATTAGTGTTTCACTTTTGTGGTATTCTTGGACGAATTTGTGTGTAAGTATTTTTAATTCCCTAAAGGCACTAGCTCTCAAGCATGTGCCATGTCTGTGGACGAATGTTTACATAAGTTTGGATTTCCAAATATATATATGATGTATTTTCAAGTATATACATAATTGGATGGGAATCCTTTATTTTTGTAAATTCATTTAAAGTAATCCACAAGAAGCAAACAAGCAAGGACGAATAAAATCCTTGGACGCAAGGATGTATCGTCCATAAGCTTTCCTTGAAGAAAGGATAAAACAACTAGGTATGTCCTTCTAAAGCTTAAGATGAGATGAAACCTAGGGAATGATCGTCCAAACCATGGACGAACAAAGGTTGTGCAAAAGCACAAGCCCATAGACGAATCTAACCAGCATAACAATCCAATGCATGGACGAGAAATTGCTGGGAACAATTTTACCGACGGAAATATGATCGTCCCTAAATTTGAATATTGAATAAAGCTAGCTAAGAAGAACGTCATTCATAGACGAGCTGCACTTAATGGCTAAAGGATTCATTTTGCTCTATTTTCGGTGATGTAATAAGAAATTCACCCATATACTCAAGACGAGATAAACTGATTTCCTAAGTGGACGAACCACACAGCCATAAAAATGATATGGATAATGAAAATAAAGTTCATACATAAAGCTGTAAATGTATGTATTCAAACATAATGAAAGGTGAAAATAGAAAACATTCATTTGTTCATAGAATTTAAAGAAGGGTGGACGACCCACGTCCAAAAAACCCTTAAAAGTTATGTAAATATAACTGATTGTATATAAGGCTCGTCCATAATCTTAGACGAGATAATTGTACTTGGATAAACTTGAATAAGAGAAGCAAAAACAAAGCCCAAAAAAACGGGCACTTCCAATAAAAGTAAAATAAATTTTCTAAGGAAAATATAATCACTTGGGTAAGCTAGACTTGGGATCGCCCTGGGTCACTTCATTGTTAGCATCGTCCGTTACATTGACGTCCACAGAACTCGTCTTCAGCAAGGAACTTTCATTAGCAAGTGGAAGCTTGAAAGAATCGAAGTCCAAATCAGGAAAGGTTTCTTTGGCATCAGCACGAAAGTCCTCATAGCCAGCTGCATAGTGGCTGTCTAGACGATTCTTGTACTCATCAGACTTCTTGAAGGCTGCTATGGCTTCTCCACGTGCTTTCTCTAAGGACGAGACAAATTCAGAAACTTGTCCCTCGAGATAGACGATGCGAGTATCTTTTTCAATATCATCAGCCTTAAGCTCTTCCACCTCGTTCTTCAGCTTCGTCTCACTTCCTTGCAGAAGATTAAAATCTTCGGTCAACCTAAGCACCTCCCTCTTTTTTAGTAGAATTTCATTGTTCAGCTCCTTAGCCTTGTCCTTAGCAGTCTTAGCCTCTGAAGCGAGCTCCTTAGCCTGGCAGGTTGCTGTGTAAAATTTTGACATAGCTTGTGTATGGACGAAGGAAAGTTAGACAACCTATTCAAAAAAAATTTTTGAATAAAAACACACAAGGACGAGTGAAACACTACCTTAAAGAGGTCATGGATACCAGAGCGTTCAAATTCCTTCACTGACATGTTATAGCATTCATTAACTTCATGCTCAGTGATGATTCCTTTGAACATCCTCCATACGTAGCTCTCGTCCAACACCAGGTTAGAAGGATGATCAAATGGCTCTGACGAACTAGACTTACGAGATGTTTTGGCTGGAGGGGGAGGAGGATCAGTCTGGACGGGATGAACTGTTTGGACAGGCTCCACATCGACTGGAGGGTCATCCAGGTTTACCGTCGGGGGAGTGAATTTGGGAACCTTGGAAACAGAAGCCTTGCCAGGTCTTTGCTTCTTGGGACCTCGATGACTTGGAAGGTCGTCCAAATCCACAGCACTAGATATTGACTTGGACTTTCTCTTCCCTGTCTGGACGGAAGTCACCTGGATGACTGGTGGAGCAGTTGGGGGTGCAGTAACATCTTCGTCCCCACTAGTTATGGTTTTTTCTTTATTTTCCCTCATTGTAGTTATCCCTGCAATGAGGAAAGTCAAATTTTAAGAAAAGAAAAAGAAAAGAAATGAAATAGAGTGAACGATACTTATTTCGACGGGTAGTCTCTTCGTAACTGAGATTTTCAGCAGTAGGTACTGGACCAAGCTCCCAAGCTGCTAGACGACTAAGAGTAACCAGATCGTGAAAAGTTCTCCCAGGGAAGGTACGAACTTCGTCAATCCGATCCAAGTAAAATTTGTCCAAGCGTGGACGAACAACAGCTGTATCACCAAAGGAAAAGGTTAGACGATTGAAAGATAGAAGACATGTAAAGAGAAACAAAATAAAATAGAAAGGAAACATACCCTCAGGACGAAGACGACCTAGAGGGCTGGTAAAAGGTGGGAAGGGGGGATTACCCACATCAGTTGGGTCCCCAGCCCAATTTCCAGAAATAATAAAAAATTCTTTTTTCCAGAGCCTGTCAGACGAGCTACGGCCCTTTATTAAACTATAATAAGAGCCCCTGGATGAGAACTAGTAAAAACCAGCAGACTTCTTTATCTCCGAGGGCTTATAACAGTAAAGGAACTCGTCCACCGTAATTGGACAGTTCCCTTCCAGTGTCTCACGCCACAGCACTTGCATGGCAACTATCGTCTTCCAACCATTGGGGTTGAGCTAGTTAGGTCCAATACCCAACCTATGGAAAAGGTCTCTGCAGAAGGAATTTAGAGGAAACCTAAGGCCAGCTAAAAGATAGGAAGTGTATACCCCTAAACCAGAGGAAGGAGAACAACACCATTCTCCAGCCTTGGGTAGACGAGGGTTAAGTTCCCTAGGAATCTGATATCTATCTACAAGAGTTTTTAACTTGGCAGCGTCTAAAGTGGATGCTACCTCTAGGGCACAACTATAAATGACGTCTTCCTCATCCTCTTCCTCATCTTGAGGAGGGCTAGGTGGCTGTCTGGACGAGCTAGCCCCAGATCCAGAAGCCATCCTACGTTGTAGTTTCTGAAATTCCTCCAAGGGAATACCAGGTACCCCAGACGAATAACGCTCGTCTGAAGAATCACTACAGGACGTGCTACCTTCACTACTCTCATCACTACCCTCACTCCCAGAAAAATTGTCCTGGTACTCGTCTATCTCCTTCTCTGAACTACTAGACGAAGACATGGTTGAAATGAAGAAAGATTAAGATGAAAACCTAAAAAGAAAGAGGAAATACCTGATAGAACTAGGAGGAAAGCTAGACGAGGCTCTTGGACGAGATGGCAGAAAAGAAAATGAGAGGAAAATGAGGGGCAAGGAAGAGAATGCACTATTTATAGGCCCCATAAACAGGGTCAGTGAAACGACGTGCGTCATTCAAAAATTGACACGTGGCGGTTCCTTTGGGAAACGAGATCGACACAACTGACTAACCAACGACTTCGCAACATGTGGCTCACAAAAGAGTAAAACTTGGTTAAAATCATATAAATACGCGTTTAATCACGACAATATCCTGGACGACCCTTTGAACAAAGGGGCAACTGATAGGATAGTGGAAAATTAGTTCACCTCCAATTCGTCCATAAGGATCGTCTAGGACCAAGAGAGCAAATAGGACCAAGAATCACCCAAGGAGAAGAAAAGATGTTCATGGACGAGAATATCAATCATGAACGATGAAGTCTTCCATGGACGATAGAGAGGTCGTCCATGGAGGTCGTCCATGGACAATGATCAGATGTCCAGGGACGACCAAATCGTCCATACAACGGACAGACGAACGTGCAACACTTAGGAAACTTTCGACACCTTGGAACGATTACTGAACCCATAATTATCGCCATGAATTCCTCTAATAAGTTAACTTCCGTTAGCGGTTACAACTTCGGTAGCCGTTAAGGAAGTTATGTCCGGACTCATTGGCTTCCACGAATATTGGGGAAGTTACTGGGTAAATAACCTTCCCCATGGCCTCTATATAAAGGACCGGTCTGAACCAAACGAAGGTAAGAACATTCTGACACTTTACTCCCAAAAAGTTAGAACTCCATTCCTGTGAGAGACTAACTTAGCCATCGGAGGGTGTTTGGCCGGTCTACTCAGGTCCCCTTTTTGATTGCGTGTTCATTTTTGTAGGCCTTCCACAGCCACCAGTAGCCCACCGAAGCCGAAGCGTTCAACCTACTGATTCTGTACAATATCAATCTCTATTTTATTTATTTATTTTTAATAAAGATAATTATCCATCAATTTTGAGTAGGAAATTTATCTTTATTTTATTTATTTATTTCAATAAAGATAATTATCTATTAATTTTGAATAGGAAATTTATCTTTATCTTGTGAGCTAAATGACACGTGGCAAATTTCAATATGCCAATATGATGTCAATTTGGATGACACATGTAACCATTTGATTTAATTAATTTAACGATATATTAATTTAGAATTTATCACTAAATTTTTGATGTGGCATTTTGTAATTGGCTTGACAAATTTTTTTCCTCCTACAATGGCATGGAGAGAGGAAAAAAAAAAGTTCTAACATAAAGATTATAATTTTTTTTCTAAGAGATTTCAGGTCGCGTGAAAATTTCAATTTATTTTAGCATAAGAATTTTTTTTAATTTTTTCTTTCTCTTCCCGTATTACAACACCATTCATCCTCTTTCTTCAATTTTAGAAACACAAAGAATGATTAAAAAATACAAAAATACACAATTATAATAGTCGTGTAAATTCGTAATTTTTTAATTGTTTCTTTCTCTTTACACATCACAACACCATTTACTCTCTTTCTTTATCATCGAGAAAAGGTATAGAATGAATAGAAAATGTAAAAACATAATTACAATAGTCATTTTTACATAGTTAATGTAGCTAAAATGGAAATTGTAGCATAGATGAATAATTTTACACATACTAATGTGGGTATTTTTAAGGTTGATTGGCCAAAAATTTTGCATTTTAGCCATTTTGCATGGACTTATGCAAGTACTCTTATATTATACTCCATAGACAGGAACAAGAGTAATTCTACGTTCAAAATATTTTCACAATAATTTTACAATAAATCCTAAATGATAAATTGCTATTGGTTTAAAACTAAGTCCACCGTTTATTTCTTAAAAAAAAATCACTATTAACTTTTTTTTTATTCATTAATAACAAATTTTCACCTAGTCACTTAAGATTTATTGTGAAAATATTACGTATTGTTAGCCACAAAGATCAATGCGGCTAATGATAATTGGTTAGATAAATTGTACATGATCCTAAAATGTTGTCAAAATTTACTGCTCAAATACGTGTGGTAAATTTGATTTGATTTTTTTCTTTTTTTTGAGACCTAATTGATTTGATGTTGTGTCAATAATAAAATGTTGTCAAAATTTAAAAGCGAGAGTTGGAGATAATTGCCATAATAAACACAACTTCAAGAATCATGGTGATGGTAGTAGCACTCAATATTCTGATTCTCCACTTCCAATGGTCTAAACTCTAAAATGGTATGGACGTCGTTCCTTCTACACAAATCTAATTCGGTCATCCACCCATAAGTCCTTTTATTATTATTTTTTTCAAAAAAAAAAAACAAAGGATGGTTACCATCCGTTTGGTTGGAGGAGTAAAAAAGTGAAATAATAAAAAATAAGAAAAAGATAGAGTAGATTCAATTTCCTTTCATACGTGTTTGGTTGGAATGATAGAAATGTGGAGAGATGGAAAAATATAGAAAATAAAGTTAATATTAATTCACAATTATATCCCTATTAAATAAAGCAAAAGGCAACACAATTTTTTTTTTATTTTTTATACAAGATAGAATTCTACTCTAAATTAATCTAAGGGTATATGTGTGTGAAGCTCCCTCCTGAAGACTAGAACCCAACCCTCTCCCCCCACACCCCGCAAGCACTTATACTTATGGGGTGACCATCGCACCAAGAATCATGGTGATGGTAGTAGCACTCAATATTCTGATTCTCCACTTCCAATGGTCTAAACTCTAAAATGGTATGGACGTCGTTCCTTCGTCCACAAATCTAATTCGGTCATCCACCCATAAGTCCTTTTATTATTATTTTTTTTCAAAAAAAACAAGGATAGTTACCATCCGTTTGGTTGAAGGAGTAAAAAAGTGAAATGATAAAAAATAAGAAAAAGATAGAGTAGATTCAATTTCCTCTCATACGTGTTTGGTTGGAATGATAGAAATGTGGAGAGATGGAAAAATATAGAAAATAAAGTTAATATTAATTCACAATTATATCCCTATTAAATAAAGCAAAAGGTAACACAATTTTTTTTTTTTAATACAAGATAGAATTCTACTCTAGCTTAATCTAAGTGTATATGTGTGTAAAGTTCCCTTCTGGAGACTAGAACGCAGCCCTTGCCCCCCACATCCCACAAGCACTTATACTTATGGAGTGACCATCGCACCAAGGGTGTGTGGTGGTAAGCAACACAATTTTTTATACACATTTTTTTATTAAAAAATTATGTATTGACACTTTCTTCTTTTTTTTAATATTTTAAAAGAACAAGCCAAAAGGATCCAAAATTGATGAAAAAAAAAAAAAAAAAAAAACACGAACGTGAATGAAGGAAACCAATAAAACAAAAAGAAAGAAAAAGACAAAATGTGAGCTGAGCACCCCAAAAAAAAAAAAAAAGAACAGTGGAATAAGTTTAGCAAAAAGATACGAACAGTGGAATAATAGGAAGAATGGAAAAATAAAAGAAGGAAAAGACAAAAATTTACTTATTGCACAGGTCTTCCTCTTTCCATTTTCTTTCTAATACGGGGTAGATCAAGTTTTGATGGATCTAGAAAAAAAAAAGTCATGCCCCACCATTTTTCTCTTTTTCATCTTCTCTCAAACAAACGCTCAGGGGTGTTTGGTAGAGTAGTTTGAGATAGGATTTTTGTAGTTTGAGATGGGATTTTTGTAGTTTTTTGAAATACATGTGGGTGAAAATATGTGTGAAAATGTGTGTAATATTGTTTAAAATGTAAAAATGTGAGTTTGAAATTAGAGACCAAACAGGCCCTCAATATTTTGATTCTCCACTTCCATTTTTTCTCTTATTTTTCTTTCTTTTTTTTTCTTCTTTTATTTTTTTCCATCCTCCTCAAAATCATCCCTACCATTTTAAACTTAGATTTTTTTTTTTTTTATTACAAATACCTAAAAATATCAATTGAGTTACAAAGTTCTCTATATCAGCCCTTAAGCACTAGCTACTAGATACTATTAATTAATTACTTTGCATTAAAAAAAACAGTGCTAATTTATTAATTTAATTATTTTGTATTTGAGATATGTTCTGTGATGTTGTCATAGTTAAAGAATACATTCAGGATACTTTAATTTTAATTCTACACAATTCTATTACAACTTATAGAGGTGACCGATTGATATTGAGTTTTAGATTGATCAATCAATGACACCACTTTTTGTATACTATTCACAATTTAACAAATTAAAAAAAAAAAAAAAAATCTTCTCAAAAGAAATTTGTATACAAATTATTGAAGCTTATTGGGAGAATTGTATCCAATGTAACCTTTTTTTTTTAATTACAAATTTAATTAAGAATTCGGTAGCATAGGAACAATCCTCTATATTTTAATTATTGTTATAGGAAAAATTACAATTTATCTTCATGTGACACGGTTAAATGATATTATTATAATTTAGTCCTCAAATTTTTTTAATTGACTAAAATGAAATCGTTTTTGGGACTAAATTTTAATTAAGTCAAATTAATATCAAAAGTTTTGTAACTCAATTTATACTTTTTGGTTTTTTTAATGCAGACGCCAAGCATTCAAATCTCCCCTCTTCAACTATCAAATTATCAACAACAAAAAAGGTCAAATCATTATAGTATTTTAGTTATCTAAAACAATACAAAATTAGTTGTTTTGGATGAAACTCTAACATTTTGATTTTAATCCAAGTTTTACAAGTCAAATGTAACAATCAATTGAAAATTTGTGTACTGAATTATGACGGAGTCAAAAAAAAGAGAGGGTAAATTGTAATTTTATTTTTATAGCATTGTGCTACTTATTTATTAAGACGAGCCCCTTTGAAGTTTGAACTTTCGTAATTCATACGTTATTGATGTAGTAGTTCAATGCCTCCACCTTTTGGTTTGATCAGGGAAGTTGATCCATTTTGACTTTGCTATACTATTGGTTTTTGGCTGAAACTACCTTGCAAAGTCGTTGACTTTTAATATTCTACTTATTCGACCAATTTTACTGTTCTATAAATCTTCATAAATATTTAATCAAAACTCATGCCATTTCCTTATCGGCGAAGAAACGCATTGTATTAGGCATTTGCTACAAAGTACAAACTATGAGGAAAGTTCCTCTAGTTGTTGAAATTAAAGGAAAAATAATGTAGAGACGTGGAAACATGGAAAAAGAAAGGAAGAATACAAGACGGTTACGTGATTTTGCTTAACTGCCTATGTTCACAATATAAAGTCTTAGCAATTATGTCTTTCTCATATGATGAAGTGTAAATTACAATGACTAGAAGCTATAGGGTCTAAGGTTAGATGTTGATGAGTTTTAAACAACAAGTGGGCCTCTTGGACCATTACATAAAATAATACAAACTCAAATATATATTTAATAGTTTTTTTCCCCAAATAGAAGATAACTACTTGAAAATTAGGAATCCAACAACTCTATCTGGTACATATTTATATGTTAAAAAATTTGGCTGACTTGTCGGATGAAGAAAAGATTAGTATCATCCTCAGTACAACCAAAATAAAAACTACTTTATTCTAAATAAATAAATAAATAAAAACTACTTATTTAAATCATGCGTACAAGAGAAATAAAGAAGAACCAAATTAGTCCTATGGATTAGGTAAAGTCTTCAATAAAGATGATATATAAATCCCACTTATTAGAATACAAGTGAGAAGTAAGTCCTAATTCATTTCATAGAAAACTCATGGAAGCTACCGTTTTGTTTGTTTGGACAATGTGTTCTCAAGAATTAAGAAGATGACCCCACACATTCACCTCGTCCAATTGGGAACAAAACCCTTTCCATAAACAATACCCCTTTTTTTTTAATGTGTTTTTCCATGCTAAAGAAAATTTTCTCTAAAATTTAAGAAAAGGACAATAGCAAACAAAAATTATCAAAAAATAGATTTTAGTGGTTTTTATGTTAAATGTGTGACAAAAAGTCAAAAACTAGCTTATTTTCAAAAAGTCAAAAGTTGGATTATTAGTAAAAGTTTTTAGCAAATAAGTAAAAGTCAAACGCATTGATCTTCTTTAAACAAACTTTAATCAAATTATTGTTGGTCTTTTCTAAGGATTTTTTTTTTTTGCTTCATTTTTTAATTTCCCCCTTTCCACTTTTTTTTTCTGGGGGCAAGGCGGGAGGAGTGAAATATTTAACTTTTACAACACAGAATTGCCTTAAATGAGAACATATCTTTCTTGTAACAGTTATACCAAGTCACCCATGTAACAAACCAATGAGCAAATGTCCTATGATTCAATTTTACAGTACTCCTTTGTCAAAGTTGGTCCCACTAACCTCCCTTATGATATTAACTTATTAGATTGTTACATGCTTGACTTGGTATAACTATTTGTTAGTGTGGGTAAGTGTTTTTCAAACACTTTTGCTTTGTGTCCCACATTGGTTAGGAGTGGGTACCTTTAGTTTTTATAAGCCATGAGTTATCTTAAAGGATATCTAAGGATAGTGGGCTAGGTGTTAGACTTGGAATCTTATTCGCATGATTCTCTAGTTTGTGAGATCTTTCTAAACTCTAGCTATATTTTTCAATACCATAGATGCTTTTTCGTTTGTGTGTGTGGCAAGATGTTTCGAGCATTACAAAATTCAGCTTGCCATGACCCGCTGGATCCTTGTATGCATGTGATGGTATTTCTCTTCTTTCTCTAACTAGCTCTAGCATGAAAGAACTTTGTATTTCTGTCACTTCTTACAACCAAGTAACCATTGACCTCTGCTTCCATTAAACTTCATCACATTCCATGAGGTTACTCAACTCATGTTTCACTGTATTAGTTGTTTCAGTAACTTATTCATCCGGAGCCATTTGTGCTGCAATTGTTGATGTTTCTGTTTGATGCCAGAATGGTTGTCAGTTGTCACCAACATGCTGCTTGCCCCTTTCCCAATGTAGGGACTGAATGTTTTAACTTAGCACACAGAGAGAACATTCTTGAACCTATAATTGATGCTCCGATTGGTTCACCTATAAACAATTTGAGGCATTAAATGATGTTCTACAATTTATAGAGCATGTTATAAAGTTGGCACTTGGCACAACAATCCAATGGAATGCATTTGATTATTTTGCACATTTTGAAAGATCAAAAAGAGTTTTTTTTTTTTTTTTTTTCCCACTCTTCTCGTATTTTCTCTATTAATATTGTTTTTATTATAATGAAATTATATATTAATATTCAGGTACAAATTTCAAACATTTTGGAAGAACCCTGAGTAATATGATTTTCATTTGCTATGGGGCAAAAATAAAATGCTTATGCATATAAGCATGAAAACATGTGTACTTAATTAGTATAAATTTACAATTCAAAGTAACTCTTACATTAAAAAAAAAAATTTAAAAAAAAAAAAAAAGAGCCGAAGATTTTACCACTATTCTATTTTATTATGATACATATCCTCAGTAGTCACTCGCTGATTCAGATTAAACTAGGAAAAATCCTCATATCTATATCTATATATTACTAAAAGCTGAAGCGTAGCGTTTAATGATGCTGCTCTCACGTTACATCACATCAGCTGCCACGTCATTCTTTTTTTTTCTCTTCTTTTTTAAAATATAATTTGTCCTACAATTTTAAAATGGTTTTAACAATTTTCAACCCTATAAATGTAGCCCACTACTTATTTATTTATTTCCACTATCACTCTATAACAAATCCAGACCACTACTTATTTATTTACTTCCACTATCACCCTATAATAAATCTGTATAATTAATCTAGTCCACCTCTTATTTATTTAGTTCCACAATCAAGCCCAACCCAAAGCCTTTTCAGTTCAGTTTTAGAGTTTTGTGTGAGCCTTTTCAGCTTAAAAAAACAAAAACAAAAAACAAAAAAACAAAAAACAAAAAAACAAAAAACAAAAAAAACAAAAACAAAAACAAAAAACAAAAACAAAACAAAACAAAACGTTGAAGCCTTTCAAGCTTTAGAGTTTTTTTTTTTTTTTTTTTTTCAATTTTCTTATAATTGTTTTTAACATTTATTTTTTTAATATTTACACTTCTCCAACATTTCTTTCTCCCTTACTATTTCATCTCCCCACTACTTCAATCTTTCTCCCTCCCTTACCTTTTCATCTCCCCACTACTCTCTACATTAATATCATTCTTCCTCTTTCTCTTCATCTTCCTTTATTTTTGTCTCTTCTTATTTACACCCTCTTACTATAAATTTGTCACTATCTCTTCTATTCTATGCATAGTTTTCCCTCACAAAAAAAAGGTCCCTCTCTCTCTCTCTCTAAATTTTTTGGTGGATTTTTTTATTTTTCTTACATCTCTACTTTAGGTTGATAATTTTTTATATTCTTTAAAACTCTATTTTGGGTTAATGTGATTTAGTTTTGTTTTTAAAATTGTGATTTAGTTTTGTTTTTTAAATTGTTGTTGTTTTATTTTTTATTTTTTATTCTCTTTGATTGTTAAATGTTATCAAGAATTAAATATAGCTTATAAAAATATAATATTATTCTATTACATAGCATGATTTGGATAATTTGGTATTTATTCTGTTACATAGCATGATTTTTTATAGTGCTCAATTTAGATGTTAAACTATGAGACTTTACTAATTTTTGTTTATTTTCTAATCCTTTGTGGTGGACAAAGTACTCTTGATAGTTGTATTAGAAGTACTCTATAATGTCATTTATTTAAAGAAAAGCAAAGGTTAGCCAAATGAAAATAATTGGATAGGTGACAAATTTTAACTTTTACAATTTTATTTTTATTATTATTATTTTATAACAATGCATGTATAGAAATTTAATTCTTAGATTTTGCTAATAATTGTTTATTTGATAATATGTTTTGGACGGCCAAAATTATAATTTCTATAAAGAAAATAACCTTAATAGATTATCAAAAACAAAATCTTATCCTAATATTGATTCAATTAATCATTGTTAAGTTTTATTAATTTTTTTTTTAGTTTACGTTTTTTTGGTATTTTGGATTGTTCCTATATTACATTTATGATTGTTCCTATAATAAATAAAAATATAATTACGAAATACATTACTCATTATTAGATTAGTTTAAATTGTAAAAAAAAATTTAATAAAACCACCATAAAAATAATTATCACGCGCAATCCGGTTGTTCGTGGCTAGTAAAAAATAAAAATAAAACTGGGAAAATTTCTATTCAAATTTCTTAACAAAGTAAATCACTTAAATGCTTACTACAAGCATGCCCACAACAAATTACAACACCAAAATTAGTGACTGGTAAAAGAGGAACAATATATGTATTTAGATATGTATGCATACATGTGCCACATTAAACACCGATATCACAACTGCAGATGAACTTCAAAAATTAAAGACAAAGCATTGGGTTATTTGAATATGAATTAGTAGTACCAGAAGCCTTATATTTTCAATCTTTATAGCAATTATCAGTGATCCAACAATGTGAATCATCAACTTTTTATTCCTCACAACAATAGAATCAAGTACGCGTTCACTTTCAACTTTTTCAAGATAGTTATGGCGAGCTATCCAAATCCCCATTTTCAACAGGTAACCAACCACCTAACATGCAGAAGAGGACATAATTATATAATTGTCAGTATAAAATGGAACAGAAGGTAAATATTGAAATCTGGACAAGTGTTTAACAAAACTCAAAAAGAGATGCAGGCTAAGAATCAGTAAATAAATATGGATGTATAGATGTATATGGTTACACAAAACCTACAAATGTTAATAGGCCAAAGCCACCTGTAAACTGATGTGCTCTACAATTAAATCATATTTTTTTGGCAAACATGGAGGAATTGATCCCTTTCTAAAGTTCTGTTCTCCAATACTATGTTTTTTGAAATTTATAATAACATTTCTTTCTAAAGTTAACTCTCTCATAAAGAGTAATTTCTGAGTTAGTACTTTCACATTATAGACGATACTGTTATCATTAAGTTTGAGCTTAGAACTAGGAGTTCTCACATCATAACTATGGATAAACGCTTAGAAATCACATAATGGCAACAGTGTCACCAGTGGCAGAGCCAGGATTTCAGTTTAGGGGGGGCAAAATTAAATGACAAGATTGAAAGTAAAATTAATCTAAATATTATTAATCGATGTTAATAACAAAATAGATATAGAATTATATACTATTAATGCAACTGTCGTACAAAATCTAATATAATATAAACTCTAATTTATTTTTTCATACATAATTTAATTTGTACAATTGGAAGATTAGTAAAATACACCTCGATATGAGTTTGTTTAGAATTTGAATCTAAATCATTATTATAATTTGGATTCTCCATAATCTCAATTGATTATAAGTATATATTTCATATTATTAAAATAAATAAAACAAAAAAAATTATAGTTAATAACAATCAAATTAAGAGATTATTCTAAATATATAGAATTTAAACATGTAATTTTATTCCTTAAAATAAATTGAGAAAATAAATCAATATAAAAGAATTATAAGAAAAGCACCCCAGGAAAAAAAATTTCCAGTGCTTGAGAACATGTGGCAAGGAAAAACAGTATGGGTGTTAAGTAGGACCCACAAAACTTTGTTTTGTTTGGAAAAAGACAAAATAATATTAGGAAGAGTTGCACCTAATATTGCTTTCTTCTCTAGTCTCTAGGTTGCTAGTCTAGATTTTTCTTAGGAGGTCAAGGGGGGCACTTGCCCCCTCTCGCCCCGCCTTGCCTCTGCCCCTGAGTGTCACTATAAGGTGAAGGTGCTAACTGAGAAATTACTCTTTATGAGAAAGTCAACAGTGTCAATAACTACAGACACCTCCACAAGGCCATTAAATCAGGAGATTGCCCTAAGTGTTAAATCCAGAATCACTACTCATTTTAATGAACTCAATTGTGACAAAGCAAAATGAATCAAAATGATTCATCTAATCATATCCATAGATGTGTGTGTGTACATATAGGCGTATATCAGTCCAAATGGTGACATGTTCTTTACACTGGTTTCCATTGTACACATCTAACACAATGACAAAGGAAACATTGTCTACCTCTGTCAATATTCAAAAAAGCATTGAAGACTATTGCCTATTGGATAGAAGACTCAAGAGAATCCACCTCTATTTTGATTTTTGAATTGACTACAAAGTAACACATCCTCCACTCCCCCCCTTCCCCAAAAAAAAAGAGCAATGGTCTTTGGACCAAATGGCATCTCTCCTCCCCCAATAAATGAGGGTGGAAAGTAAGATCATAGGTTCAAACATGAAAGTTACTTCTCATCAAGAACTACATTTTTGGGAAAGGCAAGTTTGATAGATCACTTGAACTACCCTAACTTAGGTAGAAATAAAAGACTAAAATTTACAAAGCTTTCCAAGTTAAAAAACAAGCAAACAGATTATGAAGCGTTTGTTTCATGGTCTAATTCATTCACAATGTAATGCATATCTCATTCCAGTCTATTGACAAAAAAAATGGAAACAAATGTAAATAAATAAAATGGTAGAAGCAAATTAAATTTCCTAGATGGGATAGTAGCAAAATCTGCAATAAGATGACCCTAAAAAATTTCCACTCACCTGCATACAATCAAATGCTGGTCATCTTACATCTCAAAAATTCAAAAATAAATCATATTTAATGCCTTAGGAACAAAAAATAACTAATTCCAAGACATCATAACAGATTTCCCCAAAACATCAAATTCAATGACCCGAGTGCCAAATTGCTCTCAATCATGATACAACATTCATATTTGCTTCTAAACCACGTCCTTGACTTTTGCACAAGACGACCCTAAGAAGTTCAGCAACAAAACCAGCTTTGAATTATTAATAATTTCCACATTATCTTTAAGTAAATAAACTATGTTCAACAATACTGCAAAAGGAAAATTTTGAATCTAGGCAGGCTCTGTGTCATATGAGCACACAACGTTCAAACATTTTGCTTTCATATATAAATAGAATTCATCATCAAGTTTCCAACCACTAATTTCATGGTGTAACTCCAAACAGATAATATCATAAGATTTTATTTGACAATCCTATTTCAAGGTGTGATATCAAGAAATGCCAAAAAGGAAGTTTTGAACTGATGGTTCTAAAACATTGAAACCAAAACATCATGGACACCCATTGCATTGGCAGAAACTTGAGATGGAACTTCCATAAGCAACTTATCTTTGCTTTTTTCCAGGGGAAAAAAATTTTGGAGCAAGTTTTCAAATTATTCCATAATGAAGAATTAGTGAGCGAGCATTAATAAACATCGAGACTGGGATCTAAATAACTATTAAAATAAAGAAAGTCGAAGATTATTCTGAAATAACACATTCAAAATCTAATTATTTAAAAATTTATTACAACTGTCGGGGGCCCTTTTTGACGCATAGCCATGTGTTGTCCACTGGGGGGTGACCTTGCTAGACCCAAATATGTTTAGGGAGTTGCGTCTGGAACTCAACATTGGGCCACATAGTTCAATGGCTTCCGGCATATTTGCAGGCCTACAAAATGAGTAAAGCCCAAAGTCTAAGAATCATAATAATGGTTGAATAAATAATATGTGTTTGATATAATAGCTTTGGTTAACAATTGTAATAGTAGTTAAATTAAAGTAATATGTATTTAAAGGTGAAGTAATCGTGTATTCAATAGTGTAAATTTAGAGATATAGAAACAGAGTCACTTATCTTTGTATGGTTTGTAACTCCAGCTGTATAGCATCAGTGAATTGATAGTATTCCAGAAAAATAACTCCAGCAGTGGAGAGGCAATTTGCCATGATAACTTCAAGATTGAAAAGGAAAAATGGGTGCAACTGGAGGGAGAGAGAGAATGTCCAGCTGTGTGTAGAGGCTGGTTAAGTTTGTCTCCTTTATCATGCACTTAAATGAATTTCCCCTTGATAATGCTCTTTTAGTTATTGTGAAGTTATGAATAGTATTGCCTTCCATGGGAAGGGCTTTTCTAAGAAGTATTTGTGCCTTCTAAGAGAAGGACTTTATTATTAGAAGTTTATGCCTTCCATAAGAAGGGCTTTTAGTACGAGTGTTTGATATCTCTTGATAAGTATGGAAATGGTAAAAGATATAAATGTTTTGTGGGATGTAGTATTTGTAATTTGTAAGATACATGGAAGTAATGAGAGATATGGAAGTTAAAGATAGTAAAGATATGAGATTATAGTTGCTGGAGAAGTTATAGTGATAACTTGTGTTGCTTTCCAAGAGGAAAGATTTTGTAAGAGAAGAGGTTTTGTAAGAGAAGTGAAGAGGGAGATGTGTTTAGAGGATATGGGCAGCAAGATAGATGTATTTTCTAAATATGGAGAGTGAGAGAATGAGAATAAGAAGAGTAGTGTTGTAGTTTGTTTAGCAATGTTGCTGAGATTTTCTGCTGGAGGATGGATAAAGACTTATGAGTAGTGATATGAGGGGCATTTGTGAAATAAGGGCTGAAGAGCTTAGTTTCTAATTTGGAAACTAAGAACTCAGAACCTCATTAAGAGTTTAAGAAGATAATTAGAGGGAAAGAAAATAGAGAAGTTTATGAGAGGGTTGTTCTTCTCTATTGGTGTGTCTTGAGGTGTTAATGAAAGACTCTATTTATAGCTGAGTTTAAGGGGGTATTTAGCAAAGAATCTCAGCAAAAAATTTTCCCAATTAGCAATAAATTTTCAAGAAATCCATCCTAGGATTTGGCCGAAAATTATATGTTCAACTTTAAGGTGTTCTTGCTGTTTTGGGTAATAGTAGTTGAAGGAAAGACCAACAGAAAAGGAAATTATTTTAGCAAGAAAAAGATAGTTTCTTTGGTTAGTTTTGGTTTTTAGCCAAATAAGAAAATTTTGTAATTTCAAGGCTACTGGGTCAGCTGTTACAGCTGTTCTGAAAAAACTATCCCAACTGTCAGAAAAAGTTGTCACAGCTGTCATAAGACAACTGTTGCTTGGAGCTGAAGTAGATGAGGTCAGTTGGATGATGTCAGGCTGCTAGAGAGAATATTCAACATTTATTTCATGGGTTTGGCTAAAAATGGTAAGATCTCTTTTAAAGGTATCTTGCTGTTTTGAGTATAGTAACTAGCTGCCGGGATTTGAGAATTAAATGGCTGGTGATGTCACTTTCAGGTGTCAAGTGCTGAATACACTACTGGTGTTCTGCTGGAAAGGTTTCCTCTTTTGGGTATTTATATTTTTGGTCCAAGATTCTATTACAATACATTTTTAGCAAATAATAGAATGATTGATTGATAGTTAACGAAGCTTTTGAGATCTAATCAAGGTCTCATTGTGTTATGACTTAATCTTGGTGAGCAAGAAGAGCATTTATTGCTCTTCTCTGGCAGCTGGCAGGGGAATATTTGGTCTAATTATGGTAGATGGCAACTGGGTATTAAAGATATTATGAATATTTTATATTTGAAAACTGAAGATAGTCAATCAAATTTAGCCATGTGTTTGAGTTGGATTTTAGTTGAAAGTAGTAATAAGTTTATGTAGAATAATATACTTAGGTTTTCAAATTCGTATAGCAACAGCTAGAGATTGAATGAATAGTTATTTTGTTAGCATTTAGATGGCAGGAGTTTTTAAGTGTTTCTCATATAATGAATATTAAATTTTAGGAAAAGAGCAATAGGGAGTTTTATCATTTTAAGTGCTATGTGATAAGAGAGGCTTACCATATGTTACCCGCTACACACTAACTCGTCAGAGTTCAGGGAGTTAGAGAAGACATGCCAAGCAACATGTTTCTTTTACCAACTTTAAACCACTGGAGCTTTACTGAACATACTTTTTGACCCTCCAAACCACGACTCCCAAAGTTTCCCCAAAGAGACTCATGAGCTTGGATCATGAGCCGAAGATAAAATGGCGTACCTTGGGCTTTGTTGTCATTTTGTGTAAATATGGGCTTTTGTTAGAGAAGCCACCTTCCATGAGTATGAGAGAGATAATATGGGCCATGAGCTTTGATTCATTACTTGAACTCGATCCATATATTGATGTTGATGATATCATAGGTTATGATCCCAATTGATGAAGAGGAAATATGGATCATGAATCCACCTCTTAAAGTAAGGATCTTGTGGGCCATGTGAGCCCATTCCATATAGTTGAATAAGATATAAGCTTATTTTGGGCTTTAAATGAGATTTACCCAAAAATCTATAATATGTTGATGTGGCGCGAGTTGCCAATGGAGTGATGCCATGTGGCGTGAAAAAAGAGTCCTCAACACATGCAAAATGCAATTTGGATGGGTTTTTTTTTTTTTTTTTTTTTTTTTTAAGAAAAAAAGTCTACCTTTAGATTTAATCATTTTTATTCCCTAAAGACACTAGACTCAATCTCATCATGCTTTTGACATTAAAAAGAATTCTCCAAACACATTTGAGAGAAGAAGAAATTATCTGCCTTATTTCATTGTATAAACTAACTAAGCCAGTAGTTTCTTTCTAATTAATCTAATGACATTGTGCAAATGAAATGACTGAACAGAATACCCTAATAATAAGTGAATTCCTGCAGTGTTTGTTGATCAGGTAGATACTCCCTTCAAGTGTAAGATTTTCTCTATTTCAGCAAAGCAACCTAAATCACACCTCATCAACTCAGTTTTAGGTACAAAGATTTAAATTGTTAGAATAGAAAGCAAGTTACACTATCCTTTTCTTCTCCATATATGTGAAAAAATCATAAATGCAACAAAAGTCCTTTGAACAAACAGAAAGAATACAGAGTACAAAGAGATTTCCCAAATACAAAATAAAAAAGATAAGATGATTACCGCTGAGTTCACAACTTTGCTTAATTTCAAGGCCTGAATGTTTTGAACAATGTCTGAATTTTAAGCAAGATTTGTTCCTTGCCTTCATTCGTTCTGCATGAGAAATCAAACCACTGATAAGTTCTCCAAAATATCAAAACCTCAAAAAACATAATGAAGAACAAACAAGAACAATAATATTGGTGTTCCATTGTACAAAAAAAGTCAAATACCTTAGGTTTAAAGATGGCTTTAGAAGGTAGATAAAGAGGCAAGATATCAACCACTTGGCGAACAAAGTTGTTAAGCTTGTTACTTGGGTGCTCCTCTGAAAATTAACAATCTATCACATGAAAACAGATAAAAAGAAGATTAGTTATTACTTGCCATCGATAAAAATTGTGAAGGGAAAAAAGTTTTCCTTTTTGGCAAGACAACAATGAGGAGTACAAATAATCAAAAGACTAGAATTTTTAACTTTGAAATATTTGGAAAGAAAGGTTGCTAGCAGCTGCAGGAGATAGAGAAATATCAAGAGATCAACCACAAGGAAAATAAAAATAGTTCGTGGTTGTGTGATGCTCTCTGCATTAGAAACCGAACATATAAAAAGGGATAAAGAACAAAGAAACTGAAGGCACCAAAGGTTTTTTTTTTTGAAATGTTTGAAAAAACTCAAACTATAATTAAAATTTTCAGTTAGTAGGTAAAAATTGCAATTCAGATGGAGAATCTTGTGATTATTGAATGTTCTGCTTTTAACATAAACCAAAAGAAAGAATCTATTTAGAAAGAATCTACTTTTTTACAGGTAAAGATGATGTAATTAAAATAAGGCTACTTCATATACAATGGACACAAAGAAGCCTAAAGAATTACAACGAGTATGTATTGTGTACAGAAAGGATCATCAAAGAACAACTTAAGCCATTAGTTATTTTCTGAGTAGTTCAATGGAGAATTTGCAAATTATGTCAAAATTTTAAATATAACACCACTCTCTCCTAATGAAAAAAAAAAAATACAAACAAAATACCTCCATAGTTAGCACAATTCTGCAGTGTAGTTGCCTGGTTAAGTCCTGCCCTCAAAGTGCTAAGAAATTTTCTATGATTCTGTAATTATAATAATCAACCATATATGTCAGTCCATGAACACAATCTTATTTTATAAAAGAACAAATGAAAGAATTTATGTTATACTTATTTGTTCTCCTAAAACTTAAAAAAAAAAAATCGTGTCTTATTAAAATTTTTAAGGATAGGAGCAAAATACAAAAGAATTTTAAAATAAAAGAAGAAGAAGAAAGAAAGAAAGAAAATAAGATTACCACTGAGTTCTTGACCTGTTGCACAATTGCAGTTTTTGAATAGGGTCCGAATATTGAGCCTAGGTTTGTTCTCTGTCTTAGATGGTTCTTCATTTGTTCCTGCATGAGAAGTCAATTAACCAAGAAGTTCTCCAAAATACTACAAAGCTCAAAATGCACCAAGAAGAAGAGCATGTTGAAGAAATATCGAAGGCTATGACAAATTGGGATTAAAAGATAGATGCATACCTGAAGAAATTATTTCCGGCTGGTCCCAATAATCCACAATCAAGTGTGGGACATGATCAATGTTGGGCCAATCTTCACCTGTTTGTCTCAGGCATCTTTGACGTAAGAGGGGACAATCAATAATTGTCAGATTTTCTAAAGATTTGAGCTCATGAATCTCTCGAGGCAATGATGTTAAGTTGGGGCAATTGCGAATAAAAAGACTTTGTAGTGATGTAAGGTTGCCTATCCACTCTGGTAAAGCCATCAAACTAGGACATTCTGAAATTATGAGTTGTTGAAGAGTCGTAAAATGTTGAAGTCCATCTGGTAAAGACACCAGCTTTGTAATTCCCATAAGACGTAGAGAACGAAGGCTCTTAAGGCCATGCCATTGCATGCCATCATCTTCGTTGTTTAGCAGAGCAAGCTCATTGTAGGGCCATATTTCCATAGATTGAAGCGAGGTGAGATGTTGAATACTTCTACAAGTTGAAGATCCTAGTCCATCACACAATATTATAAAGAGTTTTCGGAGAGAAACGAGGTTCTGCAGCCACTCCTCTGGAAGCAATTCTAAATCTGAAACATCCGATAAGGACAAAGACTCTAATTCTGAGAGGGGAAAGTTGCATGAGGAGGAGGTTGATGGGCTCTGTTTTGGTACCATATTCATTGTCTGATGCAATACCTTTGAGCTAGCTTTATACAATTGAAGCTCTTCTTTGAGAAATGGAAACTTGGGCATGGAAGTCAAGTTAGGACATTGATAAATTCCTAATTTTAAAAGACGAGGAAATGATGGCAGTAACATATGCTCTGCTTCATTACCATCATCTTTCATCCACCATCCCTTCATATTAGGGCAATTCCTTAATTCAAGAGAATATAAGGATGGGAAAAATGTTGCTTTTGAAGAAGAGGAACCAAACAAATTACTAACAGTGTCTTTCTCCATGTATTCAAGTGCTGTCATATCCAAAAGACTGACAGTCTTGAGAAAAGGGAGTTGATTTAACGGTGGCAGGTGCTGGCATCTACAATTATCCCTTAACCACAAATCGACAAGATTAGTGAGTGAAGAGACCCAACTTGGAATATTTTCACCTATATAACCATACAACCCCAATGCTTTAAGATTTGGATGTGGCTGGAGCCCTTCCAACGACAGTTCATCATAACATTCGATTTCTTCAGTCCACTCTGGGTCCCACGAAAATTCTAGTCGTTAAAGATGCTGTTTCTCAGTCATTTTTGCACCTTTGCATTCCAGCACCACCTTGTCATCTTTTCCATGTCTTAAATTGGTAATTGTCAGGCTTCCTCCCAAATTTCTCAGATTTTTCAATTCACTTAGCCCACCACTAAGCCTAGCCTTGAAACCTTCCTTGCTCACTACAAACATTGGTAGCATCTCAAGAGAAGTAAGATGCCCAAGTCCAACGGACATATGTGTCAATTTGCTACAATCAGTAATATCAAGATGCTTGAGATTGACCAACTTTTGAATGTCCCTGGGTAATTCTCTAAGCTCCAAACAACTATTTAGTTTTAGTGTAAGCAAATTCAACAAATTAGTAATTGAATTGGGGAGAATTTCAATACTAGAATTTTCAGAAAGATCAAGATATCTTAAATGCTTCAATTCCCCAATTGAATGCGGCACTACACGTAGCCCTACCTTGCTCAAATCCAATGTGCGCAAATACTTGAGATTTGAGACAAGTGCATCGCAAGTTAAGCTATCCAAATTCCCCCCTACACCAGATGCAAGAATTGTTCTTATCTTCCATCCATTACATTTGGGCATTGAAAGATGTATCAATAAATCCGTAGGACCAAATAATACATGACGAACATTTTCAATAACATTTTCCCAACTTGAATTTAGTATGGTACTTTCTGTCCCAGCCACAAGAATTGCAAGTTCATGCATGAGATCATGCATTTTGCATGATTTTGTGTTGCCCAAATCATCCTTTTCTACATCCTGGAAAAACGACCTCCAAAGTAATTGCATAAAATATTCTCTACCAACATCGTTCACACGTTGTCTTTGATCTATTAACTTAATAAAACCTTGTGCAGCCCAAAGTTTAATAAGTTTATCTACATTAATTCTATGATCTTTGGGAAACAATCTACAATAGGCAAAGCATTGCTTCAAGTGCGACGGAAGATGATCATAACTCAACTTTAGAGTCAATAAAATCTTATTTTCTTGTTGAGCTAGTTTTGAGAGTTCATTTTCTAAGAAGGATTGCCATTCAATTTCGGAGGTTTTACCATACAATAAGCTTCCTATTGTTCTTATAGCAAGAGGAACCCCATTACACTTTCCCACAATCTGTTTTCCCAATGCTACTAAGGCTTTGTTATCTAGTGCTTTGCCATTTTTAAATGCCATTTTTACAAATAAAGGCCAAGCCTTTTCTTCTAGTAAGCCTTTAAGATCATAAAGTGAAGTTGTGCCTGTTATCTCTGCTACCTTTATAGAGCGTGTAGTTACCACTATCCTACTTCCCCTTGCACCACCCATTAATAAATTTTTAAATTGATGCCATTCATCTCTGTCCTCATTCCACACATCATCTAAGACAAGGAAGTATTTTTTTCCATTAAGTGTTTCTCGAAGCTGATTTTGTAAAATCTCAAGGTTTTCTTCATGCCTCTCAACTTTCATAGATTCTAGAATTTGTTTAACAATTTGTTTTACATCAAAATTATCCGAGACACAAATCCACAACTTCGGCTCAAAATTATTTTTGACATTTTCATCATTGTATATGAGTTGAGCTAGTGTAGTTTTCCCTAATCCTCCGATTCCAACTATTGGAATAATTGAAACATTCTCTACAACATCGGTATCAAAAAGAAGTTTTATAATTTCTTTCTTATCATCATCTCTCCCAGCCACATCTTCTTCAAGTACAAAAGAATAAGTTTCTCTGTTCCTATTATTGACTTGTGGCTCAATGGGGTTTTTTATAAGCCGGAACTTCTCCCTATCATCTGCAATGGCATTTAGTCTCTCCCTAATTGCCTTTATTCTATGGCCCATCTTAAGATTATAAGCAAGCTGGTTTGAACTTGAAAAGAAAATGCGTACCTCCTTTGTTATCTTACTTCCAGTCATCATTTTCTGTAGCAAAGCTTCAGTTGAGAAATCATCCAGCAGGTCATCTGCATCAAGGAAGAGATCTTTGAGCTTTCTGAGCCAGTCTTTGATCTCGTAATTATGAGAATCTTGATTTTCTGCATCTAGAAGCACGGCTTGGATTGTGGAAACTGTGCTATTTAGAATTCCAAGCTCAGCTTTGACATCACGTGCTAACTTGATCTCTTGGAGAAGTAAGGAATGTAGCACTTCAAGTACTTTCCAGGAAAGGTCAAAGAAAACTCCGTCTGCCATTTTTTTTTACCCCTTTCAGGAATGCTTAATAGTTTTGTGAGATGATAAAAGTGATAAGAGGCAGGTTGTAGTGTCAAGCTTAGCATAACCACATCAATATTTATAAGCCATGTGGGTGACAATATTGTTGAACACTTTTCCTGTTAATTGTCTTTTAATGATGCTTGCCCAAAGGATTAATTTTTCAGGTTAAAGAAAATAATATTAGAAAGCAATGATTCTCAGCAAAAGTAACACAAACAACTTTAACAATTGTTCCTTCAGTGGTAATGGATGGCATGAATGGTTCCTCTTCTTTTCTTCCTTTGGTGGCTTAATTCCAATTCCAATCCACTCTCCATCTTTTGTGTTCCTTAAGATCATGAAGCATACCAAGTAATCTAATACCTCATTACATTGGACCCTCTTATAGGTATTTTTATCACCATTTTTATCATATTGTTCTTTCTTAATAATGATATTAGGTTTAACTAATAAAAGGAAAGGATTAATTACGGTTGGAGGGGTATTTGGAAGGGGAAAAGTTTTATTATGCAACCCAAGATTGTCGGTTGATAAAACCAATAATAATAATAATAATAAGATAAAAAAATGGTGAATGGCGGGTCCTATAAAGTTTTTCATATGGAGTGCAAGTAATTTTATATATACGTGATTAAATATGACAAGAGAATAATTTACTTATGTTGCAGGGAAAAAATAAAAAGAGAAAAGATTACTTAAGGCATTCTAGGCAAAGAAAGTGGAATTAACAAATAGTAAAGAAACAACCTTTTTTTCTGTGTTATCCATTCATTGAAGCAATCAAGATATTAAAGTTCAATGCTTTTGCTTTATTGCCGGAAAATTTTCATTTTTTTTTTTTTTTCACATGCTTCCTATCTAGAAATAGAATTGCCTATTAAATAATTTTATAAATTCCAAATAAAAATGAAGACTTTATAGTAAATATATATTTAAATTGTTCTAACTTCTAAGTGAAAGATTATATGCTGATGAGATTTGTTTTGGCATAATATACAAAGTGCAAAAGAGAGGAACATATGAATAGAACAATGCCCTCTGCTTTAATGTTGATATGGCAAGTACATATCTTGAAGGAATTTAGGTATTGCGCATTTGAAGAAAAGATTCTGGAGAGTAATTGCAAAGTAGCTGACTAGCTGCCTTTCTCAAAAGAGAGCAGTATTGGACGTGAAGGTTTTGATGCACTTTATTCTTCACTAGACTCCCTTCTTTTTTTCATGTAGTTTGATGCCAGTTGCAATATATGTCTCTCTCTTTTATCAAGTCAACTTTTTTCTTTTAAACTAAGCGTAGACCCACACGATGCGTGAGAATATATAAATATTATGTAATGATGTGTCATATATAAAAAGTAACAATTATTTTTTGTATGTTTGATTAATATATTTTTAAGGTGAACCATATTCTTCTAACTTGTGTTGTAGCGTGTTATATTTGCCTAATATACAACTAAACTTTATAAATTTTAAATTTATTATTCAAATTTATCATCTCGGAGATTATCATAATAATAAAAACTTATTACAAAATTACAATGTTATCTTAACCAAAATTAAAATAAAACCAAAGGGAAAAAAGATGGAATTTATAATAATTTATTACTCAAACAATTGGTAGGTATATATTCAAATTCATAGCCATATAGATTGTATATAAACTCAAATTCCTATTTCCCAAAAAACTAAATATTAACCCAAACCAAAATTCAAGTAAAGTTATAAAATGGAGAGGGAAGACTTAGTGATGAGAAATTAAAAAAACACAATACCAAAACACATATTCATTGTAAAATAAAAAATAAAATAAAAAACCATCAACCTTAATTACAATTATAAGAAAGAACAAAAATCTACCAAAAGAAAGTAGAGAGCGAGTGTGTAAGAACAGAGATATTATATGAATTAAATTTATGCTCCACACTCAAGTATATGAACAGAGATATTATATGAATTGAATTTATTCTCCACACTCTCAACGTTGGGAGTTATTTTCATATATATAATCAGATTAGTCGCATAGGATAAGATTTTTGAATACAAAATGAAACATTTGAAATACAAATTGTAGATGAGATAGAAAAGCATATGAGATATGAAAGTGTTCGTGCTTATCTTGAACTGTTCTTATCTACTGCAATATTTGAGTTTAGTCTAATCTGATTTGCTGCAGTGTTTGATTCCTTATCAGATTGGAATGCTTCAATAGAGAGAGAGAGAGAGTACTCACAATTTTTTTGTGAGAAAAATAAGGATTGAATGAGAGAATTGGTATCGAATTTATACAAAATAAAATAGGGAAAAGAAGAGTCAAAATATAAAAAAGAGAAAAAGATGAAAAAATTGTAACGGTAAAGTAGAGAGTAATGGGGAGATAAAGAAGCAAAGAGAGAGGAGAAATGTTAGAAGAAGTGTAACAGTAAATGTAGACTAATAGGGAGAAGAAGAGTTTTTTTCTTCTTCTTCTTTTTAAAATAGGGAGAATAAGGTTATGTTTAGTAACAATTTTTGTTTTCTATTTTCAAAAACTTGTTTCTGGAAATATAAAAAAAAAAAAACAATTTTCTTGTATTTTTAAAATCAAAAACATGTTTGATTAGTTGAAATTAAAAAAATAGTTTTTTGAAGAAAAAAATAGAAAATATGTTGTTACTAGAATTGAACTTTAATGCTAACTCATTAAATGAGACAGATTCATTAAATTAAATGCGTATTTTCATTTACTTTTGAAAATTAGAAACTAAAAACAGTCTTTTGCATGTTTTCAATTTTCTTCACAAATTGAGTTTTGAAAACAATTTTTGTTTTCTGTCAATTTTGGGTTGCCAAATAAGTTTTTTAGTTTCAAAAATAAAAATAAAAATTTTGAAAATAGAAAATAAGGGGAAAAACGGTTATCAAACATACCCTAAAAGGTTTTAAAAAAAAAAAAAAAAAAAGTAGAAAATAAGTGAATGATGTGGCTGCTGATATGGCTTAATAAGAACGTAACAACAATAAATGCTACGCTTCAGCTTTTAAATATATATATATATATATATAAATTTACTATCTTACCGTTAGTCATTTATTGGTAATTTGGTACTGTAGAAATGCATACTATTATGTTGTTTGTCAAGAATCTCGAGATACATTTTCCTTTTCTTTTCTTTTTTTCTTTTTTTTGCTCTTTTTGAAATTTGCTCCGTTATATCACCGCACACTCTCGGTGCAATGGTCACTCCACAAGTATAAATGCTTGTAAAGTGTGGGGGGTAAGAGTCGGAGTTCAAGTCTCTAGGAGGAAGTTTCACACACATATACACTTAGATTAAGCTAAAGTAGAATTTCTATCTTATATCAAAAAAAGAAATTTGCTCCCTTATCAAATTTTATACTCTATCATAGCATTCATAAATGCCCATTATAGATATGCATTACAATTTTAAAGCTGTTTTTATACATACTACCAAATGGTGCAAATGCACATACGATGCATGATCATGGTGTATGCATGGAAAGAAGAACGGGTGAGAATATCTGGAGTACAAAAACACAGCAGGTGTAGGAGTTATAATTAGACACTCCAACGAGGAGCTAATTGCAGCGATAAGAAAGAGAGGATGGTCAGTGGAGTGGTAGAGATTGCAGCAATTCGAGCTATATCTTTTGCAAAGAATATAGGAGTACACAAAGTGATCAATGAAGTAAGTTCATTACAGATGAAGAAGACTGTTATAGAAACAGAACTGGACCTGTCGAGTGTGGGACAATTGATGGTTGAAGCAAGAAATGGATTAAAGGACTTAAGAATGTTTGTTGGACTGTCTGGTGGGTAGGCAGGAAAACAGGGTTGCTAACAGATCAGCATGGCATGTTGTTTGCATTATAGATGCTGTTGCTTGACTGGAGGATGCTCCAGTTTTTTTACCAAGTTATGTACTACTACCTATGTTTTTTTTTTTTTTTTGTTTGATAGGTGTACTACCTATGTAAGACAATTCAATTAATACAAATGCCTTTTTTTCATTCCCAAAATAAAAGTCTCTACAAGATACCTCACAATAAATTAACCTAGCCACCTTCTTCTTTTGGTGGGGGAAGAAGTGAGTGACCCAATGGGGCGGGGTTTCAAATTTAAATTGATAGCCTTTATTTCAAAAGGCTGCATCTTGACAAGTGAACTACTCCTTGGGATTAATAACAAAGAGCCTATAGATTATTTATGCCATCTTCTGGTACATCCTACGGAAAATTCTTGCGCCTTCTAATTCTGCATGAATTTCTCTCTCAGTCCTTATTCCCATTGGATTGCTCAACAACCATCCCTCACTGTCACACAAGACACTCTGGCTGAGGGCATCAATGTGATGAAGTACATCCACATCAGCATCAAACTGATTTCTCATATCAAGCGCCACTTCAAGCACATCAGACTGTATGAACACCTGATCAATACATCAAAATGAAATTTAAGACATGCCTAAATCTTGCATGTATGAAGGAAGTTTTGGTAAAATAGTATGTTCAACACAGAAAACTGGGTAGAAAATGAAGATTTATCCCTACATACTTGAAGCAAATTATAGCACCATTTGTTTAGAAAGAGAATTATTTTACTCATTTGCTCCTTTTAATTTTTTTTTCTTTCTGATGCGCCTGTCTAGAAACAGAGCATACATCATTCTATTAGGTATGAAAAACAACCCACAAAAGCATGTTAAAACATTGCATCTTACCCCAATTATCTAACTGAAAGCAGCTATATTAGCTCACAACACAACAGAATCTAAAAGGAATATTGAAGTCCAGGGTCAGAGTGATGGGGAACGTAAGCAGCAGCCCCTTTTGAATACTAGTAAGAGGAAAGGGAAGTCGATTTGAGCGCTCAAGAGTTTTTTTTTTTTTTTTTTTTTGAGAGGGTTTCAACCTATGGCGTCTACTTCTGATAATAGCTCTTTATCATCAGATTAAGACACCAATCAGTTTTTGGTATAGGCAGAGATTAAACTCCAAATCTCTTATACAGCCATCAAAGACTTTACCAGTTGAGCTAACTGGAACCCACAACTATCAAGAGTTAATTTGGGATGTTTTGCATAATGAAAATACCTCTTGGGACCTTTCTTAGCTAGTCTGAGTTGTTTTGAATCTTTTTTTACTGCTTTTTTAGAAAAATACTGGTCTAGTTTCAAATAAAGTTTCCCTAAGCTTGTGCTTTTCCTTTTGCAGACCCATTTACAACCAATAGGCTTAATACCTTCTGGTTTGTCTACTAAGGTCTAGACCTGGTTGGTATACATTGAGCCCATCTCTGATTCCATGGCCTTTTTCCAATTCTCAACGTCCTTATCATTCATTGCTTCTTGATAAGTAAAAGGATCATTATCATGCTCCTCTGACTCCATTAGATAAATCTCATTTAACAAAGTGAGTCTAACTGGAGGCCTGATAGTCCTTTTACTACACCGAAAGTACGTTTGGATTGGGCTGATTTCCAGCGCGTCTGCATCTGTGTTTTTCCCTTTTTTTTTTTTTTTCACGCGTTTTTGAGACTTGCGGCTACTGTTCATGCACTGTTCAATGAACAGTAGCCGCAAAGTTTGACTTTTCTAACTTTTTTCAGCCAATCAGTGCACATCATGTACTGTTCACGAACCCACAAATTTCACTTTTCAGCAACTTTTTCATTAAAAATGGGTCCCACAGTACTATTCACACATTTAAAAATTATTTTGCTACAGTGTTTTTCAGTTTTCAGTTTCAGTTTTCAGCTGTATCCAAACGGACCCCGAGTCTCTTGCATTTTGCTTGGTTCAATAGGCACTATTACTTGCTCTTCATTATTCTCATTCATCTCAGCCGTTGGTTCATCAGTTTGTTCATCAAGAGAAACTTTGGCTCTACATTCATTTAAGCTATAATCTTCCTCAAAAAAATAGCATTCCTGCTCACAAAAACCTTTTGCTTGCTAGGATTGTAAAAATAGAAACAAGTAGACATCTTGGGATAGCCAACAAATAAGCATCTACCATTCCTTAGTCCTAGCTTATCCACATTAGACTTTCTAACATGTGTTGGACAACCCCATATCTTTAAGTGATTTAGACTTGGTTTCTTACCAGTCCATAACTCATATGGGGTGTTAGGAACTGATTTGGTGGGGACCCAATTTAATAAATAAACAGCAGTCTCCAAAGCATAACCCCAAAATGAGATTGGGAACTCTAACATGCTCATCATGGAACAAACCATATCTAATAAGGTTCTATTTCTTCTTTCAGCTACACCATTATGTTGAGGTGTGGCAGGGAGAGTCAGTTGAGAAATAATGCCATTTTCTTTTAGATATTCCCCTCCTCTTTCAAAGCGAAGAACTTTTAATCCTAATATGATTCATAGGACCTCATACATCAGTGTGTATTAATCCTAATGTGGAGTAGCTTGCCACACAACCCTTAAACATCAAAACCTTAAAACCCTTCAAAATCTCATCAAGTACCCTAATTTAATGCTGCGTTTCTAAAGATCCTACATCAAAATTGGTATCAAAGATCATTAAAGCTTCTGCCCCCCATCAGAAAGTTACTCCACAAAAGCATGTTAAAATTTGCATTGAAGCCAATCACAATGACTAAAAGAAGAGATTCTTAAGCTCTCAATACAAAAGAATCTAAAATTGAGCATATCACTTGACATAATCAAGAATTTGACATGCCTTTCATGATTAACTAAACAGTTGCTTATAAAATTACAAGAATTACTTAATTACTTAATGCATAATTGCATATGCTGAATTGTTGATGTAAACCAAGAATTATTCCCTTTGCTCCAACAATCATTATGAATATCGCCACAATGACCATGCCCAAAAAGAAAAAACTTAAAAAAGGGTGTTAGCTATAAAGAAAAATGGCTCTATCATAACAACATAATGGTATAAAAATGAAATTAATGACTTCATGGAATCCTAATACGGTTTCCATGGTCAGTTGTGGGGAAAGATTTAAATTTTCCAACGGAACCAATTTGGTTGATGGATGCAACCTTCAGATGTCTTATGGAAAACTGGAACCATTTGATTTACAACTATATTAGTAAGTTTTAGGTTCCAAATTTACCAATTAAAAAAAGAGAGGAAGGAAAAAAACAAAGGATGATAAGGGTGGAGCTACTTGATTATGAATGCACTAGAGTTGGACAGCATGCAATGATTTACTGGGTCCATGGTTTACACAATCAAATCAAGAAACTCTCAATTCAAACCTAATCCGACCAATATGAAGCATCAAACAGACCAACTAATGGGCACAAAAGTGGAATCTCAAGCACAAGAATCATCAAAGATGAGCAACCCTAATGCCAGATACCCTCACCATCTCACAGGTCCACTTGAGATTCTCTAAGCTGAATTTCATATATCCTACAGACAACTTGAAAGAAATCTACCTTTTTCATATTTCTAGCATGAGAAAGATTTCCTTCCATTGCCATATAGGCCCCTAAATAAAATGGAGCACAAAATTCATACCACATTGAATACAATAGTTGCTGA
This sequence comes from Quercus tomentella, assembly GCA_028535165.1. Taxonomy (NCBI): domain Eukaryota; kingdom Viridiplantae; phylum Streptophyta; class Magnoliopsida; order Fagales; family Fagaceae; genus Quercus; species Quercus tomentella. The sequence goes on from JAPQVY010000156.1 coordinate 46,629,377, forward strand.
TTCTTTCACTCCTTCCAAAATTTGCATGGCATTCAGCTTAATTACAAACCCATCACTAAAATCACCCATCTTGTTTTAACAAACCACATCAGTGACACTAAGTCCTTTTGCATCTCATGAACCATCTAAAGCGCTTTTCTTTTGCTTGGTAGAGGGGAGACCCACCCAGATGGAACTAAATTAACACCACCAAATTTGCTTAGGCTCTTACAACTTCATTTGAAGCGTAATAAACTACTACGGATTATGTAGGCTTTCATAGATGCCTCCAAACAACCCCACATAAATTCATTGATAGACACACCATTTCCATTTTCTTTTTCTTTTTTTAACACACCAAACAATGAATCACACCAGGGAAGGAAAATTCAAATTCACTATTGCATTGTACTGCTAAATATCTTTCCCAAAAGGGAAACCCAACTTAATCCAAGCAGGAGCTGGGGACAAAACTGAAATTTTACCAGTGACATGTTTGCATAAAAAGGGAAGACAGGTTTGATAATAATTTCAACAGGTTTGGACTTTCGAAGACTAAAAAGATCAGGGCAAAACAGTGATTCAAGCATTTGGGTGATCCAGTCAGAGAGTCTATAGTTTAAGCAGAAACACCAATTACAGGGTTACTTTTTTTCTTGTTTGTCCCCCCCTTCTCTCTAGAGGAAAGATAGAACCAGCAAAAACAATACAAGGCAAGAGAAAGTTTCAATTTTGGAAGGTCGAAATGCCCTTCCCAATTGTTTGGCTCAGTTGAGGTCTTTTTAGTTGATAAATTCTAAAATATGAAAATTTTCAAAATCAAATTATTTTTGTTTTATTTAGATTATGTTGGCATTGAGAAGGAGGTTCAGATGGGTGTCCGTGCCTGTGTATTGAATTATATGTTCCATGTCTGTGTATTGAATTATATGTATGCATGTGCGTGTATGTACATGAACATGACTATGTAGTATGCACAACATCACATTTCTGTTTCATCAAGAAATTTAACATAGTATATATTATTTTGAGGATTTTCTTTTTCTTTTTCTAGTTTACTATCAATACAAGGTTGGTACATGAAAAAAATAGCCTAGCCTTATGCCAAAGCTAAATCAAATGCACCAGCACTATGTTCTTCAAGTAGCAAAAACTCTTCTCTTTCTTCTTCTTTTTTTTAAGTTCTGAATTAGTCACCTAACTGATCTACTGAGATGGTCCTGCTAAAGTTCCTAATCCTTAAGTTTCAGGTTCAGATAGTGAAAGAGTCCCAGTAAACTTTTTAAGAGAGAGAGAGAATGATAGCTTAATATTGGGACAAGGGCTGTATATCAAATAACTTTGAATAAAGAATAGTTTGGAGACTTGGACAACAGAAAAATGAGTACTGTAAATGAATTCTGAATCTATTGTGATATAAACTAAATAGATACCTGTCCCCCACGCATTAAATTCTTTATGATAGAATCTACCAAATGCTTCTGCACAACCCTTCTTTTATGATGCCTTTTCTTGAAATGAGGGTCTGGGCACTGCATATAAATAGGAGCCAAGAATGATTTTAGTTCAAGTCAATGATCATTATATCTCACCATTGGCTAGAATAATAACTTGGACTAAATCCCTCTAGAATTAAACATGCAAAATAATTCTTCCTGAATGTTCCAGAATAAGAGGTTCACTCACGAGGATTGAGACTAGCATCAAGGGTCCAGGATATGTTGATACTAATTGATTGAAAGAAATTGTGGCATTAGCAAACAAGAAATGTCTGCAATTCAGGTCAAGCAATCCATTATTTAATCACCCATGATAAACAGTTGGTTTCTTGTTTTCACTGTGCAAAACAAAGTCTTAGGGCCATACATGTTGCTAAGAGCTAGCTCTTTTACCCAGAAGTTAGCACGCTTTACCAGCTGCACGTGGATAGAAAATGTTACTACATAAATTTAAAGCCCTCATACTCTTTGAAGATGAAAGAGTAATTATAAATTTGAATCAATCACAAAAACTCTAAAGCATATAAAGAGTAATCTAAGGAGTTGGTTCCCATACTTTCTGCCGTATTTCCAGCCCCAAATAATTTGTCTCTTCAGGATTTCTTTTCGCAAGCCATAAGAGAAATCTGCCACTACCTGGGGATATTTGTATCATTAGATCAGTACAACTGATGAGTTCTTAATTCTCCTCTCCAATGACTGAAAATAATGTAAAGCATTTAAAAAGGGTAACAGAACATTAAGTCACTAATACCATATGCATTTATCAAAAAAAAAACATACAACTACCATATGTATCAAATTGCTACAATATCTTTACATAGCTTAACCATTCGAGACAAATCTATCTCTCTCTCTCTCTCTCATAACTCCAGTCCAGAGGCATATGAAAGTCAGAAGGTACAATTGAATTATCCTTCTATAGGAAATTCAATCCACACCCGAACAGAAGTAATAGAAACATAACGATTAAAGAGTTATTAGTTCTTGACTTTTTTGAAAGCTAGGAAGGATAAGTTCATAGTGTTTCATCTTTAGGTTTGTGCAATCTATATTCTATGACAATGACTTAAAAAGAGCACCCCTGTAACCATATGTATTTTCTCTGTTTTATCAGTTTTCTATTCATAAATTTTGAAAAAATTACAGCACTTACTTGCGTTTTATCTTTTACCATATTGTCCCGTCATTGCAAAAGTAATGAAAAATGGTATGCCTTAGGACTGGCAATGACATCTATAGTAGATGCAGAAAATATGAGAAACAGAGTGGATGCCAAAGAAAATAACTTCTGATTGAACTTTTTATTTTTGAACTTTGTTCTAAAAAGGTTAATCCTGGTATCTTCTAATTGAACTTGTATCTTGAAATTTGCACTCAAAGGCTAACAATTGCACTCGTTTAAAACAAAAATCTGATTTTTGACATGAAGGTTCTTAGAGATGCACTTGTGCAAGAGCAAGGCACAAGTAAGATATGGCCATCTTAAATGGAATTCCATGGATAATCCATTGTTGTGTGATCATACCAAATATTGAAGCTCGTTAAATGAACTAGGTGCACATTATTAAGAAACAATAGTATACACTTTTCTAGATGAAAAAGATAAGGCATTTACCACTTCCAACATCCACCATGAGAGGCAATGTTGGGTCCTTGAAAACTTCATCCCAGTCTGGTGCATCCGCTGGCATCTACCCAGAAACAGAAGATTATTTATCTATTTCTCACTAATTAAAATTTTCTTTTTTAAAAAAAAGAAGAAGAAGAAGACCCATTTTAGTAGTGAATAACTGAAATATTTGTGAAAGGAAAAGCAGGCCCAATGAATTACATACAGAGAAAGAGGCACTCAGAGGGTTCACATGTTGCCGGATTCTGACATGACCCAACTCCTGCAATCCAATAAATAACCCCACAATTCACTCAAATATTTAAATTAAAAATAAAAAATCACCCACAAGGCCTAGACAATATAACAACCGTTTATGGCTAATGAGAAGAAGGGGGTCTCATTTTCCATCATATTATCAATATTGGATCCAATAAAAACATAGAAATTATCAATATTTGAAGAAAGAAACCTCAGAGACTTTGTGGGTGAGATTAAGGTCAGCATATTCTAAGGCCACCAGGTCTGGGCTTCTGAGAGCAGTAGCACAAGCAGCACCCACTAAGTTACTACTGCAATAGTGTCGACCAAACAAAGATGATGTTCTTAGTAGGACTGAGCAAAGCCCTTCCTTTCTCAAATTCTTGTTCCAGCTATTAAGGTAGCGTAATACGCACAAGGAGGGAGCAGCTGCCATTTCATCCTCTCGCCTATACTATCTACTGTCCTTTCTTGTAACGCAAAATGTTGGGCTACTCTTATTTTAGTTCCCCCAGTCACAAATCCTGGTAAAAAAAAAAAAAATTTTTTTTTTTTTTTTTTAAATGAGTTTCAAGTGTCAACAGGGACGGGAATGAGGCGGGTTTTCTATTCTTCGCCCTCGCACCCACTTTCGCTTCGGAGCGGGTTTTTTTTTTTTCGTCCCATTCCGGCAAGTACCCATAAGTTAGACAAAGTTTTGTACAAAATTAGTTTTAAATCTTAAACTACAACTTTACTCGATATTTTTTTATTTTGTCAAATTTACTATTAGATTACATTTTCTTCTTATATATTTTATACTTGCAAAATTTCAAAAAAATTTAAAGATTAATAGCTATATCATCAATAAATTTTTTAAATTGCATATTTTTGTAATTTAAAATTATGCATAAAATATTAACTTATAGATCATATAGTAAATAATATCCGATTGACACAAAATTTGATATGAGTATTAAGAGAGTAAAAAATATGCAATTCAACGATTAGATTTTCAAAATATGTAGTAATGTCTATTTTATTGAGTAAGGTTGTAGCCTAAGGTTACAATCAATTTTGTAACTAAATTTTGTCCTTTAAAGTTTATTTTGAATATATTAAATTAAAACTCATTAAAAAAAAAAAGATCTAACATTACAAAACATTCTCAAAGCATAACAATTCAATAATTCAAGTAAAAATAAATATAAAAACAATTCCAACATAATAATAAAACAATTAAAAAATATGAACAACGTAAATATTAAAACATAAAAATATAAATTCAATAATACAAAATAATAATAATAAACCATATATTTATAAGTTAGAATACTAAAAACACATAGGTATATCTTATGAAAAAACCTATAAAAATATTTTTTTAATTATTTAAATATAAACAGGACGGGTGCGAGAGAAAATATTAATCCTCATCTCTGCCCCATTTATTATGCGGGGCGGGTAAAACTTGTCCACTAAGGGAGAAATTATAAGGTCTTCATGGTATACAAGTGATGTAGTCTACCATTCCAGTAAAAGACTCCCACTTGTTTAAAATTGTGGAGTTTTAAATAAAAACTAAATATTGACTCAGTAATTTTAAATAGGTAGAAGTCTTTTACTGAAATTGTGAACAAATGACGTGGTCCACCATGAGGACTGTATAATTTCTCCCATTAAGGGCGGCTATGGATTTAAATTGTCATCCCTAATAATGACTGAATTTTTTATCATTTGACCAAGATATCAATCAGTTTTGGTGTAGGTGATGATTGAAGCCTAGATCTCTAATTCAAACTTTATCAATTTAACTAGAACCCACAATTACGTAAACTTTCATATCTCAACCAAAAAATCACACAAAACTTTAACATGAACATGGTATCACACCCAAAATTCGACTCTGGTTCCTAAACAAAATTTGGCTTTATCTTTTTAATCCGTTCAAAAATACTAATAATAATACCCATCACCAAAACGTCGTCGTTTTTCTATTCTTCAAATTAGAAATTCACAAAGAATATCTCCTTCTCTCCTTCCTGAAATTTCAAACTCTGGCTTCAAAATGAAAATCACAAAGATGAACCGAGCTCCACTACCTTTGTCTTTTCTTCTCACTTGTTCAAATTCAACTGTAAAGACCAGAATTGTGACTCATTCCTTCTACTCCTCACTACCACGACACCCCCACCAAAACCAAAACCAAAAGCAACAACAAAAACAACATTTAAACTCCAATACTCCAATTGGGTTGTCTCCATCTAGAGTCCAGAAGCTCATAGCCTCACAAACAGACCCACTCCTCGCCAAAGAAATCTTCGACTACGCATCAAACCAACCCAACTTTCGTCACTCTTACTCTTCCTACCTCACTCTAATCCTCAAACTTGGTCGCTCTAATTACTTCTCTCTCATTGACAACCTTCTCATTAGCCTCAAAACCCATCACTACTCTCTCCCCCCTTCTCTCTTCTCCCACCTTATCAAACTCTATGGCAATGCCAATTTACCAAACAAGGCCCTCAAGACTTTCTACACTATCATGGAATTCAACTGTAAGCCTTCTGTCAAACACTTGAACTGCATTCTTGAAATTCTCGTTTCTCACCGGAACTATGTCCGGCCGGCTTTCCAACTTTTCAGGAATGCCCACTGCTATGGTGTTGAACCCAACACCAAGTCTTATAACACTTTGATGCACGCGTTTTGTTTTTGTGGGGATCTTAGTATTGCTTACCAACTGTTCAACGAAATGTTTAAGAGAGATGTTGTTCCGGATGTTGAGTCGTATCGGATTCTAATGCAGGGTTTGTGTAGGAAGAGTCAGGTGAATAAGGCGGTGGACTTGTTGGAGGACATGTTGAACAAAGGGTTTGTGCCGGATACGTTGAGTTATACTACTTTGTTGAATAGTTTGTGTAGGAAGAAGCAGCTTAGGGAGGCTTACAAGCTTCTTTGTAGGATGAAAGTTAAAGGGTGCAATCCCGATATCGTTCACTATAACACAGTTATCTTAGGATTTTGTAGAGAAGGACGTTCGGTTGATGCTTGTAAGGTTCTTGAAGATATGGCATCAAATGGGTGCTTGCCAAACTTGGTCTCATATCGAACTTTGATTAATGGTTTGTGTGATCAGGGAATGTTTGATGAGGCAAAAAATTATACAGAGGAAATGATATCAAAAGGGTTTTCTCCGCATTTCTCGGCTGTTCATGCTTTGGTCAAGGGTTTTTGTAATGTTGGTAGGATTGAGGAAGCTTGTGGAGTACTAGGCGAAGTCTTAAAGCATGGGGAAGCTCCTCATGTAGATACCTGGATGATGATAATTCCTAGGATTTGTGAAATGGATGAGACAGTAAGAACAAAGGAAGTTTTGGAAGAGGTTTTGAAGATAGAAATAAAGCATGACACTAGAATAGTGGAGGCAGGTGTTGGTTTGGAGGACTATTTGATTAGAAAGATACGAGCTAAACAATGGAGAGGTTAACTGTTTCATGATATACAGCTGACTGGTTTTTGACCCTTTATAATGTGAGGGATCCAAGGGATTCTTGTTCCAGGTATGAACTTGTCATTCCCATTGGTTTTATTTGTTTTATAGTTGTACTTCTTGTAGCTCACCATATGATCTAGGCAACAGAGAGCTTGATAAGAAAACAAGATCAAATACCAAAATTTCTAGAATTTTGGTCTAGTTATTAGCTTGTTGCTCTTTTCTTTGAGTTAAGCTTTTGAAAGTGGACATGTGAGTGTTATTGTAATTTTCAGTTTCCTCATTCAAGCGTGATTTGGAACTGGACAGTTATGGGAGCCAAATGGGTTTTGGACTTTGGTCTTGTGACTGATATTATGTGAGTTTGCTAGTTTAGTGCCACTTCTCTTTTTTCTATTTCTTTTTTTTTTTTTCTTTTTTCCATTTCTAAGGGATATTAGAATGTGGGCTTGAGCAGGTGTAGTTTTGATATTCAGTGAATATTTCTATATTTTCAGTAATCATATAGTCTTCACCCTGTGTTTTTTGATTCAAGGCTTAGGAACAAAGTTTTAATGTTGGAGTATCTTTTTGCCAATGCTATTTCTGATTAAGTATAAGATCCTAGGGATGCTAACTTTAATTGAAATGGGTTATTGTTGTGGTTTGGCATTACTGCAGGGTAAAGATATGGCTACAGGGGGTTTTTCAAATTCACTTGGTGATGTAGATGCACAAGAACCAATGGCGAACTCAACCCAAATGGATTTTGACATTGATCTTGAGGAGCTATCCAAGAGGAAACAAGTTGATTATTCAAGTGCAATGTCAACTCAATCAATATCACACCAAAAAAAAAAAAAAATAGGAGCTCTGCTGCTTCGAAGGAAGATACCATTTATAAGGATTTGTCTATGCAAATTGGAAAAGTTGCAGTAGCATTGGAAAAAAATTTACCAAAATCAACTTAATATGATTTATGATGATAAAAGGTTTTGATGAGGCTATGCTTGATTCTACATTTGACCATCTAACACAGAATGAATAACTAGCTAATTCATTCTTGTTGGCGTGACAACCTATTTTGGATTTTTCAGTAGATGGTTGTATTTTGGACTACTTAAGATACTTATGTAGATGATTATATTTTGAACTATTTTAGATTATACACACACACACATCTTCTTTGGATGATTTCTTTTTGTATAGGTTTTTTTTTTAATGTGTGAGAACTATTTTAGGTTGATTTTGTACTTGGTCAACATTATATTCAAGTTATGAATGAAAGCTTCGGTTCATGCAACCATTTGGAATTTAGAGGAAATATTACTAATTTTCTGTGCATGCCGGAAACTGGATTAATGTTTTTTCAGCTTTTTTTTGGGGTGGGGGGGTTGCAAACAAACACTTGAAAAGTTTTTTAAACCATAAAATATTTTCCGTAAAACAAGTCATTTTCCAAAAAAAATGTTTTCCATCAAATCAACAGTGTTGAGTAGTTTCAACATTAGCAGCAAGTGATGAATAATGATGTGTAGACTGGGTTTTACATTTCTTGATGGTGAATTGTTTTCTTTTAGATAGAAAAATTGGCAGCAAATCTTGAACCAAGCTTATGCATGTTCATTATTTTTGGTCATGTCTGCTCTTTTTGGGCGTTCGACTTGATGGCAGTTGGTGTTTTTTATGGAGATGTAGAGGTTGCCGGCAGTGAGGTCATTTGTGTTGTCAATGATTATGATGATGGCATTGGGTATGGATCGTATGGTTGGAAAGAGATAGAGGGATAGAAAAAACCCAAAGAAAAATACTCATTTACACTTTTTAAAATGGTAATATATAATAAAAGCTAATGACATTGACGAGAAGTGAATTCACTCCAAACCATAAAAGACTACTGTTTTATCAAAGTCTCACATTACAATTTTAGCAAAGTGAACTCGTCCCCAAAGTGTAACATTAGCAGAGTGTAAAAGTTATTATCAATTTTACTATAAAAAAAATTATAAAAAATAAAAAACTTACAAATGTGAAAATGAATGAAAGATTTAGGATTCAATTATATATATTAGGTTCTAGTTAGTTTAACTGGTAAAGTTTTAAAGATTGAATGAAAGATTTAGGATTCAATCTCTATCTATACCAAAAATCGATTGGTATCTTAGTCTAATGAGTGTTGAGGTTCATTTTTGGCAAGCCTAGTAAGAGAAAAGGCCCAACAACATGGGCAAACCAAAGTTAGCAAGCAAGAAAAAGCCATTGAGCCCAAGTGGCAAGAATGAATGGCTCACGAGCTCATAAAGTGAGTCCTGAAGAAGTAAACGGGCCTGAATGGGTCCAGAAAGAGAGAGGAAGCAAACCCATGGGCAGTATGTAGAAAAACGAGAATGGACCACAGCAGGCCCAAAGTAATGCAAGCAAAGAAAGTAAGGGGCTAATGAAAGACCCATCAACCCCAAGGATGAAGTATAAAGAAATTGGGCCAAGGAAGCCCAAGAGAGTTAGTAAAGGCCCATGGGAAAGCAGGATTGGAAAAGGGCTGAGGAAGACCAAGGATGCCCAAGAGAGAAATGGGACACAGGAGCACGCAAACAGTGTAAGAAAAGGCCCAGTGAACACACTGAGTCATTGGGAGGGAAATAAACAGCAAGCCCAAAGAGGCCCAGCAGGATTGAGTCAAACAACATCACAGCAAGAATAGCAGAATGGTACAGCAGGAAAATGCTAACAAGGCCACGGAGTGAACACAGAATGGACCGAGGGAAGGAAGGCCCACGATCCAACAAGGCCCAATCCCCAAAAGAAGCAAGTCATAAAGAACAGCAGATCAGAAAACAACCCACGCCATAAGAAGCCAAAAGTATACGGCAGAACGTACAGACCAATCTCCAGAACACGATAAATGCATGAGCGGCGGGTGAAGAAGGTGAAGCATGCGCAAGACCCAGGCACCACCAGCCTATACTCAGCCAATATAGGAAGTGGTGGGCCGTGGGTCAGAAGGCATGGTCTGCCGGTGGGGAGAGGGAAAAAACCTATTTTAGGGTACTTACTCAGGCTCTTTTGGGGGAAATGTTCTACTGGGATGACATGCCACCCAAAAGAAGTAAGGATGAGTTGGAACCACTAGGTGCATGCCATGAGAGATAGAGAGAGAGCACACACACTGTAACAGGTAGAAAAGCCACAGCAAGCAAACAAATGAAATAGCCTTCTTTGTCTGGCAGAGGGAAGCGGCACAGCCAACACAGGTAAGTGGTGGTGGCTGAACCACTGACGACCAGTAAGTGGTCGGCAAGGACACCCACACCAGACAAAGGCAGTTAAGGGCTAAAACAGTAAATACCAGTCACGGCAGGCTTTATAAAGGACCCTTTACTGTGCACTGAGAAGAGGGGGTTTCAAAAAAATCACAGTAATAAGAATTTCTAGAGAAAAAACATAACCCAGAAGTAAACATTGAAAATGAAAGTAAGTAAAACAAAAGAAAAAGGAAACTAAGAAGTAGGAAGGAGAGGAAAAGAAAAACAAAGAGTTTAGAACGGCAAGCATGCACCAATATGTTGATTTCCTCTCTCCCTCAATAGCCTTGCTCTCTATAAAAGGAAAAAGATCTGTATTTGGGCATAGACCATTTAGGCTTGTTCTCTCAAAACAATTAATCTCTTCTCTGAAATTACTCGTGCCGAGGGAATAGTCGTCCCTTTCTTGGTTTTAATCCCGTGTATTACTTGGCATGGCAAACTAACACTTGAATTTTTCTAACTCTGTTTATCCTTCACTTAGCTTATTCTATGTACGGAGAGCCTTTTGTTGCTCACTTTTATTCATTATAGTTAAAAGTAGTGACTATATTTTCTTGTGTTATCCGTATTATATCTGCGTGCCATAACTTCTTTATAGCGGCTCTGCTTGCCATGGGCATGTAACCAAAGCCTGGCAAACGTGGTGTAATTTGTGCACAAGCCGAACCAAGGTGGATTTCAGTTGAACCGGTCCCAACTCCCTTATCTAGAAAACTCAGGTCTAGTGCAGTAGGAAGCAACCCAACATTGCAAACAAGGCCCACCACCTTACAATGAGATTTAGGGTTAAATCAGTAAATGTGTAAAGGGTTGTCCACGGGTCAATTTAGTAAGGTTTGTACCCAACCTGATCCAATTGGGAGATAGACACAAATCAGAGGACTCAATATTGACCAAGACATATCAAATAAGTTCAAATCAGGCTTTGCACGAGTTAAGTTGGTTTCGATCGAAATTGAGAAGGCAGCGGTGATCAGGGAATCCTGTCAGAGATCTTTCAATTTCCTCTAGGTCTTGTTTGAGATCTTTGGGCAAAATCTTGGACAACAATGCGATTTAGGTCGGATTCTTGGCAGAGATTGAGGATTCCTACGAGATTTTGAGATATTTGGGGTGAAAGGTTGGTCGAGTATGTTTATATCGGGTTTCAAAGTGGAGACCCACTACTAGGTCTTATAGGAGATCCTTGGGCAAAATCTGCGATTTAGGTCAAATTCTTGGCAAAGAGGGAGGATTCCTGCGAGATTTCGAGATATATGGGGTGAAGGGTTGGTCGAGTATGTTTATATCAGGTTTCAAAGGGGAGACCCGCTACTAGGTCTTGTAGGAGATCCTTGGGCAAAATCTTGGACAACAATGCGATTTAGGTCAAATTCTTGACAAAGAGGGAGGATTCCTGCGAGATTTCGAGATATTTGGGGTGAAAGGTTGGTCAAGTATGTTTTTATCGGGTTTCAAAGGAGAGACCCACTACTAGACTCACTCCTAACGGTTTTGGAGGAGAACACCCACTGTCAATTGCCATAGGCATTAGTTTGTCCTGAGTTGGGCTTAGGTCTGGTCAATTGGGGCAGGTGGGTCGGGTTGTTGGGTCTAGTGGACAGCCCTAAATGTGTTAAAAAAAAAAACAAACAAACAAAAAACTCTATAAGCATTACTTGTAGAAATAAATCTGTGGGGGAAAAATCCTTAAAGCCCGGCCAGTTAAATATCTTTCGATATTTGTATGTTCTTTTTCTATCAAAGGGGTAGAAAAACAAACAATTCAACTTGCAATGCCACATGACAATTTGACATGTTTGTGGTGGTAGTTTCTTCCACACGTCCACTGATTCGCAGTTAGCAGCTAGCAGCGACATACTGACCCTCCTCCACTTCAGTTTTATTGTTTGTGTGGTGGGTAATAACTTAATAAAAGTTATGGCCTTAGCTTTGTCATCATCATTGAAACCACTGTGCTCCTTTTCCTCCTCCGCCACCACTTCACCATCTTCAACCCAGCAAGACTCCTTCAGCTACCGTCCTGCTGTTATTCTTCCAGCTAAGTCTCCATTTTTTTCTGTCTCTCTTTACACTCACTTCATGCACATGCGCTGCACTCCATTGCATGCATTTTGCACCAAAACTAGTCAACTTAACTGTCTGTATGTGTAATGTGTATGATTCTCAATTCTATACAGGGCTTAGGGAACAATTCAAGTGACTACCTTAAGTTAGAGGCCACTTTGAAAGAGCACTATGGTGTCCCCACCGTTATTGCTAAGGTTTCAAGGCTTGATTGGCTTAGAAATGCTGCTGGTTTGGTGGACCCCAATTACTGGCGTGGCACTCTCCGTCCTCGCCCTGTTCTTGATTGGTTTTTCCTTTTTTCTCTATTGGGTCTCTTTTTTTTTTCTTGATTTAGCAAAGGCTTATATGTCTATGGTAGCAGGTATTTGAAGAGGGTAGATGAGGCTGTTCAAGAGGCTAAGGAACTAGCTCAAGGTATTCTCATCTCTTTGCTTATAACTTTAATTGAACTTACAAAAGTTTGTTTCATTTTTTTTTTTCTTGTTTTGATTAGTGTTTAGTTGTGTAATGTCAATATGTTTCTTTTAATTGTGCATGAATAGTTCATTTCATTCTACATTATTTTTCTCTTTTATGGTAGTTTGTTGTAGAATTTCAAGACAATGAGTTGGTCCCTTGAGAGAGTTATAGTGAAGGATCAATTGCATTTTTTTTCCCCATGTGGTTGGACTCAAATACTTGAAATGGACAACTCTTAAACTTCATGCACTAATTCTCTAGATCGAGAAAATAGTACTAAAAAAGAAGAGGTTAGGAGAATCCAAACATTTGAGGACCATGTGATTTGTTGCTTAATGGGATGACTGATTTCATCTTCTTTTTTTTTTTTTTTAAATCTTCCCAGCCATTGTGCTTGCTACTTTAATTAATCATCCTTATTTCTATTTGCCTCTTGTTCTCTCTTGGATTGAAGCTTTTCCCTTTCTTGGTCTCACATTTGCTCTTCTTTTTTCCTTTTTTTTGTAAGTTGGTCTTTCGTTTGCTTTTAAGCTATAGATGGTTTGGTTTGTTGATTATTTACTTCTAGTTGCTGTTTCTGCCAGTGAATCAAGTTGCTGTATAAAAGAGTCCATCTTATACCTTATAGAAAAAGTGTTTGCTGGGGAGAAAGAAAAATTCCAATTACATAGACTGCTACTACCCTTTTATGTCTTTTATTTGTGTAGATAGAAGTCTGTCAGATTAGTGAGTATTTCCTATGACTATGGAGAAATAGTAATAACAATTCTAAAATAACCTACGCATTTTGAAAGAATTACAGCTAATTATCTGTTGTAAATAAATGAAGGGCAGAGAGATGTGGACCAAAGAGGCATTTCAAAGCATTATCTAGCCTTTAGAATTGTTTCATCCTTGAAATCACTGTCATAAGTTATTCCCATGCAATCAGCAATTCATGCAGCTTCCTTTCTCTGCCAGCCTGTCTCTTAGTATTTTAATTCTCCATCAAGGACATAATTATGTGCTTACAATGGCAGTTTCTAAAGTTGTGGAAAATATCTTATTCTAGGGGGTACTTTATCCTTGATTGGACACTCAGCTGGAGGATGGCTTGCACGTGTTTACTTGGAAGAATTTGGACTGTCCCATATCTCCTTGTTATTGACTCTTGGAACCCCCCACCTGTAGGTTATCGAACCTTAATTATTATTACTTGCTAATGAGTAGTCTTGAATCCTGGCAGTTGCACTAATACATAATTTGTTTTTTTACATTGTTATAAACAGGGTTAATGGGATATACTAGTAACATTTGTTGTGCCATCTGCAAGAGCTTAATTTGAATTTCATCATGAGAATTACCATCAACTCTTTTTATTTTCTTTTCCTTCTTCCAGGCCACCTCCAAAAGGTCTGTCAGGGGTTATTGATCAAACAAGGGGTCTCCTGTATTATGTTGAAAAACATTGCTCAAAAGCTGTGTATACTCCTCATCTGAAATATGTATGTATTGCTGGGAGGTAAACTCAATATCAATTTCTGTTATTAGTCTTGCTTCTAGAATCACTTTTTGTATCGCTCTTCTTATTCAATTGCAATGGCTTTTGCTACTTCACACCAAAATTTTAGGTTCTTTGGTGCCAGTTCATTTGGCCTAAGGGAGTCTTTGGTGTAGACTAGTAGTAGTTTGACTCTTATCTTGCTGCTTTTTTTTTTGGTGATTTCCCATGTTTGAAGAGCAACAAATCAGTATTATCAAGATAAATAACTAGTATGGCTTCCTTGGAATATTTATTTCATACAACCAAATAGGAAAACTTCTGGAATGGTATAATTCAGCAGAATGATGTTGGAAAGCATGAGAGAATTGGGCTGTATGGCTCCATGGAGTCACACAGCCCAACATAACATGTGCATGATTGATTTTGTAGGAAGTTTGACATGCTGCAAGTTGTATTACAATTACTTGTTGCCTTAGAATTAACTTGGCTAGAGTTCATGAGCCATGAATTTGTAGATATGATGGTCGTAAAGCATTTTGGTACTTTACTACCATATCCAAAGAACTGCTGAATATAAGCAAAGTTTCTTTTGTACTGTCGGTGAGCTGTAGTTCCAATTCACTGGTGGTTGGTGTGATGAATTAAGGAACGTGCTGGTACTGCATCTATGCATTTTAGTGACTCTGGAGTAGCATTCACTGGCAAGAATCATCAGTTAACCTGTTTGATTCCATACCCAAAAGCCATAGAAAAGAACCACACAGAAAAAATTTGGAGTGACACAATTGAATGATGGAAAGGCTTAGTGGGGAAGTGGTAGGTGAGAAGGGGGAAGCTTTTACATTTAGTAGCTTTTTCTGTTCTTTTTTTTTTTTTTTTTTTTTTTTAATTTTCCTTCCCCCACCCCTCCCTCCCCCTCTGCAAATAAGGCACTGATGAGCTATGGCAGCAAAATGGTGCATGGATGATGCTAACAGGATTAATAATCCTATTGATGTGAATCAAGTCTGAATTAGCATGATGTTTGCCAGGTCTAGTAAAATTCATTTGCATAAAATGGAACAAAGTTAAACAGGACAAGTATAGTGTATTTATGGATGAGTGAGGCACACTTTTATTTTGTAAATGGCAACAAGAACAAGAGTTTATCATGCAAAAGGCATCATAAATTCTATAGTTGTTATCTTTATAATTATTGCTTTAGAATTTGATTTATTGCTTAAAAGCTGTGTGTAAATCTAGAATCTAAAGGGGTACATTAAACTGCAGGTATATCCAAGGGGCTCAGCTCTTTCGCAATTCAACTGTAAAAGTTGAGTCCACAGTTCCTATTGGCAGTGCCCAATCAATTTCTGAGGATGCTATCATGAATGATTTGAGCACTTCAACATCAAATACAGCAACTTTACGCGCTCGCTTTGTTGGCCAAGGGTATAAGCAGGTAAAGTCAATTATTTTAGCAATTCATTTCATACTATAAACTATATTAATGAAATATTGTCATCGAGGAGTTGAAATTCTCTCTTAATACTTCTTCTGTGAGTTATGCTATCTTCCTCTCGTGTAGCATGCAAATGATGGTTTTGGTACTGACTTGAGTATGGTATTTTGCCAGGTTTGTGGACAGGCCGATGTATGGGGTGATGGGGTTGTGCCAGAAGTATCAGCCCATCTAGAGGGTGCTCTTAACATTAGCTTGGATGGAGTTTACCACTCGCCAGTTGGTTCAGATGATGTGTTGAGACCATGGTATGGTTCTCCTGCTGTTGTAGAGAAATGGATACACCACCTCCTCAGTTAATGGATGTGGAATATCAATTCATTATGTAATACTATTAGTTAACCGAGCAAATCAAACAATATTCTTTTGACGTTCAGAGAATCTATCACGTATTCCATTCATCATAAATTCCTTGTTTGCATCTTTTTTGTATTCCTAGTCATTCTGTTAGGGAAGCAGAAATGCCCTTAACATTTTGTGATCTTACTATTTATGTAATTAATGTACACTCAAACACCTTTTCCCCTTCTTTGATTAATCTCACGTTGAAAGCCAATTGGACAAACTCTTGTCCTGCATCTCACAATCAAATCCTTGCACTTACTGCTCATCTACAACCAGCTAATTTTTATTAGCACCAAAGCATCAAATCTTTTCAACCCCCCCCCCCCCCCCCACCTTTTTTTCCTCTCGTGAATGTTGTCCACAGTTGAATTTGGTACTACAAATCCTGCAAAACCAGATTTTAAATCTGATTATGAACATCAGAATCTGCATTTGAGTTCAGATTAACTTCATAAAAATAGCAACTGAATTTTAATCTAAATAAATCCATGAAACTTGCATACACCATGGATCCAACTATTTACAATGTTTATTCATATGATGCAGCTGTAATTGTAAAGGTTTGTTTAGCTTATTTGATAAACCAATTAGAATGAACCTTATAGCAAGCCAAGCTAGAATTTCTTCCAAGAGAGTTATGGTAGAATACTGTGGTTAACTCTTCTCCCCTGATAAATGAAAAGGCATAACCACGTTTTCACTTTTGTTTCGCAGTCAGCTACTCAAGCAAAAATAGCCAAATACCATTAATTTTCGAAATTAGTAGTGTTTTACCACTGTTTGAGAAATATTCAGCAATGTACCACTTTTTTTGAAATCGAGTTTGTGAAAGTCGATTTTGACATGGAACTCGAGTCTACAAAAATCGAGTACCTTGAAAAGTTCACTTGGAACTCGAGTTTCATAAACTCGAGTTCCTTGTGATATTACTTTTTGCTTCCGTTTCAACACTTTCACTACCTATTGACATTCACTGATGCATGACTAACACGTGCTTCATGATGAGGTTGAAAAGACATACAGTTGAATACTTTTGTTTTATTTTATTTATTACATCAACTTTACCCATTAAACCACCAACAAATTGACTGTCAGAAGCAATAAGTATTATACCACAAGGAACTCGAGTTCCAAGTGGATTTTTCAGGGTAATCGATTTTTGTAAACTCGAGTTCTATGTCAAAATCGACTTTCACAAACTCGATTTTAAAAAAAGTGGTACATTGCTGAATATTTCTCAAACAGTGGTAAAATACTAATAATTTCGAAAATTAATGATATTTGGCCATTTTGGCCCAGCTACTCAGCTATAATTCCATTGATTTGTCAGAGATCACATTGTCAGGTTTGGATCTAGCCGAGTCATGAGTTCAGAAATTTGAACTAGGAATGAATTTCCTAGGCCATTCTCACCCTCTTGTTAATTGTTATTGAAATTGTTAGAGCAAGCAATACTCATACTTGCCATGGTAACAGATCCAAAGACAATTAAATGATAAACTGCAATCCAGAAAATATTTACTAGCAGGAAATCACTTTGAAAGAATACAAGGCGCCAATTAAGATGTACTCCTATAGAAAGTTGGACAACATGGAACTTTAATGGATCTAAGAAAATTTGATCACCACAATATGGCAACCATTTTTGTGGATTTGTATTGCATAACTCAAATATGTAACATCTTGGCTTCCTCCTGTCTTGTCTTGGTATGTGGGAAAAAGAGGGGAGCAATAAAACAAAAACAAAAAGGACAGATAGCATCATCAGAATTCGGTAGTAATGCAAGTGAGGTGGTGCCCAATAGTATGAGCTCAATGAGAACCATATGAACAGGAGCATATGCCAGAAAAAAAAAATGCTTAAATACATCCAGATAATTCTCCATAATCCAAGCCAACAAAGGTTTGAACAACCTGCTGGTAATATAAGCTAACACTTAGCACAAATAACAGTAAACTTGATATCAGAGAGCAGCATAAATACCATCTGATATATTTTCCTAAATGCTTTTTACAACATGTCCAGCTAAACACTTTTTTTAGTTGCAAACCCAGCCCAGAGAGTTCACTCTTAAACAGAAGTTAAAGAAACATAATAACATTCGAAATGATTAATGAGAAACGTCACAAGAGATTGCTCTGTAAAGGGTGGGAGCATCAATCCTGAGGCAAACACCTGAGTCAGCAGTTACTCGGTCTTAATAAAGTGGCGGAACAGCAATTTTCCAATTTCCAGGAACCCAACCTTATCCTTTCCATCAAATAAGCCCTTGAGCTTCTCATCACAATAGATCTCCCTCTTATCTGCCGGATTCTGCAGGCAAAAGGCACGCACATATTTCATCAAAAATATTGTCAAAATCCAAATCAACAAAAGATGAAGGCATCAAGGTCTACCCTGTCACATTAGAAGTAGATAAAGCAGTAACAACTACAATGTATGCAACACAAAATAGGTTCCCTATAATAAAGGCATCTACATGTTCCAGTTACAAGAGTACCAGTAATTATCAAAGACAACTTCGGGAGAAAAGAACTAGTTCATTCTAATCTGGACTGGGGAAGGTAGAGAAACAATTATATTTTATTACATATATACCAAACCCCAATCTGGCAACTTTAAAGACAAAACTAATTAATCCATGAACAGTAATAGCAGGCACTTAAGTTTTCACAGAAAACAGCAGCATATCCAGGAAGGGAGGAAGCCGTCCATTTACTGACTAAGAAGCACATTAAGTATTACCAAAGAATTTGAGTTTTATATATTTTAATTCCTTCTATTTTTTTAAGTGTGCGTTTCTCAGGGTGAAGCCTATGTTACAGGGAAAAAGAGTGAAGAAAAGGTCTAACATCCTCAAGGAGTGGCAACTAGCAAACAAATATTTAACTGCAGAGGGGTCCCAATGCAGAATAAACTATAACTTTGGATTATATGGACATAAGACCACCAATTCAATTGGCCATGAATTGCATTCCCTAATCCATGACAGATCCTACATTCCTATATTCTGTTTATCATGAGACAAGAATCCTCAAATTACACCATTCACACACAATCGCAGCTTATCTAAACAAGTGACCTGCAACTGAAGCATTAATTTCAAAAATAACTCAAAGTATCATATTAACAATGAAAAAATATAAATATAAAAAACTAGAAACACCAGTGATACATGAGATTCCTCTAGTTAAATAGTCAATATTTCACAAGGATAAGTGCCTAGGGTTGGTATATTGACTAATAAACTAGATCAATAAAATCCAATGTATATTCTCAACATATCCTATCTTTAGAATTCCATATAGACTTGTGACCTTTCAAAAATAAATATGAAGGGGGCAAAAAGGTGAAACTATCAAGGCCAGAGGCCTTATTAGCATTGGCCCAAACATTACTGCTCTATGTTGACATTTGACAAAGGGAAATGAAGTCAAATCAGGTCTGGCAGTTCTGGACAGCTATGATTTTGAAGAATTAGTATTAGGCTTTGGTGGGGAGAAACGGCTGGAAAATAGTAAGGAATAATAGAAACCTAAGGTTTGGATTGCTGTTCCACAACTGTAAAGAGTAACCCATGAACAGTAGCTAGTTGTTTGTTGATTATTAGGGCCTATTTGACAGATGGGTGGTTTAGAGTTTTGAAGTATTGCATTTTAGGGTTTTAAAGGTGACAAATCAATGTGGCCAGGAGCTGTGTAGCTCAACTGGCATCTTTTGGAGTTTCCAACAAAGAAAACTAGGTTCAAATTCCCCCTCGCAACTTGTAATTACCAAATTTATCAAAAAGATGACAAATCAATGTGTGGTTGCAAAGTTTCAATTTTGTTGAAATTTAAAGACAGAAATAATAAAAAAAAGGAATAAATTTCTAGCCATCATGCAAGCCTCAAAAAAAGCTTCAATGAGACAAGTAACCTATTTCTAGTGGAAACTCTGACTTCTTGAAACCCTAATAAGAGTTGGACTCCTTGTCCTTGAGCTTTTACTAGTGAGTCCAAACTAAACAACAAAACTCAAATAAAACCAAAGTAAAACCTAAATGGACTACCAATCTAGCCCTCAGTTCCACTTTCATTGTAAATCCTCTATGCTATTAGGGCATTTCAGTTTCAGTTTGGCTTCTTTTGCCTTGCATTCTAAAGAAGAGCCCTTTGGACTCGCCTCTAACCATTTAAAACCTAAAAAGCAACTGACCCCCACCTATCAGAACCAGCTGCTGGGTAATCAACAACATTCACTGCGCTAAGCAATTTATGCTAAGGTAGCAAGTACCAATCTTGTTCATCTTACTCCCATTCTTTCTTTTCTTTTTCTTTTTGAGAAGAACATTCATTCATATATAATATAATACAAAAAGGTCATTACTATCTTCTTTCTTTTTTGAGAATCAAAAGGTCATTAATTTCAATATTCATTGTTACAATGCAACCCACTTTCAAAAAGTACCAATCTTTTAATTTCTAACAAAGAGCCCTTTGGACTCACCTCTAACTGACCCCACTTGTCAGAACCAGTTGCCAGATAATCCAGCGGTACTAACCCGTGACGGGCTAAACAGTTTATGCTCATGCAGCATTCTTGAAAAAAAAAATTGCAACCCATAAAACAAGAAGAGGAAAAATTAAAAAAAAAGGGGAAATGGACCTGGAGATTGTGGAGCTTGATGTAGGACCAGATTTGCTTGACGGCGTCGGAACGAGAGGCCTCAGGAGCACCCAGGAAGGTCTGGAGTTGTGGAGAGATTGGACTCACCTTCTGTATCCCGGAGGCTCTTTTGGGCTCTGTAGTGGATGTGGATGGAGTCGCCTTTGCTGTCTTTGTTGGTTTTGGCTTCGCTGTTGCCTTTGGCTTTGGCTGCTTTGAGGTGGTGGTCTTGATAACCTCAGCAGCAGAAGCAGAAGAAGCAGAGGACTTGGCTGGGGCTAAGAGTGCCCTGCAACCTCTCAATGCCCTAATTCCAGAAGACGCCATTCTCACTCACTGTCTCGGTAGAGTCTCACTGTCAGGTCCTGAAGTAGAGGAAATAAACGAGGGTTTTTCTTCTTCTTCTTTTTTTCTCCTCTTGTGTTTGTACTCTGTATTACCACCGCCTATTTGAGTCTAGTTTTCAACACGCCTGAGGCCGAGAAGGGGTGGATTCAAGCA
The DNA here is from genome assembly GCA_028535165.1 of Quercus tomentella. Classification (NCBI taxonomy): domain Eukaryota; kingdom Viridiplantae; phylum Streptophyta; class Magnoliopsida; order Fagales; family Fagaceae; genus Quercus; species Quercus tomentella. Next base: position 46,650,494 of record JAPQVY010000156.1, read on the forward strand.
CTAAAACGGCAAAAACACCTTGTCGTTGAATGGTAACGGCCCTTTTTCTTTCCCTTTTTTCTTTTTTGAAGGAAGGAAAAGATTATTTTTATAGGCAAAAACTAAAAAAGGTTTTTTTTTTTTTTTTAATAACTATAAAAGCCAAACAATTTTGTTAGCTAACAATGTTTTTAAACTATTTAGAAAACTAGCAACTCGAGTCTTTGAGACTCGATTTCATTATAGCAAATCGAGTTTAAGAGACTCGATTTCTGTGTACTGGCAAAACTGAGGTGGATTAAAAGATCTACGTAGAAATCGAGTCTTTATTTATTGTTCACCATCTTCTTCCTTCATTCTTTTTCCCTCTTTTTTTGATTTTTTTTTCTCTATCTGCCGTCCCACTCCCTTCTTCCAAGCCCCCAAAAACCCAAGACAATTATAGATCACCAGCCTTTTTCCCTTGGCCTGAAAGTAAGCTCTGATCGGAACCAAATTTGGGTGGCGTAGCCTACCCACGGCGGCCATATGGTGGTTGAAAACTTGGCTGCTCGTAATCACGGTCTTATTCGCGTCCATTCTCTTCATCGTCAAAATCAACTGGTTATCGAGCACAGCCTTGTACGTTGTCCCAACCATACCTCTTCCAAGCAACTCCGCTGAGGCTCATTAGCATTTCCAAATTGTATACTTGTGCCTCTCCTCCATAGAACACCAAGTTCCCACTCTTCTGTACCTTTCGTAGCTCGTCGCTTTTGCGTAGCTGTAACACTATATCAGTTTCCTCCACTTGTTAAGCTTGGGCTGTTGAATTCGGAGGAGGAGTGGCGTTTAAGTTTGTGGCCTCGAGCAACGTCGTTGTTGAGGTTTTCAAGTTTTGATCTGGGCTGTTGGCGTTGGTGTTGGAGGTAGTTCTTTTTTTGTTGAACAAGAAATCAAGTCTTAAAGACTCGAGTTCCAGGTGGATCTTTTAGTCCACCTCAGCTTTGCCAACACACAGAAATCAAGTCTCTTAAACTCGATTTGTTATTGTAAAATCAAGTCTATCAGACTTGAGTTGTTACTTTCCTAAATAGTTTAGAAACGTTGCTAACTAACAAAATTGTTTGGCTTTTATAGTTTAAAAAAAAAAAAAACACCAAAAAAATTCAACTTTTAAGTATTAAGAGTATGTTTGGCATTAGTTTAAAAAATCAGTTTTTTTTACTATTTAGTTTATTTTTGCTATTATTCATGGGTCTTGTAGGGATAAGGGCCCAAAATTGTATATTGGGCCTTGGGCTTTGGCCGAGGACGTTGATTGGTCCGAGAACGGATAAATAACAATGAGGATGTCAAGTTCAGAGTTCTATAAGTAACATGCAAGTGGAGAGGTCAAGAAAGGTGGTCCGAGGAGGATTGTCTCCTCGGATGAACAAAGCACAGATCAAATGCATATTCTATCGCTCAAAATGACCCTCCAAGAAACTCCACTGATAGGGGCGTGCATTTTGAACATACTGGAAGAATGGGAGCTAGGAAATATCTAAGGAAAAACTGCTGCCACCGCATTAAATGCCCTACAGCTAACTTTCTGGCCCTATTTATGTGGAGAAGACCCCTGAACAGTACTGTCTTGGCTATCACAACTCACAGAAGGCTTGAAAGGGTGTCTGATGGGACAAGCACTTGAGTAGTAGCTTAAATGATCAACAAGTGTAGGATCAAGATGGTCAAAAGGGAACTATATAATGTAAGAGATCCTCCATGGATAAGGGATCGAAAAATCACAAAAGAAACACTATAGCAATCAAGAACCAACTCTGTAACCAAACTTGTAAGGAGTATATAAGAACTGATCTCCTCAGACTGTGCCGAGGACGATATTCTCTAATTTAATTCAATCTATTTCTCTGTTCTTGTCTATTGAGCCCACTTTATTTGTGATCCAACTCATTTTTACCCAACTTTTTGATCCACTCTCTACAAATTCATTGTTTTGGGCTTTTTGGGCCTAGGTCCATCCATCGTTTAGGCTAGGGACTCAAATTTGGTCCTTACAATTGGCGCCGTCTGTGGGGAATTACTAGTGTGATAGTGAGTCCAATGTTCAAGTATGGCAGGTTCAGGTCCACACCAGGCAGAATCAATAGGGTCCCAATGTGTAAACCACTTTGTGAACCTCAAGCGAAGAAGGGACCGGGAGGGAAGTGTGCACACTACCCGGACTGGTAAGAGCCAGTCTCGGGGGAAGAGCCACCTCTCTCATGAGGAGGATACCAAAGCCCTACAACTAGAGATTGACCATATGAAGAGAAAGCTGTGCCACGAACGGCGAAAGCGAACTCCCTCCAGTTCTAACCCTTCTTCTGACGATGAAAAAGACAGTAGCTATAGACACAGATCAAGAACTCCTCCTAGTGAGTCTTTTTCATGTGTCGAAGACCACCACCTTGAGCGCAGATACAAGAGTTCATTCTCCAAAAGCCTGGGAAACGACGCGATGAGCAGGGCGCTCTACTAGATCTCTAAGTCACCCTTCACACGCAGAATAGAGGAGGGGACGCTCCTTCGACGATTCACCCAGCCCACATTCAACGTGTATAATGGTCGAACGGACCTTGTGAAACACATGAGCCACTTCAACCAGATGATGGCTGTGCACTCAAAAAATGAGGCCCTGATGTGCAAGGTGTTCCCCTCCAGTTTGGGGCCTATGGCAATGAGGTGGTTTGATGGCCTAACTGCAGGTTCCATGAATTCCTTTAGAGAGCTCACCCAAGCCTTTAGGTCCCACTTCATCACTTGCAATAAGGTCCCTCAGCCTTTAGATTCCCTGTTATCCATGTCCATGCGAGAAGGGGAGACCCTAAAGACGTACTCGGACAGATACTAGGAGACGTTCAATGAGATAAACGGTGACTTTGACGATGTGGCCATCAGAACCTTCAAGGTAGGCCTGCCTACTGACCATGGTTTGAGGAAGTCCTTGATTGGGAAGCCTGCTACCAGTGTACGCAAGCTCATAGAGCGGATCAATAAATATAAGAGGGTAGAGGAGGACCAACAGCAAGGCAAAGGGAAGGGTAAGGCTATCCCTCAGGAGATGAGGGATTTCAGGTTGAACCGATACAACCATAACAAACCCCGGAAGGATTTTGGTGGGCAGTCCGGGTCTACGGCTCTTCAGGCAATTAACGTGGTGTTCCGAGAGCCAGTACATCAAGTCTTAGAAAAGATCAAAGATAAGCCACACTTCAAATGGCCAAACAAGATGGGAGAAGACCCCACAACGCGCAACCAAAGCCTTCATTGTCAATACCATTAGGAACGAGGGCATACGACCGAGGACTGCAGGAATCTATGGAATCATCTAGAGCAATTGGTCAGGGATGGAAGGTTGTAACAGTTTTTGTATCGACCTAACGGGCAGGGAGACCAAGCAGGATCAAGGGCTCAAGGGAATGCCCCTTCCAGGACCCCTTTGGGTACAATTAACGACATCTTTGCTGCTCTTGGGAGAACTGGATCGTAGCCTTCCAGGGTGATGTCCATAGCTTAGCTACCCGCCGAGGACTCTAGCTGAAGGCCAAAAAGGCCAAAAATGGAGGCTCGCCCAGCATTGAGCTTTTCAGATGAAGACAAGGTGGGAACCATACAGCCACATGACGATGCTTTAGTGATCACCCTCAGGATAGGAGGGTACGATGTGAAACGAGTCATGATGGATCAAGGCAGTGGGGCAAAGATCATGTACCCTGACTTATACAAGGGGCTGAACCTGAGGCCCGAGGATTTGACAGCCTATGATTCACCTCTAGTGAGCTTTGACAGGAAGGTTGTCATTTCGAATGGTCAAATTAGACTACCCGTATAGGCAGGGTCAGAAGTGGTGGAGGTGAAGTTTATTGTGGTGAATGCCTATTCCCCCTATACGGCCATCGTGGCAAGACCTAGGCTTCATGCCCTAGGAGCCGTTTCCTCCACCCTGCATCAGAAAGTGAAATATCAGTCTGGGGACCGGATTGAGGAACTGGTTGGGAGCCAGTTTGTGGCGAGGCAGTGCTTGATCGCCGCAATAAGGCTTTAGCTAGGAGTGGAGCCCTTGGCCTCAGCAGATAGGGGCTTATAACAATCAAAGGGCCCGACACTACCCTCAGATGGGACAGCCAAGGAGACGAAGTGTAAGGATTTAGAAAAGGTTATTGTCGGTGACGACCCAGAAAAATTCTTTCAGGTTGGAGCTCAGCTACCCCCACAGGAAAAGGAAGAGTTGGTAGAGTTCCTTAGAAGGAACATGGACGTGTTTGCGTGGAGTGCTTACGAAGCTCTCGGGGTGGATCCAAGCTTCATATGTCATCATTTGAATGTCAATCCATCGGTCATCCCTAAGAAGCAACCACCTCGGCGCTCATCTAAAGATCATTCCGATGCTATCAGAGATGAAGTGACGAAACTTAAGCAGGCTGGGCCTATTTAGGAGGTGTTTTACCCCGAATGGCTAGCCAAAACTGTGGTGGTGAAGAAGAAAAGCGGGAAGTGGCGAGTGTGTGTAGACTTCACCGACTTGAACAAGGCCTGTCTAAAGGACCCTTTCCCCATGCCTCAAATTGATCAGTTAGTTAACGCAACAGTTAGTCATCCTCGGATGAGCTTCCTGGATGCCTTCTAAGGGTACCGTCTGATACCTTTAGCTCTGGATGACTAGGAGAAGACAGCCTTTGTCGCCCCTATTGGAAATTACCACTACAAAGTGATGCCTTTTGGTCTAAAGAATACAGGATCTACCTATCAGAGGATGATGACCAGGATGTTTTAGCCTTAGCTAGGAAAAAGCATTGAGATCTATATAGACGATATGGTGGTTAAGAGTAAAGTGGAGTACGGGCACATTAACGACCTCGGGAATATCTTTGAGATCTTAAGGAGACATAAGCTGCGACTTAATGCTTCGAAATGCTCTTTTGGTGTCGGATCGGAGAAGTTCTTGGGGTATATAGTCACTCACCGTGGAATTGAAGTCAATCCTGATCAAATAAGGGCAATTAACAATTTACAACCACCTCAGAACCCCAAAAAGGTCCAGAAGCTAACAAGAATGACTGCTGCTTTAAACCGATTTATCTCTCGATCAGCAGACAAGTGTAGACCCTTCTTCCAGTTGTTGAACAAGTGGAAGGGATTTGAATGGACCGAGGAGTGCGCCTTGGCCTTCCAACAACTGAAGGAATACCTTTCTCGACCACCCATTATGTCAAGGCCCAAGGTGGATGAAGTTTTGTTTGCTTATATTGCGGTGGCCCCCCACGTGGTGAGCTTGGTGCTGATACAGGTTGATAGTGGGGTACAAAGGCCAGTTTACTATGTGAGCAAGTCACTACATGAGGTCGAGGTTCGTTGCCTGCCATTGGAGAAAGCCATCTTGGCGGTGGTGCATGCTACACGCAAGTTACCCCACTACTTCCAATCGCACACGGTTGTGGTATTAACCCAACTTTCGCTACGAGCACTACTTCGGAGTGCCGATTTCACAGGGAGGATAGCCAAATGGGGTACAATGCTAGGGGCTTTTGACATCAAGTATATGCCCCGCACCTCTGTCAAGGGCCAGGTCCTCGCAGATTTGGTGGCTGAGTTCGTGGAATCCCCATTAGGAGACGAAGCAGAGAGCCGAGGCATGGATGGAAAATCAGTTGGCATGGTCTCCCTGTAGGAGCCTTCATCGTAGAGAGTATACGTCGATGGTGCAGCAAATCAAAAGGGCTCCGGAGTGGGGCTTGTCCTAATATCACCTGAGAAGATCACTATCGAAAAATCTTTGAGACTGGGATTCTCGGCCACCAACAACGAAGCCGAGTATGAAGCTCTACTGATGGAGATGGCCATGGTTCACAAAATGGGCAGAAAGGCCGTGGAGATATTCTCGGATTCCAAATTGGTCATAGGCCAAGTGGAAGGGGAGTTAGAGGCTAGGGACGTGAGGATGCAAGAATATTTGAATCGAGTTTGGCACCTGCAGTCAGGGTTCCAGTCTTTCAGTTTGCTGCATATCCCTAGGAATGGAAACACCCATGCTGACTCTCTGGCCACTCTTGCAACCTCTTCGGCATAGGGTTTGCCTCGGATCATCCTTGTTGAAGACTTACACCAGCCTACCGAGGGGAGAGAAGAAACGGCCCGCGTCCATCAGATCAGGGTGGGGCCCAGCTGGATGGACCCTATAGTGCTATTCCTTAAGGAAGACATCTTGCCCAAGAACAAGTCAGAAGCTGACAAGGTACGAAGAAAGGCTCCTCGATTTTGGCTGTCCAAGGACCAAAAATTGTACAAGTGCTCTTTCTCTGAGTCGTACTTACTATGCATACATCCTGAGGTGTCAAAACTACTTCTAGAGGAGTTGCACGAAGGGATTTGCGGGAGCCACACAAAAGGCAGGTCTTTATCTCACAGAGCCTTTACGCAAGGATACTAGTGGCCGAACATGCAGAAAGAAGCACTGGAGTATGTTAAAAAGTGTGACCAATGCCAAAGATTTGCCCCAAATATCCATCAACCTGGAGGGGTCCTCAATCATCAGCTCTTGGCCCTTTGCTTAATGAGACTTGGATATTGTTGGACTTTTTCCTAAGGCAACAGGGAATAAGAGGTATTTACTAGTCAGCACGAATTACTTCACCAAGTGGGTTGAAGCTGAACCATTGGTGAATATCAGAGACGTGGACGCCAAGAAATTCTTCTAGAAGAACATCGTCACTCGGTTTAGTATCCCTCATACGCTCATCTCGGACAATGGACTTCAGTTTGACAGTAAAGCTTTCAGGGGGTACTGCTGTGACTTGGGAATTATGAATAGGTATTCCACCCCGGCTTACCCACAGGGAAACAGGCAGGCCGAGGCTGTTAATAAGGTCATAGTGGGTGGACTCAAGAAGAGGTTGGATAACGCGAAGGGAAAATGGGTGGAAGAGCTGCCACACGTTCTTTGGACATACCGGACCACGCCCCGCAGATCAACGGGAAAGACACATTTTTCAATGATTTATGGAGCCGAGGCTGTTATCCTTCTGGAGACTGGATTCCCCACATTGAGAATGAGCTCTTTCACTCCGAGCAACAATGATGGGTTACTGGGGAAGAGCTTAGACTTAGTTGAAGAACGAAGAGAGAATGCCATGATCCAACTAGCTTATTATCAACACAAGCTCAAGTAAGGGTATGATGCCAACGTCAAGCTAAGGCCGCTGGCACCTGGAAACTTGGTATTAAGAAAGGTTCTAGGAACTGCTAAGAACCCAGTCTGGGGAAAGTTAGGGCCTAATTGGGAAAGGCCATATCGCATTACTTCAGTAGCTAGAATAGGTGCATATTGTCTCGAAGATCTAGATGGGAGTGTTGTACCACGCCCCTGGAATGTAAATAACCTAAAAATGTATTACTATTAATGAAAGCTTTCCCTGTCACATTCTCGTCTATTACATTTTCTGTTAAGTTCGTTATTATTATTGTTATCCTAAGTATTAAACAGAACCTTAGCTATGCCTGGTCTCTTGGACCACTTGCTTTGGGTAAATTAATACTTAATGACATCTTCCTAAGTATTAAACAGAACCTTAGCTATGATTGGTCCCTCGGACCACCTGCTTTGGGAAAATTAGTACTTAATGACATCTTCCCAAATATTAAACAAAACCTTAGCTATGCCTAGTCCCTCAGACCACCTACTTTGGGTAAATTAATACTTAATGACATCTTTCTAAGTATTAAACAGAACCTTAGCTATGTCTGGTCCCTCGAACCACCTGCTTTGGGAAAATTAGTACTTAATGACACATTCCTAAGTATTAAACAGAACCTTAGCTATGCCTGGTCCCTCGGATCACCTGCTTTGGGAAAATCAATATTTAGTGACATCTTTTATTTTCCTAAGTGTTAAACAGAACCTCAGCTATGTCTGGTTCCTCGGACCACCTGCTTTGGGAAAATCAATACTTAGTGACATCTTTTTTTTTCCTAAGTGTTAAACAGAACCTTAGCTATGTCTGGTTCCTCGGATTACCTGCTTTGGGTAAATTATACTTAGTGACATTTGTTCATTTTTCCTAAGTGTCAAAGCCTACCCTAGGTTACACTCAGCTCCTCGGATCACTGGCCTTGGGTAATTTAATGTTTTTGGATGTTTACCTAAGTGTTGAACAGAATGAAAGTTGTCTGTCTCTAATAAGGGTATGTGATAATTCTCTTCATTGCTGGTACTTATTCAATTCATTTAAATTATCAGCAAGGTATTACTGTTAACTTTCATTAAAAGAATAGCCACTGTTAACTGATGTTTGCAATTGAAGTTAAAAGACAGATAAAGTAAAGGCACATAGAGTAAAAAGAAAAGTCTTTTCATTAAATAAAAAAGAAAGTACATTACGTCCAATGGCAGAATTCCACTAAAAAAAATAATACAAATAGAAAACTACAAAAGAAAATCCTATGCTTATGCCTTGGCTTGAGGAGGGTTCTCTTCGGAATCAGCAGCTTTGGACTTGGACTCCGCTTCTTTAGCCTTGGAGACCACGTCCTTGATCGTGAGCACGTCCTCGGACTGTTTGGCCTCGGCCGATGGCTAAACCTCCTTGCCCTTTCCAGCCCCTACTGGGCCTTATCAGCATCAGGAGGAGGGAGCGTTGCTGGAACTTCCCGAATGTCCTCCGAAAAGAAAACATTCTTAGCCCTCCTGAGCTCAGAGTCCGCAGGGACTCCCGCCCGATTGAGCGCTTCAACCCATGTCTCGGTGCAGTAATCCCTGCACACTCCAGCTACCTCTTCTGCCAACCGGGCCTCCGTTTCCAACACCCCACATTCGTAGGACGCTGTCTCCGCGGCCTTAGAAGCTTCCCTGGCCACTCGGGCTGCATCCTTAGCTTTCTCCAGCTCAACCTTGAGATCCAGGACCAGTTGTCTCGAGGTGGCCAGTTCTATCTCGGTTATGTGAAGTTGCTTATGCTGGTCCTCGGCCTACATCTCCACATTCTTTAGACCCGCCTCGGCACTCAGGCGAGCCTTGTCCGTTTCTTTCAACTTCTCAGACAGCTCCGCTTGTTCTTGTTTGAGGGCCCCCAAGGACTTCTCAACATCAGCACGGAAGAGGGCCTCAGCCCTGGCCTTATTACGGGTGTTGCAGGGGATGGTGGTGCCATCCAGCTCCAACCAGGGAGCCCAAGTGCGCTACGATCGGTGCACGTCGGCCCCATGGGAATCCTTTTTTCTTTCCATAGAGGAGCCCCTCTTTTCTCTGACAGTATTTTGCTGCTTCGTTCGTTTTGGAGGAACCACCTCACCCTCCTCCAACTCCTGCGCCTTCCACTTCTTATTCAAGTCAAGATAGGGGAGCAATCTGACTGAAGTCACAGGGAGAGAAGGAGGAGGCGGGAGGTTGGCAGGAACTTAGGACTTAGGGACATCCTAAAACGACCCTCATTTGTTCCTCGCAGCGAGGAGACCCTTCAATCCTTTCCTTGGGTTGATGTCCATCTCTTTTTCCTCCTCGGAACTAAGATCAACACGGGCAATAATGAGCCTGGGAGATTGGGCAGCAGATTTCCTATCTAACTCATCCTCGGAATCCGGGAGTTGGATTATAGGATATGCCCTTTCTTCCTTGTCTTCCTCGAGGTAAAACTGGTCAATCTCAGCCTTGAGGAATAGACTCGAAGAAGCTGTTTCCTCCCTCAGCACGGCTACTACTCGCGGAGAGCGTTGAAGAGGTAGTTCAACCGGTGGGAGGTCTCTTCGAGCCAAAATGCCAGGCACAGAAATGTCTATGCGGGCTAATCTGGGATCATCGGCTCTTATTGCTTGACCCGCGTCCTGGTATGCTCTTGACAGAGGCTCGTAGTTAAGTATCAAGTGGATGGCTCGCAACTGCCCGTCTTCGCTTATGAATATCTCCGACCTCAGCAATTTGTTGAGACCCAGAACATTGACCAGGCTAAGTCTCAGAGCAACGTGCCCTTTACCTGCAAAAAACATCCAAGGAGAAAGTCAAGGTCAGATCAATGAAAATTATCGTCAGGAAAAGGCGAAGTGCTAAAGCTAAAAGGGCTAAATCCCTTACCGAGGGACCTAATCCTAGGGTACCCCACCTAGCTCTCCCTCCCGATTTGGGCAGTGAAGACCGTCATGCCAATCCTCAGAGACGATCAGGTAATCATCTTTCAAGCCCTTATTGGACTTAGGAAGACACGATACCATCCTAACAGTGTCGGACCGGGACTTGAGATAAAATCCCGCGCTGGCAAGGGAATGACACTCGTACATGTGGATGACGTCATGCCATGTGAGCCCTAAATTCAGCTGCTCGTTTAGAGCATCTACACTCCCTAAAACTATAAACAGGTTGGGAGCGCACTGATGGGGACACAGTCTGTGGTTAATCAGGTAATCTCTGGTCACCCTTCCCATGGGAAGTGTCATTCCTCCCTCTATGAAAGCGATCATAGGAATGACGACTTCACCCTCTCTTCTATCCGTAAGAATTCGGTCTGGGGCACAATATTGCAAGGCTACCCCCTACGGAGTGTGGTACCTAGCCCTAAAACCTTCCATATCGGCATCAGAATCTACTAAGTGCTTAAACCTACCCATTTGGTTAAACTAAAGGGAAGTGGGTGAAGTTTTTAAAGAAAGGAGGCGAAGAATGAAGGGCCGAGGAGAAAATGACCTAAAAGAAAAATAAAAACTTACGAGAAAATGAATGAGTGACACTGTAGGAAGTTCTTGAAAAATTAAGAGTTCTTGAAAAATTGAGGGTTCTTGAAAGTTTGAGAGTTCTTGAAAGTGTGAGAGTTTTTGTAAAGTGAGAAAGAAGGAGCCCTTCAGGCGCCTTATATAGGAAGAGGAATTGAGTGGGAGTTATCCCGCTTAAAATTCGAAGAGAAATGTCCACCGTAGGATCTGCTCCTCACCGTTGGATAAGGGGAACAAAGCGCCGCCTAGAGCAATTAATGACGCATCGCGGGCTCCAAAGCGTCAGTAACAATTATGGGGCACGCAAAGCGATACCTCCACACGTGTAAACCAAGGAAATGGGTGACCTTAACTCATAACTAATCAAAACCCCACTTTTTCTCCTCGGATAAGAGGGAAAAACCGGAGTTTTGAGGGGCTATTGTAGGGATAAGGGCCCAAAATTGTATATTAGGCCTTGGGCTTTAGCCGAAGACGTTGATTGGTCCGAGGACGGATAAACAACAATGAGGATGTCAAGTTCAGAGTTCTATAAGTAACATGCAAGTGGAGAGGTCAAGAAAGGTGGTCCGAGGAGGATTGTCTTCTCGGATGAACGAAGCACAAATCAAATGCATACTCTATCGCTCAAAATGACCCTCCAGGAAACTTCATTGAGAGGGGCGTGCATTTTGAACGTACTAGAAGAATGGGAGCTAGGAAATATCTAAGGAAAAGTTGTTGCCACCGCATTAAATGCCCTACAACTAACTTTCTAGCCGCATTTATGTGAAAAAGACCCCTGAACAGTGCAGCCTTGGCTACCACAACTCACAGAAGGCCTGAAAGGGTGTCTGATGGGACAAGCACTCAAGTAGTAGCTTAAATGATTAACAAGTGTAGGATCAAGATGGTCAAAAGGGAACTATATAATGTAAGAGATCCTTCATGGATAAGGGATTGGAAAATCACAAAAGAAATATTGTAGCAATCAAGAACCAACTCTGTAACCAAACTTGTAAGGAGTATATAAGAACTGATCTCCTCAGACTATGTCGAGGACGATATTCTCTAATTTAATTCAATCTGTTTCTCTGTTCTTGTCTATTGAGCCCACTTTATTTGTGATCCAACTCATTTTTACCCAGTTTTTTGACCCGCTCTCTACAAATTCATTGTTTTGGGCTTTTTGGGCCTAGGTCTATCCATCGTTTGGGCCAGGGACTTAAATCTGGTCCTTACAGGTCCAATTGCACTTTTTGATATTATTTATAGATTCCACTGTACTATTTCAACTATTTTTTAGTTTTATCTACAGTACTTTCAGTAAAAAGTTTTCAATTTCGACTAAATAAGTTATTCCTAAACAGACTCACACGTTTGGGATGAGTTGAATTTTTCAGCTTATTTCCACTTTTAACTTATTTTTGCTACTATTCATGGGTCCCACAACACTTTTTGATACTATTCATGAGTCACACTGTACTATACAACTTATTTTTTAACATTTTTTCTACACTTTCAGCAAAAAATTTTCAATTTCAGCTAAATAAACTATTCCAAATAGACAATAAAGTTAGCGAAATGTTAGGTCTACACTAATTTTACAATGAATCTCAGTCTTATGTGGTAGATTGTTATTGATTCTAATCTAAACCAACCATTGAAATTGTAATGTGGACATTAAGGATGCACACTTCGAATGTGTCTCAGTGCTAGTCTCCAATGCAGTTAGAGGATTGAGCCATCCACAAGTGTCCATTAGCAACATAATCTCTAGTATTTGTCATAGATTACAGGCTTTTCACTCCATGCAAGTTTCACATGCTAAGCGGGAGGATAACAAACTTGCGCATATTTTTAATTGAAATGTCAAAGGGATTGATAATTATGAAAGTTGGGTAGATGAAAATCAGGGAATCATTGAATTGGCTTTGGCTCAAAATGTTTTGAATTTATCTTTATCTTAATAAAGTTACTATTCTTTTCATAAAAAATAAAAAGAAACCATGAAATTACTTTTTGGCACACCAATCATAGCCTACCCCATAAAATTTATTATGAAATTATTGTGTTATATAGCATTTCTCTTAAAGTAATATACTAAAACCTACAACTTCAAAAGTAATAACTTAAACTTTGGAGTTTCAAAGAGTATTAAATTAAACTCGTGGAATGTGGAATGACATTATGTTTGCATTTTAGATTTCTATTTCTATTTTTGGGCTCCAATTCCTTAGAACAATTTTGGTTGATTGGTAATTATCTTATTAGATTTTAGATAATTATTTTAATTTTGAAAATTTTTAGGTTATTTAATTACATGTAATAATAAAATTGACGTGGCATGATTTAATTGGACCAACTAGCACATGTGACAGGATTTTTTTATTTATTTATGAGAAGCTCGTAACTTTATTAAGAAAAAGATAAAAACATTACATCTTAAATCAAAGCTGACTCAATCATGGTAGGATTTTCCTCTATCCAAGCTACATAGTCATCAATGCTCTTAGCATGCCAAGCCTTGACTGGACATAAACATAAAGAGCCTTTTTACAAGTGGTATTTAATGATATGGGTCAAAATCAAATTTACCACAAACTTTAAGGGTGCAATTTGTAAATTAGTCTTAGATTGAAACTATAGGATTTAATTACTCGTAAAGGAGCTAGCAACCGGTCCTCTTCCTCACTCCCTTTTTGTTCCATTTTCCTCCTTTTTTTATTCTCTTCCTTACTCTCTTTTTGTTCCATACCCTTTGTTGATGCCCATTTTTGCAAATCCGTACCTAAAAGTCCCTGAGGAAGAAAGCCCAATAAGAAGCAAGACTCAAAAGCCCATACAAAGGAAAGCCCAATGAAAAGCAAGGCCCAAAGGCCCATTAAGAAGACCAAAGAGTAAGAAAGGTCCAAAGAAAAAAATGCAAAGGAAAGCGATCTGTAGCGGAATGCAAATCTGTAACAGAATACAGATCTACCGTAGAATACAGTTTTTTAGCAGAATGGCTTTGGCAGATCAAGGCAAATTGGGCCCAAAACCCTTTTGATCCGGTCAACATTATTTGGCCTACAAAGGCCCAAATCCTTTTGTATAAAATAATATGTGTGAAAACTAATATGAAGAAACATAATGAAAAGAAACAAGGAACAGCAGGAAGTGTTAGCAGCAAGAATTGCGTTAAGGAAAGAAAATCCAAACCAAAGGAAATGACAAACACAGCAGGATTGTTCAAGTTGGGGTTTGGGTTCCTTCTTAGTTTACTTATTCTATGAGAAGATTCAATACTTGATTTTGATTGCAAATATATTTGATTTCACTCGTTAGAATATATATCTGATGTATTTAGTCGTTCTACTGTATCAATTGCTGCATCAATTGTCCTGCTGTGGTATCTTTATTTGCTGTACTAGTTATTCTACTATAACATCTTGTTATTATATTTACCTTGTTAACTATTATACTAGCTAAACCTTTTTTGCTGAAGCTTTCTTATTTCTTTGTTATTATGTGTTTTACTTTTGACACGAACTAATCATTATCTTGCCATAAGTATATATACATATACCTTGTATCTCATATTCAGTAAAATATATTTTATATATGTATGTGTGTATACGTATAAGTGTATTTACGAATATATGTGTGTATATATTTGAGAATATGCTAAGCCATGTAAACTAACATTTGCTTAATGAGTATTTTCTTTCAGTTTTAGATTTGTTTATGTGCAGGAAGTAGAAAAGTATTTCTGCAGTAAAAAATGAAGAGTAGTCATTCACGTTGCAGAAAAGTGCAGAAGGTTTTACTGCGCAGCAGAATGCTTTAGTGCACAGTAGAAGCTTTAATGCACAGGAAAAAGATTTATTGCGCAGCAGAATGTTTTATTGCACATCAAGTCTGTCATGTGGCAAAACTAGAGAAAAGTTCCTTCTGCGGTAGAAACAGAGGATAAGCCCACTTTGTAGCGTCTTCCCTTGGACTTTGGACTCAATGTTTGCGCACAAACTGGCAGTGGCAGAATGGTACTTTGGAGCCCATTCCGCGGAGTGCCAAGCCCAACTTCCTTCTTAGAAAAAGCCTAGACTAAGCATTGTCCAATAACATCAAGACGCATGTCTAAGGTACAAGAAACATAAAAAGAACCCTCAACACCCTTTCCATCCATCTCCTTTAGGAACCATCGAGTTCTAATACCCCTCAAATTCAATGCCTAAAATAGCCTATCTCATGGGTGGATTGCTTAATTTTTCAAGTCCTCAATTTATGTGAGAAAAACTTTTGGGTCTTAATCAAAGGACAAAATGAGCTTTAAGCTTGATCCATAAGATAGAGAAATTTCGAGCATTTTGTTCCATTTTCCTCCTTCTTCTTCTTCTTCTTCTTCTTCTTTTTTTTTTCCATACCCTTTCCATCCATCTCATTTTGGAACTAAGAATTATAATACCCCTTAAGTTCAATGCCTAAAATAGCCTATCTCATGATCACTTAATTTTTCAGGTCCCCATTTTATGTGAGAAATTTTTAGATCTTAATCAAATGACATAATGATCTTTAAGCCTAGTCCATAAGATAAGGAAATTTCGAGCTTTTTGGACACATCTTGTGACATTATAGACTTTTTGGGTTTAAGTCCAATTAATGTAGAAAAAGATTAGGGCTTTTTATGCCCAAATGATATTGTGATGGCATTTGGGTTGTTAAGTCCGATCTATGTCATGGAGAATTTTGGGCTCAATATTTTGAGAAAAAAAATATGAATCTTTCTTGGATAAAGGATCATCTTGTGTAGGCTTAAGGTTTTTTTTTGGGTCCAATATTGTGAGAAATTTTATGAATCTTTCTTGAATAGAGGATCATCTCATGTAGGCTTAAGGTTCTTTTTTGGGCCTTCTTTAAGCCTACAACATATTTAGTGCACAACCCTACGTCTTTTGTGCTTATTAATGATGCGATATGGTCTGTCCAGTGAACCTATGTCATGTGACACGTGAAAATAGAAATGACATTGAACAATAGTTACTTTTCATTTTAAAGAATAAAAATAATCAAACAACACAATTCCATTCCTACATATCAAACGAGTCATAATTAAAAAAATATTATGAAGGTGGGTCCCATGTCTACACATCCAAAATCTGATTAGAGTCATCAATAAGGTCTGCATACCCTTATGTAGTCGCTAGTCTAAAACTTGGGAGGTGGAGATGTGAAGTTGCAAATTGTTACTTTTCATTTGTGATCAAAAGTAAAAATACCGGAATAAGATCTAACATTATACAGAATGTCACAACATTTAAATTTTTAAATAAGATGTTGGCTACACCTTTGAATTTGTAAGATTTAATATAAATTATGAAATAAATTCATTTGAAATATGGATGATTCTTTTTCATGAACCCCAATGTCAAGCCCATTTTAAAAATCCACAATCACACAATATTATTTTCAATGTGTTTTCAATTACCAAATTGAATCCCAAACTCAGTGACAAGTCTATGATGCAAAAAATTTTCTCAAAAAAAAAAAAAAAAAGAAGAAAAAAGTCCACAATACAAAACAATATTTTTAAAAAAAAAAGAATAATTGTATTTGGCTTTTTTTCTTTTTCTTTTTTTTTTTTATTTTATTTTATAATTTTTATTTACAACTCACAAGCCACAACTCACAAGTCATTAGTGTTGCTCAAAAGGTCCAAAATTGAAAGGAAATGGTAAAATGGGCTGGCTCGTAAAAACGTGGGCTGGCCTGGCTAAGCTAGACATTAGCCTTTCTCTCTCTTCCTCACTCACTCCTAGTCCTCAGGCAGACGTGAGACATCCCCCTCCTCCTTATCCGTTCGTTTATCGTCAAAAAAAACATCAAATTTCCAACACAACTCTTCTCTTCTCTCCTGTTCCTCTTCTCCTCTCCTCTCCTCTCCTGTGCCACTAAAAATGCTCTGTCTTTCTCTCTCTCATCCATCCATGTGGGAACAGATTTTTCTTTCAAATTTTGAATAACAGAAAAAACCAACATCATAATCAACAACAACAACAACAAATACTAGGATGTCTTGTTTGCTGCCACAGTTCAAGTGCTATCCAGACCCCTTCTCTATCCAATTCAGAACTCTACACTCTTACACTATTACTACCACTCACTCTCACTCTCACTCTCAATCCAGTGAGTTTTTCTCTCTCACCCATTATAATGTGTTTTTCACTCTTGCCAATTCTGCTTATTTTAATGTATTAGCATTAGTGTGGATTGTATTTATATCTGTTTATTTGTTAAGCAGCTCAAAACTGATGTTGTTTCTCACTTTGCTTATGGAAGTCTGTTATTGGGTTTCTGGGAATTTCACAAATGGGATTTGTTTCACCTCATGAGATACCCATTTTGACTTTGTTGCCAATAGGCTCTCATTGGGTAATCTTGTGGGAATGCCTGAATTGTTACCTTTTACATTAAGTTTTATATGTGAAAAAAAATGCATTAGAAACTAACTTGTATACTAGTTTGAATCCATTTGAGTAGAAGCATAGTTCTTAAGCAGTTCATGTCAAACAACAATAAATCTAATATAATGATATTTTATTCATCATTTCTTTTAAGTATATAACCTTTCATCCTATTGGCAATTTGATAATGTGGGTTCACTGGATTGTTTTTTCATGAATGAGAAAAAAAAAATTTATCAAAGCAAGTTATTGCTAGATTGACTTCGTCCTCAGGACATATATTTTGCTTTTGTGGACTTAGGAACTCATTCGGCAAGTTTGTGCAAATGCATAAATAAGTGTGACATGTTTTAAGCTTTGTAAGTAGAACCAAATGTTTTCACGAGTTCAATTCCATTTGAGTACAATTTTCTGGAGCATAGTTCTGACAGAATTCATATCCTGCATTGTAGTGTCATCCACTAATATTTTAATCATAATTTTAATTGGAATTTTAAAAATGAAAAGAGAAAGGGACATCTTCCTCATTAGATCCAGCATCTGAATTTATGAATTGGCATCTCTTGATGGAAACAAAAAGAGACTCACAACAGTTATTTTCTTCTCTTCCTCCCTTTTGTTGTTGTTGTTGGTGATCTTGTGCTCTAGGGCTTTACCCTATGTTTCAAAAAGTCCCTTTCTTTTTCCTTAATGGTCCGTTTGGATTGAGGGGGAGGGAGGAGGAGTAGAATAGATTTGGCCCAAAATTAGGCCAAATCTACTCTACTACCCTCCACTTTCCCTTCTTTCTCCCTCAATCCAAACGGTCCCTTAGTTTTTTTTTCCCCTTAATACAACTTTTTGGGATGGCCTGTGAACTTATTTGTATTATTACTTTTGTAACTGAAGATTTTAGTAAGTTGTGCAAAGCTGTACTAAGTAAGTTGTACAATGTTACTATTGAACTAAACCATATTAAAGTATGACAATTTGTTATAAACAAGTAGTTAAGATGGTTAACAATACCAGATAATATTTTATAAAAAAAGTTTTAATCTGTATAAAATATATTTATTACACTTGAAAATAATTGATCTATCACTATACTGACAGAAGCGAGCATCCAGCAAAATAGCATTCGGTGGCTAGTCTACTGTTGCTAAGGCGATTACCTTATTATTTCATATATTGTCAATCTATTCTCTCACTTTGGATAACTACCTAGATGCCAGCAATCTTGTTTGTAATTACAGTCAACTGCTCTTTATCAATGATTCAAAAGCACAGTGCATTACCAGGAGTAGTTATTAAATAAATTGTGTCTATATCAAGTAGTGGACTTTCTGTAAAGTTCCTTATCCTAGTTATCTAGCTCCTTTGCTTCCCAATATCTAGCTTGATGGGCCATGTACCGTTTACAAAGTTTGATCTAGGTTCAACCCTCAATTATATTATGCTTTCAGTTTTAGCTGGGAATAAGAGATATATAAATATGTACAGTACTTTTTTTTAAAAATTGTTTTTGAGTGCCCAATGTTTCTGTTCTCAAACATATTGATTTGGAATATAGCCTCTATATCATGTAGGCTTTCTGGTAAATGATTTTCCTTCAAGATTCTTCAACATAGTTTGCTGAGTTGCGTTTAAATGTAATTCTTTATATTCATCAATCATATTTAATAGCATAAAATGTCTTAAAGCTGTTGACAAAGGGTCAGACTTACTGGACAGAATACATCAAGGGTTTTATTGGCTTCTGATGTTTTTAGCTGGCATATTGAGTCATAGATCTTATTGGCATTATTTTGGTCATGATCAATTGGTTGGAACATGCAGCAAAAACTAGAGAGCCTATTTTTTCGGGAGCAAAATGTATTTTATCCACTGCAGCACCTTCAACATCCACAGGAACTACTACATTACTTAATATGGAGAAGCTGAGATTACCTTCTTTAGAAACTAATTCTGACTCAGTCACTGAAAACAGACCATGGACATACACGGGGGCAACCCGTTCACCCACAGAGGTCAGAGTTGTTCATTTTGGTATAAGTTATTATTGAAGATTG
Source organism: Quercus tomentella (assembly GCA_028535165.1). Taxonomy (NCBI): domain Eukaryota; kingdom Viridiplantae; phylum Streptophyta; class Magnoliopsida; order Fagales; family Fagaceae; genus Quercus; species Quercus tomentella. The sequence continues at coordinate 46,669,659 of JAPQVY010000156.1, forward strand.
GGAATTTGGACCATGTTGGAAATTTTCTGGATTGCACATTGAAAGAATATTTTTATATTTAATTTTACTTTATCTGGGTATAAACTTACATGAGTTACTTCTTATATATGATGATGATTTTGAAATGCAGTTGTTCAAACATTGGTGCATATTTTGTTTTTGGTTTTAAGATGTGCATTGGGTCTTAGCCTTTAACCAAGTTGACATTTTTCAGTCATATTGTAATGGTATTTGTAGCAAATAGCCCACCATCTCTCAGCCTGGTTTTGGAGAAATACTGTTCCCAAAACACTTGTTTTGAATGAATTTCATTCATTGCTATGTGGCTAGATTCTCTTACCATTTTGATATAATTTTTTAGTTGCCCATTAACTAGCATCCTTCTCTAGTTAATCTTGAATTCAAAAATTAAAACTAATCTGATTTTGATAGAAATTTTAAACAACACTTTCAAAATAGTCACTACATATATCAAGTAGCTTTATTGTTTTATCTTCAGGTGAAATTTGAAGCAACATTAGCAACAGAAACACTTCTTACAAGTGAAGAGGCTGTGATAGCTGCTGCTGCCGCTGAAGCTGTTACTCTTGCAAAAGCAGCTCTCAAGGTTGCAAAGGATGCAGCCCTGATGGTTAAAAATAGTGACTCTACAAAAGCAAATAGTGTGTCGCCGATTTCTCCTGAAGCTGATGCTTTACATTTCAAATGGGTTCAGCTCATGAAAACTGATCGAGCTGGTACAGTAGATCTGGTGGAAGCTGAAGCTGGAGTTTTGGAAGACCATTCTGAGCAATATGTTGCAGAAGAGTCTGATGATGTGGAGCCAACCCATGAAGAACTTGAAGCTCTGCAAGAGCAACTTTCCAAGAGTAAAGCTGTAAGATCTAGACGCCAAACAGAACGAAAGGCTAGAAGAGCCAGAGCGGCAGATAAGGCTGCTGCCAATGTTGTGTCTGTGAAGCCTGGTTCTACCAGCCGGAAAAAGCGTGCTTCTTTACAAGATGTAGACTATTATGATCCATTGCGTTACTTGAGAGCAACAACCAGCAGTTCTAAGCTTCTTACGGCAACTGAAGAACTAGAGTTGTCTGAAGGAATACAGGTGTGATTCCAAGGAGTTTGAGAATTACTTTTCAGCTCAGGATATATGTTTCACCCTTATCTATAAAAGATCCACCCTTATTTTGATTGGTATCTATTCAAATGATTGTTACTAGAAACAGGGTCATATGAAGTGATCTGAAGAGTGCAGGCTTAAAATTTTTATTGAAAAATATAGTGTTGGCAATGTTATACAACTAGAAGTAAAACTTGAAAGCATACTAATTGAGTTCCCATTTCATCTTATTTCCAATACATTTAAAAGCAACCAACGAAGCAATCTTGTTTGGATGTTTGTCCTGAATTTTGGATATTTTTCCCACTTCGTTTCCTTGATTTCTGATTCTCTTCTGATGTCTCTGCCACCCCCTATATAATGTAGGACATGCTGAAACTGGAAAAGCTCCAAGAGGAGCTTACTGAGCGATGTGGCGGTCAGCCCACCTTTGCACAATGGGCCGCAGCTGCAGGAGTTGATTCAAAAACCCTGAGGAAGCGCTTAAACTATGGTATTCAATGCAAAGACAGAATGATTAAAAGCAACATACGGCTTGTTATATCAATTGCAAAAAATTATCAGGGAGTTGGGATGAATCTCCAAGATCTTGTTCAGGTATTTTCCTTTCTTTTATATGCAGCCAAAGGAATTAATTGCATAATCTAATGTAAAAATCCTCATAAAGGAAAAAATATGAATATTTTGTATAATCTGCCAGCCTTGATGCTTTTAAATTTTAACAGTAAAATCTCGCTCATTGACTTGCAGGAAGGATGTCGAGGTCTTGTAAGAGGTGCAGAGAAGTTTGATGCTTCAAAGGGTTTTAAGTTCTCAACCTATGCTCACTGGTGGATTAAACAGTCAGTTCGGAAGTCTCTTTCTGATCAGTCCAGGACAATTCGGTTACCTGTGTGATTCCCTTTCATATTTCAATTATTCTTACTTTTACAAACTAATAGTGTTAGTTTTAGATGTGTGTGCATAATATTTGCATTCTTTCAATTGTTATTTTTGTTTAAACAGTTTCACATGGTGGAAGCAACATACAGAGTGAAGGAGGCTAGAAAACAATTGTATAGTGAAAATGGAAGACATCCTGATGATAAAGAAGTTGCAGAGGCAACAGGGCTGACAATGAAGAGGCTTACATCTGTATTACTGACTCCAAAAGCTCCTAGATCTCTGGATCAGAAGATTGGCATCAACCAGAATCTTAAACCTTCGGTCTGTCCTATTCTTCCTCCCCTTCACCCTTAGGCCAGCACCTTTTGTCCAAAACTTTGTCGCCTTATAGATTTTTGCATATTTTTTGCTAAGAAATTGCATCACATATTTTTAGTTTTCTAATGGGTTCATATGCCTTTCGCCCCAGGAAATAATATCAGACCCCGAAGCAGAGACAGCAGAAGAGCTGCTGTTAAAGCAGTTCATGAAGCAGGACCTGGAAAAAGTACTAGACAGTCTTAATCCAAGAGAGAAGCAGGTCATCAGATGGAGGTTTGGAATGGATGACGGAAGGATGAAGACGTTGCAAGAGATAGGGGAGTCTATGGGTGTAAGTAGAGAGAGAATTAGGCAGATTGAGTCGTGTGCATTCCGTAAACTGAAGAACAAAAAGAGAACCAAAAATTTGCGGCAGTATTTGCTTCCATAAGCCCTCATCAGATACAGGAATTAGATTACTAAAAAACGGTGCTAGCTTACCTGAGGTTTAGAAAGGCTTGTGTTGCTTTTATCTATATTTATAGTTTATTTCTCCACTTTGCAGGACAGAAATGTGTATAGAAACAAAAGCTTTTGAAATTATGCATTTTTCCCCATTCTTTGAAGTAGTTCAGGACACTTACAACTGAAGTTTCAAAATCATTGCTGAAGGCGCGTTCATAGAGAAAATTGAAGCTTTCTTTTCCAATTTTTGATGTATCATAAACTTCCAGGATGGGATATATGAGCATAAAGTGGACTATTTACCCTTGAGGTCTTGTCTAGCTATCTACCATGCTTTTCACTCTTGACTATGTGTGTGTATATCAAATGGGCCATGTGAGGGTGACATTTTATTTTTCACCAATTTTGAGTAAGACATGGCAAAACAGGTTGAAATTCGCTGACCCGACCTGAACCTGTCCGTTTTGGCTTGGCCCAAACCTGATTTTTTTGGCCCAAATTAAGTATGGGCCAAACCACAGTCTGCCCTTTTTTTTTGCAGGCCAACCCAACCCGACCTGCAGCCTGCCCGTTTTTTAACCTTTTTTTTTCCCTAAAAAATATTTAAATACCATATGGCAAGGTGTGCTAGATTGCATCTAGGTACATAACATTATCATAAAATGCACAATCAACTTGTGTGTTGTGCCCCCTATTTATTAAAAATAAATAAAGGATTAAATTAATGGGAAAAAAAATGCAAAAGGAAAGCTAAAGCCTAAGGCCTTGTTTGGATTTTGGTAAACTGAGTTAACATATCTCAATTTTGTTAACTCATAACCCAAAATCGGTGGGCCCACAGGTACAAAGCTTTTTTGGATGATTTATCAAACACTTAACACAATTAAAATATCTCAGTTTTTTGGAATATGAGTGAACAAATTAGGGATGGCAATTTTTGCCCGACCCGCAGATACCCGGTCCGATCCGACCCTAATGGATCGGGTTTTACCTGGTCCGATAAAGAATAGGGTCAAGTCCGAGTTTTGGTAAAAACCTGGACCCGACCAGACCCGATTATATCCTAATTACTAAAACACCCTCATATATATATAAATAAACTTATTCAATACCCTAACCCTATCTCATTCTCTCATTCTCATCACACAGCCGCCACCCAGTGAACCCACTCTCTCTCAAATCTCCAGGGGAGTCCACAGCCACAGCCTCGTCGCCATCGCCCTCAACTCCTCAAGCCGTCACTCTCACTGACCAGCACAGCCACACTCACGGCCTCACTGCCTCACCGCCGCCCCCCTTAATCGCTCCCATTCTCCCTCCTCCCTTCGCCTAATATGTTCTTCTCTCTCTTTTTTTTTGCCATTCTTGTTTGGTTTCGTTAGGATTTGGGACCTTTGGGATCGCTAGGGTTTGGGTTCCTTTTTTTTCTTTTTTTCTTTTTTTTGAGAATCTGGTTTGGGTTCCTATTAGGGTTTGGGTTCGTTGCCATTCCTATTTCTCAATGATATGTTCTTCACTCTTTTTTTTGTGATTTCTGTGTTTGTGTTTGTGATTTTGAAAGGGAAAATAAAAAATCTGAAATTTTTGTGTTTGTGTTTGGGGTTTTGGTGGCTACTCTGGTTCGATTGAAGAACATGATCTTAGGGTTTTTGTTTTTGGGTTTCTGATCTAGGTTGATGAACATGATTTTGGGGTTTTTGTTTTTGGGTTTCTGATCTAGATTGATGAACATGATCTTGGCATCTTGGGGTTTATTTTTTGGGTTTCTGATCTAGGTCCATTTGTGGAGGTGATTGGGCCACCGATTGGGCCTTGAAGTGGCATGGGCTGGGCGGGGCCCGCGGGGCGGGTCTGGGCCCCGCATAAAAAATCCGTTTATTAAACAGACCGGGTTCGGATTTTGGGAGTAGACCCACGGGTCGGGTTCAAATATGGAAAAACCCGATCCGAACCCAACCCGTTGCCATTCCTATAACAAATTCGAAAACAAGTGAAATATGAGTTTTGTGGCAATATTGTAATTTCATTCTCTAAATGGAACCCACTGCTCAATGTCTTGTCTAATCACCATCTCTCTTTCTTTTCTTTTTTTTGTTCTTTTTCTTTCTTTCTTTCTTTCTTCTTCTCTTCACGTTTGCTTTTCTGTTTCTTCTTTTCTTTCTTCTTCTCTTCAAGCCTGATTCGCTCTTTCTTTATTCTTCTCTTCACGCCAACTGCTCTCTTTCTTCCTCGCCTAACTTCTTCTAACCCGTCCCTCTCCTCACCCTCTCTAAATCAAAACCTCAAGGTTGAAGCCTTCAAGTTCCTCTCTCCACTATCTCTATTTCTTTTCTTTTTTTTCTTGTTTTTTCTTTACCTATGGCCGAAAATCCCTCTCCCTATTGTTGGTTGTTTGTGGGTTTCAGGATTTGGTTGATTTAGATTTGAGGATTTATAAAATGAAATTTTGATTTGGGTATTTACGGGTTTATGTATGTATGTTTATGTTTGTTGTTTTTATCCTTCATTTGGGAAAATTTTGCAAAAAAGCATATTTTTGGAAAAATATTTGCAAAAAAGCATGTGGAGGAAACTAATTAGTTAGTTAGACTATTTAAAAAAAAAAAAATGGAACTTGAGTTTCTGAAACTCGAGTTCCAAGTTTTTTCACATGGCACTCGAGTCTAAGAAACTCGAGTTCGGTACAAATGGAACTCGAGTTCCACCTTTTTTTTTTTTTTTTTTGGTCCATGTCAGACTTCATTTAAAGAGAGAATGGGTTGGAAATCGAGTTTGTTAAACTCGATTTTCAAAAACAGTCCAACTAACTAAAATGTTTCATCCGCATGCTATGCAGCAAAATTTTTTTCTAAAAATCTACTATTTGACAAATTTTGCCCTTCATTTGTGTTTGGAGTAGGATTGTTTTTGTTGCCTAAAATCTCTAATTTCTATGGGTACACTGAATAAGGATTACGACAGAAATTGTAATCTTTATTACTAGTGATAAAGTGTGTTGTAATGTAATAACTAAACAAATTCATTAGTTTGGTTGTGAGTTATAACATTAGAATGAAACTTAACATTTATTTTAGGAAATATTTTACTCATATAATTATATCTCTTTAAAAATTGTTATTTTTAAATTTAAGAGAGATATGTGTTATTTTTTACGATTTTTTATTTTTATAATTGTTAGATGTATATGAAAAGTTTGTTTATTTGAAAATATATTAAGTTTTGAAATTATTGCACCTACTAAGGAATAACTAATACCACATTTTAAAGAGGAATAGTTATTCTTCATTTTGAAGAATAGTTATTCATAAGGAATAACTATTTCTTGTAATAAAAACATAATCAAACTAAATAATAATTAAACCATAGGAATAACTATTACATTATAACGACTATTACAGTCTACCAAACATGCCATATGTTTATGAGCTGGGTTCGTGGGTTTGGGTTAGCTTCTTTCTTCTAATGCATGGGGTAGAGAGAAATGAAAGAAGAAGAAGTTTCGAAGAAAAATGAAAGAGGAGTGCCAAGAGAAAATTTCGTGGGTTGTACTGTTATCGTTCTAAACAGACAGGCATGTGGGCTCCACAATTTTTGAGTTAAAGTTCGGTTTTAAGCTGAAAATGAAACTCAAATATTTGAGCCAAACACATTATTGAATGAGTTAAGAAAAAAGTAGAGAATAAAATATGAGATATGAGAATGTGTTTTGAGTAATGAAAATTGAGATATGAAAAAAGAGATATGAGTGATGTGAGAACCAAATAGGGCCTAAAGCATCTACTGTCTAGTGTCTACACAGACTACACTACTAAGTAAGCAGCACTAACTACTAACTACTAAGCTCTACTTCTAGTTGTAACATTCATTAACTAATACTACTAACTACTTGTTGATACCCACTTTTTGACAAAAGGCCCAATAGTAGAAGAAGCCCAACAATATGAAGAAAATGGGAAAAGAAAATAGTAAAGCAAGCCCAGCAAGACGGAATGGCAGGAATAACGATCAGCAAGCCCAGCAAGGCAGAATGGTAGGAATAATGGTCAGCAAGCCCACAAGAATAATAAGAGGTAAAGAGGAAATAAATGGCTGAGAAAACCCAAGTAATGAAGTAGTAAACTCATGGGAACAATAAGAGGTAAAGAAGAAGTAAATGGGCTAAGGAAGCCCAAGAAATGAGTTAGTAAATTCATCGAGTTGGCTTAAAGGCCAATAAGCCCGAAAAGTAATAAGAGGTAAAGATATGGTAATTGGGCCGAGAAGCCCAAAAGATTTAGCAAAAGCCCATGGGAGTAAAATAAGTAAATGAGCCAAGAAAACTCGAGGAATGAGATGGGCTAGTACAGAAGGAATGTTGGCCAATAAAGCTCAAAAGAGGTAAGGTTGTGGAAAGTGGACTGGCACGGCAGAAACATCAGCCCATAAGCCCATAGGTAACAAGGAAATAAAAGAGAGGTAATGATATAGTAGGAGCAACGCAATGGCGTGAAAGGATCCCCAGCCAAAAAGCCCACAGTTATAGGAAAGAAGATAGGCTAAACAGGAAGGAGAGGGCCTGCACCCAAGCAATGCCCAGTCTAAAGAAAAGATGGAAGACAGAGAATGTGAACCCAAAGGCCCATATGTCTTTCACGCCGCAAGAGTTAAACGCCTACCAAAACGTACAACAAAATCAGACAAACATAAAGGCAATAGCAAAGGTGTGAAGGCCAGAAAAGTAATAGATTTAGATGGAAATGGAGCATGCACACAAGACCCAGACACCACCTACTTGTATCTAGCTAATACATGGGAGGTGGGCCACGGGTCAAGGGTATGAGAGGGCGTGGTCTGGCGGTGGGTGTAGACACTGCATTTTGTACCCCTTACGACTCAGACCCCCGTTCCCCAATGATGCCCAAATTCCAAGGCCCAAGGTTGGTTTAGGGCCCAATCAAATGTTAAATTGACCTGAGAGGTGTTAAAATGGAAAATATAACTTTTAATGAGGAGAAAAAATCTATTTTTGAAAAATAAAAGCCAAAGAAAACCCACGGTTTTTCGTATGTAGGTTTGTGCCTATGTACGCAGGCCACACGCCGCGTACGCAGGCACAAGTTTGCATACGCAGCTAGGGTTTCAGAGATATAAAAAAAGACAAGTTTTCTGCATTAAATGCTGAGATTTGGAATGAATCCCACATCGTCTGGGAGCCATTCCAAACCCTTATTTTTCAACTATAGAAAGCCTTACATGGTACATTTTCAAAACACACAGAAAATCCTAAGGGAAAATCTAAGATTCACTAAAAATAGTGAATCAAAGAGGGAGTTTTTCACAAACACCTTCAAGTCAATTTTTATTTGATTAGGGCCTTTTCTAGCCTTGATCATTTGAGTTTAAAATTACTAATCACGTTTCTATTGACTTGTGAATAGATTGACTAAGGGGAACGGTTAAAATCAAGCTTAAAAAGCTTCTTGTTTGAAGTATTGAGCTTAACTCTTTCTTTTTCTTTTCCTTTTCTTTTCTGCCTTCTTGTTATATTTTAATCTGTTTCTTTGCTTAGTTTATATTTATATATGTTTGTTTAGGTTAGTTTTATGCTTTCTTTATTTTTTTAAGCATGTTAGGCGGTTAGATTTAAGCTTTCAAGTCTTACTCTGTTTTTCTGCTTGTCTATTTTCTGGGTTAGGGCTCAGGCGTGTTTGTGTACACATACTTTTGTATGTGCACGCAGGCTCGAAGTATGCGTACGCATACAACTAGCCTGCGTACGCAAGCCTATGTAAGCGCACGCATACTTGTGCCTAGAAACCCTAATTTTGATTTTCCTTTTTTTTTTTTTTTTGCTTTGTTTGTTTTACCTAATATGCCTCTATTTTAACCTTCTTATATGTTTTTGAGTTTCTTTTTCTTTGTTCACATGTTTGTTTGTCATTGTATGCTAGATTAGGATTTATCTTTTTGTTCCTTAGTTTTAATGCCATGCCATTCATTCACATGTCCATTCATTGACGTCATAGGTGCTGTGATGCAACGAGGTAAGCAAAGGTAAGTCATGCATTCACATGTACATGCATATTGTTTGATAACATGGTTTGATGATGAGCATGAATGTGTTTGGTCGAACAATGTGTTCTTAATGATCTTCACGTTCCCAATGTGATCCTTTGATGTTTACATGTTGCTGCCTTGGATGAGATATATGATATGATGCTAGATGAATGTTAGTGGATGATATGTATGATGATAACATGTTAGGGTTTATGATGTGATGATATGCATGATTAGATGAATGCTAGGGTTTATGCTTTGATAAGAGATGCCATGATAGATGTATGCTAGGTTGATGAGATGCCTCGATAGATGTATGCTAGGTTAATGAGATGTCATTATAGATGTATGCTAGTTTGATGAGATACCATGATAGATTGTATGCTAGTTTGATGAGATGTCATGATAGATGAATGCTAGAGTTTGTGATGAGATGATTGCCATGATAGATGCATGTTAGGTTTGCTTGATGAGCATGATTAGATGTATGGTTAGGGTTTGAGATAATGATATCATGTTGTATGCTTAGATGTATGCTAGTGTGTGTGTGAGTTAGAATACAAGTATTGAACATGCTTTTAACAAGGTTAAGATATAAAACACAATGATGGAAGGCCAACCTTAGGGTTGGGCGGTCTTGGGTGCCTAACACCTTCCCAAGAACGTACCTAAACTCCGAATTCATACTCTGGTAGTAAGATCAATGGTCATTTCTCGAAATGACGCTATATTTATGGTTACTATACCATATAACTAGGTGGTGACTGTGACACTTTTTGTAGTGTCCACAGTAGGGAGAAAGAGGAAGTCTATTTTGGGGATCCCGCTTAAACTTCTTTGGGGAAAAATGTCTTGCTGGGATGACATCTCACCCAAAAGAAGTAAATATGAGCTAGAACCACTGGATGCATGCCATAGAGATAGGTGAGGGAGAAGATTAACCCTTATCCAAATGAGAGTAGTGAAAACAAAGAGAGGTAAGAGACAAGACAAGCCATTTTTGTTTGGGAATGAGGTGTGGTGCAGCCAATACAATGTAATGGTAGTGGCTAGGCAGCCGGCAGGCCAGTGGGCAATCTTGGAAGGACGCCCACAACGAGCCAAAAGCGGTTAAGGGGTAAAAATGGTAAATCCTACCATGAGAGACAGTATAAAAGGCAATAGTTGTGAACAGTGAAAGAGGGGGGAGGAACAATCACGGCAAGAAATAGAGATAGAATAAAGAAGAAAAGGAGGGAAAAGAATCATGAGTCGTGGTACAACAGGAGAGATCAAAGCTCGACAATACAAAAGGCCCACCACACTACTAAGTAAGTTCAACTCCAAAGACTACTAACTATTACTAACAACGCATCCAAGTCTGTTTAACTAGCACAAACTCGGCCACAAAGTGACAAAATAGTAAACAAAACAAAATTAAAAAAAATTTAATAGTGACTCAAAAGGCCAAAAAGCAAAACAAAACCTAACTCTATAACTACTGAGCACAGGATCTCATGAGCATTCCTATAATTACTATTGCATTTGAATTAAGTTTTAGAACAAGGAAAAATATTCTTTCTCCGTATCAATCACGTCTTTTGCCTGAGAACATGGAAACTACATTGTACACTAAAAGTTGGTTATATGAATTTGAAGGTATTTTAATTTATTAATAGAGTCATAGAAATTATACATTTTTAACTCTTTATTGATAAGCTTTGATTTGCTTTCATGGTACACTTAAGTTATATTAAAATATTGTATTGTAGATGAAGATATTAATGAAATTGGCCAACTTGAGCTACAATTCACAAGTATGAATATTTGTAGTGTTGAATCTACTACCAACGTTGAGTAAATTGAGGTATAATTATTATAAAATATTTACTTGTTTTTCTCTACTTAAATTGTTATGTTTATTTTTAAAAGTTTTATTATTATTTAGTTTATCTTTCTATATAATCTAACTTTATTATTATTTTAAATGCAACAAGAATTTGTGCACTTAATAAGGCTGATAACTTGACATGGTCTATGACATTTAATTTTGTAATTTTTTTTTTTTGGTTTTTTAATGAGAATGATATCTTTAGTGAACTTTGAATTTGAAGTAAGTAAAGAATTTTAGTCATGCTCAAAAGGCAAAACTGTTTGAATTGCAAGGATATGAAAATCTTTATATTTTTTGGTTTGTTTGTTTTTTCCCCTTCACATAAAAAAAAATAATAATAATAAATTAGTAACAAATAGTCTAACTATTTGAATTGATTAAGTCTCTCTAAAAAGTTGACATTTATTTGTTTAAATGTGAAACCCGAAACCCAATTGGCCCGGTCCGTTTTCAACCCATTTAAAATGGCTTGTTTTTGGCCTGGAACCTAAATGACTTGACTTGACCGTTTAAAAAAATAATAATAAATAAATAAACCTCAAGCTTTGACATGAACATGAAGTTGGTTAATCGCTGGTGACAATTTCGTCTGTGGTGTTAATTTTCTTGGATGAATAGAGATACATGAAAACATAAGAATATCATTTTTTATAGGGATGGCAAAAAATTTCTTGCCTTACTTGTCCTGTCCCACTCTACTCTATACGAGTTTTCCTCTCCTTGGAGAGGTGACATGTGTGGACGGGTTTTGCTTGTCCCGTCTTACTCCAAATGTTTGTATATATGTTTATATTTAATTTAATATTTTTGTACATATTTTATACTTTTTTTTACATATTCATTTACCATCACCAAAAATGCTTGATGACTATCTCTTTTAACAGTTTCACGAGAAATAGGATCTTCTCCACCTCATTTGAATAGAGTGAGTTCATTTCACAGTTAAGATTTTATTTACTAGATCTATCAATATAAAAAGTCTCATGTCATTTTAAATTTTGACATGACACTATATACGCCTTTAGATTTGACACAATTTAATTTAACCCATGAAATTTATCCATTTCTAAAGGAGTCATTTTCCCTCTTACGAGTACTTTTTATTCTCTTTCATCTTTATCTCATTAATGTTGAAACTACCACATTAGGGATGACAACATACCTCCAAGTGGCGGACTAGGGTTTTGGTTTAGGGGGGCAAGGTTAAAATAAAATACTGAAGCCAAAATTAATTTCAAAAATATTTATGAATATAAGAAAAAAATCTTAATTTATAACATCCTATGCATGCCTTGACTTTTTAGAGAGGCTGTATGATATTTTTTAATTTTAAATTAATTTAAAAGTATCAATGTTTATTCATTCTATCACAAATTTCGAGGGTGTTTGGTACATGTTTTCAAACATCAATTTTCAGTTTTTAAATACATGTACCAAACACTCCCTGCATTTCCAACTATTAAAAGGTGAGTTCTTTCTAAAATATATATATTAAAAGGTGAGTTGATTGCAAATAACCTTAACAAGTATATAGCACTATAAAAGATTCTTTTATAAAAACGACATATAAAATCCGGCACATTGGTTAGGGAATATTGTGAAAATATACCATCTTATAATTTGAAGGCTGCATATAAGATTTTTTTCCCTTCCCTATATTATTAAGAGAGTTAGAAGTTTTTTTTTTTTTTTTTTTTCAAAAAAGTTTTGAAATATTATTAAAAAATTGAAATATAATATTTTTAAGAGAACCTTAGGAATCCTCTTTGTCTCTGCCTCCAACTTGTCCCACCCTGCTAGGTTGCTACCACTAAAAAATGGAGACATGATGGGGATAAGACACTCTTTGTTCGATCCCGTCCCGTCTTGTTGCAAACCCTATTTTTAACGTTTTCTCAAAACAAATTGTCTTATGAAATAACTTTTAACTAAGAGCAAATTACAACTTACCCACATGTGGTTTGATTGCAATTTAAGTTGTCTACCTGAGGTTTGAAATTTGACACTTTACCCACCTGAGTTTTGATTGAAATTTAGGTTGTCTACCTGTAGTTTGAAATCTCATGGCGCAAGTGTTCTGCTGGATTCTTTTTGATTTTATTTGATCTTGTATTTTTATGTTTTTTGTGTTTTTGGAGGAGATGGACATAAAAATGGAGCAAAATTACATATTTAGCCATATTTTTAATAGATATAAGTTACGAAACTCTAGCTGAGTTAATCTCAGGTGGGTAAAGTATTAAAATTCAAATTACAGGTAGGCAATTTAAATTTCGGCTAGACTATAGGTGAGTAAGTTGTAATTTGCGCTTTAACTAATAATTACCCTATGGGTATAATGATATTTACAACAATTTGGAGTAGAGGTCGTGGATCTAAATTGTATTAAAGGGAAAAAAACTGGGTTGTTCTATCAATGCAAACGAATTAATTTATTTATTCTTTATTATTAAACTTATCATTAATTAAAGTATAGACTATTGAAAGCTTTAACATGTTCCAAAAATCTAACGGTTATTTTTTTAATGTATTTTCAAAATAATTCAATTTTCTTAATTTATTTAAAAAATACAATAAATGTTAACAAAATTCATTATAAAAAATAGAGTAAAAACTAAGTATATGAATAGGTCAATAGCTTCTATATTTGTCTTACTAGAATAGAAAAAATTGCATACTATATCAAATGATATCTTCACAATGTTTTTCAAGAGTTGCCAAAATTTTTAAAACGAACATTAGTAGTATTAAGCTTAGGTACAAACGATTCATATGTATTAAAATGTTATTATTATTATTATTATTATTTTTGGGAGAGAATTGTTATTATTCTGGAATGCATTCGTGAACATTCAAGGGCTTTCAAATGAGTTTTGTCTTTATTTACTTGTAAACTAAAGAATATTTTTAGATTTTAATTTGATAATTGATCGCTTTCATTTCTTTTAAAAAAATTATAATTTTGATGATTCATGATTTTTAACCACACAATTTTATTTTATTTTTCAAAATTTTTATAAATAACCTTACAATATTTACTTTATTAAAAAAAAAAAAAGCTGGATTACTTTGATATATATCATATATATAAACATAAAAAACTACTATAATGTTTATTGCTTTCAGCGTCTGGTGTAAATTATATATCTATTTAAATTTTTTAAACTTTTCTTATCTCGTGCCTCTCTATCTTCTTGATTACATCCAGGTCTTTTTGATGAATTGTTTCTAACAATTAATATTTCTTTTAAAGTAACTTTCATACATTATCTTAAAATTTTTTTTATACCCTTTAACTTCTCTAGAAATAAAAAATTATATTATAAATCAAATAATTTTCTTAAATTTGAAAGGAAACTCTCAACTAACAATATTAAGTCCAACCTATTAAATTTATTGACATCTTCATCAATGTATTCTTTCATTGTTGTAGAGATGCATTTATTTTCCTACTCGTAGATCTATGTGGAATAAACAAGGGTCGCCTCGAATGAATGATCAAGCAAGTAATGCCGTAATGGTGCTTAGAAACTTTTAAAATCCCGTTGAAACTTATAAATCATCATTAAGAGGTCACCACTATATATATATATATATATATATATATATATTTTTTTTTTTTTGAGAAGGTCACCACTAGAATTGGAGTTCTATTTTGCGTTCAAACTTGGAGTTGGGGAGTGCACTTGCAAAAATGAAACAAAATTTCCCTTCCCATCAAGAAAAGTACAAAGTTTTACTAAATGGCTCCATTTCTAAATATTCTAAAATTTTAACATTAAATGGTAAAAGTAAATCATGAATTAAAAAAAATAAATTGTTTCCATCATTTTTATTATTATTATTATTATTATCAATTATAACAATACATTTTGCCACAATAAACAAATATATATAGTCTTAAAAGGGCCAAAATGGAGATATACCCCTTTTGCCCAAAAGTTATAGCAAAATACCCTATTTCTGAAACTATGTAGTGATATGTCTCTGTTTTAAAACTCGATTTGTTTAAAATCGAGTTTCAATAAGGAACTCAAGTTCCACAAATTATTTATTTATTTATTTTTAAGTTGATTTGCCTATAACTCGATTTTCTAAAAATCAAGTTTTACATTGAAACTCAATTTTTAGAAAATCGAGTTTCAAAATAGAGGTATGTCACTAGATAGTTTCAGAAAGTGGGCATTTTGCTAGAACTTTTGGGCGAAAGGGGTATATCCTCATTTTGGCCGTCTTAAAAGAGTAACTAAAACTTAAGTGTTTTATACAAATATAATTCGATAAATATTTATTATGTGTGTTTTACTTTCAAATACAAGGCTCATACATATTGATAGGGAGCATTTTAACATGACTTGTCCGAAACCCATCATTAATTAAGCAATTGAAGCACTATAAGCACTCTTGAGTCATCCATCTAGACTACTTGTACACCTTAAAACTCATTCGTCACCTACATGGACGGACAAGTAAGAACATTTAGCCCCTTAAAAGAAAAGTCATACTCTATGTCTATTTACCATGGGTCTGTTTGATAATGTTGTTTAAACAACAGTTTTCATTGTTTAAACAACACAACACGTATTTTTACAATACTTTTTTTACCTACACGTATTTCTACAATACTTAAACAATGTTACTAAAACAACATTACCAAACGGGCAAGTAGAAAGTAAAAATCTACTTCACATTACACCAAGGGGTCCTCCTATAACCCATCATCCACTAAGTATGGGGACATTGAAATCAATGATCTCAATGCTACTAACCCACTATCCCCACTACACCGATATCTATATTCCAGCGAACATGGTCATTTTAGAGTCTAGACTCCTATATAAATACCAAGGTATCACAATTTCAAGGTATGTGAAAACACAATTTCTTAACTTTTATGCTTTTAGGGTTCTTGGAAATTATTGTGAGTTTCTAATTTAACCTTCGAAGGGTTTAGGTTTTTAGTCAGCACCACACTGTGCACTCTGTAGGTATCTCACTTTTTAGGTTTTTTGATGTTGCAAGTTTGGATAATTGATTTACTAATGATTTTGTTCATAGTTACATATTTTTGAATTCTTCAAAGTTTTTTTTTTTTGAAAATACATACATGTATTATTTGATAGGGTCTAACTTTTTTCTTTATTTTTATTTTATTTTATTGAGAATTTGATAGGATATAACTTGTTTTGTACTCTTGTATACTGTGTAGATATTGGAGAGATACATTACCTTTTTAAAACATGCGTTACGTTTGTGTCACGTTTAAAACACAGAGCATTTAACGCGATCTAATCCCTATCGAATATACTTCGCATCTTTTACTTAAAATGCACCAAAATATCCAACTCCAAGAGAATGAGATGCTTCTTTAATTACATACTTTTTTTCCATTTTTTGTAAACATGAAATTTTCTTTTTGAAAAAAAAAAAAAATGTTGGGTTAAAGATTTTGGAAAGCAAAAAAGGCGGGATAAGGAGGGAAAACGAATGTAGATAATCACAAAAAGAACCCCACATCACCCAAAATAAACATTTTTTTTAATAAAAAAATAAAAAATAAAAAACAGTATATAGAAAAAAGGTAGAAAAAGAAAAACCTTGCAGCCTGAAAGGTAACATTGTCATTTGGTTGGCGTGGGGTTGTGGCTTTGGGTTTGAGAGTTGAGAACTCCGTAAGTAAAAAACACACACAAACAAAACCAAATCCTTTGCAAAAACCCAAATACCAATCCATTCATAAAAACACGCATAAAACTTTTTTACAGTTCTTCTTTTTCCTAGTACCTTGTCTTAAATTGTATGTTTATGTTTGGTTATTTTTTTGCTTACAAAAGAAAATGAAAGGAGGAGGGAAGAAGAGGAACAATGGAGGAGTTGTAGGGTCTGAGCCAGCATTGGCTTCTCCAAATGATGCTGTTGTTGCTGCCAATGGTGGTGAGTCATTGGTGGCAGATTTGGGTGAAAAGGATCAGACCCAGAAAGCAAAAGAGGTTGGAGAACAAGAAAAAATACAACAACTGCAACAACAGCAACAATTTGAGCCTGAGGCTGAGGCTAAGGCTACTGAAGAGGGTGCAGCAGCAGAAGAACAAGAGGATGAACAAGATGATGATGAAGAAGAAGATGGAGATGATGATGAAGATGAGGCTGCAACTGAGCGTCCAAAGCTCGACGAGGGCTTCTATGAAATCGAGGCCATTCGCCGCAAAAGGGTTCGGAAGGTAACAAAAACAAAAGGGTTTTGAGAAATATGTCAGATAAACCCAAATGCTTGTTAAAAATGTTAACTTTTTGAACTTTGTTTTGTGGTTATGTTGTTTTGATTGGTTTTTGGAGTTAATATAAATGATGGGTGTTTGTGTATTACTTTCTTGTTTGTTTTGTTGGTGCTGGTGGATACTGAAATGTTGGGGGGGAAAATAGGGTCAGCTTCAGTATCTAATCAAATGGTGAGTCTCCCTCTAACCCCTTTTTATGATTGATTCTTACCTTGTGTTATTTTGTATGTTCGTTGGATGAAAAATCAAATAATTGTTGATTATGGATTATGGGAAATTGTTGTTGTGTTTTTTTGTTGTTGTATGTTGAAGGCGTGGATGGCCGGAGGCGGCAAACACCTGGGAGCCTTTAGAGAATCTCCAGTCGTGCTCTGATGTAATTGATGCATTTGAAGATAGGTACTTTCTTCTCTTTTGTTTCCATGATTTATGCGTATTATCATTTGGTTACCGCGAAAATGAGAGCTGAAAGGAAAGCATTTGCAAACGTTTTTTGCCGGTTAATTCACCAAAGTAAAGTGCTTATTTTGTTTACTTCTAGGCTGTTGTTTGGTTGAGCTTTTTTATTTATTTGGTCAGTTACACACACGTCTAGTAGATTTTAAACCATGAACCCACCATCATTGGCAGTGAAGTTTATATACGAGAAGAAAGTTCCATTTGAATCAGTGCTCATTGGTCAGTTGTATAGCTAAGCTTAGCAGGGTATATTTATTTACTTAACTAACAAACAGCGGGGAATCCGAAGCTTTAAATCTGTTTTGCTTTCTTTTTCCTCACTTTTCTTATCAATTGAAGGATGTCAGGTACAGTCTATCTATTGAACTTTTTGTATTTATGAATGTATAATTTTTTTCTTCTGCTTTTGAAGCTTGCGATCAGGAAAGCATCGGAAACGCAAGCGTAAGCATGGGACCCCGCATACTCAACCTAAGAAGAAGCAGCAGCGTTCCACCTTTCCTGCTGATGTGACAGGTGTAGAAATAAACGTTGTTAATGAAACTGTGAAATCTATCCCTCCCAACAAATCAATCCTAACTGATCTTTCTGCCTTCCCTCAATCTATGTATGAAGGAGATCGTAATGGGGATATCAAAGAAATTACCAAGCAAACTGGTGTTGAGAATGGTTGTGGGAATGTTTCTCAACAAAATGATAACAGCAAAGATGGAAATGAATATGATCCAAAGCTTAGTGAGCTTAAAACAATAATGTCTACTAATGAGGTCAACATGGATAAGCTTGCAATACATTTTGAAGAAGCCAAAGCTTCAGAGGGTGATGCGCCTGCGGATGGGGGCCTCAAGACTGACTGTATAGAACCAGCTCAGAGCAATCGCCGCATAGGAGCTAAGAGAAGGAAGTCTAGTTCTGTGAAGAGGTTTAAACAAGACTCTGGCTCACGTGAACCAGTTTCACAAAATGCAACAACAAGAAGCGGTGGCTCTTTCGGTAGAGTTCAACAACCATTTACTGGTAATCCTGGTTTCAGAGGGGAGAATTCAATTTGCAGGAATGGGACTGATGGTTACAAAGATGCATCTAATATCACCAAGATTATCAAGCCAATTGGCTATTCAGCTTCTGTGTCAAACAACATCCAGGATGTGTCGGTAACCTTTACAGCCATGAGGTTTGTAAACCAACTTCAATTTTAAACTTGCTGGACTGTTAAAAATAATTGTTTGTCATTTCTTTTTCTTTCTGCTCTTGCTAATGGGTAAAAATTGCGCCCCCCCTCCCCCCCATCTGCAACATATGCCATAAAAACTTATGGGTCTACAACAGGGTTCTGCATAGTCTGTGTGGTTTTTTTTATTTTTATTTTTTTTATTTATTTATTTTTAAATTTTTAATTATTATTTTTAACTACTTTAGCATTTGATTGAGCTTATCTTTAAATCCCCTTCTTTTATCTAATAGTAAATGTCATGCGGACAACTTGTAGAGGATTTAGGTGTAGTCATGGATTACTTTACACATTGCATCAAATCTTGTAGAATTAGATGTAGATCTATCTTCTTCTATATATGGATGGCTTATCAACGGCATACCTTGAAGTTTTTACTTTCTAGTTGCTCAAATACCTTGGATAACACAAATGCAGTGTCCAAAAATGTCAATTAATCAGGGACATGTTAATAATCATTTTCTTTTTCAATTTTTTGATATTATTTGAAATATTGTGTTCTCATCATAGGATTTATAATATGCTAGTGACAACTTGAATCAGAAACTGTTTCTATAAGGTTTTTGATGCAGTACATTTTGATGCTTGCTAGATTTTTAATCTGGAGTTAGGTGAGTTGGAAAAATAAAAACTCCCTTTTGATGCTTGTTAGAATTTTTGATGGAACCATGTTGGGCAAGGAAAAAAAACTACTTTGTTGGGTTGATTAGAAAGAAAAAAAAACTGCAAAGATTTACTATGTGGGATGCTTTGTGGCCAAGTATAATCAGGATTAGAGAAGAATTTCAAGCCAAAGGCCTCTGCAGGGAACAAACTTAGTCGAAAAATGTAGAAGTATAGACTTGAAATTAAATTGTTCTTAGGCAAGAGTTTGGACACAATGGTTATGTATCTTAAAATTTAAAAATACAGGGAACGATGGTTAGAACCATGGACCAACACAGGGAACAAACTTATGCAAACTGGATATTGAGGAAGTTTATGACCATGTTAAGTGGGCAACATTGTAGTCAAAGGTGAGATGGGCGCTTGCCTAGGCGCCTAGGCAAGGTGAGGCTCCACTAAGGCGCCTTTTTAGTGAGGTGCTCACCTTTAGAGCCTAGGCTTGTAAGGCGATGCCTTAAGCCATTAAAAAGGCGCTAACGCAAGAGCCTTATTTTACTTTAATAATAATTAAATTTTTTTTTTTTAATAGAAGGTTGTTGTAATTGTAAAACCTATTATTAGATTATTAATTTAAAAAGACACGTTATAAAACCTTTGTTAGTCAAATTAATTTACAAAAGTCTGTTGTAAAACTTATTGTTAGATTAATTATTATTATTTTTTTGATAAGTATTATTGTTAGATTAATTAATTTTATATTGAAGCTTGTTGTAAAACCTTCTTTTTTTTTTTTTTTTTTGGCGAGAAATAATGACAAGATGCTGCTAATCCTGCTGCTCAAACCCTTTCTCCCCCTAGATCCCCAAGCACTTTGTGCATGGGGAGGTGCCAATTAAGCTATTGTTAGAATAACTAATGGAGCATAAACCATGTTAAACCTATTTGAAATAATTTGATAGACCTAATTTCTTCATGCAACACATTGAAAAACACTTCATTATAATATTTCAATACACTGGGTACATATAATTTAAATTCTATATGTATAATAAATATATTAAGAATTTGGTGCCTTGCTTTACTTGGGCTAGCGCCTTTTTGTCGCCTCACTTTACTTGGGCTAGCACCTTTTTGTTGCCTCACACCTCAGGTGATACAAGGCCTTGGCGCCTTAAAGTCGCCTTTCGCCTTTGACCACGTTGGTGGGCAACTTTAATTTATCTTATGGAAATGATGGGGTTTGGTGAAAGATGGAGATGTTGGATTTGTACTTGCATTTCTACTGTTTGCTTAGTTTTAGTAAATGGTTGCCCTTTTAGTTTCTTCAGTAGTTTGAGGGGTCTAGGATAGGGTAAATTGTTCTCCCAAACAAAGTGGAGAGATATAGAGAAACTTTTTGTGCGGTGATTTGGGAGATGAGTTCAAATACTATTTGGTGAGTTGGGATACAGTTTGCACTTCCAACGCTAATGGTGGATTAGGTGTAAGGAGATAGGGACCTTTAATCAAGTGCTATTGGGGAATTCTTCTAAAAAAAAGTTCTATTGGGGAAATGGTATGGTGGTTTGGGATGGAAGATACACATTTATGGAGGCATATAATTGCTATTATGGGGAGGAATGGGGTGGATGAAATTTAAAATTGTGGCGTATGGGAAACTATTAGGGCGTGGTGGGAAAGACTTCTACATTATGTACACTTTGATGTAGAAGATGGCCGTTGAGTATGATTTTGTATAGATAGCTGGTGTGGGGATCATGCTTTGAAGGTGTTGTTTCCTGACCTACAGCCAAGTTGGAATGCAAGATGCCAAAGAGATTTTCATGATTAGGAGTTGCATAACCACTGAAGATGGTCCTTTGGAACCTTGGATCATTGGCATGCATGGAGGGCTCACGGAGAGTATATGACCCAACAGTGGATTTCAAATAAGATACCCTATAGACAGTTATTGAGTGGTGTAGGCATAATTTGATCCTGTCTTAAAAAAAAGGAGGGGACATGTTTTGGGCATTTTGTGGTGCATATGAGTAGTCAAGGTTTCTGTGCTGTGGGAAACTACAGGAAAGGAATATTGTTGAGGGAAGTTGAAATTTTTTGATGATCAGGAATACTGTAACCTTAGTGCACACAGCAATGATGGTAGACATTGTGCATGCTTATAAAAGTTGATTGATGGTGGGAAGAAAACTAAAATGATTGACGGCGTATGGTTTACTACATTGCTTCAGTCAAATGCAGGCTCAGGTTACATACAGTAGTTGACAAGTATATTAAGGTTGAAGTTTTAGATATTAAGCTGAAGAAATGGTCATAAGTTTCTAATTTTAGTCTTACAATATATTTATGGGGAACTTCTCTTGTGAGAATGAAAAATGGTATCTCATTAAATTGGGACTTTGGTGTCCTTGTTTCCAGGAGCCATGGCTGTGGAATCTTTTCATGCCTAAGTTGAGAGCAGGATATCAATAAGGTATCCCCTTCATTTAAAGATCAGCAACTAATGTCTTGTGTCTTTGAAGAAAGATTGAGACCCCTTGTTTAGACTCTGAATGCCATCCCCTAGAGCTGCTCCAGACTAAGAATTGCTCCATGTGCACTTATGCATCTCTTCTCTAGATGGGGCTGAATGGGTCGGATGTCAGAGAAAATGTAGGACAGATTGAGGGAATTTCTGTCTTTTTGTGGTGGTTTTAGGGTTAGGAAAGAAGAAGAATTAGAGAGAAATTAGTGCTGTATGACAGTACCAGTGAACAGTAACTTTAGAAAGTGAAGACGAGGAAAAGAAAAAGAATAGAGGAGAAAGAGCCAACAAAGGCCAAGGTGCCTATTGTTCAAACCCAATAATTTTATTAATCAACACTCTCTCCTTTGAATACATTGAGCACCATATATATGGAGACTCTTTCTTGTACTAGTAGTAATAGAACTCCTCGTAGCATTAGGACTACTAGTTTGACTAGTGAAATAAAACCTAATAAATATTAACTTGGATCTGTAGAAAATAAACTTAAGGTACTTAGGATCCCCTAGAAGATTCTAAGACTCAATCAAATTACCAAAATACCCCTAATTCACAAGAATCGCAGAAATTACAGATTTGCCCCTAAATATAAAATTGACCATAACTAATAAAATGAAAACCTAAATAAAAGGTTTTTTTAATCCTAAAAGACTTTGACCATTAAATCACACGATTTTCACTTAATTGGACTTCACATGTGGACCCCATAAAATTATTCTTGAATAGGCGAGTTTGCAAAACAAGAGCAAATTGTTCTTTCATGGTTGCATCAGAAAAACTAAGGGCATGTTTAATACACTCATAATGATTACTTAGGAATAGGAATAAGTATTGCAAGGAATATAAGAAGTTGTAACCCCCTTTGTAGTAGTTTTCTCTTTCAATGAAGTATTTTACTGATCAAAAAAAAAAAAAAAAAGAATTTGTAATGGAATTACTATTCCTATGCATCTGTTTTGGTGGTAAACATGAATAGAATGATGAATCTGTAATTCACAATATGGTATAACATGATTTGATGATATAATGGAGTTATATTCCAATCAAATGTCCTAAAATACCCTTATATATTATATTTATACTCATTGTGGGTCTTGTTTATTGTGTATAGTGTATACTTTAATTAATATCGTTGACCTTTGTTCAAAATTCCTGTCTCCATAACTGCTAAAAATAAAAACTGACAGCTTCTCCCCTAGATATTAAATTCTAATGAACGATAAATTTACATGCTTGAATAAAATGATGCAATATAAAAAAGCTCGACTTATTTTATTATTTTTTTTTCTTTCTTTAAAGAAATAATACTTGTTTCATAAGTTAATACATAGCTATTTTTGAATTCCGTTGCTGTCTCCATCTTTGTGCTTCTTTCTCTCTAGCATGATTATATGTTTAGTGCATGAATTAATGCTGCTGTCAGATCAAACATTGCTTTTATGGCTTGCATAATCAGTTTGGGCATGTCTTGCATATATAGGCTAGAATCTGATATTCCTGCTAGATCTTCATTGCTCTACTATTGATTTTACCAATAAGGCTAATTCTTTCACTTCTATGATATTGATACCATTTCTACATGTATGGGAAATTTTATGTAATTTTCTTGTCATAAAATTTCTTGAGTAATATATATTTCTTAGAATTGAATGCTAAGTAATGGGTTGCATCATTACAGCTGTATGTATCATATATGTTATCTTATATATGACATTTATATTTGGCAACCCAATGGTGATTTTGTGGTTTCTAGAGCAATTGCCAAGGCTCTTCTAGGCATTTTTCAATAATATTTACAATTCCATTAAAATGTGAATCCTTCTGAAAAGTAACATGGTTTCTGGTGATTACTTACCATATTTTTATGATTAATCTGGAGAATATGACCTTTTGTTCTAGTTTCCTAGTGATAAGTTGAGTAAAGTGTATTTTTCCTTGAATGGTTGTCTTCCTACCCTACGTGACCTTAATAGGAACTGTGTTTTCTCTTTAGGCATATGTTTTGATAAAGACACTGTATTGCTCATTTGCTCTAAGACTTTATGTTTTACATAGAAGAAATAAAGTCAATTTCAGTGAGAAGGGAAGCGGGAATTGTGCAAGTTGGTTAACAATTTGTTTATGTTATTGCACACGAATCAATTGACTGAATGAGTCCATTAGTGGTAATTTAATATTGACTTATTTCCAACGTATATTCCAGATGTACTCTTGAGACTTTAGAGTTTGTTTAACCTGTAATTTACTCTCTCTCTCTCTCTCTCTCTCATGCACCCCCACACACAATCAATTTGAGACTAGGAAATGATCAATTCGAGTCCAGGTGGGATTTTCCTGATTATAGGTTCTGGAATAGGTCATCAAACCTAATTAATTGCAGCCAGGTGGAATAAAGATGCACTTGATGCTTGATGTAAGCATTGAGTAATTCATTACACATGCATATGCTCAGGGTAATGGGTTCTGGATATACTTTTCAAATTTCTCCTCCCATTTTGTCGAGACTAGGAAATGATCAATTTGAGACCAGGAGGAATTTTCCTGATTATTTGACCAGATAAAATTTCCACCCCCAAAGGAAGGTCAATTAGATATGTCTCATCTATGAATTCTAAAAATTCATCCATTTCTGGAGTAGGTCTTTCTACTCCTGTCCTTTCACTAGGAAGATGAGCAAACAACATTTATTCCCTAGCAATGCAACACAGAGCATTCTATCACCTATGACCTATGACCTATGCCCCTTAGCTCCTTGATTTAGCCATGGAAGATTAATTTTGTTACTACTTTGCAAATTTGCGTATTCCTGACATTTGAAGGGGCCCATGTATGAAGTCCAATTAAAGTAATAGCCGTGTGGTTTTGAAGGTCTAGTTATGTGTGTTCCAGGGTCAAAACAACTTTTTATCTGGCTTTATATTTAGCAAGTTTTGGTCAATTTTGCATTCATAGGCTAAACTGTAATTTCTACAATTTCTTCGAATTAAGGGTCTTTTGGCTTTAGTTGAATCTAGAATTTTCTAGGAGTTTTAAGCATTTTAGGTTTTATTTTCTTTGTCCTGGTTAGTCTTTTATTAGGTTTTTAGTTCACTGATCAAACTAAAGAGTCCTAATGCTAGTACAAAAAAGAGTCCTTATATATATAGATGGAATTTATTAATAAAAATATTGAGTGTTTTGAGCATTTAGGCATGTTGGCCTTTGTGTGTTCTTTTCTTCCATTCATTCTTACGATACTGTTCGCATCCCCTGAAAGCCATAAAGTTCCTACCTTTTCTTTCTTCTCTACAACCCCAAATTAATTTATTTCTTTTTATCTATCAAAATCCCCAAAACCTCACATGCTTCCTTTTATTGAATAGCCATCAAATAACTCACCAAACCACCTTTTAATTCGTAAAGCAACACCCTAACCCTTTCTCCAACAATTATAAACTCTAGTTCCACAAAGCTTCATAAATTCTTAACCCACCACAAGCACAAAGGACAAATTCTGCCACCCCCATAAATAGACCTCATCCTATTATGATTCGGTCCATAAAACCCTTGTGAACACCTATTGAAAGCCATCTTCAACATAGCAAAACAAGATTGAAATGGTGAAGGTACCTGACCAGCTATCACTTTTTTCAACCACTCTTTCATCCTACATCAACAGTATCCCTCTGAATGCCCACCACTCAGAGCCTCCCATTCCATAAAAGGAGGACCACCCCACAAGCTTCTAATGACCCAATCAATCAAATCTTCAATCTTTGTTTTGTGGAGGCACATAATATTTTTTTTTTTGATAAGTAAGAAAGTTATATATACGAATGGCTACTCTATGCATGAAGAACATAGAGCAAACCCAGAAAATACAAGAAGGAAAACAAAAAAATGAAAAGAAAACCAATCCACAGATTAATTACAAAGAGAAAGAGAGCTAATGAAAGAAGGGAGAGAATCACTAGACGTGAATCCCCAAGCCCGAGACCAATCAAAAAGAGTCCCACTGAAAGAAGCAAGCATCTTCTTTGGGTCATTTAGGCAAATGATATCATCTCTCTACTCTCTAAAGACAATGCCTGATAACTTCCCTCTTCATTGGGTCATTTAGGCAAATGATATTCCAATAGATTAACTTCATTAATGATCAGTAGGGCCACAGATTTCCTTCAATATGCTCTTCTATTAATCCTGGACCTCCCAGCATCATAACTGATTGAAGTTTCTAGAAAAAAAACCCCACCCTACAGTCCCGAAGCGCCTCACCATCTCTCACGCTCTAAAGGAATTTACTAACAGATGAAGTCTTGATTGCATTGGCTCTTGCTGGTTCCTGGTTTCCCGAGCACTGCGATCTACTATTGATTTTTAAGAAAAGGTTCAATGCTTCGATTTCAAAGCCCTCAATTTGAACAACCATGTTTACACCTTGAATTGGATTGCACACCTATTTTTAGATGTCCAGATTGCCAGGGTCTCCCATGCCATCAAAGTGATTTTCCGCACCTACTCTTGGGTCTAATTTAGTAAGTGGCTCTAAATTCAGGGGGCTACTGGGGCTTGTATTCTCGTAGTCTCCCCCAACCAATGAGTCTGTCACAGGCAACAGTGCTAACTGTTTATCCTCGGCCTCCTCTTCAGATAAAATGGGCTGCATCTTTGAAAAGAAAAGCCTTTGGATATTTAGATTATTAGTTGTAAAGAAAATTTCTTATAAAAAAAATTTCTTAAAAGATTAAAACTGGGAGAATGAAACAGGTTTTGTGATTGATGCTTAATAATATGGACCATTATATTGTTTACCGACATATGCTCAAAAGGGTTCTCTTTGTAGGTCACTAGACTTCTCAGTTGAATTTTTCTTCACTAGGACAATTGGTTTGGCTCAAATTTAAGGCTGGTTGAAGCTGGTTATTCATTTGAACTTTGCAAAATCAGAGCGACTGTAATATGCATGATTTTGGTTTTGGTAGAATTAATAAATAGTCTTGGTGAATTCTGATCATGTAGCATGCCTCTGAAGCTTAGTATTTTCTTCTCTTAATAAAGAAATCTAGAAGTATTTAAGCTCCTTTGTTGAACTCAAATTGGTTTGTTCGTATGGATTCATGTTTCTCTGTAACATGTCTTCATCGCCTGATTATTATGTGGTTGCTTTGATAAAGGTCTGATGGAACAGAAGTGATGGTAGATAACAAGTTTCTCAAGGCTAACAATCCACTTCTGGTAACTCTCATTCCATGTTGTGATTGTATTCTTCCTTATCAACATTGCATTTAATTAATGAATGTCATTACTAGTCTGCTGTCACTATTGCTCTTATGTATACTATTTTCTCTTTCCAGTTGATCAACTTTTATGAGCAACATCTGCGGTACAGTCCTACATCATCCTTGGACAGAGGTATAGATGGAGAGTGAGTTTAACCAGATCTGCAGCACCTTTGCAGTTAGCTGTATACAGTGATGTACTTTTGTAGTTGCAGGAGATAGTGCAGGATAACAAATGCAGTCTTTGGTAATAATAGTGTAAAACTTAGTTATATACTAGCAGCCTCTCTGTATCTCTTTTTGATTACATGTGTATGATCTGGATAGTTAACATGAAGATGATTAGATAATCAAGTTTACTTTCGACATTCTGTATTTTGTGATTAAAAATACACATCGATGAGAGAGGTTGCCAGGGGTCGTCTGAGTGGTGGTGCAGGTCGCAGTTGGGTTGGGGGTGAGAGAGAGAGAGAGGGGTTGGGTTGTGAGGCAAAATCTTACGATGAAACTGAATATTTTCAGGTTGACACCAAACACCTAAAATTGGAGAAAATTTTTAGTTTGAAACAAACACAACCTAAGTCATTTCTATTTGGTGACTCTGCTTCTGCTTCTGCTCTGTTCTATCTCTATTCCTTGTATATATGTTATTTGTTAATGTGTAAATGGTATTTGTGTGCATGTATGTATGGAATTGCTAACAAAAATTTGTAAGAAATGAAGTTAAGTACTCAGAATTAAAGAAAAAGGTGTTCCACGACAGACTAACTACCATGCTGTCAAGGTGATAGCAACTTGTCCCCTGATTTCTTTTTAATCTGGGAAAGAATTTTCTATGATGTTTATTTTTTTAAAAATTTTGTGATATGATCTTACGGTCATGTTGCTTCAAACTTTACTTCCTTCTCTCTATGGATCAGGAAAAAAGAAAAAGAAAAATTAGAAACAAATTTTGCCATAATTATGAAGTAGTCAATTGTGAGTGTTGGAGAAAAATTGGTGGATATTTGTGAAAGTTTTGTTTATTACTCAACTATCTCATTAGGTTCTAACAATAGTGGGGCTAGAGCGACGTTAACAAGACGCTTTGCCTTTAAATTCTCTGAATATAATATGATATATGTTTTTTCCTTACAGTGTGAGAGGATTTGACCTTGAAATCTGAACTCCACTGAAGAGGATAGATGTCAATTGGTCATATGGGTGTCACTTGATCATACTTAATGTTGAATTAATCTTTGGATACTATCAGTATTATAGATACGAGCTTTCTTATCAAAAAAAAAAAGAGATACGAGCTTTCTAAGAGTTTATTTATTTATTTTGATAATTTGATAGTTGGGTGGGTAAAGATTTGAACTTTAGATGTTTTTATTGGAAACACTTCATCGGAGGTGTTAATTAAATTGCAAAACTTTTGCTAGAGAATCAAACTTCTTGAAAGCATTTAAAAATAGTTTTCCTTTTCCACCGGACTATTATTCTTGTCATCTAATAAATATACAGTTATGAGGAAAACAAATTCTTTTAAAGATGTGTCAATTAAATTATAAAACTCTTGCAAGAAAATCAAATTTTTTGAAAGCATTTAAAAACAGTTGTCCTTTTTCATTGGACCTTTATTCTTGTCATCTAGTAAATTCAAAGTTACGAGGAAAACAAATTCTTCTAAACAAATGGTTCCTAACATTCCTTTCTTCATCGAAAATAACTTAAAGTAAATTAAAAGTTATTAGGTAAAAAGGAAAAAAAATCATCTAATCCTAACATTCCTTTCTTCATGGAAAGTAACTCTATCTTATATAGGGTTTCCATTGTTTCAATGTATAATATTTTCCTCATAGATGTGTTTGATAACATGTATATTTAGGAAACATGATTTATTTATTGTTTAGTGGGAACCTTCAAAATTTTCCAATGTTTGGTTGTGAAAATTTCAATGTCTTTATCTCGAGTGAAAATTTCAACACAATCAACACAAACACACCTAATTTTTTATGAGTTAATTTCCGTCTCAATTCATCTTAGACAATATAAGCCTGTTCCGGTTAGCCTCTAAGCTAAGCCCTAAGCAATTATTATACAATATAAATACTTATTTGTAGAGAAAATTATAGATATTGATGTAGAGACGTTGGCATAGCTCAACTAATCATACACTAACCAAATAAAAGAATCAAGATTTTGTCTAGAAGTCATCTCCACCTGCAACTACCCAAATTCTTTTTGTATCTTATCCATGGAATTACATCATGTCACACTTTTTTAACCCTCAAGATGGTTGTGCATGCGCACCTACTAGAAAAATCATAGAGCTAGTTAGAGAGCAATGGGGGAGAAAGGGCCATCTCCATTGGTACCTTCTCTTGTGGTTGCAGCCTTAGGATGGTTCATCTGTGGACCAACCATAGCAGACCTTCTGGAAAGTCTGGTTTCTGTATTGAGGTTTGGAGAAGAAATAGAAGGCAGGGTGGCCTTCTCTGTTTTGATGCTGATGCTTCTTTTTCTTTTATTGTTTGTATACTTGCTCTCCTTATATTTTCCCACTCTTGGTATGTCATCTTTTGCTAGTACTCAACAAGCCAGTGGCTCTGATGCTGATGGCTTTGGGTTTGGGTTTGGGTTTGGAACATTACTTTTGCTTGTGCTTTTCTTTATTTTGTGTAATCTGTTCTGAGCTCTTACCATGCTTGTATTGCCCATCTGTACAAAGAAAGAAAAAGAAAAAGGCTATGCAATTACACAGGTTGTGTTGACCATTAACTATATGCTTCCCAATTTTTGCATTTTTCTGTTACTTCTTGAAGTTGATGGCATGCTATATCAGATATCCCAAGTGTGCAGGCGTGCACTGGTCACTGGTGAGAGTGCGATGATTATTTTTCACTAATATTTATTTTACAAAAGCTCAAAAAAATATAAATAATCATTTTATTGTATTGCATAGTGGGGCATTAAATCACAAAAAAGAAAAAGTTTCCTTTTCATAATAAAGATTTATTGGTAAATTGCATTGACCTCGACTAAGGCTTTTTGTTATTATACTCATATCTCCTTTGGTTTGGAATAAGATAGTCACATCCCTTAAAATGAAAGCCATTTGCATTAAATTCCCTTAGATGATTGAAAAAATGCTTTAAAAAAAATCTTGAATTCACACACTCTATTTAAGCTGTCATCCACAACCCATAGGTAATTAGGGATTTGTTTTTGTTTTTTTTTTTCAGCCATCCAAGAGAGGTTAGTGTAAATATAAGGGAGTAAGTGTATTATTTCAAATTAGAGGGGAGGGGAGGTAAGTGTGATAGCAAAAAAATCTTAGAGGAGGCTAGTGCAATTTTCCCAAAGTTTTACCCATTCATGTTGCCATATCAAATCATTTAAAATTTTTTGTTTTTACATATTTCAATCATCAGGCTTACCTATATATATAACTTGACATAGCTTGTGAGAGTTTTGAGGTCTAATAGTAATGGCAAATTGCAATTTAGGGGTTGTTATTGCATACTCCAAGAGTATACTTCCTTCCTCTGACATAGGGGTGGACCCCACTCAAGGAGTATGCAATAATTTTACGCAATTTAGAATAGGTTATTTATATAATTCTTATTTCCTGTTTAAATTTCCTAAGATAGCTGAGCTTTAACGAAAACAAGGAATACTGGAAAGTACAAATAAGCACTTATGGAGAAATGAAATGAGGAATATAACTTCAATCTAGAAATACCACAAATAAAAGCAAGTTGCAACACTGAAACAAGAGGGAAAGCTTACACATAATTAGCTTGATTATCTTTCTAAAAAAAAAAGAAAAAAAAAAGCAAGATTAGGTACAAAGGATAATAAACTAATATTAAATGGCAGCAAAGTTTATCCAACTTTGAAAGTAACAATTATAATGAATAACTAAGAAACAGTTCCTAAATCAATAAAAGGGATGGCAAACTCAATACAAACCCATTTACCCACTCAAACTTAAATATTAATTGGGTTAAATGGGTATTAACCCTATTAACATAGGTATTAATTGGCTTTTGACTAGGTACCCAATTAGACTCAACTATCATTTACCCAAATCACTGAACTCTAAAATCCCCAAAACCACTAAAAAGACCAAAATATCCTTCGCACCACCAAAAAAAAAAAAAAAAAAAAAAAAAAAAATCAAAATACACCTCAAATGATCAAATATACCTAGAAACTTCTAAATGACTAAAATACTCCCAAAATTTCTAAAATGATAAAAAATACCTAAAAACCTCTAAAACAATCAAAATACCTATGAAACATTTAAAATGACCAAAATACACCCGAAAATCTCTAAAATGACCAAAAATACCCATTACCTTTGAAATGACCAAAATACCCCCAAAATCTCTAAAATGATCCAAAATACTTGGAAACCTCTAAAATGACCAAAATACACCTAAAATATCTAGAATGACAAATAAAAATTCTCCAAAAATCTCTAAAATGAGCCAAAATACCTAGAAACCTCTAAAATGACCAAAATACCCTTAAACCTTTAAAATGAGCCAAAATACTTAAAAATATCTAAAACGACCAAAATTCCCTCGAAATGTCTAAAATGACCAAAAATATTTTGAAACCTCTAGAATTACCAAAATACCCTCAAAACTTCCAAAACGACCAAAATACCCCTAAAACCTAAAAAATAACCAAAACTCCTAAAACCTCTAAAACAACCAAAAATACCTTGAAACCTCCAAAAGGATAAAAAATACACTAAAACCTTTAAAATGACCAAAATAACCCCAAACCTCTAAAATGACCAAAGTACCCCTGAAATATCTAAAAACACAAAAATAACCTTGAAACCTTTAAAATGACCAAAGTACCCCTGAAATATCTAAAAACACAAAAATAACCTTGAAACCTTTAAAATGACCAAAATCATTTTTTATGTGCATTTTTTTGAACCTTTTGAAACTGCACATTTTTTTTGAGGTTTGTGTATGGTTTATTTCCATTGAACCAATAAACCCCTATCAAGCTACCCATACTCTCCTATTCCCTTTGAACTAATGTTTTGGTTCATTGTGTTTGTGCATGAGAATGAGAATTTGAAGAATAAAGTGCTAATAGGTGACACCCTTCCTCTCATCCTTCTTCTTTTTTTTTTTTTTTTTTTATTTATAAATTTTATATTTTTTATGTGCATATTTACATGTTAGATATGTAGTAAATATTATACTCACATGCTAGTTATACATATTTAATTTATTCTTCACGTGCTACTTACATATGTATTTCACATGTCTTGATTGTATATTCACTTTACAATAATATTCACATGATATGTTATATGTAAATAAAATACTCACACAATATATATATATATATATATATATATATATATATATATATATATTGTACAAAATATTTTTAAAAAATCAAATGCCAAGTATTTAATTTGTTTTCCCTAAAATGTTAACGTTTGAATCAAATTAAATTAAGGTATTATCTTTTGGATAGGCGGTGTAAGGAGGTGCCTAATACCTTCCCACCCGTTACCAAATTTCTAAGTCTAAGAATCTTTGGTTCGAATATGTTGGTTTGCCTTAATTAATTTAAAGACCCTTGAATTGGTTTTGAGTTAACTACTCGTAGACCCATGTGATGCATGAGAATATATAAATATTATGTAATGAGATGTAATATATTAAAAGCAACAATTACTTCAAGTATTTTTTTTAATCTTTACAAATATATAAGTCTATTATTTTTGGTGTGTTTCATTAATATTTTTTAAGGTGAACCATATTCTTCTAACTTTTGTTATAGTCGGTTATATTTGCCTAATATATAACTATACATTATAAGTTTCAAATTTACTATTCAAATTTCTCATCCCTTAACTCTTAGGAATAAGGAGAGTATCATGATAATCAAAACTTATCACAAAACTATAATGTTATCTTAAACCTAATTAAAATGAAACCATAAGAATAAAGGATAGACTTTATAATGATTTGCAACTCAAACAATTGGTAGGCACATTCGAATTCGTAGCCATGTAGATTTTATTTTTATATAAACTCAAATTCCTATTTCCAAAAAAAAAAAAAAAAAAACTAAGTATTAACCCAAACCAAAATTCAACCAAAGCTATTAGAGGGATTAATTTGTGATGCGAAATTTAAAAAATGCAATACCAAAACACATATTAAAAAAAAATCAACCTAAATTAGAGTTATAAGAAAGAAAAAGAAATCCACCAAAAGAAAGTAGAGAGAGAGAGAGAGAGAGAGGGAGAGAGAGAGAGTACTTACGGTTTTTTTGTGAAAAAAAAAAAAATGGATTGAATAGAAGAAATGATATCAAATTTGTACAAAATAAGATGGGGAGAAGAAAAATTAAAATAAAAGAAAAAGGAAAGGAGGAAAGAAGTTTAATGGTAAAGTAAAGAGTAATCGGGAGATAAAGAGGCAATGAGGGAGGAGAAAGGTTTGAGGAAGTGTAACAGTAGATGTGGACTAATAGAGAGAAGATGAGGTTTTTTTTTTTTTTTGAATAGGGAGAAGAAAAGTTCAAAAAGAGAAAAAAAGAGGTTGAAAATAAGTCAATAATGTGGCACAATAATAGAGTGAAAAATTTATTGCATATATATATTATAAAAAGGATGGAAAAAAAATAATGACGTAGCTGCTAATATAGCTTAACAGAAGCGTAGCAATAATAAATGCTACGCTACAACTTTTAGATATATATAGATTAGGTAAAAAAAAAAAAAGACAAATAGGTGACCAATTACACCTTAAATTAATGGCTGGTGGTGATAAGAAAAGAGACTTACATACACCTCACCCTAGAAATACAATATTAAAACACTAAATATAATATTTAATATAGACAATTTCAAACCAGCAATGCAATCTTCTTTATTTATTTATTTTGGATGAGCTAGATTTTATTCAACAAAAACAACATTACAAACCAGCTGCAAATTATACTGTCATCAAAACAAAACCAAACTAAGTAACTAACTACATTCAGCCAGCTGTAGAACAAGAAGATAAAAAAAGCAGCACCTAACTCGAATAAAAAACTGAAGGAATTCTGCAATGGCTACACAGCATCCTATTTTGGATAGAATTCCTTATATACACAAGAATGACCTGTATCTGACGTCCTGCATGACAACTTGAACAATATCAGCATATAATCCTTTATAATTCCTTCAAAGTTGCAGTTGCTTAATTTTTTCATCATGAATAGCTTAATGTTTGATGTGTATAACTTCATTCAGAACTCTATGTTATGCTGGGCCTGCACTATGATATGCTTCTAGCAGATGATTATTTTGGCTCCAGCATCTTCACTTTTGAATTTTTTCCTGCAAACATTTTGAAGCGACCTCCCTTTCAACATGAATCTCTCTCTCTCTCTCTCACATACATACATAAGCACAAAATTATATATCCAACTTGGTCTGATGTCAGTAATACAGATTATTGTAAATTTACCCTTTTGGCTTTAGCATTAATCGAAGTGAATTAATTTGGTTGTTCTTCAGCCTGGCCTATATTATTCATGTTGATTCCTGCAACAAATGAAAGTTGTCACTAATCTATTAATGGAGCATTCTTGTTAATATCAAAAAAGAAAAACCCTCTGACATCCTCTTTGTTTTTTTACTTGTACATTGATTTTCACTGAAGCTGCAGGTTCACATTAAAAGAAACTAGTAGAAGTTCATATGAATAGTCAGAAGAGTTCATGATTTGCATACAAGAATTTTTGAGTTGATGAAATAGTAATTACTAAAACAGAAAATTCTAACCTCCATTGCATGTCAAGTTCTCAAACTGTTTGTTGTAGTCCGACCACTTTTCTTCAATCTCCCTCTTTATCCTCTCAGCTTCCTTCTTCTCCTCCTCTGCATTAGCTGCCGCATCCCACTTTTCCTTCAGCTTCTTTCCATCAGAATAGATTTTTTTCTTTTCTTGCTTTGCTTTTTCCTTTTGTTTTGTCAAAGAATCTATTTTTTGTTTTAGCTCATTTATCTGTCCTTCAGCTCCAGAGATACTCCTTCCAACTTTGTCGTGCAGTGCCCATTGATCTGTGTTTCAGCCTCAATAATACTCCTTTGAATTGTTGCCTCAACTGAATCGAGTTTCAAGAACTTTTGTTTATTCTCATCTAGTTGAGATGCTATCTCAGCCATAGGCTTGATCAGATTGGTGCACCTTTGGATGGTGTCACTGGCTTGGTAGAAACGGATTTTCAGAACTGTGAAGTCCTTTGAGATTTGAAGCACTAGGTCTTTCATTTTAATCGAGATGCCATCATTTTCATCCATGTAACACAAGAATTCTAATGCTGAATTCAAAGAAATGGAACAACCAGGATGACATGCAGAAGAGAAGTCGGTTGCTAATACATTTTTTACCATGTCCAAAGCCTTGTCTATGTTGAATTGACCTGGCCTGGTTTTCTGGAACTGGACATTTGTAATGACACTGTTGGATGCAGACTGAGAATCCGCTCCCAAGGAAGTGTAAAAGGACTTCATATCATCGTCCTCACTGTCAATAGACTCAGTAGAACCCTCTTCATGCCCAATCCTGTCAATAGACTCAGAAGAACCCTGACCTGATGCTTGTCTGGTGAATTCATTGGAGGAATCCTTCATAATAGATACAATACAATGAGAACTGACTGTTAGTAGCAAAAGGGATTTTAAGATGTAAACTTTGTGGAGCTTGATTTGCCTTGAGTTGCTGAAAAAGATAGTTTGAATCCAGTCTCTTCCCATTCTGCTTTTGGTTCATTTAGTACCTCATCAACAGCTTCGTCTTCGTCTGCATCAATATGATCACTCCAATAGACCTCTGTGGCAATGGCCCCTATAAAAAATGTGAATCAATACTGACTTGACCAAGATCATTATTTACAAAATGAGACCTGTTCCCTATACCAATTTTTTTCAAGTGAACACCTCCAAGAGAAGGTAACCAATTTATGAAACAGGGTGGAACAAGGTAAACCGATACAAGAAGATGTAACATATAGGTAATTAGATGTGGCGTGTGGTATTCTCTCTCTCTCTTAATTGAGTGAAGTTTACCCTACCTGAAGGGTTGGGAGAGAGATTTGAACCAGTAACCTTCATTTCATGGTATGTGATCTGCAGTCAATTATGTTACCCCTTTGGATTAAGGAATATCAAATTAACTTGTTAGAAAAATTTAATTCTATCAATCAGGTTAAAGGTTTTTCAGTCAAAGAAGTTTTATTTATGGTGCAAAAAGTTGGACAACGAAGAGTTGGTTCTTTCTCAGCGGTTGTAACACATCATTAAACAACATAACAGTATTGTGAAGCAAGCCATGTTTTTAAGGATGGAACAAGATACATGAGAGAGCACCATATTATGTTGTGGTTAGCTCATAAGGTGGAGTTGAATAAAAGAGAGAGTTTTGCCTTTTACCTTTGTGACTTTGCTTTAAGCGAGATGAATTTGGTTGTTTTTTAGTTGGTTGTGCATCAATTATTTCTATCCCTGAAACAAAATTAAATATACTAATAACTATAAGGAGCACTTACAATGAAAACATAAATTTAGAGATTCACAGATATATATATATATATATATATATTTGTTTCTTCAATTGTGATTTAAACTGCACTGCAATTTATCATATGGAGAAACTGATAGAAAAATCCATCATTAATACTCAAAACTGTTACTATAGCATGTTTGCATGTGAGGGAGAACAGAAAAAGGAAAAAAGAAGCAGCGAAACAATGCTACAAGTGAATAAAGCAAGAATTAATTTGAATGTGTGGGAGTGAAGAGGTTGCAGCTTGAACCTTTAAATCTTGGTTTCATGCAGGGAGCAGCTCATGATTCCATGTCATATATAATGGAAAATTTTCTGTAGAAATAAATTACTAATATTTCATTTTAAGTTTGCCAGGTCTAAAGAAACATAAATTGCATCCAAACACATTAAAAAGAGTAAGCTTCATATATAAAATGTTAAATATTTCAAGGACTTGGCATATTTGAATTTATGAGAGTTGATGTTCTAGCTTATTTTGTGTTAAATAGTTGACATTTTATGATACTATTAGTCAGTAAAACGATATATGGTATATAGAGTACTAACCTCCAGGGTGTGGAAGAAGACGATAGCAAGCTGGTTCTGATGGTTTCTTCTAGGGCAAAGCTGATGTTGAAGAATCTTTAGGGAAATCAATCTCCAGGTCAGGAATGTGCATAACCTTTGGCCTATCTGGACCTCCTCCACCTCCTCCCTCCTTTTGACATCGCTTTGTCAATAGTGGACACTTTTGTATTTGCAAATGTTGAAGCGAGCTGGGAAGCCCATCCTCAGGCAAGGACTGGAGCATAGGGCAGTCATCAATGTAAAGGTCCTTGAGTGAATGGAGGTTTTTCAGTATCCCCTTGGGGCCTAGACGCTGCAGAAAGGGGCATGAGCCAATACTCAAACACTCCAGCGTAGCAGGTAGCTCCTCAGTTAATGTCACAAGCATTGGACAGTTTTGGATGGAAAGTAGTGTGAGAGATATCAAAGTTAGCAGCGACCCTTCTTTGCTCTCGGACAAAGACATCAAATCTTTGCAATCATGAATGTACAACACCTTGAGGCCAGGAAGTTGGGGCCATTTTGGAAGTGAGGTGAGGTTTGAGATGCTGGATAAAACCAGTGAGCATAGAGAGCTGGTATTTGGTATTGCCCTCACTAAGGTTCCATCACGACAGGCATACAGTGCTAAATGCCGAAGACGTTGGGCAAAATGTTGTTCTGGGAGAGCAACTAACAACTCACACCCGCTGATCTCCAACTTTTCTGGATCAAAGTATTTTGGCAGTGCCTTCAGCTTAGGGCAGCTTATAACATTCAATTCCAACAAAGTTTCGAAGGACCATTGTTCCCCACTTGACCATTGGCCTTGATCATCTATAGCATCCCAAGTAATCCATGTTCCATGCCAATCCTCCAGAATAGGATTGTCAATAAGCTTTAGAGTCTTCAAACTTAGAACCACTGGAAGCGCCCTTAAGGATTTGCACCTTTTGATCTTCAGGAAACTCAACATAGGAAAGACGTTGGGCAGCTCCCTTAGCTTGGGGCAGTTGCTAAACTTTAGCCACTCGAGGGAAGGGCATTCAACCTCTGGCCATTTCTCCAACTCCAGCATACCTTTGATGTAGAGCACTTCAAGATTGGGTAGCTCACCTAGAGTGAGAGTTTTGCATTTTGTGCAATCATTCAAGGTAACTCTGACCAAATTTTGGAGCTGCCCTTCTCTCATCCAAGCTGGAAATTCATTGCCCCTGTAATGACATATTT
Organism: Quercus tomentella; assembly: GCA_028535165.1. NCBI lineage: Eukaryota > Viridiplantae > Streptophyta > Magnoliopsida > Fagales > Fagaceae > Quercus > Quercus tomentella. The sequence goes on from JAPQVY010000156.1 coordinate 46,708,036, forward strand.
GGAGCTCTTTGAGGTTTAAGTGAGGTTGTAGGTCTTCAAGGAAACTCTTTTCAGTTGCTTCATCATGTGTATTGACAATCCTGTCACTCCATTCAAACACCAACTTCTGAAGGTACTTCTTCTGGTTCAACTTAGCCTCTCCTGCATTAACTGCATTTTCTAGCTTTGAGATATGCAATGTTCCTGAAAGATACGTCATGTTCTTTAGTTCTTCAATTCTGTATCCAGTCTTGTGGCTGACCTGAAATACATGCCAATCATGCAGAGAGGTTATGTCCCCCACATGTGGTGGCAGGATGGAGAACTTGACCCAGAATAAATCATTGAGCTCCAAATGTCGCAAATTAACCAACTTCCTTAGGTCCTTGGGCAATTCGAAAAGATAAGGGCACCCCAAAAGTTTCAATGTTTCCAAATGGTAGAGTTTGCAAATTGAGTTGGGGAGAACTTTGATTTCTGTTCTAGAGAGGTCAAGGTAGCGTAGCAACTTCAACTTTTCAATTGAGCTAGGCAATTCCAAGATTGCACTTGAACTAAGATCCAAGGTCCGTATGCATTCCATTGTACGAAATACTTTGTCCAGGGACTGACCAAAGTTTTTCAAGTGGTGACTAGGAAATAGAAGTGACCGCAACTTTGTAACCTTCTCAACAATCTTCAACATAGGCTGCTCAACATCATTACCAACCAAGCTCATATGACGATGTTGTTCACAGAAATTGTATGGCTCATTATCATTAATTAGACAACAACTGGGGCTTGAAATCGATAGTGCCAAGTCATGGATAAGATCATGCATGTTGAATATCTCCTTGTTGTCAATGACTGAAACTTGAAAGAAGGACCTTACAAAGAGCTCATCAAAATATTTGATTCCAGTCTCCTCTTCCTTCTCTCGTTCTCGAGCTTGTATAAACCTTTGTGCAAGCCAGAGCTTGACCAACTCTTCCTTGTGGAAACTGTATGCCTTAGGAAATAAGGAGCAGTAAGAAAAACAGCGTTTTAGATGAGAAGGTAGATGGTCATAGCTCAATTTCAGAATAGCCAAAATTTTGGGCTTGTCATATCCGGAGTTCTCTTCCTCTATCTCCCATATTTCACTGCTTTGAATTTTCCTCCACTTGTTTACATCATCAACGCAACCACGTAAGAGACCTCCGATTGCCTTGACCGCTAATGGGAGACCTTTGCACTTTCTGACGATTTCTCTACCAATGTCTTCCAAGACTTCCTGCCTTTGGCTGGACAAACTGACACCCTGAAATGCAGTTTTTGCAAACAAAGACCAGCATTCCTCTTCGGGCAAATACCCCAAAAGATGGGGAGGCTGTGTACCTATGATATCCTTAACCTTGGTAATCCGACTGGTGACCAAGACTCTGCTTCCCTTTGCCCCTTGTTTCAAGAGATCCTTTAGGGGCTCCCATTTTAGGTAATCCTCAGTCCAGACATCATCTAGAACAAGTAAGAAACATTGTCCAACCATGTATTCTAGTAGCCGGGATTGTAGGTCGCTTGTGGAACTGTCATCCAATTTCATCTTAGAATGAAATTGTATCATTTCTTTGAGAATCCTGGTCAGGTCAAATTGGACTGTGACGCAGACCCACATTTTGGCTTCAAAATGCTCATTTACCCTTTCGTCATTGAAGAGAAGCTGAGCAAGAGTTGTTTTTCCAAGCCCCCCATCCCTATAATGGGAATCACAGAAACGTCTCCTTCTTTATCGAATTGATTCGATAGCAGCATATGCATTATCCTTTCTTTATCATCCTCCCTGCCAACTACGCCTGACTTGTCCACAAAATAGCCTGTGTAATTTGGGATCACAATATCACCGCCATTAACTTTGATGTTGAGATGGAAAGCTTCTTTTTCTTTGGCAATCCTATCGAATCTTTCTAAAATTTTTTCGATTTTATGCGCTGCATCCCGTTTATAGGATGTTCTGCTTATACTCAGTGTGGTCGGGAATTTATGTTCCTTCTGCCTTTGTTTCCAAAGATAGGCTTCTGTAGTAAAAGCATCCAATATGTCTTCAGCATCAGAAGCTGCATCCTGGAGCTTTCTGAGCCAATCTTTCAGATGTGGCTCATTCACTTGCTTGTTCTCAGCATCTTCAACCACACTTTGAATACTAGTGAGCTTACTTTCCAGGTCCTTTATAACTTTCTTGATTCCACGGACCCTAGAAAACTCCTCCTGGATCAACTTGGTAGTACTCTTAAGGATGATATCCACAACTGGTTTTATTACATATGAAGTTGGGTCTGCCATATATGGTTTGTATTGAAAATATTTCTATTGGGTCAGTCTCTGGATTGATTATAGGATAGGCTTTTGTTGTGTAAGTGAACCAAATAATCAAAGGATGAATATCTATACTATTATGAATGTATAGTGTCTCTAGAAGATTGACAAAATGGAAGAAAGACAAGGAAATGAAACAAAAAATTAATGAACTTTCGATTCTCAAAAAAAAAAAGAAAAGAAAAAAAAGAAAAGAACTTTCTTGTGAAATTTCCATGTCCCTGAAGAAAAGTATCTAGCACGTTTACTTACAAACCAAGTTACACACTAGCTATTCATATCATAGTAGAATTAAAACCAGGGACAACCACTTGAAAAGTAAAAGTATAGAAGAGTGGATGAATAAGACCTGGGTTTGCTTTACACATTCATTTAACGCGTCAAAGGGAATGGTTACTCATACTGGTGAGAAAGAAATAGAAACATTTGTGGTTCCAACTTCCATACATAATTAATGCGGTGAGAAAGAAATAGAAAAATTTGTGGTTCCAACTTCCATGCATTATTAATGTCTGTAAAGTCAAGTGAGCGCAACCGGCACTTTTTTGTGTTTCAAAAAAATCCTAGTTCAAGTACTCATTTCCATTGTAATTATCAAATTATATTAAAAGGAAAAAAAATTGCAAAAAATGTTACAAAAAATTTAGAGACACAGACTCTTGCACACGCTTTGCCACAACTTGTCAAGTGATGATTAAATTAATTTTCACAAATTACAGTGGTAGTCCCATGTATAAGTTAGGTGTTGTAATCTAATCATACGTTAACAAATGTGATTGTGTCCATAGAACTCTGGTGACTCGGCCAAACTTGACCAGACTTTTCAACTTCACTTTTTGTGATATTTTGTTGTTAAAGAAAGGTCATTTGTGATTTGTTCCAGGACACTCACCAGTCACCATAAACGCCACTAACTAAGCTAACAAAGAAAGCACAGGAGGCTATACATAATCCAGTAATCCCCAATATAATAAAAACAATAAAATCTCTCAAACAAATAATAAATGAAAATAAAAGGCATAAGAATTAGAGTTGAGAAAGTATTACTATTAATATCCCCACTGACTGAGCATTGCACTTTGGAGCGTACGAATACGGCATTGACGTCGGCGTAAATATGGGAACTGGGAAGGACAAAACATATATGTTCTTTTGCGAGTTGTTTGTTGTGGCCATGGCGATTTTGAACTGCTGTTGGTTCCAGCTTCCAGGGCCGAAGTGAACTGAGAGGAGTTTTAGGCTCAGCTTTTAAAGTGGCATTTAGTGGTAGTTATTGTGTGTGTGTGTGTGTTTTTTAACATAAATATTTTTTAAAGTTATTTGTCATAATTTTAAACAAACTAAACAAGCCCTGACAAGTTTATATAATATTTAACCGAAAATATGGATGAAGGGGCTATTAAATTTAGGAGTGTCAATTCGGGTTAGCGTGTCGGGTTCGTGTCATGTCGAGGTAGGGGCATTCGACTAAATGGCTCAACCCTAACCCGACCCATTTAATAATCGTGTCATGATTCTTCAACCCTAACCCGACCTGTTAATAAGGTGGGTTGACCTAATCCAACCCATTTGACACGCTTAATAAACGAGTCGTGTTGGGTTGATATGAATGTAATACAATCCATTTCAACCTACATATTATTAAATATAACATCTATCTAGAAATAATTTTTTTTACATCCCAAAAATAGTGCATACACTTCAAGTCTTCAACCCACATTCAAAATAATATAGTTCAACAAAAATAAAACATTCATCTAGAAATAAGATAGTAGAGTGAGTAGTATAGTTGAAATAAAAAAATAAAACTAGATATTTATAAGAAGGTTTAGAGATTTAGGGTTTCTAGGGTTTAGAGATCTAGGGTTTGTAAAGTTTCAATTTTCAATTATATCCCTTATAAGTTTTTGTAATTACTCACTTTTCTTTTTAAATTTAAAATATATGTTGGATATAAAATGTATTTGACAAATCTAAAATAAAATGAATATTTATTTGTTATACGAGTTAACTGGGTTGTGTTAAATAGGTCATTTCGGGTTGACACAAATAAATTGGCCTATTAAACGTGTCTATTATGAGTTATGCAGGTTGACCCGTTTATGACCCAAACCCATTAAGGCCCAACCCTAACCCGAAAAAACTTGTGTCGGGTTTGTGTCGTGTTCGCGGGTTGGGTTAAACATTGACACCCTTACTATTAATACAAACAGAATAGAATTTCAGAAGGTAAAATTCAAATTCTGAAATTTCAGGGTGTAAAATTTGAACACCTCCAAACTTTAGGAGTATAGTTTATAATTTAGCCTAATAATCTATATTTATATATTACTAAAAGTCGAAACGTAGCATTTAATGTTGCTACGCTCAGATTGAGTTACATTAGCTGCCATGTCATTACCATTCTTTTTCCTAAAGTTGTCCTACAATTTAAAATTAGTTTTCTTAAATTTAAAAATACTAATAAAAAGAAAATAATTCCCAACCCTTTGTGTTTCACGGTTATAATTTTAGATGGCAACTCTTTGTGTTCCACGATTACAATTTTAAACAGCAACCCTTTGTATTTCATGGTTACAATCTCAAACAGAAACTGTTCAGCTTCCTAACGCTAGACTTTGGCTTTCTAACTCTTTCATCTCTTCCTTTCCTCACACTATATTAATACTGAAAAGCTAGATGATTCAGTTTAGATATCTCTAAATCCTAGTTGCTCTTGATCTCTATTCTTGTGGCTGCCTGCATAATAGTTCAATGTAAGAATTAGATTAATAGTGTTGTTCTTTTTTATTGCTGTTTTTTTATTTATTTATTTATAAATTTTTTACTACCTCTTTCGTGTTGTGGGTCATATACGAGTTTTTATGTATTTAGGTTGGGTATTTGTACTGATATATGATTGTTTGTTTCTATGTTTAAAATTGATTTGGTTTTTTTTTTTTTAATGTTTGAGACGGTAACATTATTGGTTTATATTGTGTAATCCGTGTGATAGAGTTTTAGTAGTTAAAAAAATTGAGTGATAGAGTTTTAAAGTATTCGTGCCTGCAGAAATTCAATTGAATGATGTAATTTGTGCCTACAACAATTCAATTTGCTAAGGTATTTTAGTAGTTAGCAAATTGAATTATAGAATTTAAAATTCAATACTATACTCAAAACATGATACTTCTTCTTTTTTCTTGGTCTCCTCATTTAAGTAAATCCCTCCTTCATCATTGAAATCGATTTAAAATTCCTTCTATTAGCTTTGATTATACTCTTGGCTATATCATAAAAGACTGCTTTTTGATATAATATTTTTATGGTAATTATCGTCATTTTTGTTGTAGTTGAATCAAAATAAAGATTATGCTAGATCTGCATAATTAGTAATTGTTGCATCTTCATCATTATCACAAGTTTAAGACAAAGATTACCCTTATCAATAGTTGTTGCGTCTTCTTCATTGCCAAACCTGGTCATCTTGACAAAACTTTTATTTATCTAATTGTACCACATGTATTTATTTACTTATGGATTCTATTTGACTGTAAGATTTTTATGTCTTTTGATATAAATTAACTAGCTGGTATGCTAGCCAAACTGCTTGCTTCTTCAGTTTTTTTTAATCTTTTACTTTGCCTCCAACACTATCGTAATTGGTTGTCTTTTTGATGGCATGTTATATCTCCATCTCTCTCTCTCTCTCTCTCTCTATATATATATATATATATATATATATTGTTTTGTAGGATCCAAGCAAGAAAGAGTTTAAGATGCTTGCTATGTTATTCTCTCAAATTTTTTACAACATGAACAACTTGCGGTATTGAAGTAATTACTAAATATTTTATATAAAAAAAAAAATAGTTATTTGTTAATAGGTGTTTGACAACTTTAGAATATGAAAAGTTTTAAGTTAAATGGGTAACAACTTTAATTTTGTTAATTTTTGCTTTCTAAATTATTAATAGTGATTTATCATGTTAAATTGGTAGTTTATTTGTATATGAATCAGCTACAATGTTGTAATGTTATTTATTTTTTCTTTCTAATTTGTGAGGTTTAATTCAAGTAATTTTGAATAAGTCCTTTGAAATACAATTCAATATAAAAGAAATTTTGTTAGGAACTTTGTAAGGCTAAGGGGAGTTTGAAGATAATATAAGTTTTGGCCTCATATAATATACTTATATTGTGAGATTCAATTGCTACTAGTAGTATTGTAGTAACTTAGATATGAAACTCTAGATGTAACACAAACAGTTAAGGATAACGATATTCACTAATATTTGTCTTTTAATTTAAATGGCATTTTGCATAATTGCTTTGCATTCATTAGATTTCATTTCAGTAATTTTCCCGTGCATCACATGGGTTAGTGACTAGTATTAGTAATTCTGGAGACATCCATTCTCATACCTAAATTTACATTTTGCTTGTGTCAACATTTGATGGATTTCAACATCTTCAGGTACATGTGTAGTGGATCTATTAAAAAGTGTTGAAATCAAATCAAGAGTTTATAAATAAATAAGATGTACCTTTTGGTGTGAGGAGAGAAGTCCACCTTAGTATTACTCTTTTAATAGAACTCATCCTTTTTGCACAAAAGTCAAATAATCTTTCATGGCCACTCCTCTTGAAATTATCAACTTGGACAATTTCCAACTATATTACTGTGTCTTTAAAGTCATGTTGTGCAGAGCTTGGCTTTTATTTAAAAAAAAAAAAAAAAAACAAATGTCCCAAAGTTATTAGTTTATGATGTATTTTAGCAACTTTTTATAAAAAAAACATAAATATTTTTTTGATGACTTTTATATTTCTCAAAAAAGTAACTTCAAAACTTTTTAAAAATTATTTATTAACAATTGTTCTAAGAGTATTCGTTAAAATAATTAAAAAAAAAGAGGTGAAAAGTGCACTTTATTTTTCAGGTTATTTATTATTATTTTTAAATGCGGTTGTTTGGTAAAAATTGTATTTGAAAAAAAAACGTATGAAAAAGTTTTACCTTATGAAAATGTGGTTAGATACGTGGATTTGCTTCGCTTATAAGCAAATACAAGCTCCTAAGGACGAACACGGTTTCTACGCAATAAACATATGCAACGACGAATGAGTAGGAAAGAGACATGCAATGACATATTTGATGACACCATCCTCTAGGACAACCCAATTTGTTTTTTCAATTTCCAAGCGGTGGCTTAAGAAATTTATTAACGACGAATGAGAAGGAAAGAGAGACATGCAATGACATATTTGATGGCACCATCCTCAAGGACAACCCAATTTGTTTTTTTAAGAAATTTAAATTATATAAAATTTAATAAAGAAACAATTTGAATATGTCATAAAAAAAATTTGAGAGAGTTTCAACTTATAGCGTCTGCTCCTGACGATAGCTCTTTATCATCAAATCAAGACACCAATCAGTTTTTAGTGTAGATAATAACTCTTTATCATCAGACCAAGATACCAATCAGTTTTTGGTGTAGGCGGGGATTGAACACTAGATTTTTTTATTCAACCATTAGAGATTTTACCAGTTGCACTAATTGGAACCCACAAAAATAAAAAACACTTAAATACATGAAATATTACAATTTCTTTATACTAACAAAAAGAGAAAAAAAAGACTAATAAAAGATAAAGTGAAAATTGAAATTGCTTACATGAGAATAATAAATTGAGAGAGAGAGAGAGAGAGAGAGAGAGAGAGAGAGAGAGAGAGAGAGAGAGAGAGAGAGAGAGATGATATTTTCTATAATTGAGAGCCAAACTGCTAAGGAAAGAAAAATTATTCCGACTGCAAAGCCAAAAAAAATATTACTACTGGCACCACCAAGGAGAACTCACGATTAGGGAATAGGCTTTTTTATTGTTGAATGATTAAGGATTTTTATTTTTTGTATTTGAATAGGCTTTTTATTGAATAATTTGTTCACTTGTTGTTATTTGAGTTATTTTTGTTGTTATTTGAACTATTTTTTATTGTTGTTATTTAAGTTTTTTTTAAAGGGTTAAGAATTATGTTTGGGGGGGCAAATTAATTTTGGAGTAATGCTATGTTCACAACATTTTCACAACAAATCTTATGCGATAAACTGTTATTGCTGGGTAAAAGATGTTAGTATTAAGCCTAAATTAGAATTAGTAACAACTTACCAAATAAAATTTGTTGTGAAATTATTGTAAAAATATTATGAATGTAACATTACTTTTATTTTTGTTAAATTCAAATTCTCGTGATTCTCAATTTGGGTGTTCAACATTTTTATTAGGATGATTAAAATAGGTTAATTTGGTATATAATATAAATATATTTACACATATATATATATATATATATATATATATATACATTTTTTTGTAAGTATATATATCCATTTTTTTTCAAGGTTACAAGATAAATTAATTTAAACTAGTTATATATAGGAGTATAATTGTTTTTTGGAAGTATAAATTTTTTTTGGCCAGGACCACCCTCACTTAGTAGTGGAGGACTATCCTCACTTACTAGCGGAGCCACCACCGCAATTTCCCAAGGAGTGTGTCAAAACTCAAAAGGTGAAATGCGAAAAAGGGTTGGATATAAATATTTGATGCTCATTTTATTACACAAGTTTTATAAATAATTGGTCATCAATTACAATAAGTAATTCAAATACTCATTTATTATTATTTTGTAGTTGTTGAAGTGTCACCAATCACATTTTTTTCCACATAAGTTTGTAAGCTTTTTAGCATTTTCCCGAAAACATTTATAAATTAATAGTAATTGAACCAAATTATCATTAAGTGAATGAAAAATGTTGAAGTTACAAAAAATTTTACTACAAAAAATCTTACCAACTGATATGGCAAGAATATGATAGGTATCACTTAAATAATATATAAATGTTTGAATCAATTTTTTTTAATTGATGACACGTCAGTTTGTAAGACATATGTAGTTAAATTTATAGTATCCTTAACATTGCTCAAATGAATTAGTCTTGTTAAAAAAAGAAGAAGAATTAGTTATATTCAATTGTGAGAATAATGGATAAAAAAACAATATAGAATATTAACTAAATAAATGGTTAGTAAATTAAATATTATTTAAGTAATATCTAATATAAAAAGATCCATTTGAAGTTTTTTGCTTTAGGTCTCAAATTGTATTGGACTGGCCTTGTAATTTTTTTCTCCAATAAGAGATTTGGGGTTTAATCCTTACTTTTGCCAAAACCGATTGGTGTTTTGGTCTGATAATACAAAACTATTATCAAGAACAGACACCATAGATTGAAACTCTCTCTAATAAAAAAAATCTATTTTTTTGTTTTGTTTTGTTTTCTTGAAATTCAAACAAGTTTATTTCAACTATTAATTCATCCGTTTCCTTTTCCTCCCCTACGTTGTTTATGTAGCATCTAAGAATCTTAGAAGGTTCCAATAAGATTCTTGGATTCTTGCTCCTTAAGTCTTTATTTTATTTTAATTCAGATTTTTATTATCTACCAACTAGTTTATTTTTTCTCTTTCTGAAAAAGATAGTTAGACCACTTAATTATTATTTTTATTTAATTTTAAAAAGAAGACCAATTAATTACTTGAATGAGGTCTCTCTAATTATCATTGTCTTCCACGGTGAAGGCAAAGTTTTATAAAGATCTTTCAATGTCACTTGAACTCGGTTGATACCCACTTTCGTAACACATTTTCTACAAGCCCGATTCAACCAAACCCAACTTCTTTGTAGGTCCAATTCATGTATTATATTATATTTTATTTTTTTAAGCAAGACCCAAGCCCATGAGACATATTGAGGAAATTGAGGAAGTGTTGTTTGGAGGGTATGGATCGGTTTCTTTTGAACCTCTTGCATTAGCCTAATTTGTGCGTGCTACCAAGTGGGCAAGGGACATTAATAGCACCTCAAGCTCATGGAGGAGGTCTTATATTTGAAATTTTCACTCCAAAAGAGCTTTTATACTTTGGCTAACTGTGGCCCAAAAGTTTCTGCCCTTACCCATTTTTTCCTTTAAATCATAGTTGGCTTTAATTGGCAATTAAAGCAAATATGAACCAAACATCAATTTAGCACCTTAGAGGTCCATAGTCTCATCTTTTAGCCTAAAAATTGGTCATTAAGGACACCTAAAGGCTGTTATAAAACTCTCCCTTAAGCTCAAAACAAAACCAACCCTGTTTTGCCCTTAGAGTTGAAACTTTAAAGTAAAGTTCAGCTAGCTAACATTCTCTTAATTCTGAACCTTGGGGGTGGAAATATAGGTATAGGAGAACCTTCCCTCTCTTCCTCATGTTGAAGATGATCAAGTAAACGACACAGTTAAGAGATAACACGTGCTGTTAAATGCACATGTATCAACTAATTCAAATGGTGTTTTTCATAAGAAGCAGTCCTAAATTAGGCACACATTGTGTTTCATCTCATGCCAGCAAAGCAGCAATTAGCTAGTTTTTCAAGAAGTTAGTTATGGCACGGGTTTGAGTGGAAAATTTTGTTTTGGTTGTTAAAGGATATTTATAGAAGATATTTATAAGTGATCCAAGATTTCTGGATTCTTTGATTGACTCTATATATATATGTGTGTGTGTACTGTGTAAATTTCTCATATAGTGGAAATATCAATTTCTTCTTTCTCATAAATCTCTCTCTCTCTACTTTGTTCTCTTAGTATTTGCTCTAGAATCTTCAATAGCTTTCATGTGATTCACTTAGAGAAGCTTACCTTTTTTCATGGTATCAGAGCCATAAATGGCTTCTATTGCAATGTCATCTTCAACCTCAACAATGGCGTCCACTTTTGCAATGACGTCCTTATCCATTACTGCACCAATCAATTTGGTCAATCAACCTCTTCTACTACTATCAAACATGGCTAATATGATGATAGTGAAACTTGATAGTACAAATTATATATTTTGGAAGCATTAGATCACGATGGTGCTTGAAACCTACTCAAAGATCTTTCAGGAACAATCACAACAATTGTGAATCCTGATTACTTGATTTTGAAATCGAAGGAGAAAGCACTGGTTATATTCATCAGCTCAACACTTACACCTTCAATTCGTGCTCTTTCTATGGGTTGCACTCAACAATGGAGGTGTGGAAGATTCTTGAGAATCGTTTCTCCTCAATTTCAAGGTCACACATCAAGAACCTCAAAGGAGAACTCCACAATATTAGAAAAGGTACAGATTCTGTAGATATATATCTATAGAAAATCAAGGTTGTGAGGGAATAGTTGATGGCAGTTGGAGTAATTCTTGATGATGATGAATTGCTTCACATAGCAATCAAAGGTCTTCCAAAAGACTACAATGCTTTTAGATCTGCCATACGTACAAGGAGTATACAACTGAGTTTCGATGAACTCACTACCTTGCTTAGTACAGAAGAGGAATCACTTAATGATACTGGTGATATCAAGGATACTTTTGCAATGGCTGTGAATACTACTCCTAGACCTGGAGGTTATAATTAATATTGTTTATTCATTTAGACCTTTTAAAGCAGATTGTTTAACCTAATATATTCACCAAGTGATTACTTAAATTAATTATTTAGATTTAGGTTAAACAAGCATTTATCATATCATGCATAAATGCAGAAAAATAAATAACACCATGATATGATGACCTAGGAAAACCGATGAAACAAACCATTTTAAGGTAAAAACTTGGGGAAGATTTGACCTAGCTATTCTCAAGGTAAAGTAAATCCACTATAAAAGAATTGAAGTTTTTACAATCAGATTTAATCCTAAATATATTACTACCTCATGTAGTAACTTACTGACACGACCTTGTGCAAGCTTCGAATCCACAGACTCCTTCTTTTCTTGGATTTACAACAACACATACCGCCTTGCTTGTGACTTTGAGATCCCACTCAAAGGTTTCAGATCACCATCAGTAATGATCTTGATGCAGCAACTATGTTCTACCAATGCTTGATTGTAGTTCTTGCTTCGGTAGATTCTTGTGTCATTAGAAGGTACAAAACCTCTCAGATCTCACAAAGAGTAACATACAAGTCTTTCAAAAAGTCTTCAAAACATGACTAGGGTTTCCCTTTTATATGTAGAGAGGTTTAAATGAAACCCTAAACGTTTTTGCGGGCTTGGGCCTGTTTATAAATTCTGCAGAAAAAACTAGACCTGTGATTTTTGATTGGTCAAGTCTAATTCTCGATCGGTTGAGCAAGACAGAAAGTCACTTGCTTGTTCTGTAGTCAGCTGGACTTGAAACTTTGAAACACATACTTTTAAGCATTGCCTAACACCTTGACTAGACATGTTTTGTTCTCGGTTTGCCAATACAATAAAAATATGATTCTAAATATTTACACCTAAATCTTTAGAACCTAACAAATATAATCAGTATAATGGTAGAGGAAGAGGAAGAAATGGAAATAGAGGTAGAGGTAATGGAGGTGGTAGAGGTTCCAAATCTTCTCCACATCAGTACTCTCCATACTCACCAAATAAGAATCAACAGAATTAGTTTTCTCCAACATAGGCTCAAGGTCCTAAGTCTAAGAGACCAACCTGTCAAATTTGTGGAAAGATTGGTCATCTTGCCATTGACTGTAATCATAGGATGTACTATGCTTTTCAATGGAATCATCCTCCTACAGAGTTAGTTGCCATGGCTACTGCTTCAAATGCAGCAATTACTCAAGAAAAACCCTGGTTTGCTGATAGTGTAGCCACTGATCATGTCACATGTAGCCTAAATGCACTCTCTTTTCCTAAGCCTTACAATGGACAAGACTATCTTATTGTTGGTGTGGGCACAGTGGTTTCCTCCTAAAAGGAAAGGGGAGTATGCCTCGGCTGAGTGGACCGGGATAGAGAAAAGATGGAGTCGCTACCTAGATTAGGTCTGAGAACCATTTATATAACGCCCTTTATGTGGAAGGACTGATCTTACTACCAGAATATGGGTTCGGAATTTAGGTTTGATTTTGGGAAGGTGTTAGGCATCCAAAAATGCCCGACCTGTGGGTTGACTTCCACTCATTGTGTCTTAGATCTTAATCTTATTAAAGGCTTATTCATCATTATTATTCTAAACTCACACACACACACACACACACACACTAGCATATATCTAAGCATACAACATGGCATTCATCCCAAAACCTAACACACATGTATCATGCCTCTCGCATTGAACCTATGCATACATCTATCATGTACATCATATCATTTCATCCAAGGCAGTAAACAAATCATGGCATAAACATATAAACATGTTATTGCATCTCATTATCAAGAACAACTCATCCAAACAAACATGTTCATCCTCATCATTACACATATACCTAATGCATGTTCATGTGAATGCATGACTTACCTTACTGCTTCACAACATCTATGCATCAATGGATGGACATGTGAATGCATGCTCATGGTATCAACGCAAGAAATAGAAAAGACAAACAAAGACTCAAAAACATAAAAACAGGACAAAACAGAGGCATATTAAGTAAAAGAAACAGAAGCAGAAAACTTGGATTAGGGTTTTTGGGTTTGAGTACGCGTATGCATATACAGGGTTTGCATATGCAGCCCAGTTGTATGCGTACGTATACTTCATGTGCAGCCCAGTTGTATGCGTATGTACACTTCATGTATAAGTGCGCATGCAGTAAGCATGTGTATGCATACATGCCCTAAAACCCTAACCTAGAAGCTAGAACATAGAAAGGAGCAGAAACGAAAATCTAACAACCTAACATGCATAAAATCATAAAGCAAAGAAAACCCATATTACAACATAAACAAACAAAAGAAATAAGAGAATTAAAGATTAAACAAAGAAAAATAAAAGAAAAAAAGACTTAGAACTTGTACCTCAAACACAGAGCTCCTTACCTTGATTTTGACTGTTCCTCTCAATCAAATCTATTCACAATCAAATACAAAAGTGATTAGTAATCTTAATCTCGAAGATCAAGGCTAGAAAAGCTCATAATCAAAAGAAAATTGACTTGAGGATGTTTTGTGAAAAACTTCCTCTTTGATTCACTATTTCTAGTGAATCTTAGGTTTTCCATTAGGATTTCCAGTGTTTTTTAAAAAAGTTCCATGTATGACCTTTTATATTAAGAAAATTAGGGTTTGGAATGGCTCCCAGACGATGTGGGATTCGTTCTAAACCTCATTCTTTAATGTAGAAAACTTGCCTTTCATAGTTTCTAGAACCCTAGCATGCATATGCATGCTCGCGTCTGTGTACGCATGCATGAAGCTTGCGCACGCAAGTTTGGAGCATGCGTATGCATACACGTGTTTGCGTATGCATGCCCTAGTGTTTCCGTGGCCTTTATTTTTTAAAAATAGCTTTATTTTATTCATAAATGAGTTATATTTTCCATAGAAACCTTCCTCATGTCAATTTGTAACCTGATTGGGCTCTAAACCAACCTTTGGCCATGGGGAATGTCATCTACTAGGGTAAGAGTGAACAGGGTGTCTACCTTATCTACCCCAGCAAATCTGGCACAACAGACTTAGACATCCATATGCTCAAGTTCTGCAATTTCTTTTTCCAAATTTTAAATTTTCTGCCAAAAAGTGTAATCTCCATCTCGTACACATTCCTTAGTGGTAAAATGCATAAACTTCCTTTTAATCTATCTCAATTTATTGCACATTCACCTTTTGAATTAGTGCATTCTAATGTATAGGGTCCTGCCCCAGTTTCATTTGTCAATGATACCAAATATTATGTGTTGTTTGTTGATCATTATACTCATTTGACATGGATTTACTTACTTAAGCAAAAGTCTGAAGTCATTTCTTTGTTTGTCAAGTTCAAAACCATGGTTGAAACTTAATTTTCCTCCAAAATTAAGATTCTGAGATCAGATGGTGGTGGGGAATATGTTTCCAAATCCTTTGAATCTTTTTTGTTTGGAAATGGTATTCTCCACCAACTATCTTGCTCATATACCCCCAACAAAATGGTTTGGTGGAAAGAAAACGTAGACATCTTATTGAAACCACTATCGCTTTTCTCTTTAAAGCTTCTATTCCTTCCACTTTCGGATCTTATGCTGTCCAAATTGCTATTTTTCTTGTCAATTTTTTTGCCTACTTTTGTTCTGAACTTTCCTTGATATTAGTCAACTTAAGGTGTTTGGCTGTGCCTGTTATTCTCTTCTCTGACTATATAACTCTCATAAGCTAGATCCTAGAACTAAAGAATGTATTTTTCTAGGATATTCCACTACTTCCAAAGGTAATTTGTATTTTGATCCTAGTTCTAAAACTGTGTATACCTCTAGATATGTTCTATTCAATTACACTAAATTCCCATATCCAAATTTGATCTCTTCCTCTCAGTCACAGTCCCTTTGGTTCTCCAATCTTCTCTATTTTCACTCTCTTAATCAGCCTTCTGTCTTAGGTCCATTGCCTTTTTCTAATTCCATTCCTTCCACTTCCCCTTCAATTCCATTTCTGACATTTCAACTCCATTGTTACATACTACTTTTGATCCTATTCCATAATCCACTTTACCTACTCCAGTTGCTCCCTCCCACTTCACCACCTATAGATTTACCTACTATTCCTATTGATCATAATCCATTACCTATTGTTCCTGTTAATCAACACCCTATGCAAACTAGATCCAAAAGTGGAATTTCTAAACCTAAACTTTGTTGTAAAGCAGGGATGGACTGGGGGGGGGGGGGGGGGGGGGGCTAGCCCAAAGAGAAAAAGGGAAAAATTTTCCTAAAGAAAAAAAGAGAAATTTTTTTATTGGTTATATATATAAATTTTATTTCTAGAGTTGCACTTCCATCTTCCAAAATCTTAGACCCCCTTCCTTTAATTAGCCTAGCCCAATTAGCAACTATCAAACTCAAAAACTTAACAAAAACAAAACTTTAATAGAAAAAATAAAAAATCCTAATTAACCGAATATTAGAGTACTAGCATCAGGTGTTCTAAATGATAAATATTTAGTATTTAGAACATCAAATACCAAAAACACTACTATATGAGATATTTCAAATGCTATATTAAAGTTGCAAAAGTAAGTTTTGGTTTGTGAAAATATATATATATTTTTTTTTGCAACAGCTGATGCTCTTAAGAAATAATACTATTTCGTATTATTTGTTTTTGTTGGTAGATGATTACATCTTAATGTATTAAGAAACAATGATTTTGTGTATTTATCTTTGTTAATATTTTGTTAGTACTATATGGATATCTATTTGGATTTTTTTGGTTACGCTTCGGTCCCCCTAACTTGAAATCCTAGGTCTGCCTCTGCTATAAAGCTACTCTTGATTATTCTTTCATTGAACCCCCTACCTACAAGATTGCCTCTTCTTATCCAAATTGGTGTAAGGCTATGGATGTTGAATTTGATGCATTACAAAAACAGCAGACCTGGGTGCTTGTTCCTCCACCTCCTAATGTTAATCTTGTGGGATGTAAATGGGTTTATAAACTTAAGCTTCATAGTGATGGCTCCATAGCTCGCTACAAAGCAAGGCTTGTAGCTAAGGGCTTCCATTAGTAACCAGACATTGATTATATTGAGACATTTAGTCCAGTGATCAAACTTGCAACAATTAGATTAGTTCTGGCCATTGTAGTAAGCTTTAATTGGCCTATGAGACAGTTGGATGTATCAAATGCATTTCTCTATAGTCATCTCAAGGAAGAGGTTTATATGCAGCAACCTCTAAGCTACATTGATCAATCCAAACCTCAGCATGTTTGCAAATTACTAAAATCTCTCTATGGCTTGAAACAAGCTCCTTGAGCCTGGTTTGGGAGGTTTACCTCACAATTGCTTCATCCTGAGTTTGTAGCTTCTTTGGTAGACAGTTCTTTATTTGTAAATCACTCTGGTCCTACTATTCTCCATCTTCTTTGTATGTTGATAATATAATCATCACTGGAAATGCTCCTGCTCAGATTTCAAATCTTGTTCATGCTCTTAGTTCTACCTTTAAACTCAAGTACCTTGACCCTTTTAATTACTTTTTTGGTATTCAAATAACTCCTACTAAGTTTAGTCTCACCTTGTCTCAGTCGAAATATGCATCTGACATTCTTTATAGATTCAATATACATAACTCCAAGCCCACCAAAACTCCATACTGTCCTACTACAAGGCTTACTCCTACCACTGGGTCTCTTCTCACTGATCCAACTACTTATTGGAGCATGGTTGAGGCTTTATAGTACCTTACCTTTACTAGACCAGACTTGGCATTCAGTGTTCACTAGTTATGTCAATTCATGCAATCTCCTACTACTACCCACTTAGAGGCTGCAAAGAGAGTACTTTGTTATGTTAGAGGTACCCTTACTTATAGTGTTCACCTTTCTCGTGGGCCTTACTTTATTTGCATTTACTGATGCTGATTGGGTAGGGGATCCATTTGATAGGAAATCCACTACTAGTTTCATTGTGTTTTTGGGGTCTAATACTGTCTCACGGTCCTCTAAGAAGTAAACCATGGTTTCTAGGTCCTCCACTAAAGCTAAGTATCGTGCATTGGCCCCTACAGCTGCTGAGCTTTCTTGGCCCAGAACATTATTTCGTGAGCTTCATATTTTTCTTCATCATATTCCAATTCTTTGGTGTGACAATGTCTCTGGCATTGCTCTTGCTTCCAATCCAGTGTTTCATGCCCGTACCAAGCACATCGAGGTGGACTATCATTTTGTTTGAGAAAAGGTTCTTTGCCGCAGTCTTTGTGATCGATTCGTATCTAGCAAGGACAATCTTGCCGATGTGTTTACTAAAACTTTGGCTGCTCCTCTCTTTCTTTTGTTTAGAGACAAACTCATGACTTGTTCCTCCCCTATTCGTTTAAGGAGGGATGTTGAAGATGATCAGGTAAACAACACCATTAAGAGATAACACGTGCTGTTAAACACGTGTGTATCAACTAATTCAAATGGTGCATTTCATCAGAAGTAGTACTAACTTAGGCACACAATGCATTTCATCTCATGCTAGCAAAGTAGTAGTTAGTTTTTCAAGAAGTTAGTTACGACATGGGTTTGAGTTGGAAATTTCGTTTTGGTTGTTACAGGATTTTTCTAGAAGATATTTATAAGTGATCCAAGATTCTATACATATATATTTGTGTATTGTGTAAATTTCTCATATAGTTGAAATATTAATTTTCTCTTTCTCACAAATCTCTTTCTCTCTCCCTCTCTCACTCTTTCTTTTGTTCTCCGAGTATTTGCTCCAGAATCTTCAATAACTTTCTTGTGATTCACTTAGAGAAGCTTAGATTTTCTTTACCTCACGACCTCCCTCAATTTCCTCTTTTGGCTTACTGTGGGTCGTAATTTCAGACCTATTGTTTTTATGCATTTTTTTGCACTTTTGTTATTAAACTTTAGAGTAAAGGCTCATTCAAGTAGGATGCATTCTCAAAATTCTGAAGCCAGGAGGTGGAAATATGGGTACAGGGGAGCCTTCCTTCTCTTTCTCATGACCTCTCTCAATTTCCTCTTCTCGTTGACTGTGGGTCAAAATTTCGGACCTATGTTGTTTTATGATTTTTTAGCATTTTTGTTATTGGAATTTTGATTTCTTTCTTGTTAAACCACCATTAGCCTCTATTCACTAAATATTGGAATTTTGGGCTTGATACTCTCCACAAACAATCACTTCTAAAGAACTCAAGGGGAGATTTGAGCCATTCTCGCTTTTGGCCCTTGTCGCAAAATGTCCTGACAAACTCTTTCTTCCTTTTAAATCTTAATCTAATTTTAAGTTAATTTTTTATTTTCAGCCAACTATTTTAAATGACATGTAGACCGAAAGGAGTGTCTAACTGTCAATTTCTTTGAAGTGCTTTGCTGAGTCATTCAAATAATAAAAAAATTATTTATATTTATTTATTTTTCAAAAATATTCTAAAGTTTATTTTTTTAAAAACCCATTAAATTTATTTAATTATTATTTTAGTCTTTAAAATTTTAATCTTGTTAATTTCATCTCCCAATTTTGCAATTATTATCATATGACCCTCTCATCTACTGCCATTAAAATTAAAATGCTATTGTCAACTTTTAAAAATCATTTTAGTTTTTGTTTTTACAATTTATAGTAATTAAAAATGACCACTAAAATTTCCAATAATTAGGAAATAATATAGAACCTTTTATTTTTGTTTTTATTTATTTTTTAAAATGAAGCCTATAATGACATTGTCTCATTCAAACTTAGTCCATTCACAATTGTGATCATTGCTATTGCCTCTTATTGAAAATAATCTCAAATTCTTAATTAGATTTGGTTTGAGTTTCCTTGTCGAGAAATGAAAGCTTATCATTTGGGTGGAAGACAAGGATTCTTGTTGATATTAAAGGAAAAAAAAGTATTCTTTCTTCAAGAAGTAATATGTATTTCTTATCTATCAAGGAATAGAATTAGAGCCTTATAAATAGGTAATGTTGCAAAGGATTTGATGGTCTTTGTCCAAGGGTCTTCCCACATGAGGACAGGAGAAGACTTTTAGAAGAACATGAGTTGTTTTTTTTTTCAAAAAGTAGTTTGGTAGATTTTTTGGGATTAAAAGATTACCCGTTGTTATGTGTTTGAAGTTTATTTATTTATTTTTTTTGTAAGTATAAGAGAGTTTTTAATGTAGACATGGATTTGGCCAAATTACATTAAATATTTGTCTCGTGTAGATATTTTAATTGGTGTGAATGCGCTTCCGCTAATCCTAATTCACAATAATTGACATTATAGATTTTTCTATCACACAACACCCCTTCTTCTCTTCCCTATCACCTCCTCTCATTTAGACGCACACATGATAGAAAACTACAAAAGAGATTCCTAAATTGCCGATTGTACAATGCCCATCAAGCACAATCACACAATCAAATAGCATAATCACCCAAAATTACAAGCACAACCACCCAAAATTGAAAATTCACTTGCCATTAGGGCTGTCCATGGGTTGGTTCGGGTCGGGTTTGTGCCCAACCTGAACTCAACCTAACAGCATTGGGTGGGGAAAATCTTAACCCATAACCAACCTGAATGGAGCTTCAAATCGGCCGGATCGGGTCTTATTGGTTTAGAGTTTGCTCCCAGGGTCAACATCTTGCCAATTTTGGCTGAAATCTTGTTGGATCTCATGAGATCTAGCCTATATTCCTCTGGATCTATCAAGATTTGGCTGAGATCCCCTTAGATCTGTCGAGATCTCCTTATATCAGAGGAGTTAGAGTTTAGGCTTACCGGATTTTCGGCTGAAACTTGTGATTTCTTACAGGGAGAGGACAAGTCATCGGGTGGTGGGGTTCATCGGTTTCTCAGATAGCCAAATTGCAACTCGAACTAAGTATCAGGTCCTGGCGTTGGTGACTTGTGGCCGTTCAAACCACTGCTTGGATCGGGCGGTTATCGGGTGGAGAGCTTCGAGTTCAGGCAGTTCTTTGGGTTAGGGCGGTTGGTGGACAGGCCTACTTGCCATAATAATATTTTGTTGGGGTCCTTTTTGTCACATTACCATGCTTCAAACTTTGATTGGCTTGACTTTCGGACCTGAGTTGAAGTTGGTAAGTCAAGCCCGCTGTTTGCATCAACACAAGAGTTAAGAAGGCTCGTGAATTGTCTTGGAATTGCACTTTAGTCAACAAACCCGTAAAAGAGAAGTAATATGTGATTTCCAACCAAGTATAGGGATGTACGATGTGGAATAACAAAAGTGGGTAAATTTGGAGCAATGTGGTAAGGGAGAAAAAAGACCCTCCATTTGTGCTTCCTAACATAAAGAAAACTTATCGTGGCATCTACTGAATGTATTGGATAAAAACTGTGCATGAGAGAGTAATCTCTTCTCTCAGGCTTGGACATTTTTTTAGCTTTAATGGAAGTTGAGAGGATCTGCCAAGATCCTCTAGTTGAAGATCAAAGACACATATCGAGATAAGTTTAGGAGTCCAGCTTGGAACTGAACGCTAGCCCATAAGAAAATTAGAAAAGACTAACAACCAGTGTGTTTCTTATCCCCTGGAGGGGGAACTAGCCCAAGGCCTAAATTGCAGAGGAAGAATGCACGATAAGATTCTCAAGGTTGATTTTAATATAACTTAAATAACCACCCTACAATAGTACTAAGTCAGTACAGCAATCCCAACCACAAGTCAGCATAGACAATTTATCCAGCAATTAATCAGTATAAGAAAAATTCAGTGGTTAATAACTCAGAAAGATGCTAACAACCTTTGCATTTCATCTTCTGGTAAGAAGTCAAAAAAAAGAAAAGAACTCAATAATAACAGACATATCATATTCATCAACAGTAAAACTATAAAATAATATGGGTTCTTCCCATTATAATCATAGAGAAAAGAGTGAAAACTCGGTGCAATTGAAGGGAGCAAAAGGGTGTCCAATCGTGTGCAACAGTGCTTCGAGCAAGCCTTCTTTCACAAAGCATACTTAGGTGATGACCATATGGTGGAGTTTTGTGTTGTTGTGATGGCGAGGTTAGTTCAATGAGGCTTCGAGAGTGGGTGTTCTATGAGAGGAATGAGATATGTGAGAACTACAATTCAAAGTAAGGGTGCTACGCATATTCTGGTTATTAATTTTTTGGGTTCCGCCTTCTTGGTTCATTTTCAACTGATGCCCTCACTTTTATAGTCTCTAGGAGTGAAATGGTGAGGGTTGGTAGAAATGAGGAGGTCTGATTCAATAGGCCACGAGCTTTGATCATTCTTTCTTAGTTTTTACTTCTTAGACAAAGATGGAGGAGTTCTTAGACTAGCTATCAGTTCCACAAGTTGAGCTGCCAATCACAAGACCAACTCCCCTTGACCACTCCAAGGCCTCTTGAAGATTTATGAATTTCTATAATGATTTTTAGCACCAAGCTTCAATAAAGATCACTCAAAGTATCTAATTGTGTAAGGCTTAGGTCTCCTATCTAAGGATTTGGCAATTTGAGAAGGTAAAGGTAGAAACTACAATGGGCTTTTCTCCTAAGGAAAATAGGTGGTTAACTGATTTCTCTCAAGTTTGCAATCTTGCTCAACCGAGATGATAGGCAAGGGCCAAGCGTGACTCTTTGCCTAACTGCTTTTTGAAATCCACACTTGCTTGACAGTTCAGCTGACAGCCTTATCTCACTTGACCGAGATTCTTCAGGCATCAGCTCCAATTACAGCGCTTGGACTCTCATCTCAAATACATTCAAACCCAAAATTGTACAAATACATAGGAATTTAATTTGCACGAAATACACAAAAATTTGGCACTGAATATGCCAATGCTTAAATCCTAACAGGCGGCAAAGTTTATCTAACTTTGAAAGTAACAGTTATAATGGATGACTAAGAAATAATTCTAAATCAGAGCATGACAAAGAGAGAGGAAAAAAAAGCATATCATTCATTTGTTTTGTTTTGCTTTTTTCTTTCTTTGGAATGAGCTAGATTTTATTCAACAAACAAACAAGAAGCAGCAAGCTGCAAACTATACCATCATCAAAACAAAACCAAACTAAATACACTCAGCCAGCTGTAGGATAAAAAAAACCAGCACCAAATCCAATCAAAAACAGCAAAGGAATTCTCCAATGGCTACACAGAATCCTATTTTGGATAGAATTCCTTCTAAGCTGCACCAGCTTAATTTTTTCATCATGAATACTGAAAAGAGTAATTTTGGATGTGTATAACCTCATTTAGTGCTTATATGTTATGCTGGGCCCGCACTATGTTATGCTGCAACTTGGGCTGAAGTCAGTAAATCAAATAATCGTGTATTACCCTTTTGCCTTCGAATTAGGCAAAGTGAATTAATTTGGTTGTTCTTCAGCCTGGCTTATATCATTCATGTTGATTCCTGCAACAAATGAAAGCAATCACCATTAAATTGCTAGAGCACTCTAGTTAATATATATATATATATATATATATATATATATATATATATATATAAACCTTCTGACATTCTCAATTATTTATTTATTTTTCTTTGATTTTCACTGAAACTGCAGTTTCACATGTAGAGAAACCAATAAAGTGGCTATATAGTCAAAAGAGTTTATAGTTCACATACAAGAATTTGTGATGTAATAGTAATTAGTAAAACAGAAAGAACTAACCTCCACTGAATGTAAAGGCAAACTGTTAGTTGTAGTCTGACCACTTTTCTTCAATCTCCCTCTAGATCTTCTCAGCTGCCTTCTTCTCCTTTTCTGCATTAGTGGCCACATCCCACTTTTCCTTCAGCTTATTTCCATTGGTGTAGATTATTTTCTTCTCTTCCCTTGCTTTTCCCTTTTGTTTTAGATCATTTATCTGTCCTTTGGCTCCAGATATATTCCAACTGTTGACGTTTTTTGCTTGTCCACTTTCTGTTGTAGCTCATTGATCTGTGATTCATTAATACTCTGAATTGTTGCCTCAACTGAATCAAGCTTCAAGAAATTTTCTTCATTCTTTTCTAGTTGAGATACTATCTCAGCCATAGGCTTGATCAGATTGGTGCACCTTTCAATGGTGTCATTGGCTTGGCAGAAATGGCTTTCAGAACTGTGAAGTCCTTTAAGAGTTGAAGCACTAGGGATTTCATTCCAATCGAGATGCCATGACTCATCCAAGTCACACAACAATTCTAATGCTGAATTTTAAGAAATGGAATGACCAGGAAAAAGTGCAGAAGAGAAGTTGGTTGCTAATACAGTTTTAAAATGTCCAATGCATTGTCTATGTCAGATTGACCTGGCCTGGCTTTCTTGGGCTGCACATTTGTTATGAAACAGCTGGATGCAGACTAAGAAGTTTCAGAATTGGTTCCCAAGTGTAAAAGGACTCCATATCATCATCCTCACTGTCATTAGACACAGTAGAAGCCTCTTCATGCCCAACCATTGGTGGAGCATTTAATCCAGTAGTTTCATATGTTGGAGTAGTTACTGCAACTGATGACTTTTCAAGTTCTGTAGTAGGAATGTAGGATGACAGATTGATGGTTTTACGTGTTTCTCCTCTGCAGCTTCTGTGTGCTTCTTTGAGGCTGACATAGGGAACAAATGAGTCTCTTTTTCCTTCTTCTTCCTCATCTACTAGTTGTGGAGACCTGATGCTTGTTTATAGATTTCATTGGAAGAATCCTTCATAATAGATAAAACACAATGAGAAATTATTGTTCAAAGCAAAGAGAATTTTAAGACGATCAGATTGAGAAAGATGGTAACTTTTGTACCTATCAAAAAAAGAAAGACAATAACCTTTGTGGAACTTGATTTACTTTGAGTTGATCGAATGGATAGTTTGGAACTGGTCTCTTCCTGTTCTGCTTTTGGTTCATTTAGTACCTCATCAACAGCTTCTGTATCATTGGCCCTTATAAAAACTGTGAATCAATTCTAACACGATCAAGATCATTATTGTATATCTCTTCTCCATACTAAGGTAAATGGATTCACGAAGACTAAAAAAAGTCAATGTCACATATAGGTAGTTAAATGTGGGGAGTGATACTCTCTCTTTCTCTCTTAAATGAGTGAGGTTTGTCCCAGGGGTTGGGAGAGAGAGATTTGAAACAGTAAGCTTCATTTCATGGTGTGTGGTCTGCAGTCAATTGTGTTAACTCTTGGGATTAAAAGAAGTGAACTTCTTTACAAGCTGATGATTAGCACGTATCTAATTATATTTTAGACAAATTTATGTCTATCAATTAAATCATAGATTTTTCAGTCAAAGAAGTTTTGTTTGTAGTGCAAAGAGTTGGACAATGATGAGTTGGTTCTTTCTCAATAACACCACCAAACAACACAATCAAATTGTGAAGCAAACCATCTTTTTAAGGATGGAATAAGATAACTATTACTAAAAAAAAAAAAAGGATGGAATAAGATATGTAAAGTTGTAATTTACAACTATTTTATGTTGGCTCTAATTCCGTGCCAAATTTGATTGTAATTTATTCAATCATATTTCCCTGTATGTATGTGGGTTTTTAATTGTAAGGGATGAGTGTGAAGACTTAAGCTTAAAATGATGAACAAGTGGATTTCTCGAGTGTCTCGCGAGAAGCTTACCCACGAAAGAGCCATGTGTAGAGCACATGACTGGAAGATGAAGAGTTATGCTAGCCTGGAGGTTTTCATGAGTGTCTTGCGGGAAAGTCCATCCTGCGAAGTATTCACGAAACATTCTGTTTGGCAAAAAGTAATGTTTTGCTTTACCAAGTATTTACCTACACTATATATACCCTCATTACCCATGAATTGTAAAAAGTGTTTTTCAGAGAGAAAACCCTAGAAAATACACTTGAGAGTTAGAGATTGTTATACCACAATCATTTACACATTTTCTTATGGTTTTCCTTAACTCCTACCACTCCATCTCCATATCCTTGAGAGGTTGATAGTCCAAACACTTACCACACCCATTCTGAGTGTTAAGTGAGATTTTGGTGTTGTTGGGAAGTATTGGAAGGAGCCATTCATTGGCGGATGCAATTGGGCTTAATTGCGGGATTCGAAAAGCTAGAGAAGATAAGATTCTGAGAAGCCAGTTGGTAGCAGGAGCTTGGAGGACTTAAGTACATGAAGTAGACTAGGCTTGGAGGGTCTTTGGTTATTCATGTACTTCAACTTTATTCTCTAGTGGATCGATTTCGACTTGGAGGGTCGTGGAGAGGTTTTTTGCAGAGTTCTTCGGTTTCCTCTTCGATAACATGTCTCGATGTTATCTTGTATTTGCATCTTTTTTCCTTACTCTTTAAGCTTTCTTTTATTGTTGATAATGGATGAATATGGCTTAGGGTAGTGTTATCGGTTGCTTGCGCTCATTTACTCTTATTCCGCACTTAGCTTAAGTTAAAGTAAAAGCAATCTAGCCGTATTTTTTATTGGGGGTCTGAATAAGCTCTTGCGTTTTCACACAAATCCGAGCTTTCAAGATACATGAGAGAACACCGTATTACGGTGTGATTAGCTCATACACTAACACAAGGTGGAGTCAAGAAAAAGAGAATGTTTTGCCTTTTACCTTTGTGATTTTGCTTTAAGCAAGGTGAATTTGGTTGTTTTTTAGCCTGGTGTGCATCGTTTATTTCTATCCCTGAAACAAATGAAATATATTAATAACTTTTAAGGAGAATTCTTGTTAAGCTTATAATGCAAACATAAATATACAGATTCTCAATTTTTAGTTTTATTTTTTTGGTTTATTCAATTGTGGTTTAATCTTCACTGCAAGTTCACATTGGAGAAACTGATAGAAAAAGCCATCATAAATACTATAGCATTTTGCATGTGTGAGGCAAAACACAAAAAGGTAAAAAGAAGCAGAGAAACAATGCTATAAGTGAATAAAGCCAAATTAACTTTATACCGAAACACACACACACACACGAAGTGTGAATGTAAAGAGGTTACAGTTTGAACCTTTAAATCTTGGTTTTATGCATGGAAGTTCAAGACTTCATGTCACAATTAAGGGAAAATTTTCTGTAGCAATAAATATTAATATTCCATTTTACCAGGTCCAGAGAAACATAAATTCCATCCAAACAAATTAAATAGAGTAAGTTCATGTAGAAAATGTTAGTATATTTCAAAGACCACATAGTTAGTTGGCATATTAGAATCTATGGTGGTAAATAGTTGACATTCTATGATAATAGTAATTAGTAAAACAGTGTATAGTATGTGAAGTACTAACCTCCAAGGTGTGGAAGAAAGTGATACTAAGCTGATGTTGAAGAAGCTGTAGGGAAATCAATCTCCAGGTCAGGAATGTGCATAACCTTTGGCCTATCTGGACCTCCTCCACCTCCTTCCTCCATTTGACAACGCTCTGTCAATAGTGGACATCTTTGTATTTGCAAATGTTGAAGAGAGTTGGGAAGCCCATCTTCAGGCAAGGACTGGAGCATAGGGCAGTCCTCAATGTAAAGGTCTTTGAGCGAAGGGAGGCTTTTCAGTATCTCCTTGGGGCCTAGAGACTGTAGAAGGGGGCATGAGCCAATACTCAAACACTCCAGCGTAGCAGGTAGCTCCTCAGTTAATTTCGCAAGCATTGGACAGTTTCGAATGGAAAGTAGTGTGAGAGACAACAAAGTTGACAGTGACGCTTCTTTCCCCTCGGACAAAGACATCAGATCTTTGCAATCACGAATGTACAATGCCTTGAGGCCATGAAGCTGGGGCCATTGTGGAAGTGAGGTGAGGTTTGAGACACCAGATATAACCAGTGAGTATAGAGAGCTAGTATTTGGTATTGCCCTCACTAATGTTCCATCAAGACATGCATCTAGTGCTAAATGCTGAAGACGTTCAGCAAAATGTGGTTGTGGGAGAGCAACTAATAACTCACACCCACTGATCTCCAACTTTTGTGGAGCGAAGTCTATTGGCAGTGTCTGTAACTTGGGGCAGCTTGTTACATTCAGTTCCAACAAATTAAACCAGGACCCACACATAGGCTCCCAAGCCGTCACTACTTCACTCCAATCCTCCAGAATAAGATTGTCAATAAGAGTTAGAAACATCAAACTTGGGGCCACTGGAAGAGCCCTTAGGGATTTGCAGCTTTTGATCTTCAAAGTTCTCAACTTTGGAAAGCAGTTGGGCAGCTGCCTCAGTTTGGGGCAGTTGCTAAACTTTAGCCGTGAGAGGGAAGGGCATCTGACCTCTGGCCATTTCTCCAACTCCTGCATACCTTTGACGCAGAGAACTCGAAGATTGGGTAGCTCACCAAGAGTGAGAGTTTTGCAATTTGTGCAATCATTCAAGGTAACACTAACCAAATTTTGGAGCCGCCCTTCTCTCATCCAAGCTGGAAATTCATTGCCCCTGTAGTGACAAATTTGGAGCTCTTTGAGGTTTGAGTGAGGTTGTAGGCCTTCAAGTACATTTTTTTCAGTTGCATCATCATGTGTATTGACAACCCTGTCACTCCATTCAAACACCAACTTCCTAAGGTACTTCTTCTCATTCATCTTAGCCTCCACTACATTAACCACATTTTCTAGCTGTGAGATATGTAATGTTCCTGAGAGATATGCCATGTTCTTCAGTTCTTCAATTCTGTATCCAATCTTGTTGCCAACCCGAAATGCATGCCAATTCTGCAGACGGGTTAAGTTCCCCACTTTTGGTGGCAGGACGGAGAACTTGAACCAGAATAAATCCTCGAGCTCCATGTGTCGCAAATTAACCAAGTTCCCAAGGTCCTTGGGCAATTTGAAAAGCCAAGGGCACCCCAAGAGTTTCAGTGTTTCCAAATTGTAGAGATTACAAATTGAGTTGGGCAGAAATTTGATTTCTGTTCTAGAGAGGTCAAGGTAGCGTAACAACTTCAACTCATCAATTGAGCTGGGCAATTCCAAGATCATACTTGAACTAAGATCCAAGGTCCGTAAGTATCTCATTGTACGAAATGCTCTGTCAAGGGCTTGACCAAAGTTTTTCAGGTAGTGACTAGGAAATAGAAGTGACCGCAGCTTCCTAGCATTCTCAACAATCGTCAACATAGGCTGCTCGACATCTTTACCAAGCAAGCTCACATGATGAGATTGTTCATAGAAACTGTATGACTTGTTATCATTTATCACACAACAATTGGGGCTTGAAATTGATAGTGCCAAGTCATGGATAAGATCATGCATGTTGAATATCTCCTTGTCGTCAATGACTGAAACTTGAAAGAAGCACCTTACTAAGAGCTCATCAAAATATGCAATTCCAATCTCCTCCTCCATCCCTTGTTCTCGAGCTTGTATAAAATTTTGCGCAAGCCAGAGCTTGACCAATTCTTCCTTGTGGAAAACGTAGGCCTTAGGAAATAAGGAGCAGTAGGAGAAACAGCGCTTTAGATGAGAAGGTAGATGGTCATAGCTCAATTTCAGAATGGCCAAAATTTTGGGCTTGTCATTTCTAGAGTTCTGGTCCTCTATCTCCCATATTTCGCTGCTTTGAATTTTCTGCCATTTTTTTACATCATCAACACAACCACGCAAGAGACCTCCCATTGCTTTGACTGCCAATGGGAGACCTTTGCACTTTCTGACGATTTGTCTACCAATGTCTTCCAAAACTTTTCGCCTTTGGCTAGACAAACTTTCACCCTGAAATGCAATTTTTGCAAATAAGGACCAGCATTCCTCTTCCGGCAAATACCCCAAAAGATGGGGATGCTGTGTGCCTATGATATCCTTAACCTTGGTAATCCGACTTGTGACCAAGACTCTGCTTCCCTTTGCCCCTTGTTTCAAGAGATCCTTTAGGGGCTTCCATTTTGGGTAATCCACGGTCCAGACATCATCTAGAACAAGTAAGAAACGTTGTCCTGCCAAGTATTCTAGAAGCTGGGACTGCAGGTGGCTTGTGGAGCTGTCATCCAATTTCATCTTGGAATGAAATTGTATCATTTCTTTTAGAATCCTGGTCAGGTCAAATTGGACTGTGACACAGACCCACATCCTGGATTCAAAATGGCCAGTTACGCTGTTGTCGTTGAAAACAAGCTGAGCAAGTGTTGTTTTACCCAAGCCCCCCATACCTATGATGGGAATCACGGAAATGTCTCCTTCTTTATCGAATTCATTTGATAGCAGCATATGTGTTATCCTTTCTTTATCATCCTCCCTGCCAACTACATCTGACTTGTCCACAAAATAGTCTGTGTAGTTCGGGCTCTCAATCTCACGGCCATTAACTTTGATGTCGAGATGAAAACCTTCCATTTCTTTGGCAATCCTATCGAATGTTTCTGTAATCTTTTTGACATAATGTACTGCATCATGTTTATAGGATATTTTGGATTTACTCAGATGAGGCTGGATTATATCTTCCTTCTGCCTTTCTTTCCAAAGAGAGGCTTCTGTTGTAAAAGTATCCAATGCATCTTCTGCATCAAAAGCTGCCTCCTGGAGCTTTCTGAGCCAATCTTTCAGATGTGGATCATTCACTTGCTTGTTCTCTGCATCTTCAACCAAACCTTGGATACTAGTGAGCTTACTTTCCAAGTCTTTTACATCTTCCTTGACGCCATGGACCTGAGAAAACTCCTCCTGGATCAAGGAGGTAGTACTTTTGAGGATGATATCCACAATTGGTTTTATTACATATGAAGTAGGGTCTGCCATATATGGCTTGTTGATAGCCCGAATGACAAAGAAGAATGCAAAATTTCTATGGGGTCAGTATGAGGATTGATAAAAGGATAGGCTTTTGTTGTGTAAGTGGAACAAAGTTACAAAGGATGAATATCTATACTATCATCAATGTATATATATAGTGTCTCTAGACGACTAACTAAACTGAAGAAAGACTAGGAAATGGCACTATAAAATGATTGAAATTTCCTGTGAAGAAGAAGAAAAAGTATCTAACTCGGTTACTTACCAACTACCAAGATAAACAACTAGCTATTCATATCATAGTAGAATTATAAAACCAGGTACAGCCAGGGTTTCCCATTTGAAAATGACATGTAAAAGAGTGGATGAATAATACCGGGGTTTACTGTATTCATTTAACACGCCAATGTAGCCGGCTCTCGTGATTTCGACCGAGATGTCCTTTTTTTTTTTTTTTTTTGGAGATAAACCCAATAGAGATGTTCAAAATTTCAAATCGCCCTGCTTACTAACTATAGAATTATATATTTAAAAAAAAAAATGTTTGTGCATAAAAAATGTTATCCGGTGACTCGGTAAAGATTCTAGGTAGCTAGCCAAACTTGACCAGACTTGAACTTAACTGTTTATTATATGTTCCTATAAAAAGAAAAGAAAAAAACTGTTTATTATATGTCGTTGTTTAGGGAATTTCTCAGCTAACAAAGAAAGCGTCAAGGGATTGGATTCAGAAGAACCCATTAATCCCCAATTTAATAAAAACAATAATAAATGAAAAAGATAAGGTATAGGAATAGAGTTGAGAAAGTATTACTATTAGTATTGAATAAAAATTTGTCCTTTCGAATGATTTGTGAGTAGTTGTGGCGGCCATGGCGATGGTTTTGGTTACAGACTTAGAGCATCTATAGTAGTGAAGTTAAAAATTTAGCTATTTGGCACTACAAAAAGTTACTTTATCTATTTTACCTACTCACATGCTGCAGCAGTGGATCTATTTTAGCTTTCAACACAATAAAATAATATATTTAGTACAATAAAATAATACATCCCACAAAAAAAAACACTACAAACTGATCATCGTCACAATTCACAATCACCACCAACCAAGAACAACCACCCACAAAAACCTTTCAGCCAGCCACATTCACCTCCACCACCACTCCACTAGCAACAAACTCTATGTGACAACCACAACCCACGGCAAGGAAAAAAAAATCAAACCACCACCAACACAGCCACAACCAGCCCAACACAGCCACAACCACCAACACAGCCCACGACAACCACAACCACAGCTACCAAACCACCACCAACACAGTCAACAAACAGCCATTTCAACCATAATCCACGGTCATAACCAAACCCACAAAAAAAAAAAATCAAGCACCAAAAAACCCATGCGAAGAAGAACCAAAAACACCAGCAAAAAAAAAAAAAAAAACATATCGAAAACCTACAAACCCAGCAATCCAAAACCCATGAACCCAGAATTCCTGATGAGCAATGTTACTAATTACCATTGACGTTTTGCGACGAGTTGGACCTGATGTTACTGTGGGTTCAGTGGAGAATCAACCCTATGTCGATGATGCCCACGCTGTCAACATCCTCGCCGTGCATTGGTTTCCGATTACGCTTTGATCTCATCACTCTACCTGTACATCTCTCTTTCGGCTTGGGACTTGGGGCTTGGGTTGGCGAGCTGGGTCGGAAGAAGGGATGGGTTAGAGCTGGGTTTGTGGCGGCGTGGGTCGGGGGGCAGCTGTAATGACCCAAGGAAAAGCGCTAGCCACATCTGCGTTATACCTCAAAAGGACTAGTCATAATTGAGGCTCCTTGTAGTTGTTAATAAAGCCTAGATCTATCCAGTAAATACTTGATGTGGGACTCATCACACACCCACACACATCACACAATCAATCAAATTGGGGCATTATAATCTCCCCCACTTAAATCCCTAATGTCCTTGTTAGGGCCCACTTTGTGGGGTAGTGTCTTCGAGCTTACATGGGGTTACTGGGCTGGCTTTGATACCATATGTAACGACTCAAGGAAAAGCGCTAGCTACATCTACGTTATACCTCAAAAGGACTAGTTATAATTGAGGCTCCTTATAGTTGTTAATAAAACCCAGATCTGTCCAGTAAATACCCGATGTGGGACTCATCACACACCCACATACATCACACAATCAATCAAATTGGGGCATTACAATCAAATTGTGACTAGTCCTTTTGAGGTGTAGCGCAGATGTGGCTAGCGCTTTTCCTTCAGTCGTTACAGATGGTATCAGAGCCATGCTCTAGCCGGAAGTGTGGGCCCCACACGCGAGGACGCGTGTGCCTGTAAGGGGGGTGGATTGTAGTGACCTAAAAAGGGGGGTCTTGCATTCCATGGAATCCCACATCGCCTAGGGAAGCACATGAGAATGTGTTTATAAGGAATGACTTCCCTTCAATGTGTAGAGACCTTTTCCCTCACTGCTGTGTGCTTTGTGGGAGAACAAAACCGTGAAAGGTATGAGGCCCCAAAGCGGACAATATCTACACAGGTGGGGTGGGGTCACTACAGTAGCGGCGTGAGAGGTCTGAAAGTTGAGAGAGAGAGTTGAGAGTTCTGAGAAGAAAATAAAAAGAAAAGAAAGAAAGGAAAAAAATAATATTTTAATAAGAGGGAGAATATATATATATATATATATATATATATATATTTTTTTTTTAGCTTTTAGCTACAATGCACATTTATTTATAGATGTGCACTGTAGCAATGAAGGTAAAAATTTTACCTTTAGCTCCACTATTGTAGTGTGGATTTTTATGTTTTGGTGGAGCTAAAATAGCTATATAGTTATTTAGCTCCATTGCTGTGAGTGCTCTTAGAGGTTAAGAGTGATAAGGAATTGATAGCTCAGCTTTTGAGACGGTGGTTTATTTATTTTTGAATAAACTATTTATTTCTGAGAATATATTTATGAGTAAAATACATGAGTGGTACTTATCTTTACACTGCATGTCAATTTAGCATCTTATTTTTCAATTGTATTGTTAGGGACATATTTTTATGTAATTGGCATATCTTTTGACAAAACGCACTTTACTTGAATTTGGGTAAATCTAAGTAGGTTCAAGATGATCATTACAAGTGGTTAAATTGAATATATGAAAATTACTCAAGAACTACTCAAGAAAAGTGCAATCTGCAGGTCTCGATATCTTCTCAACAGAAGCTCGATCTGTCGAGATTCATTAAAGCTCGACAGATGTCTCGATCTATCGAGCTTACGGGATTCAGACTATAGCCAGTAACGTTTTTACTCTAAAAGGCTATTTGTTTGTGGGTTTGTATAATCCTTATTAGACTAAGAAAGCTTAAGGTTTGTGTAAACCTATTTGGAATAGGAGAGCTCATTAAGCTCTTATTTAAAGGAGGTAGAAAAGAAAAACCTAACCCTAGAGAGTTACATAAGGTTTTCTTTTTGAAACCCTAACCTCCTTCTACAGAAGAAAGAGTTCTTGCTGCGTTTCTTGTACGCCTTTGGGTTCTGTAACCAAGCAAAGTCTCTTGCACCAACATTGGAGATTTTATTGGTGTTTCTATGTGAAGTTGCTGCAAATCAACTACAATAATCAAAGGGTTGCTGTGGAGTTAGTCACGTACTTGGATTCGTGCAAAGGAGTAAGTCGTGTACTGGGATCCGCGCATCAGATTGGTTAGTCACATACTGGGAGCCATGCATCAAAAGGAGAGATTGTCATTACAGAACAAGTCCAATTGGGTATTGAGGTAAGGGTTCAACTGTAGGTTGGTATAAGGTACTGAGATTCCTTTACTTGTAATCGCTTGTTGTGATAATAGTGGATTCTCGGGAGTGGTGACCTTAAATTCACTCGGTGGAGTTTTGCCTCAGTGGTTTACCCCATTCGTAAACAAATCACCCATGTCAAATTTATTTTCCGCTGCATTTAACTTAGTTGGTGATTTGTTTGTGTTACCACGCGTATTACATGTTAATTAACTTAATTAATTCACTTGGTTAATTAATTGGTTAATTCATCACAAGGGGTCAATTCGTTTTTGTCCTATCAAGTGGCTAATTAATTAACTTGTTATTCTTTTTGAAAGAAGTTACTGCGTCTTTGCGCTTTAGGGTTTTTGTAATCAAGTGCTTCTTGATCTTCATTGTTGATGAAGTAAAGAACTTTGCAGCCAACATCTTCTTTAAGTTGGTGAGTTAGTCACGTACTGAGAGCAGTGCATCATTGGTTAGTCACGTACTGGGATTTGTGCAAAAAGGGTGGCGTTCATATATTGAAGAGTTCAGAGGTTCTGAAGCGGTAGAAGGTTTCTGTTGTAAGTTCATCTACGAGGATTATAGAGTCTAGAGACAAAAGTTTTGTACTAGATCTGAAACTTCTTTTTACTATAGTGAATTGATTTTTAGGAAGGTTTTCCCCTAGGTTTTTTACTGTGAAACTAGTTTGTTTCATTGGTTTTCCTGGGTCATCATATTTTGTCTTATTTATTTTATTCTGCTGCATAATATTGACATGATATTGACGTTAGTTTGTTTTAACAAGTTTTATTCATAATAAATCTAATTAAAAATTTGGGTTTAAAACTTGTTAATTCTATCAATCGGGGTCTAAATTTCCCAACTTGTATTAATTTGGTCTTTAATTTTTCAGTGCAATAACAATTTAGTC
Source organism: Quercus tomentella (assembly GCA_028535165.1). Lineage (NCBI taxonomy): Eukaryota > Viridiplantae > Streptophyta > Magnoliopsida > Fagales > Fagaceae > Quercus > Quercus tomentella. The sequence continues at coordinate 46,743,174 of JAPQVY010000156.1, forward strand.
CCCGTCGTTATCCATTTGAATGAAAAAAATATGATATGCCAAACAGAGTAATAAAAAATGATTTTTCATACCACATTAATTGTTAATTGTACCATCAAGTCTAAATATGAATAAATTAAAAAAAACCCCCAAAATTTCTGTTCAAACCTTCAAGTAATCGTTGGGCTTTCACGCTTACCAATGATTAAAGCGAGGGTTTTTCTTATTGTTTCAATTTTTTCTATGTTTTAGCCCATCTGTGTCTTCTTGGATTGGTTTGAAAATGGCTTTGGTTTTGGTTTTATTGGAAACTAGTTGCTAATCTGTTCCATGCATGGGAATAGCTACTAAATGAGTTTTAGGAAAAAAAAGTCATTATTTTTGAGTTGGAGTAATAAGCAAAAATGTATGAAATTAAAGAATATATATAATATTAAAAGAAATAGCACAAAGTTTTATTACTTAGGCAAAAGAAAGCAATGTTATTTTATTTATTAGGTTTTTGTGGAAAGGAATAAGAGACAGAATGTTGCGTCTCTAGTTTAGTTTGTGTTGTATATATAAGTATATATAAAATAGGTTGTAATATATATGCCAAAAGATGCCTATTGAAAGGTTATAAACATTCGAATTTGATATACCAAAGGTGCCTATTGAAAGATCATAACCCTTAAAATTTGATATACTAAATTTTGTCTATTTAAAGGTCATAACTCTTCATATTGGATATACCAAAAGGTACTTATTGCTCGAAAAAGTATCTATTGAATGAAAAGGTGTCTATTGGCTGAAAATGTGCTTATTGATCAAAAATATTCCTATTGAATGAAAATGTGTCTATTGAAAAATAAAAAGGCGCAACTTTTGGTGTTTTTAAATGTATACATAACATTAATTTATGTAATCACATGACTCAATGATATAAATATATATATATATATATATATATCTCTCTCTCTCTCTCTCTCTTAGCGAAAATCCTATTAGATTTTAATTGGATTATCAATTTTGCGCTACGTGTCCTATTTAATTTTTAATTTTGTGCCAAGTGATGAGTGTAAAAATTGAAGTCCAAATCCAATTAGATTCTAAATTAGATTTCAATTATAGTTCAATTTTTTGCCATGTGTTCATTTCAGTTTTTAATTTTTGTGACAAGTGAATATTGGGTGCAAAAATCGAAGAATCTAAAACCAATTAAATTCTAAATCATATATATATATATATATATATATATATAATGAGAAGCCATTACATATTTTAGAAATGTATGGTTTAAACAAGTGTAAGTTAATACCGTGTATGATTTGAACTTATTTTAAAAAAAAAGAAGTATAATTTGAACCATATAATTATGATTGTTTTTAATTATACCCGTGCACATGCACGGTGCTACATTAGTATATTTAAAGCTAAAGCTTTAAAAAAATTCAATTAGATTCAAAATTAGGGTTCAATTTTGCGTTGTGTGTCCAATTTAGCTTTATTAATTTTAGTGCACCACAATAATAACTTTGCTTCAATCTCAATACAACAACTCAAACTATTCTTGAGATGAGAACCCTATAGAAATGTGTCCCATTACATTGATCTAAGTGGATTTTTGTGTGTGTGTGTGCGTGCGCGTTGAGCAGATGATCTAAGTGGAATTTAAACCAACATTCTGAAACCACAAATACTTATTCCTGCCCATTTCCATTTGATCACACCGTGTGGTTTTGTCCCTGTTATAATGTACACCGTTTAGTTCCTTGTCTATTTTACAAGCGGGATCATTGTGAACACTTACGGGGTTCTCTCTACCAAAAGTTTCATTGTTGAGTTCTCTAAAAGAAGCATTACTGAATCGAATTAAAAGTTTAGGATAGCTTCCTCATTTTTTTTTTTTTTTTCTATCTATTTTTTAAATGAAATATCTTTTCCATTTCCAATTGCTTGATAAACTAAAAAAAAATTAAAACAAAGAGAGAATAGGAAGATACTAAACACGTAAGTGCCTTTTATTATGCTATTGCTTGATAAATTCTTTAACAATAACATATAGATAAAAAGAATGAGATTTTATGGGAAAAGAAGTGTAGAAAAGAACCCACTTCAAGAACAATCAGGCCAGCATTTTCATATCGGAGAGCAAAGAACATAAGCATTCAAATGCAAAATTTTTAGTCATGACCTTATTACTGTTGGTTATGGAGAGGAAAAAAATAATGACAAAATCAAGATGGGTCTCAAAAAATAAACAGAAGAAAAAGGGGGGAAAAATAGAGGATAAAATTGGCCAGTGTGACACAGAATTGACCCATTTCAAAGTAAAACCAAACTCACAACGTAGATTTTGAAGGAAAAAGAAAAAAGAAAAAAAAGAAAAAGAAAAAAACTAAGCTTCTTAAGCCAGATTTAACACGAAGGCACAAAACAAAGTCGTAGAATTGATTAATCACTAGGTGAAGGTTAAAAAAATTAAAATTAAAATATCGCCAAAAGTGATCGCTAATCACGTGAAGTAGGTAAAGATTGAAAGTTTCCTATCTATGAATCTTGGTAATAATAAAACAAAAGATCAACTTGATGGAGTTCCAAAGCTTTTTAGTTGCGAATGCAGACCTAAATTATATAAAGTATAATTAAAAAATATCATAAATATATTGACATCACAAAAAAAAATCAAATACATAAAGTTTATAATTTCCTTTTATTAAAATGAATATTCAACTCAACTTTAATTTTTATAATTGCAATATTTTTGTTGTGCGCATAATATTACTTTATTAAAAATAATTTTTTAAATATTTTAAATTTTATTGCATCCATAACATTACTTTAATAAAAATTTAACTCCACTCGAATTTTTTGTTGTGTCTTTAACACTATTTTTGTTGTTATTTAACTTATTGGTCATTGTAATTGTGTGTGTGTGTGTTTTTTTTTTTTTTTAAATTTATGGTAGAAAAAAAAAAATCAAAAAAATTATATATAAATTCAACGCAATTGATTTCCTACGATATATATTTCAGTGTATATATATTCAATAATTTTGTCATCACTGCTTACGCACGATCACGAAAATTCAATAATTTTGTGTCGGCTTGCTATGACGTTTCCTCGCTGGTCACTTGCGTACAAGTCTGCTTTAGAATAGTAATTGTTGATTTGACCAAGAACAGAGGATTTAATGCCTACCCTCTCCCATCCCCTCTTCTCATGTATCTCTCTCTCTCTCTCTCTCTCACATAGGAACTCTCAAGCGGGTTTCAAGCTTTATGGTCACTGCTACAATTCCATTTCACAAATATGAAAGTTCTCATTTTCACAAGCATTAGTGGAGCAGGAGAAGTTCTATAAAAGGTTTGAATTCTCCTTTTTGCTTCACCCGGTCAAATAGTTTTCTTCTTCTCTAATTTATTTTCTTCATATATTTTATTTCTTCAGTTTTAATTGTACGGAGTTCAAGATTCATCAGTATATTTCAATGGCTTTAATGAGCACTCCAGGAGGCAATTCGGCATTAGCTTCTTCTTTAACACCTCGATGGAAGTACGATATCTTCCTTAGTTTTAGAGGTGAAGATACTCGTAATGGTTTTACAGACCATTTATACGATGCTTTGCAACGTAAGGGGCTTTTCACTTTTAGGGATGAAGAAAAACTTGATAAAGGAAAATCTATTTCCCTAAATCTCTTGAAAGCAATAGAAGAATCAAGATTTGCTATCATCGTTCTCTCAAAAAACTATGCATCTTCCACGTGGTGCTTGGATGAACTTGCACATATTGTTAGATGCATGAAAGAAAAAGGGTTGATAATTCTACCGGTATTTTACCATGTAAATCCATCTGATGTACGAAAACAGACCGGAATTTTTGCGCAAACCTTTGATGAATACAAAAAACGTTTCAAGGAAAGCATGGAGAAGTTGGAAACATGGAGAGATGCTTTGACAGAAGTTGCCAATCTCTCTGGTTGGCATTTACAAGACAGGTAATTTTTGTGACAAATATATTTCTTTTGATATTTAAAGGACAATCTTCTTTCATATATCATAAAGTATATAAATAGCAATTAGAATTTAGCATGACATGCATGACTAAAATATAACAATATATACTTGTTAAATTTTTTTTGTATTTTACTAGAAAGTAGAAGTAGTTTGTGACCATTGCTTTTAGGACTTGGGGAAAGCTCCTTTGCAATAATTAAAAAGGATCTTAATTCAAGAACATGATCTTCTATGAATTATAAAATGATTAGGATTGTTATTATATTCGTCATATTTTTTTGCGTAAATTACAATCACCCTTTGTGGTTTGGTCATTTCACAACTTAGTTCACAAAATTTCAATTATTATATTTATACCTCTAAATTTTGGATTAAATTGAAACTATGTTAGGATTCTGTCCAACTCAATAGTGTTTGTATTTTCTGGACAAAATTATCTCTCGATTTCATTTCACTTCTTCCTCTTCCTCCAAAATCTAGTTCGAAAAAGAAAAAGAGAACCAACATTCCCTCATCAGCAAAAATTCAATGATTATGCTGTAAAATTAATTGGAGGAGCTTCTAAAACCTTCTAATTTTTACCATGAATCCGCTGTGAAATTAATGGAAACGGCCAAAGGTGCTCTCCATGTTAATTTAGCAGTATAAAAAACGCACAAACCAAAGAAAAAATAGCAACAAACACAAAGTAGAAAATTAAAAGTTGCATATGTGCAACCCAATCAAATCTAAATAAAATTCTTAATAATCAAAGGAAGCCAAAATTAAAAATTGCATCACACCCAAACCGAAGCCGGTTTTAGACCCAATTGGTGATGAGTCCCAAACCAAACAAAATCAATCCAAAATCAAAATCACAACAAATAATTAAAGAACTGAACCCATAACCATAACCGTGACAACAAACCCAACCCCAAACCTGGATTCAAACCCCAAGGCTAGGCCAAACAAGTTATTGATCTACTGGAAAACATGAATGAGGTGGACAAGGTCTTCAACTACTTAGATGCCACTGAGGATGACAAAAGATTTACTAGTTGATTTAACTAGTACTTACAAAACTTAAGAATTTAAAGGCAGTTGAGCTAACTTTGTTTGCTAAATTGTGAATGGGCATTCTCAAAAAATATAAAATTGTGAATGGCCAAACCAAAGGGTAGATTGTCATTACATTTTTTTTTTCCCTTCTTTTGGCAAGATAAATTTACCCACAGAGTCCTTTTCCCTCTCCCTTGTATGAGTGTGTTTGTTTCTCAAAAAAAAAAAAAAAAAAAAAAAGTTTACCCACGGAGTTTTCAAGTCAAAGTCTACCTATAAAAATGGTCGACTAAAAAATTAATTATATGATGAAGAGGTAATCAATTATTAAAGTCACACAATGTTTTAATTTTATGGACAACCATTCAACAATTTCCCTTGCTTGTCCATTTAGAAGATAAGTCAATTGAAGTTCAATTTTGGAGACATTTATAACACTTTTTATAACTCATAACTCAATTGATGCTTTAAAGGTCCAAAATTACCTTCAGCCAAATTATATATTGGATTAAGTTCATATTGGGCATGTAAATTGTTTTTAGAAAGATTTACCATATGTTTGGATGGAAGAAGTAAAAGGGAGAGTAGAGCGGAAGATAACTACATTGAACTAAATTTTAGTATATTCTAATCACCTTCCCCTCTATTCCACTCTCCTCTCCCTCCATTCAATTTTGGCTCAATCATTGTTTTGAGTTCCATAGAATCCTTAGAGCATCTCCAGCAGTCTCTCCAAATTTTTGCCTAATTTTTGCCTGTTTGGAGAATGAACAGTGACATTTAGCTTTTAGCTACCCACTTTTTCAAATACACTTTCCAACAGACTCTCTATCACATTCTCTATCTCAATTAAATATTATATCTTCATTCATTTTTTATTCTTTTTTTATCATCATTTATTCTTTCTATATTCATTACCAACAATTATATTTTTCAATGAAAAGTATTATATTCACAACATTTTTCGCAATACTTTCACAAGAATCACATCAAAATCTTATGTGAAAAGTTGTTACTAGTTCTAATTTGAACCCACCATTGAAATTATATTTTTACTCACCAATATTAGCTAATTACTTAAAATTTATTGTGAAAATATTGTGAAAATATTACAATAGAATTTCTAAATGGTTATTTCTTATTCTTTTCCTTCCTTTCATCCACACGTTCCCTTTTATTTTTTATTTTTTTTCTCTTGGTTTTTCCTCCACCACACACGTATCCCACTATCTCCACCTACCCTTCTTTTTCTTTTTCTTTTTCTAGTTCATTCCGGATGGTAGCCTCCAGAATATCTCCACTTCTCCACTTCTCCCTCTCTGTTTCTTTTTCTTTCTTTCTCTTTCTCTTACACAAACACACAAATTTCTCCCCCTCTATCTAACACAAACAAATTCTCTCTCATACACACATAGATCACTGGCAGAGAAGTGGAGATTGGCGTTCTACACAGATCGACGTTCTACATTTTTTTTTTTTTTTTTTGGTTTGATTAGTTTTATTTTATTGCTCAGATTTCATTAGGCTTATGAGAAATATTGTTTTTGTGTTTCAAATCTTTCGATTGGGTTTTGTGTTTTTGTTTTGATTGTGGTATGTTACCGTTGAGATAGAGAAGCACGAGAGAGTGAAGAACAAAAGAGAAGGAATGAGAGAGAGAATTATTTTTTTATTCAACCGGGTATTATTTTAAGGGGAAATATTCTTTAGATGATGAACAGTAATTGCTACAGTGCTATCCATACCTGGAGAGCTACTGTAGCAACTCTAAAAAAAAATTTGGAGTTGCCGAGTCTGTTGGAGTGCTTGTTTTGCGTGAATAGTGTCTGTTGCTCTCCAAAATTTGGCTTTGCCGAGTCTGCTGGAGATGCTCTTAAAGGCTAAAAGTGCATTTTAACCATCTTATTCACAAATCAAATTTTTACATAATTTTGTTCAGTCAAAAAAATGTTTACATAATTTTGAAGAAATAGAGCTTGTAGGTTTTTATAATTGATATTAGTCCACCAAAATAGAAATTCAAAAACGACACTTAAACGAAAAAAAAAAAAGTATATATATATATATATATATATATATATATATATATTTTGAAGCCTTTTTTTTTTTCAATGATAAATCATGTATATTAATTTGGGCCTCAACTCAAGAGGTAAAAGCTTTTATATATATTGTGGCGGCAGAGGAATGGATTCAACAAAAATGAAAATGTTGTACACTAGTTACTATGCGCTCACACAATTAATTTTTAGAGATGGGATGCAAGGCCAACCTTTAAGTACCCGTTCCAATAAAAAGTGATGTTCAGAGATGTATGTACAGTATTCAAATGAGAATAGCTTTGAAAAAGCTAAGTATTAATTTCTCCATTAATGTAGCCAGCTAAGTGGTTGCAGGGTATTTAATGCGGAGGGGATGGCCACTCTGTCCTTCCTTTTTCTTCTATTCCATGCTTAACTCCAAATTACCCTTGTCTCCTCTCGGACTTAGACATGCTCCCTTTGACTCTGTCCCTTGACCTTTCGAGGTTAGGCACATGTCCTCGGCATTTTCGCCAATTATGGTTGCTCAGTCTAAGTACAAATTACATGGCTAACTTCCGTGGATAACCCAACTACAGTGTCCAAGGTTTACTCCCATATGAGCTTTATCAACCCTCTGGATCCTCGTTCACCCCCCCCCCCCCCCCCCCCTTCCACACACACACACATATATATATATATATATATATATATGCGCTAAATAGCTGGTAAAGGCTTATATTTGTGTTGGCACAAAGGCTTAACTTTTATAATTGTATTTAGCGTGTTCAACTTAAATATTTCAACAAAGTTTCTCTCAACAATCAAGCACAAAATGAAACTCACTTAAAAAAAAAAAAATTCATTTTTTGTCAATCAAGGAATTGGTTGATGGCACTTGCTCTTTCATCCTGGAATCTTTGCGGCTACTAGCATTCCCCGCTTTTCTCCCTCTTTTGTTGCTTTTAATTATGTATGTATTTTAAAAAAAATCATTCTACAATGGGGAACATGTCATGGCAAGAACGACAATTGTAAGTAGACAGTGGGCTAATCTCACATTGGAAAATGAGTGTGAGTTAAAGATGTTTAAAACCTGTGCTGTGTATCCAAGAGTTAGGCCCTTTGGGATATACATCACTGTAAGTTTCTTTAAAAAACCTTCTCCCCTCTCCCCGTGTGTGTGTTTGTTAAAAAAAAAAAAATACGTAGTATTCTCAAAAAAAAAAAAGTTAATGTCCCACAGTATACGTGGATGTTTGGTAATTTCATTTGAAATTTCTTAAGACTCATGTATAATACTTATTTTCTTATATTGTATTTATGATGTTTCTCATAATATTACTGAATGCTTTGATGCTTAATTTTCTTAATTTATATTTTATAATTTTTCTTTATCCTAGAAGTAGTTTTTGACTATTGACTGAGTTTTTTTTTTTGCTAATCTATATATATGAGATTGGAATTTTATAGTTATTAGAAATTTCTAGGAGTCTATACCATATTATAAATTTTACATTTAAAATAATAAAATAACAACTAGATAAAAAGTAGAGTTTAGTTCTAAAACCGAACACTTCTTCAACCCCTTCATTCTTAACACCAAATCCTAAGACCCCAATCTCAAAAACTTTTTTCATAATCTAAATGAAACAAAATTATTTATGTACCAACACAAGGAGAACATAAGCAAACAAAGAAAAATTGGCTGGAAATACTTTCATTTATCTATATTTAATTGCCTTTAATAGGGCCTTTATATCCTTTAGAAAAAAAAAAACAACAAACAAAATGCTAAAATTCAAGAAAAGTATAATTTTTTTTTTTTTGAGAAACAAGAAAAGTATAATTAGGAGAACTGATCTTGTATTATTAATTTTATACATGAACTTTATCTTTATATAGAGAAGTAGAGCACACTAATTAACTTACCATCGTATATCAAAACCATAACAACAAATTAAATAATTTGAAACTAATCCTTACAAACTGCAACAACTATTTGCTCCAAAAAAAAAAAAAAAACTGCAACAACTATAATTAACAACACTAAGAAAAGTAATAGAAAAAGATACAGGTGGATAAGTATTATACGTGAAATATACATGGGAAAGAACATAAAAATTATGCGAAGAACTACTTAATTGTAGCTTTGATGGTGAGAACTAACAATATGATTGTAGTTTGTACACTGTTTGCACATTATTCTTGAATAGCTGCAACTAAACTTGAGGTTGCAACTAAAGTTGAGATAATCTTGATTCACAACAAAGAAAGCTCCAAAATAATCATTGTTTTTTACTTTTGTTAGTCAAGGCTCATACCAATACCACACTAAATAGTAGTCCAAAATTACAAAGAAACCAATAAATTATGAAGGCTAAAATAGAATAAAAAACCACCTAACCTATGGCATGAAGATAAAAGGCTATGGATAGATGTATATAAAGTAGAACAAGTGCGTGAGTTGAAAATGGTGAGTAGAAATACGAAAAGTTTTGTGCTTTGTGAGAGAGTAGAAAGTCTTGAAACAATGAACCCAAGAAAATAAAGAGATCTTATCTTTTAAATTTTAATTAGTCTTTATTTCTAATGTGGCACTTGAGAAATATCCTAATACAATGAATCTAAGAAAATAAAGAGTTCTTATCTTTTAAATTTTAATTAGTTTTTATCTCTAATATGGCACTTGAGTAAAGAATTTATGTAAAAAAATTCCTTGTCAAATAAAGCGTCACATGGCAGAACCTTATGCTAGCAGAGACCTCATGTGGGAGAGCATGAGGTTCTGCTAGTATGAGATCTCTGCTTTATATATAAATATTGATCGATTGATTGATTAACAAAATTTTATGGATGTATTTCAACAAAATATAACAAAAACTATAGCCCTAAATATCTCTATTTGAAATATGTAACTGATATAATATACCTTTCATATATGGGATGTTATATCAATATAGCATGAGTAAAAAAATTCTAGTGTTTGCCAAAAATTTTTTAACTTAATTGGTTGGCACTTTCTAGTGTGTCGATGACATCTAGGGTTGGAATTCCCCTTTCTCATTGTAACTATCAAACTTAAAAAAAAAGGAGTATTTTTGCCTAATATTTGTCTTCTTCCCATGGGTATTTATTACTGATTTGGACCATCACGTAATTATTGTTTTATCTTTTCTATAGGCATGAGTCAGAATTTATCCAACATATTGTACAAGTGATATTACATAAATCGAGCTCTAGTTTCTCAAGCTTTACCAACGACTTGGTAGGAATAGATTCTTCAGTGGAAGAATTCATCACTTCAAATTTAGATCTTGGGAATAATGTTCGCATGACAGGGATTTGTGGTATGGGGGGGCTGGGAAAGACAACCCTTGCTAGAGTTGTTTATGATAAGTTTGGTAATAGTTTTGAAGGTTCAAGTTTTATTGCAAATGTTAGAGAAGATTCTGAAAAACATGGGTTGTGTCGATTACAACAACAACTTCTTGCAGACATTTTAGAGGAAAGAAATATAGATATAAGGAATGTATATCAAGGAGTTGACATGATCAAGAAAAGGCTACGTCATAAAAAAATCCTACTTGTTCTAGATGATGTCAACCAACTTGACCAATTAGAAAAATTGTCTGGAGAGTGTGGCTGGTTTGGATTGGGGAGTTGGATCATCATAACAACTAGAGATGAACATTTGTTGGTCCAACATGGAGTGCATAAAATATATAAGCCTGATGCATTAAATACTGATGTTGCTCTAAAACTTTTTTGTTTGAAAGCCTTCAAAAAAGAGCAACCCAAAGAAGGATATATGCAACTCTCCCAAGAATTTGTATACTATGCTAATGGTCTTCCATTAGCTCTTGTTACTTTGGGTTCCTTTTTGTTTGGAAGAACAATGGATGAATGGAAAAGTGCATTGGCAAGTGTAAAAAAAAATCCTAAAAGAGAAATATTTGATACGCTTAAAGTCAGCTACGATGGACTAGAGGAAATGTGGAAGGAAATATTCTTGGATATTGCATGTTTCTTTAGAGGGAAGGCAAAAGATCGAGTAGTAGAGATATTAGAAAATTGTGGTCTTGATGCAAGAATTGGTATGAGTGTTCTCATGCATAAATCTCTCATAACCATAGAAAACAATAAATTATGTATGCATGATTTACTACAAGAAATGGGTAAAGAAATTGTCCGTCAAGAATCACGTGGAGAGCCTGGAAAGCGTAGCAGATTGTGGCTTCTTGAGGATTTGTTTCATGTATTGACTAAAAATACGGTAAGAATAGTGGCAAAGATAAAATTTTATTTTATTTTATTTTGAGGTAAAGTTAGAATTTTATTTTAGTCAGCAAGATTGATTAGGTACAATATCATACTTTCCGTCAATAAATTAGTTTTCAAAAAAAAAAAAAAAAAAGATCCAATAGATAAGTGGTTACCTAAGTACTTAATTAATGGAATATAGAGTACCAAATTTCATTTAACATGCTAATATATTGTCGCTGGAACATTTCTTATATTTTTAAAACACAATGTAATTGTGTCATTATTCATAAATTTGAAGTCATCTTTCTTGATTTAATCAGCCAATCATTCATCTCTTGATTACTACCCAAAACAAAAGGCTACATTTTTTTTTAATTGAAACTTCGTTCATGGGCTCTTTTTTTATTTTTTATTTTTTTAATCACTTTAAAATAATTTTGTACTTTTTTTTCCTTGTTAGGGTCTCTCTCTCTCTCTCTCTCTCTCTCTCTCTCTCTCTCTCTCTCTCTCTCTCTCTCTTTTTGAAGAGAAACTTGAAAACTTTATTAAGAAGAAACGGCTATATCAGCCTGAAGCATGTAATAAAAAATGAATAGAACACCCTCCATCTGAACAGCACAATCGAAGACATTAAGAGAATGCCTAGCTAGACTATTGGCAAGCAATGTTTTGAAAATCTTGTGTACCAAGCAATACTCTTTTACACTTGGAAACAACAATACTAGGGATACACCCATTTTTCTATCAAATTTCACGACATTTTTAATTTTTTACTTGTTTGACTATGAGTGATTGATTAAAAGTAATAGGTTCATGTACTCAATAGAAAATGTCTATCACTTGTGTCACACAAATTAGTAAGTTGTAAAATTTGATGTATGCCTAAATTCAGTATCTTGAAAATTGATGGTGTAGATATTTTCATCTCCTTAAGCACAGTATAAACTTGAGTAATTCTAGTATTCTTATCTTTTGTTTTGCAAATAATTTACTGATTGTATGCCTTTTATTCTTAGGCAACAGAAGCAATTCAAGCCATAGTCATAAACCGTTACCAATGGGACAGAGGAGATTGGACCTTTGAACCCCCCTTTTATGAATGGGAAGTACCACACTGGAACATTGAAGTCGTTCCTGAAGCTTTTTCAAAGATGGGTAATCTTAGATTGCTTATAGTTGACAATATGTCTATATTGAATGGCCTCAATCATCTTCCAAATGACCTAAGATTTCTTGACTGGTTTGGCTATTCTTCAAAAGTTTTGCCATCCAGTTTCCAACCAAAAGAGCTTGTTGAACTTAATTTACAGTTTAGCGAAATTAAATATCTTTGGGAAGGAGTTAAGGTAATTTTCTTCTTTTAACTGTCTTTTTATTATTTATTATTTTTTCATAAGTAGTGCAATAGACATAATGAATTTCACAACAATTAAGTTGACAAGTTTTTACTTACCTACCAATAACAATTTACCACCTTGGCACTTCTCAAGACTTTGCTTTTATTGAGGAACGGCTTCAATAATTTTCCTTAATTTAAAAAATTTATTTATCTTATCAAAGTAAATTATATGCTTAATACATTTTTTTTTCTTTGGGGTTGAACAGTATTTAGACAAGTTAAAATGCATGGATCTCAGTTATTCAGCGAGGCTTGTTCATACACCTGACTTCAATGGGTTTCCAAGGCTAGAGAGACTAATTCTTAGTTGTTGCACTAATTTGGTTGACATCCACCCATCTATTGGACAACTCAAGAGGCTTGTTGTCTTAGATCTGGGACACTGTGAATCTCTTACCAATCTTCCCAGCATATCTACTGAAATGGAGTACCTTCAAATTCTTAATCTTTTTGGGTGTTACCAACTCAGGGAAATTCCAGAATTTAATGGAATTTTGAAAAGCCTATCAGAACTTTATTTGGGTAGGACTAGTATCAAAACACTACCCTCATCAATCGATTGTTTGACTGCCCTTACTTTATTAAATCTAAAAGACAGCGATCTCAATTGTCTTCCAAGTAATATGAATGGTTTGGCCTCTCTTGAAAAACTCGTCCTCACGGGATGCTTCCGTCTTTACGACCTTCCAGAGAGCATTTGGAAAATAGAGTGTTTGAAGGAACTTGAGTTGATTGGAACTTCCATTTGGAAACTTCCCTCAGCCAATGATGTCTGGAAAGATCGATTGAAAAAACAACTTGTGCGGAATATACCCTGGAAGTTTTGCCGAATACCTCAATCGTCAGAACCTTCTTATGATGAGCTCAGCCGTAAAGCAGCATTTACAATATTGAACCGTTACCTACAGGTACTCAGTTTTCTCTCTCTTTCAAATGAATCAAGTATTAAAAGGTAAAGCTTTTTCATGTAATTATATTTCAAATACAAGCCGATTTCGAGTTCATCACTGAACAATATATGTTCAAGCTTGACTTATTTTCTTGTTGAATAAGCTTGAACTTGTTAATGTGTTACTTGATGATTAACTTATTCTTTTCCTATGTATAGTAAAATCGCAACTAAAATTTTTTATCCCTTTAAAAATAGGGTAGTATTAACGGGCACCGTAAAGTGCTCGATAAGAAATTACTTTATGTCACATCATTATACTTTATGTTAGATTTTTGACCAATTTTATAAGCGGTAGAGTCAGTAAAGCTAACTTTTTTTTTTTTGGTTTCACTTGTTACTTTGGTCATATTTTCAGCCGCTTTATTAATTTATACAAATTTTTTATTAAGTGAACCCACAATAAATAATCCTTAGCGAGCTTAACATTTCCTTTAAAAATATATGAATTTTTACTACTAGTATACAGTTTATATTATCATTTGATATCATATGGACTTATTTAAAAATTTATATAATCCAATTTCAAGTACACATTAGTATGTTTGAGCTTGACTCATTCAATAGTTAAGTCTAAACTAGGATTTGAACTTGACTTGTTTGCTAAACAAACGAACATAACAAGCATTTTTCCAGACCCATCTCAAGGGGTTCTTAACAACTCGCTTCATATACGGTACTACTACTCAAATTGTTAAATGGTGTATCTTTTTTATTTTCATTTTTTTTTTGGGCACAGGGACTCCTTCGTGGAAAAACTGAATTTCAGACAATTATTCCCGGATATGGAATTCCGAGGTGGATAACTTATCCATTTGGGAGGGATTCAATTAGGATAGCACTGCGTCCAAATTGGTGTAATAGTAAATGGATGGGATTCATTCTCTCTGCTCATATCTATGTAATTGAGGAAAGATTTGGTCTTGGAGTTCGTGTGAAAGCCCTTGGTGACATACCTCACGGTCAATATGCCACTAAAACTTTCTTTAGAATAACAGGCTCGCCGCGGATCGCTCACTACAATTGTCTATTGTATTTGTGTCGTGATGATTGGTTTGCTGCTGTTCCAAATGCTGATCAATGCAGTCTGATTGAGGTTGTATTTGAGAACTATGGCTCAATAAGGGAAGTGATGCATTGTGGGGTTGGTTTGGTATATGAGCAAGATGTGGAAGAGTTTAACCAAACAATTGCACAAACTGGGGAGTCACCAAGTCACTACGGGTTGAATGGTGTCGAGATCCTTGAGTAGCTATAACGACACTGAGCCTAAATGCATTTAAGAGCTTTTCTGTGGTAATGATCATCTCAAAAATCCTTCTTGTTACATGTCTAATCATTTTTATTTATTTATTTATTTTCCTTTCTAGCTGTTCAGCTGGTTTTGTGGCTAGCAAGTAAGTCCACTTATTTTTCTGTTTATGCATAACCAGTCCCACTCCCAATCATTTTATACTTTCTGTGTCCCTGAAAATTAACCTTAGATTCCCCTGCATGAGTTCTTTTTTTTGGCTGAATCCCCTGCATGAGCTCACTGCCAATTGTCTAAGCCTCTACATTATCATCATTGTTAGAATTACGGTTACATGATTAAAGTCACTATTTCATAACAGCTTAACTTTTGCGAGAATCAGTAATTTATCAGTCATCAATTACCACAAGCTTAATAACTGATAAAACCTTATTAGGCAAGTTGCGAATATGATCTAGAAAAGAAATACATTCTCAAGCTTCACTGCTCTAAGGATTTTGCTAAGTTAGATGCATGGTTCAGTCCTAGTTTGGCATCCTATATGTAAGTGTCCAAGTATTTTGCTATTTTTATATCCACTTTGTGAGGGCTAATGCAAGAAAATTTTGCCAAATAATTTTTTACAAATTAAAACTACGAACTGCATAGCAACTCCTTCTCTAGCATGTTTTTATGTACTTCAAAGCCATGGCTTCTAGAACAGGCATGAACGAACTCCAATTACACTGATTATTAATGAGTGAACTTTTTATTTTTCTTTTATAGTACCATACTAAGTCAAGTTTTCACATCTATGCAGGTTATGACAATTGACATGTCTGCAGAAGATGACACTCATGCATAATTTGTTTATGCTTTGACTGGTTACTAAACAGGGAAGATTTCCATAGGGTGAATTTCAAATCAGGCTACTGCTATTTGAAGTTCTTAAGCATCTTTGTCAGTCTGACTATGTATTGGATTTTTTTTTCCTTTAGAAAAAATTCTGGTATGTTGTATTGAATTCATATTTGGTTTCAGTTATCATAATTTGAAAATGTAATTGAGTGACAAATCCTTCCATCTTGTTTCATAATGACAGTATAGCCAGGATCTTTTCTTTTATTTCAAATACAAGGGGCTCTAGTCCTTATCAGATTTGCATTATATGGTTTCAGTTATAATGATTTTCTTACAATAAACTTCAATTGAGGCTACTGTTATTGGACAGCCTATATGGTGTACATTCAAGTAACTTCCTCATATTTTTCTCATGTAGTGTATTTGAGTTGATGTCTATGAGAGCATGAGTTGGTATTTTTGAGAAGTTAGACTATTACTCTTTATCAATCACGCTACATAATTAGGTTAGCATTAATTCAGTCTTCAATCTAGAATATTTCCTCGCAATAAAAGTCAACAAACACGGTTGAAAGCTTCAAACAAGTTCACTCAAAGTAATCTTCTTTCTGAGACCTGTCTAGTTGATAGTTATGGTCTAGCCATTATTTTGTAAATACACAACAACAACAAAGCCTTAGTCCCAAAAATTTGGAGTTGGCTATGAATCCTTAACAGATTAGATTGGATTGGCCACATGAATTCTTTTCCTCCATTTTATTCTATTTGAAGTCATGCTCTTTGTTACTTTCCTAATTGACATGTCTTTTTTTATTACTTCTACTAATGTTATTTTTGGCCTTCCTCTGCCTTTTTTCATTCCCTCAATTGGATCAACTCACTCTTACTTACCAAATCATTACTCGCTCTCCTCTAAACATGACCAAACCATCTCAAGTGAAGCCTCATCTTTTTATCAATAAGAACTACCAATATATTGAATTGAATCCTATCTTTCTGTGTATTCCCGCTTATCCATCTTAACATTCTCATATCCTCATTGTGAATATCTTTCTTCAAAATAAATCAGCATATCAGGCCAATGTAGAAGTCATGATTCATCCTTCATACCACTAAAGGAATCGGCTGAAAACATACAGTAAACTATGTCAATCTTGGAGCATATTATCTAATTGGGAGTCCAGTAGGTGGCTGTTTAGGCCTTTTTTGTATTCTTTAAGTCCTTTGGATTGGATTTAAAGACAAGGTCTAGCGTACAGGCCATTTTTGCTTACTCATGGAACAAGTTTTAGAAATTCGCAAAAGAGGATTATTCGTACAAAAAAAATCTTCCTTTCTATGTAATTGTCCTCTCTCTCTTTCCCTGCAATTTATTGATGTTCAACTTGATCATAAAGCTTGAATATTCTGAACCTTCTAACTATTTCAGATTAGGCTAACTGGTGTCAAATCTATTAGGGCCCGTTTAATACGTGTGTTTAAACAACAGTTTTCAGTTTTTTTGGAAATACGTATGGGTGAAAAAGTGTATAAAAATACGTATAATGTTATTTAAAAACTGAAAACATGTGTTTGAACTCGAGTCCCAAACAGAGAGAATTTTGTGTTTGTCTTGAAAGAGAAAAAAAGAAAAAAAAGAAAAAAATCCTATACTTTTTTGGTCTATCTTTTTATCAACATTATGCCACAATGTAAATGATGGTATTATTAAAAAATCCTGTGAGTATTGGTCCCTTTCCCAGTGACTTGTAATGAATGATATGTACACTAGTCACTAGATATCTAAAATGATTGTGAACTGCAGCAGTTCAAGTATATTACAAAATATAGCCATATCATTTAAGTAGGTATCAATGCGCCTTTCAATATTAGAAAAACATGAATCATGATGGATTGGAACAAAATGTAGAATCCACTGATTTGGTAGAGATTCTCAGTTATACAAGACAATCACTCAGTTATCACTTATAAATACTCTGAAAAAACCTTTGACTAGCCCATACAAACAGTTTCTAATTACCAAAAGAAATATTATACACATCATTATGAATTTTAGTTGCCAGTTGTGAAACAACTGAAGTTCTCCATGCTTGCAAACATGGCTTCATCTGTAGCACTAGAGATAGCATGAGAATTCATATAAAATGAATTAATATTATGATACAGCAGCTGTGTGACACAATCCATCCCCACATACACTGGCTTCTTTCAATTTGCCTCGGTAGTTGTGTGAAAAAAAGGGGTGCTGCTGTCAGAAATTTTCGACAGAAAATTGATGCAGCAAATGGCAGGTATGTTGCTTGGAAAACATGGGATTTGACTTGCTAGCCTAAGAAAAATGGGGGACTGGCTATTAAAGATTTATGGAAGAAAAAATTAAGATTATGCTTTTGAGAATCGTCAATGGAAGTACTGCCAATACAGAATAAGGAGGAGGTTATGGAGTTGAGGATGTACATTGTTTACATGGTATGTATGAAGAAACAAGCTTGCAGCTTTTTAAGAAACGTGATTTTGCTAGAACTGCAGGGTTTTTCTCTAACTGGGGTTTCAAATGGGTGAAATCAATGTGAGCTCAAGTGCTGATTTGGTGAAATTCAAAGTTGCTCCTCCTGCTGAAAAACTAAGTGGCAGAGTGACTGTAAGAGGAATTCTCACTATTTGCAACTCCCTAAGGAATCTTAACCATATTTAGACATTAAGGAATCTTTCTTGGTCTAAACTATTGGATCTATCTCTTCTGGAACTCCCTACCAAGGTACTGCAGTACATTTGAGAATTTGTCTCAGTCAATAGAAGAACAAAAGCAAGCACTTATACAATTTATACCCTAAAATTCAATTTATTGACATGTCATAAATAATTAAATTGTTTAATTATATGAGACTATTTGTAAATGAACTAATAAGACATTATCATAGTCTTTGAGATGCATTGTATGTGATCTATGCAATTTAGTCACAGAAGATATTAATCACAAGTTCCTTATAAACTCAAAACATAGTTCGTAGTCAGTGATGAAATTAAACGATTCATCTGTGAAGACTATAACACATTAACTAAGATGGTTTGTCTTGATCATGAAAGTGGAAACTTCTAGTTGATGTGTTGATATATCTTAAGTGTTAAGACATATTAAACTGGACTACTGTGAGATTAATTATTCAATCAACAATTGTTATCTAAATGATTAATCTCACGACTTTTAATTTCATAAATTCTCAATCTTGAGAGGATAGTGAACTCGATTATGAAATGTAGGTTACTTTAATATATCAGGAGTGAGATCTAATATTGACGGTCAAAACCTCAGTATACTGGGTAACCACATGTAGTGTTGAGGAAATACATATTTTCAAGATGGAATCCATAATCTCTTTTTATAGAGACATGAAATATCCCCTTGAGATAAGTTTAATGAGAACTGGTTATTCAGGGCGCCCACTTTAGTAAGGAATTACTAAAATTTATATTTATTGAAATTGGATTTCAATAAATATGAATAATAAAAGATTAAACTAGGTACTCAAGGATAAAATAGTTGTTTACAAAGTAACAGTTCATTATGACTTTGTTCACTATGGATATTTCATGGAGGGGTCAAATGATATCATTAGAGTCTTGGGATATAATTTATTAATAAGGCTTAGGGTGCAATTATATTTATATAATGGTATTAAATATAATTAATGGTAACTTTGGACTAGTTAAGAATTGACAAATAAGCCCAATGCCTATTGGAGCTAGAATCTTATTTGTTCCCTTTGGTTCCATCTCAAGCCACAAACTAAAGCTCAATTGGGCAAGCCCAAAAAACTAACCCAATTAGATAATCAATTTTTATTTAATAAGAGTAATTAAATAAAGTAATTACCAAGGTAGTTAGAATGTATGTATGATGAAAAAAAAAAAAAAAAACAGTTTTTCTCTACAATGAGAAGAAAAACTTTCTTTGAGAATCAACGTGCATAAAGACTGATTGAGAGACCACTTTTCTCGGGCATTATGTGGAATTAAGATGTTGATTAGAGGTATTCTCAAGTCTTGTTTTTGAATTTCACTGCATCAAGGTTCGCTTTTTATTTTTTGTTCTAAAATTCAAGGTTACCTGTTATCTCTCATGAATGAAGTAGATCCGTGTTTGTTGCTTCCGCTACGTGTTTTGTATGAGATACAAAACCAGTTTTTCCAACACTATCTCTTCTGAAACTCCCTACCAAGGTACTGCAGTACATTTGAGAATTTGTCTCACTCAATAGAAGAACAAAAGCAAGCACTTATACAAAGCAACCCATGAAGTGGCAGAAACCCTCTTGTAAATACATTCAAAATAAATTGTGGTTCAGCTCTGACAGCAGAAAATTCCTACTTGCAGGACTGTCGTCGCAGAAGCACAGATAGTGAGATGAAGTGTAATGTTTGACATAGGAGTAAAAAGCAACTAATTGTGGAAAACAGATTTGAAGATATGCATTGATGCTTTGAACGATAAGATGTATTTATGTTATTTCTTTTGTTCAATTTCCTCCAGTAGTGTCATCTGTATAGAAAAAGATGGCCTATTGTGAAAGCAAATATTAATATTAAATCTCTTGGGTCGTAAAAGGCACCGAACCTTCAAACCTAATGTTTCTACACTAGGAAGATGGTGGCCTTAAGCCTCCTCATAAACGTCATTTAAAATATGGATACAACCCAATTTTTTTCAAAATGACAAGAACTCAGCGAAGGCATTAGTTAAGGCAATAGGCTACTAAGCAGCAACAGGGAATGGAAGGAGGTTCAGACACTAATCCAAGAAACCCTAATCCAAGTTTTCTGCTTCTGTTTCTTTGTTTTTTTTACTTAATATTGTTGGGATAAATCCTCATCTGTGTGAATTAAATTAAATACAACCCAAGCAACAAAGAAAATAGAAATCTACGGAAGCGATAAAAAAATCAACCAATAAGAACACCAAGAAATTACGTGGAAAACCCTCCCGTGTAGAGGGAAAAACCACGGGACAAATCCGATCAATCCACTATAATAAAATAGAGATTACAACACTCAAGTTATACCCAAAACCTGAATTCACAATAAATTGGGAAAATACAATAATAACCTCTAGGAACAAATACAACCTCACCATAAAACCCGATAGCAAGATCTTCCACTCTAAATACTTCATAATCTTACATTAAATGCTACGTTTCAGTTTTTAGATATATATAGATTCATAATCCTACATCTTACGTGATATTATACTCTAAATGCAAGTTTTTTAATGCAAAAAATCACCAAACCGATTAAAGCCAGATTGAAAGCATAAGAAAGGAATATCAATAAAAAATTTCTGCTCAAATCATATGTTCTAGCAAACAAGAGGATGGTGAATTAGGAAATGGGGCATTAATGCTTTATACTTCCAGTTGGCAGGAAACACACATTACACACAGACCAATTCCATTTTTCGGGGAGCTTGCAGCAAGTCACTTACAATTGTCACTGTAATATGCATCTAATTAATCATTTCTAGATAAAGGGTGAGTAGTGATTCATAAATAATGTTACCAAGGTAAATCAACACTAAACTAAGAAAAATTTGCACCAAAGAGACTTTGCTTTGCAAATGGGACAATGCTAGAACTTCATTTGTTCATGGTTTGAGATACAAAACCCCGGGTGCATGTTCTAGTTGATACCATGAAGCTTCATGATTTGCTTATTTTGATGGATGAGCTGGGGCCCTGTGGCTTGGACAGTAATTCCAGATGCCTATTTCCTCTATAGTCTTAGGGTGTTACGGAATTTCAAGATCCCATGAAATTTCTCACAAAAACTTTGTTTGCATTTGGGAATGGTTGTAATTCCAAATACTCTGCAAGAAACTGAAGGTGATAGAGACAATACCAACCACTTAGCGTATCAGTTTTCTCTAACCTATTTGAAGGCTAACTGCAAAAGAACTTTCTCATTCAATCCAATCTTTTGAATTCCATTAAAATGTCTTGCTATTTATGCACAGTAAAATGCCTAAAGCATACCTGCTCCATACCTCCAACATATTTAACTAGTTAGCATTACCATTAGCTTGTACAACAAATAAACAAAATCTCGATTACAACTCTCCCCAATGCACAAAGACACAGGCTGTGCATAGAAAGGTTCTTTTGCCAAAATCTCATTAGTATTTCATTGAGTCTAAAGAGTTTGCATATACTCACCTCCATCCTCCATACGCAAACAGAAAGCATATTGTTCATTTGATGATCGAAACATGCACATTAACGCTAATGGAACTTGTATATGTTTGGAACCAGGTCAGTTTCGACCTGACCCATGGGCAGTTATTTGGGCGCCAAAGAAATGTAGTCATTGGAGAGAGTTATTGCTGATGACCCTAATCCCTCTGACAAAAACTAACTTATACGTTATAAGCTAACCTAAAACAGGGAGATAGAACATCTTCTTCTCCCCTCTCTTTTCTCTATCTATCCCTTCTTTAAAAGGTTTCTTTCAAAGTTTCCATCTTGGACTCTAATATCTGATGTAATCAATGGGAATAAGGATATACATGTGTGTGTGTGTGTATGTTTAAACTCCCCTCATGTCCCAGATCACATTTCATGAATTGAAAGGGGAAGCCTACTCATCCATCAGCTCCTCTTGTAGATCGGTTCAGTTTTGTGAAGCATCTAAACATGGTTCACTTGCGATATATATAGAAACCTTCATTCTAACTACCAAAAAATTCTACATAGACAGAAACTTGAACTCTACGCATGAAACATGTCCCTTTCTTCATGTAAAATCTCTTTTACTGTACAGCCTACACTAATTAAAATAGGCATGAAACATGTCCCTTTCTTCATATAAAATCTCTTTTACTATACAGCCTACACTAATTAAAATACAATACAGTTGCTCTCAGTTATCTATTTAGTAACACTTCAAAATTCAAACAAACAACAAACTCGAAATGCAAACAAGACCTTTCCATAAAGTATCTCATATGTTCTCTAACTCCAAGCTGCATTAACAAAAAAATGGAAACAAATTACCATTCAACAAGAAAAATTTTAATCTTCAGGTGAATGTGATTGCAAGAAATATGCATGCATCCATCTGTGCAAGAGCTAACAATAAAATAATAATCTTCAAACTGAGCTCAAACCCCTATAAGCAATTACCAGCTGAAAAAAAAAATAACTACAGCATAAATGCAAGTTAGATACAACCAGAATTATAAAATTTAGAACTGCTTTTATCATATTTTTTTAATAGAAAGGGATCTTAAGGATCCATGATTCTTATATGGAATAATTGTTTAAATTATTTATTGAAAATTTCATCATACAGACAGGACACTCTCGCAAATACAATTGAGATTGAACAAACAAATAATTCAATATGGCCAATATGTACCGAGACCTAAAAGAATATATAGTATGACTATATATATCATACAATAAAGTAAGCATGAGGACATAGTTTTTATTAGAAGTTGATAATGATAGATAATAAATTAATGTCATAGGTGCCAATGGCCTCATATGAGAATAAATAACAACTTAAGAACTCAAACATTTGTAAAAAAATAGTGTCAACAATGTTACCTGTCATCATAAGCACAGCTATGTCCTCTCCCTCCCTTCCGTTCCAAATGGACCCTTATATTCTATGTTTATTCAAAAAAACTTCGAAGAGTCATCTCTGTTTTGGCCTAAGAATGCCACCTTTAATTATAAGTCTGCTTTTCCAATGTCCTCCATGCTCAAAAGGATCGAAGCAAACCTCTCCTGATTCTCCATCCTTGGACTGGAAGTTGCCAACATTGAGCTCAAACCATTGTTTTCTAGCCTTCTCCGAGAGGCAAACTTGGCGTTCTTGAACTCTTCCATCTGGTAGAGAAAGTTTAAGTCTGATAGGGAGTTCCCAACCAGAAGCCCCCTTTGTCAACTTCACTACATACACAATTTCATATTCAACTTCCGGTGACGGATCTGACATTGTCAATTTTCCTCTCACATCCAGCCAACATACATGAGAAAGTTTGGCTACTTCAATGTTTTCATCACTGCAAGTTAAGGTACAAACAATAAAATTGTGGAGAATAGTAAATACTAAATACACCCATTAAAAAAAAAAAAAATCACCCAGTTTCCTCAAAACAATCCTAAGTCCAGTATTCTCGATTACCCCAAGTGATGTAGAGTGACCTTGCATACAACATGAAGCACTTATACCCTTTTAACTTATCACCCCATTTTTTCTGCATAAAGCAAAAAGAAAAAATCAGCTCATTTTCTCTATCTCAAATTGAAGCTGTTAGATTATTACAAAGTAATTTAGTTCCTTTACATTAATTGAGTGTCTAAAGTTAAGGCATACATATATGATTTTTGTCATCCTCATGTTTAGACATATATTGATTGCAATGAGTTAAAGAGAAACAAAAAAACTGACTGACCTTCCTCTTGAATTCAAGAAATTCTTCAGACACAGCGTTCTTGTTGAGTGTTGTTGAGATCTGTTGATGCCTTCTTCTTCATGGTTTATTTATTTATTTATTTTTTTCGATGAAAATCAAACAAGTTTATGAACTAATAATCCCTTTTCCTCCCCTAGTCTATTTATTTGTAACAAGCAAATGGAAGAAGATTCTTGTACCCTTCCTCTTAAATCATTATTTTCTACTAATTAATTACTTTATTTAGTTATTCTTCCTCTAAAATCGTTATTTTCTACTAATTAATCAAGAGGTGTTTATATTCTATTTTAAAAAATAAGGGTAAATTATAAAATTGGTCCCTACCTTTTACATCATATTTCAATTTGGTCTCTATCCTTTTAATTGTGTCAATTTGGTCCTTGGCCTTTTAGTGTCAGGTCAATTTAGTCCCTGGCCTTCTAGTGTCGTGTCAATTTAGTCTTTACCGTTGTCTTTTGGATGGAAAAAACTGATGTGTTAAACGGAATAATAAAAAATTATTTTTCATACCACATCATCTGCTAACTGTACCGCCACATCAATTCAAGGAATATAAACTAAGTGCACGTTTGGATTGCACTGAAAAGGAAAGCAAACGCGCATCAGCGTTTTTTGTGTGGGTCTTGTGCACTGTTCACGGGACCCGTAAGTACTTTTTTCAACAAAAATAACTTTAAAACTGGGTTCCACGATACTATTCACATATTTAAAAATTATTTTACTATAGTGTTTTTAGTTTTCAGCCATAAGTGATAGACCCTAAATTAAAATATGTACATGTGAGATAAGTTTGGGGAAACTAAGGCCTTGTTTGGATTTTGGTGAACTGAGTTAACAAATCTGAGTTTTGTTAACTCATAACCCAAAATCAGTGGGACCCATGGATAGGAGGCTTGTTTAGATGATTATTCAAGCACTTAACTTAGTTAACAAATCTCAGTATTTTGAGATATGGGTGAGCTAATTTAGAAACACGGTAGAGGTGTTTTCAAGTTATGGGTTATGAATAATCAGTGGCAATTTCGTAAATTTTCAACACAAACGGGTCCCACAGCAGTGTCTCGTCCCATCATTGCAGGCTTTTGCTCCAACGGATCTTTTACCTCATTACTTTCCCAACCACCTAGACCACTTGCACTTCATCA
Organism: Quercus tomentella; assembly: GCA_028535165.1. Lineage (NCBI taxonomy): Eukaryota > Viridiplantae > Streptophyta > Magnoliopsida > Fagales > Fagaceae > Quercus > Quercus tomentella. The sequence continues at coordinate 46,768,533 of JAPQVY010000156.1, forward strand.
CTTTCCCTTTTCCCTTCTCCTAAACCCACAGCATAAGCACAACCGAAAATCATCACTATTAATCCATTCAAAGATCTAAGCTCCAATTCCGCCGATCAGCACAAGGCCCAGCTCTAATGAAGCTCCGTTCATTGATTCCATTTTCCGATGAGACCCAAACGCTCCCCCTCCATCTGTTTACATGCCCGAAGCTGCTGGGTTCTGCCTTGTTTTTTTTTGTTTTTTCCATGTTCCTCCATTTTTTGCGTTGTGTTTATTGAGACGTTGGCTCACTTGGCTGTGAATGCTTGTTTATACCTCTTTTTTTACTCTCTACTCAAGTATAGCTACTCATGTTTATGCCTCTTTTTTTGTTTTTATTTTATTTTAGAAGTTTCTCTGTCTTGTTCCTTTGTTAGAATCATGGTATTATGAACAATGTTTGCTTTGCTCTGTTGTTGGCTTGGGGAAAAAAAAAACTTATTAGGCTTTCTGTACCGAAACTCTACCAAAACACGGTCATACATTGCCTTTGAGTTTTAAGGGTGTGTGGACAGATTCCTTGAGGTTTAGATTTAGTTTTTTTAATCATCATTTTTTAAGAAAACTAATCACCCTCTCATGATTTCTGAATTACACCAACAAACCATGGTTCGTTTCCCACTATCCCTTTAGCTTCCACACAAGAATTTACTCTTACAATTACTAATCACTAGTTTATTTATTAAAAAAGTCAATAACAAGTAATACCTTGGGAATTAGTCATGTTGTGGCTAATATAAGATAAAATTCAGTAATTACTTGAACGAATGTACTTCATATTAATTTGGTATTTTGAAAAGCATTTATGCTTCTTTTTTTTCCCATGTTGATGAACGGTTTTAGTCTTTATTTCCAATGTGGCTCACCTTATTCTTGATGAAAGATATCAAGTTAAGAAAGGTGGTTGGAGTTAAGGTGGTATGCCTCTGTTTCTAATTTTTTTTTTCTTTGCATAATTTGTGTTGTGGTTCCCCTGCTTATTTGCTTACTGATTATACTATTTTTCGACATGGTTCATGTGATATTCTTATAATGGAAGATGAATGTACCTTTTTCAAAAAAAAAATAATAATATTAGAATCAAAGATGGATGTGCCTTAGTTGCTCTATCTTGTTTTTTATTATAATTGTTACTTTAGTTACTACTTAGTTTAACTGATAAGATGTAGCTAGTGATAAAATATACATCAATTCTGTCTCTTTAATAGATCAATAGAGTATGTAACAATGTACACTATATCCATAAACAATATGGGGGTTTTTTAAGGGAGAATAAGATTGCACTATTGCACCTTAAGATAAGACCCCTAAACACTATTGTTTGACTTTGGTTGAATACATGGAAATGTTTATTGTTTACACTTGATTGTTACATGATTAGAGGTTGTTGTTAGATGGCTAGGGATTTCAGGAGGTGGGATGATGACTGTGTCGATGAACTATGTGACATTGTCTTTGGCCAATTCCTGCTGGGTAATTTTGTAGTAGGGCTTCCTCGTGAGCCATTGTGGGATGTGATCACAGACACTTTCAACGCTTGGATTGGGAATGATTTTCGCAAGAGGCAGGTTGTGCGTCGGTTCACTGTACTCCGGAGGGAGTATTGTAGGGCCAACGGAGTTCGTTATGGGCCAAGGCGTGGGTGGCCAGTGGTGGCTTCGTATGAGGGGGTTGGTCCGTCTTTGTAAGAGGAGATTCAATAGCTAAAGCATTGTAGTGCATAGCTAACCATTTTGTTTTTGCTAACTTATTTTGTTCCCACTATGGTTTGTAGACTACTATGGTGTTGTTAGCGTACACTTTCACATACACTATCCTATGGCTATTAGTGACCACTTTTGTAGTAAAACAATGCTTCGGTCTTTTGTTTTTTTGTATGTTACATGGTCACAATGTACATGTTTAGCTATGAACTGGAATATATGTCAGTATGGTGTTATCTTTATTTACATGTACCGCTTGTTTATGTATAGTTACTTGTGCACTTTCTCATTATGCAACATACTTGGTCATGGTAACACATTAATATTCCTTGTTCATTTATTTACCTATCAATACAAAGTGTGTTCATCTTACCATGTGAGATCTTTGAATTAGATGGCACATGAATCCCAAGATGCAGATGACAAAAATGTGGCCTCCCCACATAGAACACATATTTATAGAGATTATGGTGGAGGAATAAATAAAGGGTAAATGGAGAATGGTGTTTTTAAGGGCCTTATGTGGGAAACAATGACACAAGAACTTAATAAAAGGACTGGTAAAAATTTCACCGCTAAGAAAGTTTTCCAAAAGCACAATAGGCTTCGGGGTAAACAACGCAAGTGAAGTCAATTGCTGAATCATACGGGGTTGGGGTGGGATGAGGCCACCTAAATTGTTACATGTACAGACGAGGTTTGGGTGCATGTGGTGGTGGTATGTTAGCTTTATGCATTTCAAGTTTCATGTTAGTATGGTATGCCTTTGCATTGTTGTGATTACTTTTTTGCCTAACAAATGTTCCTATGCTTGTGTTGTTATAGGCTAATCAGAACGCAAAAAACCTGCGAAAGAAGGGATGCCTCGACTACAATAAGCTGAAGCAGTTGTTTGCCCCCAGTACTGCAAATGGGCACCTTCGGATTTCATCAAACACACCTGCACTGAACAGTGATGAAGAGAGTGCACTGAAGGAGGAGCTTGTCGCTGATGCTGCTCCTATCCATCTTGATGATGAATGTTACACCCCCAACTTGGATAGTATTCCTCGGACTACGGAGGAGATTGATGTTGTTGACCAAACCCAAGCAACAGGCAAGTGTCCCATGCAAGAAGGAAGTGCCAAGGGTAAGAAAGTGGCGAAGAAAGTTGATAAAGTAAGTGAGATGATTGTAGCCCTAAAGGAGTACACCGCAATGACGAGGGAGAGGTTTAGTGGTAACAGGGGCAAGTTAAGCGGCACTTTTGAGCAATTTGCCCAATCAGCAATTGGAGGTGATCCATGTTCTCTAGGGAAAGCTATTGACATGCTTAATCAGTATGAGGATCTAGGAAACAAGGCATATTTGAAGATCTTAAAGGCTCTCCATGCGAAGGAGAATAGGGTAGTGTTCATGGGCATGCTGGAGCATAGGAGGTGGGCATGGATGAACGATATTGTTAACCCGAAGGATTGACATGGATCATATTTTATTATATTATGATTATTGTAGTATTGTAGTATTATGTTATGGTTATTGTAGTACTTGTACCTTCTGTCACAAAAACCGTTGTTTTGTTGGTTATTATTTTCTCTACTATGGATGTTTGTCAAGTTACCTTTTTTATTTCTAGACTTGATGCAATCCTGTATGTTAAACAATTTTAAGTTATTATTCGGAATATTTATGATAATTTCCCGTATTCGCCTTGGTTTATTGTTGAATGCTTGTTATTTGCATTGGTTTATTGTATACATCACATAGGTTAATAGTATGTTGTTGTGGTGTGTAGATGACAATGGCATCAAGGAGTGAATGGTTAAATGCATTCCTGGCTTATGATTTTGACGAATCATACTTCAACAATGTTGATTATGATGACGATGGTCATGATACTGATGATGACGATTGGTGGGGTTCAGCATGCGATAGCGAAGATGAAGTAGAGTTTGACTTTGTGAATCCTTTCGTAGGTGAGATGTTTGCCTATATGCAGCAACATTATGATAAACAGCTCATGCGTTATAGTATCCTCACGAGGTAAGGATATATGGATGAACTTGACAGTAATCTTAATAAGTGCTTTGAGATGTTTCGCATGACACGCCTATATCTGTTACATTTAGTGGATGAGTTGCTCAGTCATGGATACTTGATGGAAGGGTAGGGTGATGTGGTTGTCACGTAGGCGGTCGCCATGTTGTTATACATACTTGGCCACAATATCTGAATGAGGTGTATTGTAGACAGGTTCCAGCACTCAATTGAGACGGTGTCCCGTCACTTCCGCAGGGTGTTGCGGGCTCTTCACTAGTATGCGAGACATCTGATTAAGCTAGATCTAGATGTAGTTTGCCTCCCCGAACATCTTTAGGTGAACAAGTATTAGTCATGGTTCGAGGTAATATACATCACTTAATTATATTGTAAACATATTTTGTTTAACTAGGTACATACATCATCAATACTTAGTCATGTGCAAAATTGTGTTGGGGCAATGGATGACACCCATGTGAGTGTTCAGCCTCCTAAACATGCGACTCAAGCGTACATGAGCTGGAAGGCTATCGTAACCACAAATGTTTTATGTGTGTGCAACATGGAGATGTAGTTTATTTATGTTCATGCAGGGTAGGAAGGTAGTGCTAATGACTCACGGGTATAGGAGGAGGCGATTAGTGACCCGAAGCATGGATTTCCATGGCCACCTACGGGTACTACAATTAATCTCAAAGGTTATCAATTTTTACATGTTTTTGTTATGGTTATTGTAGCCAATTATGAATAGCTTCATAAACATGTAAGGTCATACTACTTGGTGGAATCAGGCCTGCCTATTGGCACAAGTTTCCTTCCACCTCATAAGTCAACTAGGTACCATGCCCAGGAATTCCATTCTAGTAACAAAATCCAACAACCAAGAAAGAGTTGTACAACTATCGACACTCTTCCTTACGAATGGTTATTGAATGATCATTTGGGGTGTTAAAGACTCGTTTTCCCATCCTCAATTTAATTCCAAATTTCAACCACAGTACGCAGCACTATGTGATTACTACATGTTGTTGTCTACACAATTTTATATACATTAATAATCGGAGTGATGAATTGTTTAACATATGAGACAATGTTGAATATGAAGGAAATCCTATTGTTCCGCCCGATAGTGGCAACAATGGAGCTTCCACCAGCACTGCAAACCAGAGACATGTTGTGGAGATGTCGGATGCATCAAAGAGACGTATGGCCCACTTTAGGGATGACATCATCGATGCTATGTGGGCTGATTATGTCGCCCGTCAGCATTGATTTCGCACATGAATTGTATTGTAAATGCTTACATTTTGATTTTTATAGACTTGGTAGCATAGGCCAAGCGATTAACATTTACTAGGTGCATGTTCAGCAGATGTTATATATTTTTTTATAACGGTATTGCGCTATTTTGGAACCACAAATGTATGATGCACATAAGTTCGGTATTTAGTATTTGTACCATTATATTATGCACTATTATTGTAGAGTCAATGGTATTTGAAGTTTCTGTCAAGTCCACATTTTGCCTACTTTTTACATTGGTGATGATGGGTGATTTCGTAATGGTATAGTGTGATTTTATAAACTATGTGTAGTGAATTGCAGTTTGTTAGATAACTTAGTCGTATTCGAGGCGACTACCCTCCTAGAAATAAAGGAAGAGAAGGATATTTGGGATTAAATTCTGCTTTCCTCATATTATTCATATCAATGCTTAAATACACTAACAACACAATTGAATTATAAACAATAGGAATGGCAAAAAATAAGAGTGCTGCCATTACAAAACAACAATGTTATATATAAGGTTACAATAAGTCTGTCATTCAACACATACATTGCCAGGTCTAACACCTACACTATAAGGCATTCCCAACACCTACAATACATTTCCATGTCCAACCACATAATAGAATTTCATTATGCAAACCACTAATCCAAATCCAGAGTCATGGCAGACACATTTGCTGTAATCCAACCTCCCTATTACCAAGTGAAAATATAAACAATACCACAAATGCCAACCATGAGATAAGTAGAACATTCTTGTATTTATGTGCTCGAGCATTGGCTATACGTTGTGAAACCCTTGCTTTTTCAGCATTACACTTTGCTGCTCTTTCCCTGTGGAGTAGGTCTGCTACCATTGCACAGGCTTTCGTCTCATTGTTTTTTACCATAGCTGCCTCTGCCTCAAGCCTAGTAAATTTCGCAATGACAATCGGTGCTGTTTCAGTACCACGCTTACATGGCATGCCATTCAATCACTTAAAGGACTCACAATGTTCGTCGCTGCCCTGCATATTAAACAAAGATGATAGGTACATGAGTTGAGGAGCATAGAAACTTTAACCATGAACGGATGATGATAGTAAGCGTAGTTGATACTTATTGGCTTCCAATGTCTACAACCATAAAACCTTCTACTGAAATTATGGAGCTGCAAAGATGTCCGCAACACGCACTGATCCATGTCACACACATGCCCCCTTTCGTTGGAGTTATAGCTACTTGCACTTGCCTCCGACATTGTTTGAAACGTCCACCCTTACATATATATTCACTATTAATCAGTTACTTTGCTTTGTGTTTACTCTCTATGTTGGCTGTAAATGCTTGTGTTAAAGAAAGACAATATAAAGGAAGATATTGAAGTGAAAAATAGTAAAGTTGAATTTTAATTGTAATGGTGAAAAATTAAAACAAAGTGAAAACAAAGCCAAGGAAGAACACTAGCTATAGATACACTTAATGAGGATATACACAAAGTCAATTGATGAAGAAGGCAAACCATGACGAGTCCATATCTCCTAAAACATGTCTTTAAAGCATTAGATTGAAAATTTTCATTTTCAAACCATGACAAGTCCAACTTCTTGATTTATCTTACTATTGTTTTCAACATGAAGAGCATTACAGCTGCAAATATTATTAACATCTTCAATGGCACAACCAATTTTTCCACCTTGGTTGGAGCTTACCTTTGTGACACTTACTTTGGTTGTTACAAGACTTTGGGATTTGCAACAATTGCCTCTTTTATGGTACTAATTCTATTATCATCATTCATACTGAAAATTTTCATCAAGTTATATGCAATAAGAGATGACACTAGTGTATAACTGAACTTGTCTTCTGCTAAAGCTTAGTTGTTATTAATAGTTAAATACCAAGAACTGAGGTCTTAGGAGAACTAAAGGCTCTACTAGGCTGAATTGAAAATTTTGATAGGCCAAGAATGTATTGATCCGTTGTGATGAATTAACAAATTTGTTAGGTTCTAAAGTGTAGGACTTTATGTATTTAGAACTCTAATTTGTATTGTTGGCAAACCATGATCAAAACAATGTGTTTAGAAGTGTTTAAAGCTAGCTCAAAGTTGTATGTCAATGTAAAGTTGGAATCGAGTGTAAAGCAGAAAGCATTGTGCCTTTCGGCCTGGCTCGATCGATCGAAGCTTAGGCTCGACCGATCGAACGTCGGGCAGATTGCTTTTCTGCAGAATTTTCCAACTCAGCCCTAGTTGTTTTAAAACGTTTTTAGGGTTTCTTATTTATCCTAAGTATAAAAGGCAAACCCTAGCCACGTTTTAGTGTTGCTCATAATTGCGGTTTGTGTAAATCTCTTGTGAGATCTAGAAGAGCTTTCCTTTACACAAACTTAGGGTTTTTAAGGAAGAGATATTCTCTACACCTTGATGATCAAAACAGTTGCTGCCATTAAAGCTTAAAGAATACACAAGCGGGGGTGCTTGTAGCTGGTGGGAATCCAAGAAAGAAGGAGTCCATGGATTTGGAGCTTGCACGTGATCGTGTTAGTAAGTTCTACTGGTTGGTAGCATTAGGAAGTCGAGCGGGGGTGCTTGTAAGTCCTTTTGTATGAACTTCGATTCTTTCTGATAGTGGATTCAAGTTTACCTTGAGGATAGCTAGGTCAAATCCTCCCCAGGTTTTTACCGGTTTGGTTTCCTGGGTGATCATATCGTGTGTTATTTATTTTCCGCTGCATTGCATGATTTGATCTTTTATATTGTGATAACCTAGACTTGTTTAATTGGACTAAGTAACAACTTGGCTAATTACCTAGGTTTAATCAATTGTTTTAGGGGTCTAAAAACTAACTAGTGGTATCAGAGCGGGTAGCTCTTTTGTTTTAGATCTTTTGATCTAAGAGCTGATCCTTGACCCCTGTTGTCATGGATAATTTGAAGTGTCTTTCTGATCATGTTTCTGCTCATGCTTCTGTTGATTTTATTGATGCCTGTGAAACTCTTCGTAAGGAATTATTGAAATCTATGAAAATTGCTAAAAATTCAAAGAAGAGTTAAAATTGGCTAATCTTGAAAAAGAGGAATTGCTTGTTAGATTAGATGAATCTAATAAAAAGAATGAATTTTTGAGAAATCAAATTTCCTCTCAAGATGAGAAGATGAAAAGCTTGGAACAAGAGTTAGTTGAATCTAAAGCTAAAATTGAAAATTTGACTTGTACCAAGTCTGCTGTTGATAACAGAAGTGTTTCTATTTCTTTTAAGCCTAAAACTGAGGAAGTTTATATCCCTCCTTTCAAGAGGAATAATAAAGAAAAGGCTTATTTTGCTAGGTTAGACAAAGGTAAAAGTTTTGATGTTGATGCTGAAGTTTCTAAACCTAAGTCTAAACCTACTGTTAGAGAGCATAATAAATTTGTTTTTGTGCCTACTTGTCACCTTTGTGGTGTTGTTAGTCATATTAGACCAAATTGTTCTTTGTTGAGGCAAAAACCAAAATCTGAGACTAGATTTGTTGTTAGGAATACTGATGTTCCTAAATTTGTTCCTGTTTGTCACTTTTGTGGTGTCTCCGGTCACATTCGTCCTAATTGTCATAAACTGAAATTTAAGCATTCTATGTTTCAGTCTAGGATTTGTGATGATATTTCTCCTGCCATAAGTCCATATAAATTGTTTCATATTTTTTTGAAAAATTTGAGCTTGTTGGCTTGTGAAAGGAATTTGCAGGATTTTAGTCTTTCTCAGAAGATTGGTGTAGTTCCTCAAATACACTCTGCTTCTCATGGATTTTCACCTACAAAGCCGAAGACTCGTGCTATATGGGTGAGAAAAAATTCTCTAAGGTGAGTGTTACTGACTTGTCCCTGATTTAATTCTTTCAATTATTTGTGGACATGTCTTGTTTTTGTTTTTGGTTGTTTTGTTTCTTTTAGAATTTTTTTATTTAATAAAAAAAAAAATCCAAAAACATTGAAAATTTTTCAAAAAGACTAAAATATTTTATTTTGAGTCTTGTTTTATTTTTCTTGAGGATTACATGAATTATAATATCTCTCTTTTGATTTAGAACATGCTTGACATTGTGGAGAAACTTGAATAGTATGTGTTATATAAGTGCTAAGCTATTTTTGATTTTGTATGAGTATGTACTAGTTTGTACATGTACTCAAGAGTTAATTAAGAAATTGATATTTCTTATTTGTGTACCCTCTATAGCTTAGTTAAGCATTTTCATGCATTGCATTTGCATTGTTCATTTAGCATAATATGTGCTTTTTTGTTTTTGGTCATAAATTTTTTAAAACCAAAAAGATTTTTGTGTTTTGTATTTCACATCTTGGATTTAAAATCAAGGATTGGCCATATTATCTTTACATAACAAGTTTATGTACCTTGTTTAGCTTTGATGAGCTTACCTATTGCACTTTACTAGTTGAGCTTTGTAGTGCATGTTGTGTGGGAAAGATGTTTATGGTTTTGATCACTTTGTCTTGATCTTGAAGTCACATGTCTTTGACTGTTGGACTTGAACCTTTTGAGAAAGGTATAAATAACCATCTCACCACTGTTCACTAGCCAATCATGAACATCTTAGTGCATATCGTAAGATTTTGTGCTCGAGAAAGTATATAGCACATGCACAAAAAGAACATAAGGTGTAGCCTCGGTTTAATTGCTTAATGCTTAAAATTGGTGTGTACTATTAGGCTTGATGCCAAATCACATAATTAAAATTGGTGTGTATATTATGAGGCAAAATTCAAGAAATTTACATGATTGCAAGTTTATGATCTAGGAGATGTGGGAGTTATATGATGTAACTCTTTAGGTGATAGTCTCTTTTAAATTCTATGTGATGAATTTTGTAGACTTTGTGATTGATTACTATTCACATATCACCTCATATGTATCTCAAGTTTTTGCTAGTTGCACACACTACACAAGTTACTCTTTGTTAAACTTGGTACATTATATTGTGTGTGATTTTGTTGTGGCTATCCAAGATTAAAAGTTTCTTGATTTTAATGCAAAATGTGTTTAATGTTTGCGCTTTGAGGACAAATTGATTGAAAATCTTGTTTTTGGAAGATCTGGGTTGAATTTAAGTGTTTTTGAAAAACTTTTAATCTCATACTCATGCATTTCATTCATGAAATATTATGCTTTGAGGAGTTTCTGCATTAATTGCTCTGTTTTTCAAAAATTTGATTTTTCCAGATTTTCGATTGATCGAATTTGTTTTTCGATCGATTGAAATTGCGATTAAAATTTTTGGTTTGAGTCTGCCTGACTCGATTGATGTTCGATCGATTCTCGATCGATCGAAACTGAAAAATTTTCAGTTTCTATGTTTTTGACCAAAATTTTTTTTCATGCATCATTTGTGTTTAGGATTCACATGCATTGCATTGTTTTTGTATCCATCTTGCAGTTTTGCAGTCATATCTCTCATTGTTTTCACACATAACATGCATACACTTTGCTACATTGGGTACTCAACTTGATCAAATAATTGATTGATTAATTTTTGAGCTATGTACTTTCTAGTATATGCTTTTTTTTATGTGTGAACTGTAGAAAATATTTTTCTTAAGAGATATGATGGATAATCAATGTGCAAATATTTTCTCTACACATGCAATTGTTTATGGGTCACATAGTGCCATGTTTGCATTTTATTGAAAGAGAGAATATTTTTCTTCATGTGTATCCTCAACTTAGTTTTTTTTTAAAAACTTGGTTTGTGTCTTTTTATTTATCCCCAACCCTTTTATTTTTCCCCAAAACTTTTTTCCCAAAACTTGTTTTGTTTTTCCTATTTTTATAGGGGGAGAAATTTTTTTTAAACCTTTGTGGTTCTTAGGGGGAGTTGTCTCTTTTTTATATAGAGTTGAATTGTTCTGTATTCCCTTAATTCTCTATTTTCTCTTGACTTTGTTGCGTATGTTGTCTGTTTACTCTTTGTATGAGTAGTCTTTGTCAATACGTGACAAAAAGGGGGAGATTTATTTGAAATTGTTTTTGAGAACATGTGTGGAAAATACAAGAATGTTCTGTTTAGGGGGAGTTAACATTGTTTTTGATGTATCTAACTTAGGGGGAGAGTTAGTTACTGTTTTTGTTTTTCTGTCACACATGCGGTTATGCATTTTGTTTAGTGTTTCAGGAAATATACAGGTTGATTCAATTGAGCTGCTGTCTACACTTGCAACTGATGGATAGTAGTTAGGATTGAATTTGATTTATGAGCATTATTTTGTAAAGGGCTTTTCATATTGTAAACTTTGAGCTTCTAAGATGTGTTTTGTCACGGATTGCCAAAGAGGGAGTTTGTTAGGTTCTAAAGTGTAGGACTTTATGTATTTAGAACTCTAATTTGTATTGTTGGCAAACCATGATCAAAACAATGTGTTTAGAAGTGTTTAAAGCTAGCTCAAAGTTGTATGTCAATGTAAAGTTGGAATCGAGTGTAAAGCAGAAAGCATTGTGCCTTTCGGCCTGGCTCGATCTATCGAAGCTTAGGCTCGACCGATCGAACGTCGGGCAGATTGCTTTTCTGCAGAATTTTCCAACTCAGCCCTAGTTGTTTTAAAACGTTTTTAGGGTTTCTTATTTGTCCTAAGTATAAAAGGCAAACCCTAGCCACGTTTTAGTGTTGCTCATAATTGCGGTTTGTGTAAATCTCTTGTGAGATCTAGAGGAGCTTTCCTTTACACAAACTTAGGGTTTTCAAGGAAGAGATATTCTCTACACCTTGATGATCAAAACAGTTGCTGCCATTAAAGCTTAAAGAATACACAAGCGGGGGTGCTTGTAGCTGGTGGGAATCCAAGAAAGAAGGAGTCCGTGGATTCGGAGCTTGCACGTGATCGTGTCAGTAAGTTCTACTGGTTGGTAGCATTAGGAAGTCGAGCGGGGGTGCTTGTAAGTCCTTTTGTATGAACTTCGATTCTTTTTGATAGTGGATTCAAGTTTACCTTGAGGATAGCTAGGTCAAATCCTCCCCAGGTTTTTACCGGTTTGGTTTCCTGGGTGATCATATCGTGTGTTATTTATTTTCCGCTGCATTGCATGATTTGATCTTTTATGTTGTGATAACCTATACTTATTTAATTGGACTAAGTAACAACTTGGCTAATTACCTAGGTTTAATCAATTGTTTTAGGGGTCTAAAAAACTGTCAAAATTAATTAGCCAAGTTAATTAATTAAATCAATTAGCATGCAATACGCGTGGTAGCACAAACAAATCACCAATTAACTAAATGCAGCGGAAATTAAATTGACACGGTAATTTGTTTACGAATGGAAAAAACCTACATTGCGAAAACCCTACCGAATGATTTTAAGGTCACTACTCCCGAGAATTCACTATTATCACAACAAGCGGTTACAAGTAAAAGAATCTCAGTACCTTATACCAACCTACAGTTGAACCCTTACCCCAATATCTAATTGAACTTGTTCTGTAGTGACAATCTCTCATTTTCAATGCACGGTTCCTAGTACGTGACTAACCAATTTGATGTTCGGATCCTAGTACACGGCTTACTCACCAACTTAAGAAAGATGTTGGCTGCAAAGTTCATCAGTTCATCACACGATGAAGATCACGAAGCTCCTTGGTCATAGAACCCTACGGTGTACAAACACAGCAGCTTCTTCAAGAGAAAGATGAACTAGGGCAAATTCTATCTCCAATCACAATTTGCATGAACACAACTTTTCTTCACACTCGCGCAACCTTTGACGACCCTTAAAATAATTCTTATATATGTTTAGGGTTGTGAGAAAAGAAAGCCCAAACATATACACATGGATTGGATGAAAGTCAGAGTTGAAAATCTGTTTTTCATAAACTTCGATAGATAGCTTATCTGTCGAGATAGCTGTCGAGCATCGGGCTTCAGTAGCTTTTAAACCTCGATAGATACTAGTTGTTGAGCTTTAAAATCCAGCACTTCTTCACTTGTTTCTTGGACAGACTTGCATGGCTTTAACACTTGATCTTGAAACCTTGTTTCTTGAAGCATTAAACACATCCTAGATCTACCCAATTACAAGTAAAGTGCATTTTGTCAAAGGATTAGCCAATTCTAATTTGACATATGTTCCTAACATTAAATCACATATGTCCTAACAAATTTAAAATATGAAAAATTAGAATTCATTATTATGTCACTAATATGATATACTTAGATTGCATGATTGAGTAATTAGATATTGGTAGATAGCATGATTGACAAATTATATATTGTTTTAATTTACTTGTTAGTTAGAGAGAGTAAAAGAGGGAACTAGCAATGCAAAATGCTTAAATTGATTATTACTAACACAATTGAAACTAACTTCATCCCATACAACTAGAACTCTATCATCAATACCTAAACCCTCGAAATTTCCCATCCAAACTCTAACACACATAAACTATCCAACATTCATCAATGGACCCTAACCAGATGCCATTCATAGACTATAAAACAAAAATTCCATCTACACTTTCCCTTGAGACCGTGAGAATGTCCTTCAGTTTTCTCATAAGTTCCATCTAGAGTTTCTCTTATAGTGAGTTTCTCATTCAAAATAGAGAATTTGATTACCTTTACCAATGAGTTCACTAGTGCATATACCCCTTCAAAGACACATAAACAGTCTTGCAACAATAAATCCGTAATAAATGTATTCAACACCATGGTAGATTTTGGGAAATTTATAACATTTATTTCCTAAAATTGTAGATTAAATGGGGGACAAATTGACATACAATGGTGCCCTTACCTTCAGAGATTTACTGGGATTTACCCACCACCAATCAGCCTTTAGGAGCAGAGGAGGGATGGTGGATGTCTGGGCTCAGTTTCAGGTGCAGAGTGAAGGGGGAAGTTGACGTACGTGGGCCCCATGGCGGTGGCACAGTTGGGCGAGGATGGAGGAGTTGAGGTCAACAGTGGTCGACGAGTTTGGGTTTTGAGAGCAGAAGTTTGAAATGAGGTTGAAGGTGATGCTGGGTCGATGCTGGAGGACGGAGGTGTAGCGGCTCGAGTTCAAGGATGAGGAAGGAGGATGATGCCTTGGTAAGGTGACATGGCTGCTGTGTATGTGGGCAAGGATGGAGGAGTTGATGCTTCGGTGGTCTTTTGGCTTTGGGGTTTGAGAGGTGAAGACAAAGGTTGGAAATAAAGGGAAAGCAAAAAAGGCAATGGAAACTAAAAAGAGAAAAGGAACGCGGGTAGCCGTTCTGTGCCTTTGCAAGATGGACAGTAAGTGGGTCCTACAAAAGGTGAGTTTTTTTGTGTTTTTAAGAAAGAAAAGTTAACTGGGTTTAGTTGCCAAATAGAGTTGGGTTTGTTTTAGGGATTTTTGAGTGATGAGTGATGCTATTTGGGTGATGAGTGATGCTACAACCAAACAAGGCCCTAATAGGTTCTAAAATCCCTAAAATCAATACTTCATCTCTTCTTCCTCGTCCCCATCCCTAAAATACCTGAAGTTGCGGACAGGAAAGTTACTTTGCTTACTTGTTCGGAGTCGATCTTGTTTGCTCCTCAATTTCTCACAGATTATGCTGTTTGGTTGGGTGAAATAAAGCCATTATCCTATTTTAAGGTAAGGTAGATGGTTAGCTTGGTGTACTACATCTACATCGATGAGATCGCAGGGATTTTCCATGGCCAATTCCAAGATTTTCTTACAACTAAATATCAACTAAAAACTAAAAAGTAAATAAATTTAATTTGAGTTTTGGACCCAATAACTCAACCACTTTTTTTATTTTTATTTTTTTGAGATAGCCACTGAAATTTTAGATCTAAATTTCAATGTAACCAACGAAACGACGACAACCAAAGAAGAGAGAGAAAGGAAAGGTTTCCAATCTTCCACCAACAAAATCAGATCTTTGACTCATTGCCAACGATTTTGAAGATTCAACGCTGCCGCCGTTGTGAGGAAGAATTTTGGTACCATCCATCTCTCAACACCGCGTGGAAGAGTTGAAGAAGAATAGTTTTCTTGTCAGCTCAAAATCAACGTCCCTAGGAAGCATTTGCTTTCCCTATACCCATAAAAACCTAGAACTTGGATGGGTACAAAGCATCTTAAATTTCTTTATTTTTTGATTTTTTTTTCCTTTTATTTTTAATTAATCTAGCAGTATATATGGCATCCTAGTTGGAATAAATATTAATATTTAAATATTATCATTTAACACATCAGTTTTTTCCATTTAAGGGATAACGACAAGGACTAAATTGATACAACACTAAAAAAGTTAATAACCAAATCGACATAATTGAGATGTTAGGGACTAAATTGAAATATGGTGTAAAGGATAATGACCAAATTTGTAATTTACCCAAAAAATAATAATAATAAAAAAACTAACTAAGGCCCGTGCGCGCACAATTTTGGTTAAAAACTTATAGAATATACTTCTTTGGTTAAAAACTTTGAGCATTCACATGAACCATAAATTCAGTAATATGACTCCACAAAAAATTATTTTATCTATTTTACCTTTTCACTATACAAAACGCATAATAGCTAGTGCACAGGCAAAAGTAGTTGTGTGTTGTAGCTATGGAGCCAAATTGTTTGGCTTTGGCTCCACCAATGTAGACATAATTTTGTATTTTTTTTTGAGAGAGTTTCAACATATGGCGTCTGCTCCTGATGATAGTTTTTTATCATCAAACCAAGACATCAATCAGTTTTTGGTGTAGGCGAGGATTGAACCTCAGATCTCTTATTCAACCATCAGAGACTTTACTAGTTGAGCTAACAAGAACCCACAACATAATTTTGTATTTGGTGGTGCTAAAAATAGCAATATGGTTTTTTAGCATCACCAATAATAATGCTCTAGAATATATAACATTTTTTTTTGAGAGGAAGAATATATAACTTATTTGAGAAATAATGACTATGATGAAATATTAATCCATAACAGAGAACAAAGTTTCTCTCCAATCTAGTTTGGTGAGAAACTCTATAAACTTCTTATATATCTCCTTTTTTAGTATGAATTTTAAAAGTCTAACCGTTGAATTTCGTGTTCTTTATATTTTTAACATGTATATCAAATTTCATTCAAATAGGATGTTATTACTATTCGATAAACTTATTTTTAATACATAATTTTAGATTATAAAAACTTAAAATTTTAACATTTGTTTGATGACGTAACAGTTGATATTTGATTTTCTTGAAATTTTGCAAGCATAAAGGATATAATAAGAATATGAAATTCATTGTTTAGATTTTCAAATTTTACACTCAATATAAAGATATATGGAGAATTTGAAGGGTTTTTCTCCAAACTAGTTTGGAGAGAAAACTTTATTTGAACGAAAAATAAATTTTTTCTTTTGATTTTTGATTTTAATAATAACTAGTCATGGATCCCACGTTGCGTGTGATAATATACTTAGGATGGTCTCATTATTTTTTTTTTCTTTTCAATTTATACTAATTTAATAAATAGTAATGTAATTCATAATCATATTTTCATTCATTATAGGAACAATTACAAAATGTAATATATATAAATTCTGTTGTACCAAAATCAAAACAATACATTTTTTTTTTCTCAAGAATTCAAAGGTAAGTTAGTGAAATTTTAATTTTTTAAAACAATTTATTTATAATATTTTGTATATCTTTAAAAAGTATATATAATTTGGAAATTATTCTTTTAGTTTTAAACTAACTTTTTCAAACCCAATTTTTTCTACCATACAATCAAAAACACCAAGAAACATATCTAAAAAAAATTAATAAAACTCAACAAACCTACAATTTAGAATAAATAAATAAAAAAGAAAAGGGAAAAATAAAAGATTGTAACCTTTTTTCCTTTTAAAAAAACCAAGTGTGCAATTCCAAAGGGGAAAAAAGTAGAGAATTTAAAAAGAAAAAAGAAAAAAAGAAGAAGAAGTATTGTGTTAATGCTGTCATAATCTAATGTTACATCTAATCCAACATGTGAAAAATGAATAGTTAAATAAATAATTTTAAACACAAAATTGAATTTGTTTTCTTATAAAATCTCAAAGAATACACTAATAAGATAAGGAAGATGAAGAACAATATAAAATATTCATCAATGCTTAAAGCAATTACCCAAGCATCTAAGAACATCATATAACAAAGACATAACAATTCACTACTAATTTGTTATACAAAATATTTACAAACAGTGAAAGTAAACTGCACAAAGACCATTGTCTTCAACTACACTAACTGTTTTTCATTAGCTTGTCTAGACTATTTTGTTGTTTTTCAAATAAATTAAAATCTAAAAACAACACAAAATTTGACATATTATAATATGATTTTCCTCAAATAAGATCAACAACAAAAACCATTCATTAAAAAAACAAAACAAACACCACTCATTAAAAGTATTTAGTGTTGTAAAGAAAATTATTAAAAAAAATTACTTGCATCAAGGAACACATATGAATTAGTCAACAATATTCAGCAATCTAAGGTAACGATGCAAAAAAAATAAAAAAAAAATTTAACAAAAAATGAAAAAAAAAATTGAGAGAGAGAGAGAGAGAGAGAGATAATCTTTTTTTTGTATGGGAAATATATGCAAATAATAGGAAAGAGTGATAAATTTATAGTAAGAGGTTGAGAATAAGAAGAGTCAAAATAAAGGAAGATAAATAGGCAAAATAATATTTAAAGTTAAAACCACCCAAGGGGCAAAATAATATTTAAAGTTAAAACTGCCCAAGAGGAATATATATATAAACAACATTTTTGTTTTGATTTTCCATTGATTTATTATTTAGTTATAACATCAAAATTAAAGTAGATAAATATGTAAAGTTAAAATCGCCTAAAATGAATTTGTAAAGTCAATATTCTTTTATATTTAATATTATAAAAAATTAAAGGTAAAAATAAATATGAAAAAAGACTAATAGTGTGGTCAATGACGTGAAAGTAGCTTAACAAAAACGTAGTAATAATAAATATTACGCTTCAACTTTTAGATAGATATATATATATATATATATATATATATATATATATATATATATATAGATTTATAGTTACTTGTTTATGTTTGTTTACGTGTATTTCAATTGTTTGTTTATGTGTATATCAATTATCAAGCTTGCCCGTATAACTTGAGGTGGCTTCTGAGAGTGCTGGGGTCGGTCAATAGTAATTCGGCTTATTGCAATTTGTGACTTAGAGCATCTCCAATAGGAGAACTAAACAAAAAATCCTCTTTATTGTACATAGTGAACCCACAAAATATCAATCCAACCGTCTCTCTAAACCTTAAAATTTTTTTTGCTCATGTACCGTAACTCTCCAGCCCTGAGATGGCTACTGTAGATTAGCAACTGAATATCTTCTATTAAAAAATTCCAGCAACTCATTTTAATATCAGCTTTAAATAATCATTATTTCTTGTTTCAATTTCCAAATCTTATCTGCAGAGCTGAGCTTTAGCCATAACGAGGAATAATTATGTCCCTCAAAAAAAAAAAACGAGGAATAATTACCGAAGTGCATAGCTAACAAGATTTGTTACTGAGGGTGAACTAAAAGTAGGCGACCATATTAAATGGCAACAAAGTTTATGCAACTTTGAAAGTAACAATGATAATGGATAACTAAGAACTAAGAAGCAATTCGTAATTCTCAAAAAAAATAGAGAGAAGCAATTCGTAAACCAGTGTATGACACCAAAAAAAAAAAAAAGAAAAAGAAAAAGGTTTTTAAGGAATTCTCTCAAGTTGGCTTCAGCAAACCTTATTTTAAAAATTAAAACAGTAAATATATAGTATTTAACACATAATTTGAAGACAGCAATACAATCTTTTTTCTTTTTCTTTTTGGAATGAGCTAGATTTTATTCAACAAACAGACAACATTACAAATAATAGGCAGCAAGCTGCAAACTGTACCGTCATCAAAACAAACATCCCCAGTCAGCTGCAGAACAGATTTAAAATTAAATTAAAAAAAAAAAAAAAAGCAATATCAATATTCAATCAAAAACAGAAAAAGGAATTCTCCAAAGGTTACACAGAATCCTATTTTGGATAGAATTCCTTATATTTCCACACAAGAACAACCTGTATCAGACGTCCTGCACAACAACTTAAACAATTTCAGCATGTAATCCTCTGTAATTCCTTCTAAGCTGCTGCTACTTAATTTTTTTTCATCATGAATAGCGTAATGTTCGATGTGCATAACTTCATTCATAACTCTATGTTATGTTGGACCTGCACTATGATATGCTCCTAGGAGATGGTCATTCCTGCAACAAATGAAAGCAATCACCAATGAATTACTGGGCATTCTTGTTAATATTAAAAAAGAAACCCCTATGATATTCTCAATTTTTCTTTTTTCTTCTTCATTGATTTGTACTGAAACTGCAGGTTCACATGTAGAGAAACTAATAGAAGTTCATTTAAGTATTCAGAAGAGTTTATAGTTCACATACAAGAATTTGTCGAGTTGATGAAATGGTAATTGGAAAAACAGAAAGTACTAACCTCCACTGCACGTAAGCGTCTCAAACAGTTTGTTGTAGTGTGACCACTTTTCTTCAATCTCCCTCTTGATCCTCTCAGCTTCCTTCTTCTCCTCCTCTGCCTTAGCTGCCACATCCATCTTTTCCTTCAGCTTCTTTCCATCGGTGTAGATCATTTTCTTCTCTTGGTTTCGCTCTCCTTTCTGTTTAGTCAAAGAATCTATTTTTTGTTTTAGCTCATCTATTTGTCCTTCAGCTCCAGAGATACTCTTTCCATCTGTTGACATTGTTTGCTTGTCATGCATGTGTTGTTCGGCCAGAGGGAAGGTGTCTACTTTCTTCTGTAGCTCATTGATCTGTGCTTCAGCCTCAATTATACTCATTTGAATTGTTGCCTCAACTGAATTGAGCTCCAAGAACTTTTGTTGATTTGCATCCAGTTGAAATGCTATCTCAGCCATAGGCTTGATCAGATTGGTGCACGTTTCAATGGTGTCATTGGCTTGAGAGTATCGACTTTTCAGAACTTTGAAGTCCTTTGAGAGTTGAAGCACTAGTAATTTCATTCCAACCGAGATGCCATCATTTTCATCCAAGTCACACAACAATTCTAATTCTGAATCTAATAAAATGGAACGACCGGGATGACATGCAGAAGAGAAGTCAGATGCTAATACATTTTTTACTATGTCCAATGCCTTGTCTATGTCAGATTGACCTGGCCTGGTTTTCTGGGACTGCACATCAGTTATGACACTACTGGATGTAGACGGAGAAGTTTCAGATTTGGCTCCCAAGGAAGTGTAAAAGCGCTCCATATCATCGTCCTCATTGTCAATAGTTTCAGATGTTGGATTAGTTATATTTTTCTCTTCTGGAACTTTCTTTGAGGCTGACCTAGGGACCAAATGAGTTTCTTGTTCTTCTTCTTCCTCATCTACTAGTTGTGGGAGACCTGATGCTTGTTTGGAGGTTTCATTGGAAGAATCCTTCATGACAGATAAAACACAATGAGAAATTATTGTTAAAAGCAAAGGGAATTTTAAGATGATCAGATTGAAAAAGACGGTAACCTTTGTGGAGTTTGATTTGCTTTGAGTTGATGGAAAGGATTTTTTGGATCTGGTCTCTTCCTGTTCTGCTTTTGGTTCATTTAGATCGTCATCAACAGCTTTGTCTACATCAGTATCGCTAAGATTGACCTCTGTGGCAATGGCCCCTATAAAAAATGAGAATCAATAATGACTCAACCAAGATATTATTTACATCATGAGAATACACTCTTCCCTATACTTTCTTTTTTTCAAGAGAACACCTCCAAAAGAAGGTGAACAGTTTATGAAACAGAGTGGAAAAAACCGATAAGGTAATGGGATACAAAAACAAAATTCAATGTCACATAGAGGTAGTTATATTAAGAAGAAAAATAAGAAGAAAAGTACTCTGAGTATTGAGGCATGTCAGGTTCACATGGAAAAGGTTAGTAAAGATAAGATGCAGCAGAGATTAGTTGATAAGGAGCAACCAGATGCAGACACGTGATTGAGCATTAACTGCTTCCGCTTTTGCAGCCACTAACTTTTAAGGTGTGTTTGGATAGAACTTATTTTGCTGAAACTGAAAACTGAAAACTGAAAACACTGTAGCAAAATAATTTTTAAATGTGTGAATAGTACCGTGGGACCCATTTTTAATGAAAAAGTTGATAAAAAGTGTAATTTGTGGGTCCATAAACAGTACATATATACACTGTTTATATGAAAAGTCAATATTTGCGGTTACTGTTCATTGAACAGTAACCGCATTACTCCAAAACAAAACACGTGAACAAAAAAAAAAAACAGAAACGCAGTTTCAGCAAACGCAACGCGGAACCAAACACACACTTATTGTATGTTTGGATAGCGTTGCGTTTTTACTTAATTGCGTTTCTGCGTTTTCCTTTTTTTTTTTTTTTTTTTCACGCGTTTTTCCCACAAGCGGCTACTGTTCATGCAACAGTAGCCGCAACTTTTGACCGGTCTGCTATGAACAGTGCACGGATGCACTGTTTATGGACCCACAAATTTCATTTTTTATCAAGTTTTTCATTAAAAATGGGTCCCACGGTACTATTTACATATTTAAAAATTATTTTACTACAGTGTTTTCAGTTTTCAGTTTTCAAT
Source organism: Quercus tomentella (assembly GCA_028535165.1). Taxonomy (NCBI): domain Eukaryota; kingdom Viridiplantae; phylum Streptophyta; class Magnoliopsida; order Fagales; family Fagaceae; genus Quercus; species Quercus tomentella. The sequence goes on from JAPQVY010000156.1 coordinate 46,790,224, forward strand.
TTCAGCAAAATAAGTTCTATCCAAACAGACCCTTAATTCACGGATCAATTAGTTTTAGAAATTATTATTTTTTTGTTTTTCTCTTTTATGCTTGCTTGTACATATAAAAGCAAAGCTACTTTGTACTTTCTGATTCATTCTCATTCAATGAAATAATAATCTTCTATTTACCTTTTTTTTTCTTCAGAGAGAGAGAGAGAGAGAGAGAGAGGTAAAGTGAGTGTTTTTTCATTTTTTTTTTTTGCTAAAGGAGTGTTTTTTCATTGAATGTGATACTATTTTTCAAGTTAGATGTGGGGACCTATATTCTCTCTCTCTCTCTCTCAAATAAGTGAGTTTTGAACTAGTAATTAGTAAAATGACATACAGTATATGAAATCTAACCTCCAGAGCGTGGGAATCGACGATACCAAGCTGCTGCTGATGGTTTCTTCTTGGGCAAAGTTGTTGAAGAAACTTCAGGTAAGTCAATCTCCAGGTCAGGAATATGCATAACCTTTGGCCAATCTGGGCCTCCTCCATCCTCCTTTTGGCATCGCTCTGTCAACAGCTGACATCCATGTATTTGCAAATGTTGAAGAGAGCTTGGAAGCCCATCCTCAGGCAACGAGTTGAGCTTGGGACAATCCTCAATGTAAAGGTCCTGAAGTGAAGGGAGGCTCTTCAGTATCTCCTTGGGGCCTAGAGACTGCAGAAGGGGGCATGAGCCAATACTCAAACACTCTAGTGTAGCAGGGAGCTCCTCGGTTAATGTCACAAGCATTGGACAATTTCGGACGGAGAGTTGTTTGAGAGATACCAAAGTTCGTAGTGACCCTTCTACATTCTCAGACAAAGACACCAAATCTTTGCAATCACGAATGTACAACGCCTTGAGGCCAGGAAGTTGGGGCCATTTTGGAAGTGAGTTGAGGTTTGAGATGCCAGAAATAACCAGCGAGTATAGAGAACTGGTATTTGGTATTGCCCTCACTAATTTTCCATCATGACATGAATCCAGTGCTAAATGCTGAAGACGTTGGGCAAACTGTGGTTGTGGGAAAGCAACTAATAACTCACACCCACTGATCTCCAACTTCTGTGGAGAAAAGTGTTGTGGCAATGCCTGCAGCTTGGGACAGCTTATTACATTCAGTTCCAACAATTTAAACCAAGACCCTTGGTGCCAACTTGAACGTTGGCCTTGATCATTTACAGCCACCCACGTTGTCAGTACTTCATGCCAATCCTCCAGAACAAGGTTGTCAATAAGTTTTAGAAACATCAAACTTGGCGCCACTGGAAGAGCCTTTAGAGATGTGCAGCGCTTGATCTTCAAGGTTCTCAAATTTGGAAAGAACTTGGGTAGCTCCTTCAGTTTGGGGCAGTTGCTAAACTTTAGCCGTGAGAGGGAAGGACATTTGACCTCTGGCCATTTCTCCAACTCCAGCATACCTTTGATGTAGAGTAATTGAAGATTGGGTAGCTCACCTAGAGTAAGGATTTTGCAGTTTGTGCAATCATTCAAGGTAACACTGACCAAATTTTGGAGCCGCCCTTCTCTCATCCAAGCTGGAAATTCATTGCCCCTGTAGTGACAAATTTGGAGCTCTTTGAGGTTTAATTGAGGCTGTAGGCCTTCAAGTACACTTTTTTCAGCTGCTTCATCATGTGTATTGGAAACCCTCTCACTCCACTCAAACACCAACTTTCGAAGGTACTTCTTCTCGTTCAACTTAGCATCCCCAACACTAACTGCATTTTCTAGCTTTGAGACATGTAATTTTCCTGAGAGATATGCCATGTTCTTCAGTTCTTCAATTCGATATCCCGTCTTGTGGTCAACCTGAAATGCATGCCAATCGTGCAAACGGGTTAAGTTCCCCACTTTTGGTGGCAGGATGGAGAACTTGACCCAGAATAAATCGTCGAGCTCCAGATGTCGCAAATTAACCAAGTTCCCAAGTTCCTTGGGCAATTCGAAAAGCCAAGGGCACCCCAAGAGTTTCAGTGTTTCCAAATTGTAGAGATTGCAAATAGTGTTGGGCAGAATCTTGATTTCTGTTTTAGAGAGGTCAAGGTAGCGTAACAACTTCAACTTTTCAATTGAGCTAGGCAATTCCAAAATCATACTTGAACTAAGATCCAAGGTCCGAATGTATTTCATTGTATGAAATACTTTCTCAAGGGCCTGACCAAAGTTTTTCAAGTAGTGACTAGGAAATAGAAGTGACCGCAGCTTACTAGCATTCTCGACAATTGTCAACATAGGCTGCTCAACATCTTTCCCAAGCAAGCTCACATGACGTGATTGTTCAGAGAAATTGTATGAGTCTTTATCATTAACCAGACAACAATTGGGGCTTGAAATCGATTGTGCCAAGTCATGGATAAGATCATGCATGTTAAATATCTCCTTGACTTCAATGATCGAAACTTGAAAGAAAGACCTTATTAGGAGCTCATCAAAATATGCAATTCCAGTCTCCTCCTCCGTCTCTCGTCGTTGAGCTTGTATAAACCTTTGCGAAATCCAAAGCTTGACCAACTCTTCCTTGTGGAAAGTGTAGGCCTTTGGAAACAAGGAGCAGTAAGAAAAACAGCGCTTTAGATGAGAAGGTAGATGGTCATAGCTCAATTTCAAAATAGCCAAAATTTTGGGCTTGTCATTTCCAGAGTTCCGGTCCTCTATCTCCCATATTTCACTGCTTTGAATTTGCCGCCATTTGTCTACATCATCAACGCAACCACGCAAGAGACCTCCCATTGCCTTGACTGCCAATGGGAGACCTTTGCACTTCCTGACGATTTCTCTACCAATGTCTTCCAAATCTTTCAGCCTTTGGCTAGACAAACTGTCACCCTTAAACGCAATTTTTGCAAACAAGGACCAGCATTCCTCTTCAGGTAGATAGCTCAAAAGATGGGGAGGTTGTGTGCCTATGATATCCTTAACCTTGGTAATCCGACTTGTGACCAAGACTCTGCTTCCCTTTGCCCCTTGTTTCAAGAGATCCTTTAGGGGCTCCCATTTTAGGTAATCCTCAGTCCAGACATCATCTAGAACAAGTAAGAAACGTTGTCCAACCAAGTATTCTAGAAGCCGAGACTGTAGGTGGCTTGTGGAGCTGTCATCCAATTTCATCTTGGAATGAAATTGTATCATTTCTTTGAGAATCCTGGTCAGGTCAAATTGGCTTGTGACACAGACCCACATTCTGGATTCGAAATGGCCAGATACCCTGTTGTCGTTGAAGACAAGCTGAGCAAGAGTTGTTTTACCCAAGCCCCCCATACCTATGATGGGAATCACGGAAACATCTCCTTCCTTATCGAATTCATTCGATAGCAGCATATGTGTTATCCTTTCTTTATCATCCTCCCTGCCAACAACATCTGACTTGTCCACAAAATAGCCTGTGTAGTTCGGGCTCACAGTCTCTCCGCCATTAACCTTGATGTCGAGATGGAAATCTTCTTTTTTTTTGGAAATCCTATCGAATCTTTCTGAAAGCTTTTTGATTTTCTGAGCTGCATCACGTTTATAGGATGTTTTGCTTTTACTCGGAAGAGACCGGAATATACGCTCCTTCTGCTTTTGTTTCCAAAGATAAGCTTTTGTTGCAAAAGTATCCAATATGTCTTCAGCATCAGAAGCTGCCTCCTGGAGCTTTCCGAGCCAATCTTTCAGACGTGGATCATTCACTTGCTTGTTCTCCGCATCTTTAACCACAGCTTGGATACTAGTGAGCCGACTTTTGAGGTTCTCTATATCTTCCTTGACGCCATGGACCAGAGAATACTCCTCCTTGATCAAGGAGGTAGTAGTCTTAATGATGAAATTTAGAATTGGTTCTGTTACAAGTGAAGTAGGATCAGCCATATATAGTTTGTTGTTATGATAGCTCAAAGGAAGAAGAAGAGGAAGAAAACGAAAATATTTCTATTGGGTCAGTAAGCCTGAGGATTAAAGGGTAAGCTTCTGTTCATTTGTTGTGTAAGACAATCAGAGGATGAATATACATATATATATATATATATATATATATATATATATATATTTCTATAGTCTCTCTAGAAGATTGACTAAACGGAAGAGAGACTTGGAAATGGCTAATGGAGAAATTTTGTGCTCCAATGCTTCAGAACAACGGTCCAATTGGAACAATGGCCTCAGGAGTATGTATTAGAACCCTGACGTTTCAATGCACAAGAGTCTACTATTGGTTACGTGTTATAATCCTGACGGTTCAAATTAGTAACATATGTATCTTTGGCCGTGTGTCATAATCCTGGCGGTTCCCAATCTTGACATATGTACCTTCAACAGCGACTGGCTCATTGCACGAATCCAAGCTAAGTCCGCAAAAAAATATTATTCTATTTATTGCAGCTACCCAAACTTGACCGGAGGTCTTCTCAAGAAAATTAAAAATATAAAATAAAAACGATAAGATCAGTAAACAGAAACTAATAATAATAATAAATTAAGATTAGAGTTAAGAAAAGTATTACCTTTGAGGAGGCCTACGACATTGATGTATGTAGGTGTAAGCATAGGAAGGACAAAAATATTTGTCCTTTGGAATGATTTGTGCGTGAATGGTTTGTGGAGGTCATGGTGACTTTCATGGCGGCCATGGCGTCGAAGCACAGTGGAGCCGCTGGTGGTTGGGAATTTGGTTTATTTCTAGTACTTTTTTTAATTGAAGATTTCTTTTTGTTAAATACACAATGACCATTAGTAGTGAGTTTTGATTTCTATATTTTATTTAATTAGTAGATAATGTAGTAATTTTTCATTAAAATAAAAGGAGATTTCAGTTAAAAAAAAAAAATCAAAAGTAAACCAAACTCGACGGTTGGAGTGAGATGTTTTGGGAGTTGGGAGATTCCATTTTGGTGTTTTTCATTTTTTAAAATTATTTATTTTAACCTAATTATTATATGTAATTCAATAGCTGAGACTTGAGAGTATCTTTATTTCTTTATGCTAAAAAAATATAAATTATATATTTTACATTACTAAAAGTTGTTTTATCTATTTTACATCACTACTTTAATAATACATATTTGCATCTCATTCTTTATTTTTGCATTTTAGAAAAGAATATTAGAATTTATTTTTGCATGTTAGCTACAGCGAAATCTATTTTTATACATTACTCTAGGAAAAATGCATTTGTTATAGTAATATGCATGTGATGATGTGGATGTGTTTTTAAAGTTTTTTGGCTATTCAAAATGCATTTTGCATTATCCATTGGCAATGCTTTGAAGGAAAGGGGATTTGAATATGAATATCTCCGTTGAAAATATCAGAAGATTTCAACCAATTAAACTACAAATTTTTTGACTAATAAGTAGGTCTGTCCAACGGGTCTAGGACCTGACTAGACTGACCGAATCTGACTGACCTGAAGCCCATGATCGGTCGGGTTTGGGTCCTTCTCTAAGAAAACCCGAATATTCAGTTCGGGTAGCGGGTTAAGGGTTTAAAAACCCGTATAACCCGACTCGACCGAAAGTTTTAGAGTAATATATATTTCTTGGTTCTTTTGAGGTGAGCACGTGAGACGGAGGATGATAAGACTAAAGCATTGTCAAATTGAGAATTACACACATCTAGAGTCTTACACGCAAAAGCAAAAGCAAAAATCAAATCACTAGAAGACAGAAGCTCAGAACGGCTAAAATTGAAATGGAAATTAGTCTTCCACAGATCCACACGCAAGCCTCAATCTTCAATCCCATCTCAAACACTGTCCTCAGTATCTCACTCTCTCATAAATCAAAATCTCACTCTCAATCTCAGTCTCCGTTCTCTCAACTCTTAATCTCAAGTCTCTTTAGTCTCAAGTCTCAACCCTTCACTCCATACCCTCCACAATCCAAACCTTAGCTGTTGCCGCCACTGCCTCATCACCACACTCACAGCTTCGCCTCACTTTCCACAATGGGTTAAGCCTTCCCATGCTCACAGATCAGCTTCTTAGTCTCAAGACTCTCAGGAATATTTTCTTCCTTTTTCATCTATCTTTTTCTCTATTTTGAGATATGGGTTTTTCATCTTGGATGTGAATCGGTGGGTGTGGGTATGTGGGATGTGGATCGGGCAAGGTGGGTGTGGGTATGGTGGGTGTGGATCGGGCAAGGTGGGTGTGGGTTTGCTGAAATAGGGATTGGGTTATGTGGGTAGATGTGTAGCTTGGACGTGGATTGGAGCTCATGGAGGAGGGTAGCTTGGATGATGGCTGGGGTGGATGATGGCAGTGGTGGATCAGAGACATGCAGCGGTGGAGCATGGCGGTGAGGTTGAGTGGCCACAACTGAGCTTTGGAGAGAGTGTGTGCTGAAAGTGAGGCATGTGAGGAGTGACCCAATTTGAAGCCCAAACCCGCCTAACCGACGAATCCGACCTGTTCAACTGATGACCCAAACCGCCGGGTTCAACCCATATATCGGGTCGGTTGTGGGTCACATTTTTGCTAAATCAATCCAGTCGGGTCGAGTTCGAGTTAGGCCCAAACCCGAGTAGACTCGACCCGTGGACAGCCCTACTAATAAGTATCACCTTATTAACTTAATAATATGATATGTAAATATGTAATTGATGACGTATTTGTTTACATATTCAACCATTATAGATGATATGATCACATGTATTATAGCTTGTGCTTCGGTCATTTGAATGAATTCATTTTAGTCTAAAATCTTTGTTGTTGTTGTTGTTGTTGTTATTATTATTATTATCATTATTATTTATTATAAAATTTATATATAGTTACACTAGTTAAAGGCCCGTGCGTTGCACGATTTACTAAAAAAGATATCTGTAAATAAATCAAAATATTCAAAACTATATTAATAATTAGTTAGTCACATTATAAAACATATTAATGTAACGACATATAATTAATACATACATTTGAGTCACTTTTTAGGAATACGGTGTGTAATATATAAATTTTACATATTAAAACATAAAATGATGATATACAATCAAAATAAATATTAAATTTATTTTAAATTATATACTTGAAACTTTTGCTAATAGAATTTTAGATAAAGTAGAATTTTTAATTTCTTACAGTTTAGAAAATAGATTGTTATTCTTAGTAAATTATTGGTAAAAGAGTTTGATCTACATTAACTATCTATTGTCACTGTATTAATAATTAATGACAATTAACTATCTTTATGCATTTAGTAGTATAACCTATGACCAAAACACTTTAATTTTGAAAGGAAAAAACTGAAAAGAAATGGGCATTTTGAGGAGATAAAACATGACATTTGAGGCTTATGAGCATTATTTTGACTTTCCTAATGCATAATGTAAACAAAGAAAGAATAAGTATTAACCTTATGTGTGGAGTAAAGTTGCTTGAGATGATTATATATGAAATCTTCACATGCTTTGTAACGAAATTGACAAACAAACTCTTCATAAGAGTGTCATTAAAAAGTAAAATAAATACTAAACTAAAACTCTTAACTCATGGGAAAAAAAACTGAAATTTGTAAGGCTTAAACATTTTCAAGTGTGTGGATTGAAAATTTTAAAAGTAGATAAATTAACACTTAAATTAAAATTGATGATAGAAAAACGTGTATTGACAAAATAAAAATTGTAGATAATTCATATAGCGATGAAGAGGAAAAAAAAGTTGATATCAACAATTAAGCATTTGTATCTATTCAAAAATTAATACAGCAATAGTATAAAAGTTGTAAACTTACTAGATTAAGTTGAAATTGAATATTAGTGGAAGTAGAATTTTATACTGTTAAAATTTTAGCTAATAGAGTTTAATCTCAAGCAAACTATCTTCATAAGAGTGTTATTGAAAAGTAAAATCAATACTAAACTTAAACTCAAACTCTCTTAATTCAAGGGAAATAAAAAGTGAATTCGTAAAACTTGAACCTTTTCAATTTTCTAAGCATGCACGATTGATGAAGATAAATAAAATAATATATTTATCTAAAAAGTCATAATAATAGAAAATTTAATAATTGATAAAAATCATGGATTTCAAAAACATCAAATTGCCTAAATAAAAAAAAAAAAAAACAAAGGAGAGTTAGATTTCTAAACAATATAAAAATTGTCAGAGAATGAGAATTATTGATAATAGGGGAGAGAAAAGAAGAAGAAGAAGAAGAAGTTGTGCCTAAGAATATATAAGAATTCACAGAAAAACAATATATATATATATATATATATATATATATATATAGAGAGAGAGAGAGAGAGAGAGTTTTCAATTGTGAGGAAATTAGATTTCTAATCATTCTAGGAATTATAAGAGAAAAAGAATTAACTTAGGATGTATGTCTATCCAAAAAAAAAAAAAAAAAGTCATATAGATTGAATGAAAAAAATTAGAAGTAATTATCTAAAAAACCAATTGTCACATAGATTGAATACATTGAATATGTAGTTGAATACATTGCCTTTTTTTTTTTTTTTTTTTTTTTTTTTTTTTTTTTTTTTTTTTTTTTTTACACTTAGTAATATAATTTAAATAAAAATAGAGGATTAGATGAAGATATGTAGTTGAATACATTGCTTTTTTTTATTTTTATTTTTATTTTTTACACTTAGTAATATAATTTAAATAAAAATAAAGGATTAGATGAAGATTGTTGCAGATTTTTTTTTTATATGTACTATTTTGTTTTTTATAGGTGATAATATAATTTGAATAAAAAAATGATTAGATGAAGAGTTTGGATTGTAATTAAATTAATATTTTTATAAATTTAGAAATTATAGGAGAAGAAGATACGAACAAAAAAAATTATATTTATTTTTTTTTAAATCTAAAAAAATTTCTACAATTTGGTGATGCAATTTGGTGAAGCCACTTGGCACAACTAAGGCTTCTAAGCTCAACTTTTATTATATATATATATATATATATGTAGGCTCCGGAAGTGAGGCTGTTGGGCCTGGATACACTTGGGCTAACAATTTATTTGTAAAGTGGGTTTTTGAATTTCCTACTAAGGGTCGTTCTCGGCAGAGAGACTCAATACAATATTCACTCTACTCCCCTTTTTTCTGAACCCCTTTCTCTTCCCAAACTCCTGCTATTTATAGCCAAGGTTAGTGGAGGGATTATGATTGCAGCTGCCAATAGTGCTATTGAAGGTCCAATATTGTTTGCTTTAAGTGGGTGTTTAGGTGAAGGTGGGATGCAGTAATTGCGGCCTTGGAACTTGGTTCCAGCCTAGTCAATTGTGCTCGGTAATGCAGTTCCCCGACCATTTCGTGGCCTCCCCGGACAGGATTTATGAGCTTGTCAAGGAAAACTCATGCCGAGCACCTCCCAGGATCCGTGACCCGAACTCTGCTCTTGCACAAAAGCAGTTTCAAGGATTTGGGGCAATTGGGCCGCTACGTTGGGCTTGGGCCCAGGGCCCATACAAGTCTAGGGATCTCGGTACCGTACATTAGCCCCCCCTTGATTCATCCCCGGTTGCCGGGAAGAATCAAGGAGCTGGACGGGCCTCTTGCTCTCGGGGATCCTAGGGCCTGGGACTCGTGATTATGGTTTCCCATTAATCACGAACGCTCTTCAGACATTTCCCTTGTTTGAGTCTCGGTTGAACCACAGCTTCGTAGGAGGGCCCCACGGTGGGCACCAATTGTAGGCTCCGGAAGTGAGGCTGTTGGGCCTGGATACACTTGGGCTAACAATTTATTTGTAAAGTGGGTTTTTGAATTTCCTACTAAGGGTCGTTCTCGGCAGAGAGACTCAATACAATATTCACTCTACTCCCCTTTTTTCTGAACCCCTTTCTCTTCCCAAACTCCTGCTATTTATAGCCAAGGTTAGTGGAGGGATTATGATTGCAGCTGCCAATAGTGCTATTGAAGGTCCAATATTGTTTGCTTTAAGTGGGTGTTTAGGTGAAGGTGGGATACAGTAATTGCGGCCTTGGAACTTGGTTCCAGCCTAGTCAATTGTGCTCGGTAATGCAGTTCCCCGACCATTTCGTGGCCTCCCCGGACAGGATTTATGAGCTTGTCAAGGAAAACTCATGCCGAGCACCTCCCAGGATCCGTGACCCGAACTCTGCTCTTGCACGAAGGCAGTTTCAAGGATTTGGGGCAATTGGGCCGCTACGTTGGGCTTGGGCCCAGGGCCCATACAAGTCTAAGGATCTCGGTACCGTACAATATATATGTGTGTGTGTGTGTGTGTGTGTGTGTGTGTGTGTGTGTGTGCGTGTGTGTGTGCGTGTTAAAGGCCCGTGCGTTGCATAGTTTTATCATAATCTTATAATATATATATATATATATATATATATATATATATATATATTTATATATATATATATATATATATATTATTTGGAAAACAATAACAAAATAAATAATTATTATAAAGAAATGAATAATGAGTTTCTAATTGCTATGCCACATGGTTCATGCATACATCAAGAATTGAGCTACTGCTTCATATGTATCAAGATCTGTATTTTTGTTTAGAATTTCTACCAATGGTGAAGCGAAATCAAAATATGTGCACGGGGCAATCCTCTTTTTAGAAATTCAATAGTGTACAAAACTACATAGAACAAACAATATATTTTTAATTATTTATAAATAAAAATATTAATTGTGACAATATTCTTTTAATATAACTACTATAATTAACACGTAATCATGCAAAAATTGTTATTTTGAAATTTGAAGGCTTTTTATTTGATAATATTTAGTTTTTCATCATACCTGCAAGGCTACATCTCCCAAACTACTGACCTTGTACAGTGTCTTTTATCAATTGATCCAATTTTATTTTGAAGACTCTAGTCTTGATCGATATTAGGTATGTCTTCAGTGTTTTTGCTAGGTATTTCACGTCTTTACAAATTTGCAATAGCATTAGCATCTTGGTTTATTGAAATATTCATCAAGAAGATTAATTTTACTTGGAAACAAATTTATTATGTAAAATAAATGTATGACTATATTGATTACCTTCAATTGTTCATTGCTTATATTATCTGTTCGCAAGAATAGTGTTTCTTTGTCTTTTATTGGCTAAATCTATAGATTTTTGATGGTCATAAATTTAATAGTATGCATATTTGAAAGACAAATCAAGTGCAAGTAAAGTGTAAAAAAAAAAAACACTTGCTTGTGATGGTAGTTATGTCTTCCATGTCAAACCGCTTCTTGGAGAGCGAGTAAAAGTTTTTTTTTTTTTTCAAACCGAGAGAGAGACATAGTTTGAAAAAGAAATCAATATTTAGAAGAGGTATTTGATGCAGACAGTGTTTCAATTGTATCAAATTATCTTCTACTTTTTTATGTGTATTCTCCTTTTTGTTTAGGTGTCTTAGGCTTTATCAAATTAGCTTTATTGATACTTGTAATTCATTTTAATTAGAAGTTTTGTATTCATGCTTTATCTAATTAGTTTTGGAGGTAGTATTTGACTCGGATTAGTATTTCAATTCTGATCAAATTCAAGTAGGATATAGTGATATACATAGGGCTTAATATTTATTTATTTATTTTATCTATAAAGTATTTGTGCAGATAGTGTTTCAATTGTAATCAAATTATCTTCTCCTTTTTTATGCGTATTCTCCTTTTTGTTTAGGTGTCTTAGGCTTTATCAAATTAGATTTGTTGATCCTTTTAATTCATTTTAATTATAAGTTTTTGTACTCATGCTTTATCTAATTAGTTTTGGAGGTAGTATTTTACTCGGATTCTTATTTCAATTGTGATCAAATGCAAGTAGGATATAGAGATATACATAGGGCTTAATATTTATTTATTTTTGATTTTATCTATAAATTTCTTGCAATTGGGACAGCCAACTTTTTTTTTTATTAAGTTTTTTTTTTTTTTAATGAAGTTTTTTTATTTTTTTTTTATTTTTTTTATTTTTTATTTTTTATAAAAGATTAGATGAAGAATTTGGATTGTAATCAAATTATGAATTTTATCAACTTAGAAATTATAAGAGAAGTTAAAATCATAAACATGTGTTGTACTACTATGTTGCTGGTTTTATAAAAAAATTATGATTTTTATCCACTTAGAAATTATAGGAGAAAAAAAAAATATATCTATTTTTAAAAAAGTCTACAAAAATTTCTACAATTTGGTGAAATCACTTGGCGCAACTAAGATGTCATAGGCTTTACCAAATTAGCTTTGTTGATCCTTATAATTCATTTTAATTAGAAGTTTTTGTATTCACACTTTATCTAATTAGTTTTCGAGGTAGTATTTGACTCAGATTAGTATTTCAATTGTGATAAAATTCGAATAGGATATAGTGATATACATAGGGCTTAATATTTATTTATTTTTTGATTTTATCTATAAATTTCTTGCAATTTGGGGTAGCCAACATTTTTTTTAATTAAGTTTTTTTTTTTAAAAAAAAAAAATCTACAAAACATACCAACATAATAACATTTATATTTAATTACAATGACTCGCTTGCATCTCAAAGTGTCAAATTAATATCAACACTAAACATGCTAGGATGTTTATGTTAATTAATGTATATAAGCAAAAAATTATTATCAACACCTAACACCCTACTATTGCATGAATTATGATTAAAATTTACTTTAACCCCAAAAAATCATCCTGTATTTACAAATTAAAAACTACCCAAATTTATAAATAAATAAAAATTGAAAGCAAATTCACTACAACACACACATAAACATATACACACAAAGAAACTCTAAATTCATTAATTACAAACAATATAAATTTCTAAACATTAAAAAAAATATGGAATTAGAGTTAAAGTAAAGACACTTACATAAAAATTTTGGAATTAGAGTAAAAGTAAAGACACTCTCATGAAAGTTGAATTAACTTTGACAGAAAGGAGAGGCAAGCGAAGTCATGTAAATTTCACATCCCCTTAAATATCCATTGTTTTTATATCACCCTTTTTATATTTAATCAATTTTCTGTCTCCATTCTTTGTGGAGTGATCATCATTATCATGGTTTTCGATACTCAAATCTTGGTCTCATGGCTATCTATGGATGTACATATTGGAAAAATCAGTAATAGTACCTTACGCTGTCAATATTTCACACACACACACACACACACACACACATTACAAATTAAAAGCTACCCAAATTTATTTTAAAAAAAATGATAGAAAAATTTACTACAACACACACATAAAAATATACTCTAAATTCAATAATTACAAACAATATAAATTTCTAAACATTACAAAAAAAAATCTAGAATTACAGTTAAAGTAAAGACACTCACATAAAAACAAATTTTTCAAAAAGCCAATAAGATTTTTGTTAAAATTAATTCGTTAGTTCTTATGGAAGATATACTATTGAATGGAAAACAAAATTAAAAACAAAATTATTAGATTATTCAAGTTTCATAGGTAAGGTAGGAGAAGGAAATAATATCAACAAACTGTACAGTAGGAAAAGGGAAAAATACACCAAAACCGTATATATACCTCCACTTTTATATTAGATAATTTTAAGTTGTGAAGAAGTTGATAACTTGATATGAACAAAAAGAAAAAGGAGTTTACCTAATCAAGAAGTTTAAGTTAATTACATATTAGTTTTATTTTTTATTTTTTATTTTTTACTTTATCCCAAAAGATTAGTTAATATTATTAGCTAGATTGTTATTAGATTTTTTTTTTAATTTTTTTTGTTTACGTTAAAGTTAATACATATTACTTTTTTTTTGTTACTTTATCCAAACAAAATTTTTTTAGAAGAAAAAATAAAACTTTTAAATTTGTTACTATTAGAAAATAGATGGTGTAGGATAAATGTTTATCCTCCCCCCCCCCCCCCCCCCCAAAAAAAAAAAAAAATACTAGCGTAAGCTAAGAGTAAAATTGTTAATTTATAAAATAAAAAGAAGAAGAAGAAGAAGCTGATACAAACACTTAATGTTACTTTATCCAAACTCTAAAGAAGTTGATAAGATCAAAAACTTTTTGTTTTTATCTAAAAACTTATTGTAGTTTGGTGCAGCCACTTGGCTCAACAATTATATTTTTTTTTTCAAAAATCTAAAAAAATTTCTGCAATTTGGTGAAGCTACTTAGCACAATCATGGCATCTAAACCCAACTTTTATTATATAGTATATAATATGATTTCAGGAGAGAGGATTTAAATCTTGAATGTCTCTATCGGAAACACTAAAAGTGAAAGGTGCTATTTTTTTTTTGAGAAGAAAAAGAAGAAGTAAAATGTGATAGTTAAATTATAAAACTTTTGACATTTTAGTCCTGATAGGCCAAGAATGTATTAACTCCTTGTGATGAATTAACCAATTAATTGATTCTCAAAAAAAAAAAAAAAACCAATTAATTAGCCATGTTAATTAATTAATTCAATTAGCATGCAATAAGCGTGGTAGCACAAACAAATCACCAACTAAGTTAAAATGCAGTGGAAAATAAATTGATACGGTGATTTGTTTACGAATGGGGAAAACCTACACGACAAAAACCCCACTAGGTGATTTTAAGGTCACCACTCCCAAAATTCACTATTATCACAGAAAGGTGTTACAAGTAAAGGAATTCTAGTACCTTATAACAACCTACAGTTGAACCCTTACCCCAATACTCAATTGAATTTGTTCTGTAGTGACAATCTCTCCTTTCAATGCACGGCTCCTAGTACATGACTAACCAATTCGATGCGCGGATCTCAGTACGTGGCTTACTCACTAACTTGAGAAAGATGTTGGCTGCAAAGTTCTTCAGTTCATCACACGATGAAGATCACGAAGCTCATTGGTTACAAAACCCTACGTGTACAAACACAGCAACTTCTTGAATAGAAAGATAAACTAGGGCACATGTCTTCGATTCACAATATGCTTGTGAAAAACTTTTGCATTAAGGTGCATTAGCTGTGACAACCCTTAAAACAATCCTTATATATGTTTAGGGTTGTGAGAAAAGAAAGCTCAAACATCTGTACATGGATTGGAGTGAAATCAGATCTGAAAAACTGATTTTCTTAAACCTCAACAGATACCCTATCTATTGAGCAGTTGTTGAGCATTGGGCTTAATTAGCCTTTTAAACTTCGATAGATACTAGCTGTCGAGCTTTAAAATCCAGCACTTCTTCACTTAATTCTTGGACAGACTTGCATGGCTTTAACACTTGAACTTGAAACCTTGTTTCTTGAAGTATTAAACACATCCTAGATCTACCCAATTACAACTAAAGTGTGTTTTGTCAAAGGATTAGCCAATTCTATATGATTCACATATGTCCTAACAAGTCCAAAATCTTTAGGGGTTACCAAAATATTTAGAGGTTACCAATTGAACACTAATAAAATAAATTGTGATAATATGAAATCACATTAAGCTAAATTATAATTTTTAATAATTTATGCTCAAAAGTCAAGGAATCTTTCATGGCCACTCCAAATTATCATCTTTGGGTAATTTCCAACTACGTCACAGTTTATTAAAGTTTGAACACGGCTCTTGCACAATAAACGCTCTTACGCGTTCATCATTTAAGAAAGAAAAAAAATCAAAATCGTTCTAGATTGTTTTTCTTGTGATGACTAGGAAAGGGGGACAAGCAATGACATATCCTCTAGCACAACCCAACTTATTTTTATTACAAAATTGATTATAACTAAAGATGTTAATACGATCACTAATCTATATCTATATTTATATTTAAAAGCTGAAGCGTAACATTTATTATTGTTATGCTTCTGTTGAGCCATATTAGTGGCCATATCATCTACCTATTTCTCACTTCTCTTTATTACTTCCAACCATAACTTTTCATTTACCTTTTCATCTCTTCACTACTCTTAACTTTAATGTCACTCTTCTTCTCTCTCTTCCTCTTCCTTTTATTTTGACTCTTTTTATCCCCATTCTATTAATATTTTCACTATATCACATTCTATACATATTTTCTCACATGAAACAGGTTATTACTCTCTCTCTCTCTCGCTCTCTCTCTCATGTTTTATTTTTGTGGGAATTTTTTATTTTTTTTATCTCTACTTTAGATTGATGTATTTATGTGTTCTTTAGAATTTTACTTTGGGTTGCAATTTGATTTTGTGTTTTTAAGTTATTATCTTCTTCTTCTTCTTCTTTTTTTTTTTTTTTTTCCTATAATTGTTAAATGTTATTTTATTGCATATAAATATAATTTACAAGAAAATACTGTTATTTTATTATATATTATGGCTTGAATAATTTGGTGTTTGACTTATAACTATATTTTTTATTTGATGTTTCTATAGGGACACTGAAAATAATCCCCAAGGAACACAACTCAGAAACCTTTTACAATCACCCCTTAATATAAATACTAGAAAAATAGTAGGGAGACGCACTCTACAATGGGAAACTCAAACAATGGATTTCCTTGACCATTATCATACTGCAAATATTATTACAATCTAAACTTTATCAACCTCGGGAAGTTCTAACTTATATTCCTGTGATGTTACACACGTTTCTCTTTCTCTCTTTCAAAGATGGGTTCTTTCTTCTCTTTTTTCTAGATCCCCTCTCTTTTGGCCTTTTTACTCCTTTATAGCTTCAACCTCCTTCTTGCCCTTACAGCTATCTCGCTTCTCCTCAGGGTTGCAAGGATATTTTCTTTTTACTTTATCGATTTCCTCACCTTCTTATCTTGTAACTTTGATGGCTTGGGGGTGACATGTACTGTTGAGGCTGTCTTATGTTTCATTAATGCAGCAGAGTTTAGGTAAGACCCCCTTATTAATGCGGAGTCAAAGATCTTCCTCCTTCTTGCACTTTCTAGGAGTTTCCTGTGGTCGCTAGTATTTTCCAGAAGTCACGTGTTGACAATCCGCGCCCCATGTCTTAGGATAGTTACTGATTTACCTTTTCCACGGGAATGGACTTCCCATGGTAATTAGCCTTGTCCACCATCCCTAAGATGAACCAGCTTTAAGCCCATTGTACAAAGGCCAAGCCCAACCACTTTGCCGTGGTCCAACAACTTCTTGGGCTTTAAGTTTGTGGAGGGACTATTCTTCTTCCCACAATAGCCCCCCACAATCTCCAAGTCATCATTAATGACGTGGGGATCGTGGTTCAATAAAAATCGTGGCAATCATTAATTGGCATTTATGAAGAGTGGTGGCGTTAGGCAATTAATGTCACGGACACGCCCGTGCTTCCCACCCCACGATCTTCTACACACGTTTTTGAATGAACACTTAGATGAGCGTCTTAGGAAAACAGAAAAGGAGCGAGAAAGGAAGGGTCTCTTCTGTCCTTTCCTCTCCCCGTTCTTCTCTATATAAAGGAGGCATCCTCCTCCTTTTCTTTGTTTCTTTCTTTATTTTCTCCACAGAATCTCTCAAAACTCTCTTTACTTTCTTTTTCGACGACCCTCAGGTGACCACCAACGCCCTCCCTTTTTTCTACCTTTCCTCCATATCGTAAGTCCATCTTTCTCTTCCTCTCTTAGATTTAGTTTTTGTCGTTTCTTTCCTCTTTTATTTTTGTTCTATCCACTATGGGTAAATTTAAGTCTATGGTAGATACTCCAAAAAGATTAGAGGAGTTTAGGAGGAAGTATAACTTCCTTGAAGATGTAGAAGTGAGATATTGCCTAGAAGACGAGGCAATACTCTCGAGAGGGGAAGATAGGGTAGTGCTTCCTCTCGTTGCCATGGTAGAGGGAGGAGTTAGGATTCCTATGAGTGACCTCCTCACCAATTTTCTTTGTCATTTTAAGGTCTGTCTCGATCAATGTACCCCTAACATCTTTAGGGTCATTAGTAGTGTAGATACCCTTAACAGAAGGCTCAGATTGAACCTTACCGAGCATGACATTAACTATGTATGTTGTTTCCAAGATAGTAAGACATTAGGGTATTATTTTAATATACGCCATGGGGAAGTGAGGCTTATTTCTGGTCTTCCGGATTCCGACAGAGAAACAAAGGGAGACTATTTGGTCATCTTAGGGAACTGGTACTCGAGCGGAGTCCACTATCCTACTAAGGCGGGCAAAGCAGGTGGGTAGATTTTGTAGGACTCACTTTATTTTACTAACTTATTGTATCCATTCCCGAGCTATTTCAACATTAACAGTGTCTAACCTTTACTTGCTTCTTTTTCAGAGGAACACGCATTCAAGAAGAAGAGGCAATTGATTAACTCCATGGACTTGAACAGATTGATGAGATCTACCATTTACCCTCATCCTGACGGTTAACTCCATGCAGCTTACTTAATCCTTGGGTACTCTCCCGTGTACCGCAGTTTTCAAGCCGCGGGGAAGGCCATTACTACTAAGCATTTTATTGCTTCCCTACATTGACATATGTTGTAAGGGATACATACTTTCCCCTTCTAAACGCGCCCATCGAGAGGAAGGGTGATATCGCAACAACTCTCCTCCTCCCTTTATTCCCAAGGATTTAGGAGTCACTGTTGCCATTCCTACCCCGGCTAACCGTCCTCGACGTAGAAGAAGGAAGATAACGGGAAACGCCAATACCCACAACCCTTCTCACTCCCAAGAAGTGCCAACCATCCCAACAGCCATCCCTTTAGAAGATTCCCCTACTAAGATGCCCCTTCAAAAAGGTAGGGTCACCCTTGCCCAAATTTTGGGCTCGCCTACCATGCCCTAAGGTCAAAAACCTCCTTGGGCGGTTACCATAATAACTTTTACTCCTCCTCCTGCTCCCCCCAGTTACCACGGCAACCACTGCTCCAACCTGTGAAACTAGGGTGGGACAGAAGTGTCCTAAGGGGGCAAGCCCAGAGCAGCTCGTGACTATTCACGACCTTGAGAATTCTCCTCCAGGCCTAGGTGACACTCATGTTGATGTCATGGGTGCACCAGCCTATGTGAGGGCATTTATGGTGGACGGGGAAGCCCTTCCTACCACAGATAGAGTAAGGCCGTGGAGAGAAGCTCGTGGAGGGAAGGTAGCAGAATGTGTGGGGAAAGCTCTACTTCTCCCCGAGGATATGAAGCACTGGGCCAAATGGGATGACAAAGCCTTGCTGATCAACATGAAGAGGAAGGCCATTATGGTAACAAGCAGCTCCTATCTCACTTTTGTCTTTTCTTTACCCCTTTTTTTCTTTACACTTAGCCTTATTTCTTTACAATTTCTAGTAGGGATACCAATGTTCTGCGGTAATAGAAGAGAGATACCGCACCGCCAAATCAAAAATTGAAGAACTGAACACCGACAATGAAGATCTTCTCAAGAAGATCTTGGATGTGATGAACAAAATTTCTGAATCTGAAAGGTGCAAAGCTGAAGCCGAGGAGAACAACAAGGCTCTGATCGAATGGAAAGAGGCCTTAGAGAAGGAACTTAAGGAAATGAAGAAGGCTCTCGCGAAGAAGGATGTTGAATTAGAGGGCTATGTGGCAGTTGATGACGCCAAGATTCAGGAATCCTACAACCAGGGTTAATACGACTGTATTGCCACTGTGAAGTTTGAAGTATAAAAGAAACTGCAAGTGTACTTCTCTAGGGGTTGGTTTGTAGCTCTTGATAAGATGCAGGTTGCCTCTTCTTCATCCCTCAGGCAAGAAGGTAGCATCCCTATCCCCGAGGAACTGGTCATCATCCCTAATCTCGAGATTTAAGCGATTATCAATGATGAATCTCTTGTTCGCATCGTAGAGGGAGTAGGCTTCGTTGTGGGATCAGGAGGGGAAATAACCCACTTGGTGGCCGTATCCAGCATTGATGAGCCACCTTGGGTTTTTTATTTTATTTTTTTAATGCTTTTTATAGTTTGCTCGGTTTTTGGGGGCTGTGACTTTGTAATTTTTTTTTCCAAGTACTTCAAACTTTTATCTATGTAATATTTTTCTATGTTTTTAATTTATCTATGCTTGTTATCTATGCTATGCTAACTTCTCTAGATGCTTAATAATTTTCCTTTCGCACTTTTATTCCGTAGAAGTTATACTAGATACTCTTCGGGATTTAACTTGACAACAACATTGTTATAACTTAGAAATACAAAAACTTTATTTGCTTCTTACTGAGGTGTTGGCATAAGTCTCTCATTATGGAGTTCTTTTGAGACTTTAATCTTGCTTTTAACAAGTAACCCCGAAATCAGTCTATTCCTTGCTTATGTCTTGCTCGAAGCAAAGGCAGGGCCTAGTACCTCGGGCTTTAATTCTGCAAAGTTTTAATTTAATTTCCTGATAGTGACCATGAGATCAGACTAAGACAGAAAACTCAGCTTAAAACTTACCCGAAGCAAAGATAAGGTCTAGTACCTTAGGGTTTTAATTCTGCAAAGTTTCAATTTAATTTCCTAATAGTGACCACAGGATCAGACTAAGACAGGAAACTCAGCTTAAAACTTACCTGAAGCAAAGACAAGGTCTAGTACCTCGGGGTTTATTTATGAGAATTTTTAATTTTGTTCCCGGATAGTGACCCTGAAGTCAGACTGATGCAAGGAACTTAGTTTAAAACTTGCCCGAAGCAAAGATAAGGTCTAGTACCTTAGGGTTTATTTATGAGAAGTTTTAATTTTGTTCCCTAATAGCGACCCTGAAGTCAGACTGATGCAAGGAACTCAGTTTAAAACTTACCTGAAGCAAAGACAAGGTCTAGTTCCTCGGGGTTTATCTCCCTTTGTCATTCGAGGCGTTTCCATCTAAGCCTTCATGGGATTTCACACTGTTTACAAAACAAAAACACAAAAGAAAATGAACAATACATATCTCTTATATAACACTCAAAAGTAATACTTCTTTAAGTTAAATACATTCTAAGGCCTTGCCACAGGCCTTTCATCCAGATCTTCTAGACGATACGCATCGATTCCAGCAACAGACGTTACCTTGTATGGCCCCTCCTAGGTTGGCCCAAGCTTTCCCATAGCAGGATCTCAGATACTCCCAACTACTTTTCTCAATACTAAGTCCCCCAGAATAAACTCTTTACTTCTGACACCCTTGTTATATCCTCGGCTAAGCCTCTACTGATAGTTTGCCAACCATACCGAAGCATTATCACGATTTTCTTCTATCAAGTCCAAATGCTTGCAAAGCAGCTGATCATTCTTTTCAACCTGAAACACCTCAGTTTGAGAGGTCGGCAATCTTATCACTACGGGTATCACAGCTTCCGCACCATATGTCATTGAGAAGGGTGTTTCTCCCGTTGAACGTCGAGGAGTAGTTTAGTATGCCCACAACCCGCTCGAAAGCTCCTCCACCCATTGCCCCTTCGAGTCATCAAGTATCTTCTTCAAACCGTTCACAGTTAACTTATTTGTTGCTTCAGCTTGACCATTGCCTTGGGGATAAGACGGAGTTGAATACCTGTTAGTAATTCCTATGAGCAGTACCTCTGAAATACCTTGCTATCGAATTGCAAACCATGTTCTGGTATGAGAACTTTCGGCACATCAAGTCGTGTTACAATGTTCCTCCGTACAAACCTCTTAACATCTGTGTCACGAATGTTTGTAAGAGGTTCAGCCTTCACCCACTTGGTAAAATAATTTGTACCTACTAGCAACCATCTCCTATTACCCATGGCCTTAGGAAAGGTCCCATAATATCTAGCCCCCACTGCGCAAAAGGCCATGGGCTAGATATAGGATTGAGGAATCCTCCGGGCTGATGGATGCTGGGAGCAAATCTCTGGCACTGATCACATTTCTTCAAGAATTCATGCGCATGCTTTTGCATATTTGGCCACCAATATCCCTGAGTGAAGGTTCGGTGGGCTAACGACTGGCCTCCCATGTGACTTCTACATATTCCTTCATGTACTTCTTCCAAAAGCACTTCAACTACTTCAGGATGCACACACATAAAATAAGGCCCTGAATTGTATCTTTTATATAGTCTCCCATCCTTGGAGACCAGTATTGTGGAGCTTTGCACCTAATCCAATCAAATTCCTTTTTATCCTTGGGCAAACTACCACTCCGAAGATAGACCTCTATGGGATCCATCTAGCTAGGGGATGAGTGTATATTTAAGACTGCAGCATTGCTAGGGGGAGTTAGACTAGAAAAAGGCAATAATTCAATGGATACAATTGTTGGAAGCGATCTGCCACTGTGTAAGCTAGAGTAACAAGTGAATCAGCATGGCTATTACCTCCCCTAGAGATATGTGATATCTCCAATTGCTTGAACTAGAATTTCATTACCCCAACCTCCTTCAAGTAGCTTATTATTCTCTGATCCTTAGCCTCAAATTCTCCCACAACCTGACTAACCACCAGTCGTGAATCGTAATATAATTGCACCTTATTCGCCCTAACTTGTTTTGACATTCTGAGCCTCGCAAGGAGAGCTTCATACTCGGTCTCATTGTTGGATGCAGGGAAACGAAGCTAGAATGACTTCTTAACTCTAATTCCTTCTGGAGAAATAAGTATGATCCCGACCCTTGCTCCTCGGCAATTCGATGCACCATCAACATACACCTGCCAGGTATCCCGAGATGCTGCTATCCTGGCCTCCCCTATCTTTAAGACTTCAGGTTGTTTGGGTGTGAATTCTGCTATGAAATCTACCAAAACTTGCCCTTTAATAGTGGTTTGGGGTTTATATTGTATATCGAAGGCTTCTAAAGAAGCCCCCCCACTTGGCTATCCTCCCTGTAAATTCTGACCTTCTAAGTAGTGCTTGTAAAGGATGCTTGGTTAACACAATCACAGTATGGGCTTGAAAATAATGGGGTAATCTTCGTACAGTGTGAATTACTTCCAACGCAGCTTTTTCCAAGGAGAGATACCACATCTCCACCTCCACAAGAGTCTTACTAACATAAAAGATTGGTTTCTGAATTCTTTGATCCACCCTTAGCAGAACAACACTTACCGGGTGATCAGTCACAGCTAGGTACATATACAGTGCTTCTCTGGGAACTAGTCTTGATAGAATGGGAGCCTGTGACAGGTATGTTCCTCAAATGCTTGCTGACATTCATCCTTCCACTAAAAGCCCTTCCACTTCTTCAATAACTGGAAAAAAGGACGACACCTATTCGCAGACCTAGAGATGAACCGATTAAGGGTTGCGGTCATCTCAGTAAGTTGTTGGACCTCCTTAGGATTTTGGGGTGATCTTAAATTCCGCAGAGCTACAATTTGATCCGGATTGACTTCTATACCTCTATGCATCACCAAGTAGCCCAAAAACTTTCCCGAGCTAACCCAAAGGCACATTTGGAAGCATTTAACTTTAAGCGGTGCTTCCGTAATGTCTGAAACATTTCTGCGAGATCCATGAGGTGATCTTCAGTTGCCTTACTTTTTACTACCATATCATTGATATATGCTTCCATATTTCTCCCCAATTGCTCTCTGAACATCTTGCTCACCATTCTTTGGTAGGTAGACCCCGCATTCTTCAATCCAAACTGCATGACCTTATAGTGAAAATTGCTAGTTGGGGTGATAAAAGAGGTCTTCTCCTGGTCCTCGGGGGCCAGAACTATTTGGTGATACCTTTGGAGAGCGTCAAGAAAACTCATTCTAGGATGCCCAAAGGTTGCATCGACAAGCTGGTCTATCTTTGGCACTGGAAAAGGATCTTTGGAACACGCCTTATTTAGGTCTGTGAAGTCAACACACACTCTCCATTTTCTATTCTTTTTCTTTACCACCACCGTGTTAGCTAACCATTCGAGATAGTAAACCTCTTTAATTGCCCCCGCTTTTTTAAGCTTATCCACCTTTTCTTTTACTATCTTAACATGTATATCCGAGGATCTATATGGCCTTTATTTCTTTGGCATACAACGTTGATCAACATTAAGCCGATGTTAAATAAAATCCGGATCTACCCCAGGTGCTTTGTATGGACTCCATTCTACCCCAGGTGCCTCGGACGGAGAGTTGTTTGAGAGATACCAAAGTTCGTAGTGACCCTTCTACATTCTCAGACAAAGACACCAAATCTTTGCAATCACGAATGTACAACGCCTTGAGGCCAGGAAGTTGGGGCCATTTTGGAAGTGAGTTGAGGTTTGAGATGCCAGAAATAACCAGCGAGTATAGAGAATTGGGATTTGGTATTGCCCTCACTAATGTTCCATCATGACATGAATCCAGTGCTAAATGCTGAAGACGTTGGGCAAACTGTGGTTGTGGGGGAGCAACTAATAACTCACACCCACTGATCTCCAACTTCTGTGGAGAAAAGTGTTGTGGCAATGCCTGCAGCTTGGGATAGCTTATTACATTCAGTTCCAACAATTTAAACCAAGACCCTTGGTGCCAACTTGAACGTTGGCCTTGATCATTTACAGCCACCCACGTTGACAGTACTTCATGCCAATCCTCCAGAACAAGATTGTCAATAAGTTTTAGAAACATTAAACTTGGGGCCACTGGAAGAGCCTTTAGAGATGTGCAGCGCTTGATCTTCAAGGTTCTCAAATTTGGAAAGAACTTGGGTAGCTCCTTCAGTTTGGGGCAGTTGCTAAACTTTAGCCGTGAGAGGGAAGGACATTTGACCTCTGGCCATTTCTCCAACTCCAGCATACCTTTGATGTAGAGCAATTGAAGATTGGGTAGCTCACCTAGAGTGAGGATTTTGCAGTTTGTGCAATCATTCAAGGTAACACTGACCAAATTTTGGAGCCGCCCTTCTCTCATCCAAGCTGGAAATTCATTGCCCCTGTAGTGACAAATTTGGAGCTCTTTGAGGTTTAAGTGAGGCTGTAGGCCTTCAAGTACACTTTTTTCAGCTGCTTCATCATGTGTATTGGAAACCCTGTCACTCCACTCAAACACCAACTTTCGAAGGTACTTCTTCTCGTTCAACTTAGCATCCCCAACACTAACTGCATTTTCTAGCTTTGAGACATGTAATTTTCCTGAGAGATATGCCATGTTCTTCAGTTCTTCAATTCGATATCCCGTCTTGTGGTCAACCTGAAATGCATGCCAATCGTGCAAACGGGTTAAGTTCCCCACTTTTGGTGGCAGGATGGAGAACTTGACCCAGAATAAATCGTCGAGCTCCAGATGTCGCAAATTAACCAAGTTCCCAAGTTCCTTGGGCAATTCGAAAAGCCAAGGGCACCCCAAGAGTTTCAGTGTTTCCAAATTGTAGAGATTGCAAATAGTGTTGGGCAGAATCTTGATTTCTGTTTTAGAGAGGTCAAGGTAGCGTAACAACTTCAACTTTTCAATTGAGCTAGGCAATTCCAAAATCATACTTGAACTTAAGATCCAAGGTCCGAATGTATTTCATTGTATGAAATACTTTTTCAAGGGCCTGACCGAAGTTTTTCAAGTAGTGACTAGGAAATAGAAGTGACCGCAGCTTACTAGCATTCTCGACAATTGTCAACATAGGCTGCTCAACATCTTTCCCAAGCAAGCTCACATGACGTGATTGTTCAGAGAAATTGTATGAGTCTTTATCATTAACCAGACAACAATTGGGGCTTGAAATCGATTGTGCCAAGTCATGGATAAGATCATGCATGTTAAATATCTCCTTGACTTCAATGACTGAAACTTGAAAGAAGGACCTTATTGTTAATCATTGTATCTCGGGAAGCTGATGTCCAAAAGACTAAAAACATCACTAAATAAATTGTGATTGGAGCGAAATTTGTCTTAAGGACATGGTATCAAATACTAGCCTTGATCGGTTTTGTATCAACCATTCTGCATTAATTTGATCAATAAGTTTTACTCTATTTTCTCTAGTACATTTACACATAAATTTGTGCATATATTGATTATTGATCTTGTTCACAAATCACAAAAGTAAATTATTTGTGCAATATTTCCATCACCCCTATTATATGGAATAATTTATTAAATTATGTGTAGGGAATTCCATTTTACATATATGACACTCCCACATATACAATTGAGAGTGAACAAACAAATAAATCCAATACAGCCAATGTGTGGCAAGACTTAACAAGCATATATAGCATGACTAATTAATATACAATAAAATAATTCTAGGGACATAACTTTTATCGCAAGTATCGACTACAAAGATACAAACTATTATTCGATGTTTATTCTATCAAACTTCGAAGAGTCAACTCTGTTTTGGCCGAAGGATGGCACCTTTAATTATAAGTCCAGTTTTCCAATGCCCTCCATGCTCAAAAAGATCGAAGCAAACTTCTCCCGATTCTCCATCCTTGGACTGGAAATTGCCAACATTGAGCTCCATCCATTGTTTTCTAGGCTTCTCCAAAAGGCTAACTTGGCGTTCTTGAACTCTTCCATCTGGGAGAGAGAGTTTAAGTCTGATAGGGAGTTCCCAACCAGAAGCCCCTTTTGTCAACTTCACCACATACACAATCTCATATTCAACCTCCGGGGACAGATCTGACATTGTCAATTTTCCTCTCACATCCAGCCAACATACATGAGATAGTTTGGCTACTTCAATGTTTTCATCACTGCAAGTTAAGGCACAAGGCTCAAGCCATAAAATTATGGAGAATACTAAATACACACATTAAAAAAAAAAAAAAAAAAAAAAAAAAAAAAAAAAAAAAACTCACCCAGTTTCCTCAAAACAATCCCAAGTCCAGTTTTCACGATTACCCCAAGTGATGTAGAGTGACCTTGGATACAACATAAAGCACTTATAGCCTGTCAACTTATCACCCCATTTTTTCTGCATAATGATTGAAAAGCAAAAAATAAAAAATCAGCTTATAGTTATTTCTATATTATGAAAAAGTAATTACCTTGTTTTACAATGATTGAGAAGCAAAGTAACCCTGCGTGTCTAAAGTTAAGGCATACATATATGATTTGCCATCCTCATGTTTAGACATATATTGATTACAATGAGTTAAAGAGAAACAGAAAAAGCTGACTGACCTTCCTCTTGAATTCAAGGAATTCTTCAGAAACGGTGTTCTTGTTGATGAGATCTGTTGATGCCTTCTTCTTCATAGTTTCTTTCTTTGATAAATCAAACAAGTTTATCAACTATTAACTCAACTGTTTCCTTTTCCTCTCCCTAAGCTGTTTATATAACAAGCAAATGGTATTTGTAGCCTCTCTAAATCAAACAAGTTTAACTCAACTGTGTCCTTTTCCTCTCCCTAAGCTGTTTATAACGAGCAAATGGAATTTGTAGTCTCTGTTAATAAGGATGTTAGAAAATTCCAAGAAGAGTCTTGGACCCTTCCTCTTAAAAGTGATAAGTCTTTATTTTATTTTATTTTATTTAAGTGAGATTTTTCTTTTTTACCATCTAGTTACTTTTTCTCTTTCTGGAAAGACTGTTAGACCATTTAATTAGTCTTTTTTTAGAAGAAGACCAATTAATTAAAACTTAAATGACGTTAATTTGTCAAAGATGCAAGGATTGCTCTAATTATCAGTGTCTTCCACGCCGAAGACAAAAGTTTTATAAAGATCTTTCAAGGTCTCTAGAACTCTTTCTTCCTTTTAAATCTTAATTTAACATTTAAGTTAATTTATTATTCTTCAACCAACTACTTTGAATAACATGTACGTCGACAGGAGTATCTAACTATCTTTCTACGCGGTGCACTGCTGACCCATTCAGATTCAGTAATAAAAAAGGGTGTTTATTTTTCTATTTTCGAAAAGTATGCTCAAGTTTATGTTAGGCTTAAATGCAAAAACACCCCGTGGAGATTGGTTAGTTGCAAAAACTCGAGTCATTTCTTAGGTATGATTGGAAGCAAGTTACTTTAATATTATTTTTCACTAATATTTTACAAATGAACATAAAGATTAATAAATTGATTTGTCACTTCTTAACATACATTATTTGAAAAAAAAAATATTATCCAGACGTGAACAATTTTACATGCATTATTTGAATATTCGAATATAAAATACTATCTAGACATGAACAATTTTACATATATTACTTGAATATAAAATACCATCTAGACATGAACAATTTTGGATCCATCCCATTGTTCTCTAATATTGAACATTACTTAATATCCATCATTATGATCTTCAACATTTTTTGAGTTTTAACTTATGACGCTTATTTGTGATGGTTCTGTTCTTTACAATTAGAACAAGATCCTAATTGATTTTTTGGTATAGGTAACGATTGAACCCTGGATCTCTTATTCAACCATTAAAGACTTTACCAATTAAGTTAACCGAAATTCACAACAATATTTTTTAGAGAATGATTAAACAATGATATTATGCTAAACTTATAAATATATATATATATATATATATTTCAACCATTATCTTGATTCTTAGACTTTGAGTTTTATCTATTATGTAGGCCTAAAAATACACCGGAAGTCATTGGTCTCTTCAACCCAATGTTGAGTTTCGGGCTCAACTCCCAAAACAAATCCGAGTCTAGTAAGGTCACCATTCGAGCGGATATTACATGGCAGCGCACAAAAATGGCCCTTAACAATGAGTAAAAAAATCCCATATTTTTATTTTATTCTTTTAATTAAACACTTTTGGGAAGTATGATTTATCTTGAACAAGCTTGAAAGTTTGGATTATATTGAAAACCAAGTTTCTTATGGAAAAAAAAGAAATTGAAAATCAATTTTTGGTAAATATTTACAAATGTATTGAGATAAGCAATATATTCAAGAAGAGAGATCATTATCTTACTTTTGTATATGTCAAAAGCGATAAAATCATAATTTTAGATGATAATATAGTGGTTTGGGATTAAAGTCAACATTAAAATAAATGACTACAAGTTGAATATTTTTGAATAGGGAAAACTCTATTTTTCTCTTTCCTTTCCAACCATCATGATTGGAAAAACTTAACCCCAATATATTTACCACTAGCAAATTAATAATATGAGTTATCATCAGAAGCAAACGTTGTAGGTTGAAACTCTCTCTCAATAATATGAGTAGATGAAAATTTTAATTAAAAAAAAGTAGAATAATATATATATAATTTTTTCATTTATAAAGGACATAAAATTTTCATTAGTTGAAATAGGAAGCAACATGACTTCATTTATTTTAGTAAAAAATCTTTTGTTAAATTTCTGAAAGCTCGAAAATGTGTGAAAACACAAGAGCAGTTTAGACCCCCAAATAAAAAATTACGGCTCAGTTGATTTTACTCTAACTTAAACTAAGTGTGGAATAGAGTAAATGTGAGTGAACAAACAATGTAACTACCCTAAGCCATATTTATCAAATATCAACAATAAAATGAAAGCTAAAAGAGTAGGGAAGAAGGATGCAAACACAAGATAACACCGCGATGTGTTATCGAAGAGGAAACCGAAGAATTCGGCGAAAAACCTCTCCGTCGCCCTCCAAACAGTAAATCGATCCACTAGAGAATAAGTTAGAGTACACGAATAACAAAAGATCCTCCAAGCTCCTGCTACCAACTGACTTGACGAAGCCTTGTCTTCTCGAACTCTCCAGATCACACAATTTAGCCCGATTGCATCCACCAAACAAATGGCTTCTTCCAATGCTTCCCAGCAGCACCAAAACCTCACTTTACACTCAAGATGGGTGTGGTAAGTGTTTGGGCTATCAACCTCTCAAGGATTTGGATATGGAAAGGTAGGAGTTGAGGAAAACCACAATGGATTGTGTAGAGGATTGTGGGTATGACAATCTCTAACTCTCAAGGGTTATGGCTAGGGTTTTTTCTCTGAAAAGCACTCCTCTCAATATGTAGGTAATGATGGTATATATAGTGTGGGTGAAGACATAGTGGAGTAGATATGCCAAAATAGCAAAACAGAAAGTTTCGCGGGTATCTCGCAGGAAGGCCTTACCTGCGAAATACTCGCGAAAACCAGCTGTGACGACTCTTCACATTCCTGTCATGTACTGTGCACATGGCTTCACTTTGCGAGAAGTCTTCTCGCGAGCTACCCGCGAAAACTCCTTTGATCTTCAATGTTGTCTTAAGTCTTCACACTCTCTCACACACAATCCATACAATGAAATCTCACATAAAATACAGGGTACATAAGATTGAACAAAATTACAATTAGATTTGGCACGGAATTAAAGTCAACACAAAATAGTTATAAATCACAATTTTACAATTTCAACAGAATACAAAATAGGCGAAAGGAGAAGATAGACGAAGACTTCGTATTTTTAGACATCTTTTCTAAGTTTACTAAGAACCAGCCACGTTTGTGTTATATCCTAATAGGATTAGTCTAGTCACAAATTAGGCTTGTTATGGTTGTTTTTAAAGCCCAGAGACCGCACTTGATCAATATCTAATCAATCCAGTTTTGCCACGAGTGAAATAAGGTCAGCTATTGGATTGTTAATACTTAATAACCCGAAGAAGATGAAGAAGAAGAACGCAACTATTTATATTGGATCAGCTTGAGGATTAAAGGATAAGGTTTGGTCTGTTCTAGTGGTTCTCTATTTATATGCGTGTAGTGTCCTAGAAGTTGACTAAATGGAAGAAACTAGGAAATGATAGAATCCCTATCCCAATGCGGACCTGATACCAGTCCCCAACTCGGTTACTTAACGGTATAACCCTCCCAAAGGTATCAACGCGGTTACGTAACCTGGTTACCCCATAAGGTTTACTTACCAAGGACAAGTGGGGGCAACTAGCTAATTAATCATATCATAGTATGATTATA
Source organism: Quercus tomentella (assembly GCA_028535165.1). Taxonomy (NCBI): domain Eukaryota; kingdom Viridiplantae; phylum Streptophyta; class Magnoliopsida; order Fagales; family Fagaceae; genus Quercus; species Quercus tomentella. The sequence continues at coordinate 46,820,812 of JAPQVY010000156.1, forward strand.
ATTATCAAAATGAACAACCGTGGCTATCCACTTGACAATATGCAAAGGACATATGTTTGGATAGAACTTATTTTACTGAAACTGAAAACTGAAAACACTATAGCAAAATAATTTTTAAATTTGTGAATAGTGCTGTGAGACCTATTTTTAATAAAAAAGTTGTTACAAAGTGAAGTTTGTAGGTCTGTGAATAGTGCACGAATATACTGTTCACGGAAGACTTAGTCAACAACTGCAACTGGAAAAAAAAAAGAGAAAACACGGTTTGAAAAACGCAGGCGCCAATTAAGTCCTATCCAAACGTATACATAGAAAGATAATTTTGAATTTGGTGGTGCTAAAAATAGTAATATGGCTTTTTAGCATCACCAATAATAATACTCTAGAATATATAACTTTTTTTTTTTTTTTTTTGAGATGAAGAATATATAACTTATTTGAGAAATAATGACTCTAATGAAATATTAATCCATAATAGAGAACAAAGTTTCTCTCCAAACTAGTTTGGGGAGAAACTCTTTAAACTTCTTATATATTTCCTTTTTTAGTATGAATTTTAAAAAAATCTAACTGTTGAATTTCGTATTCCTTATGTTTTTAACATGCATATCAAATTTTTTTCAAATAGAATGTTATTTACTATTCTATTAATAAACTTATTTTTAACTAGTCGCTTACTCGTATAAGTGCATGGGCATCTCTCTTAGTTGAATAGTGTTTATTTTCCTTATTTAAGTAGAAAAATAAAACATAGGTTATATTATATAAAAGGGCATTTGAATTGACACTAAAACATAAATTAAGAATGTAAATGCTTTAAATAAGGAAGTTGTATAACAATCATGAAATGAAACTTTCATGAAACTTTTTTCTTAAATTATGTCTCTTAAAACAGCATGCAATAGTACAATTGCCTAAGCAGAAGACCTCAAATGTCTTCTTTCTCAACATTCATAAATGGAGACTAGGACAATTTGCAAATCACACCTTCCATCAATCACCTACTGCATAAGTTAGTTGATTTTCTCTTTCAATGTTTTAGAGTATTTAAGCTCCAACACCGGAGATTTGTCTATACAAAAACAAAAGAAGACAAATCATATAAGAATAAGAAATCAATTTACCTATTAGAGGCCTTTAGTGAACACCTCTGCAATGATAAGTATGTTAAATTGTTTTTTATTTATTTTAAATATGGACTGTTTCAAAATTTAGAATGAATCACAAAATAACTATATAATCCATTTAGGCCATGTTCATTTAATAGAATTTCATAATTAGATATCAATGTTGGGTAAATATTGAAAAATTCTGATTTTAATATGTAGGTTGTTCCCCTAACTATATGACACTATATTCCAACACAATTGCAAAGTGTGCTTGAAATTGTCAAATTACTGATGGGGTAAGTTATTGATTCCCACATACCTCAATCTTGGAATCAGTATTCGCAAGCCTTCATTTAATACCCTTGCTATTGAAAAGAAAACCTTCTCCACATTAATATATGCCTTTGCACTCTGTAGAACATATTCTTTTGGTATGAGTAGAACATTATAAATAAAATTTCAATGTAAAATTGTAGATTACAACTTGATAACATAAATCAAATTACATAATTATACTATCCCAAAATGCATCGAAATTTAGCCAAAATGCATTATATTTATAGGTTTATTGCATAAGGTAGTTGCTTTACTTTATAGGATAAATATGGTTCAAATTCCCCTCTCCATTGTTGTAAAAAAAAGTTTCCCAATTATATTTTTTGAGAACCTATATAAAGTTCTACTTTTAAAAAGCTTTCATTCTAACTTATCATCAAACATAATATAGGCATTAAAAAGTACTGGTAATTGCAAAGTAAAATACAAAAATATATGAATAGCTTTGACACTACAATCAATCAATATATATATATATATATAAAAAAGCAGAAACCTCATGCGGGAATGCATGAGGTCTTGCCATGTGGCGCCCTAGTCTTGCATTTAGCCTTTTTAACCTATTTTCATTAAATTGTTTTTACTGTTATCCCAAAACTCACAGTAACCTATTTTTACTGTTATATAAAAGATGGATCAGTTAGTGTTAATACATGGGCCATTGTTTAGCCTCAATTAAATGGAAAATGAGGAAGCTATAAAAACAAAAGCTTTCAGCATTTACTGAAATCCCATCGTGTTTTGCAACTTAGCTGTCATTTCTCGTTCTTCAAAATTTAGTAGTTTCATATTGCCAACCTCTTGGTATTCTTCATAAAATGGTTGTTCTTACGTTCCAATTTTCTTTTCCATTCATTTATCCAACTTCAGTTAGTATCTCTCTCTCTCTCTCTCTCTCTCTCTCTTTCTCTCTCATCTTCATCAAAGTTGAACCCCTCAAATGAGATTGCCAAAAAAAAAAAGGCATATAATCACTACTCAAGAAAAAAGAGAACAAGAACTTGACGGCTAAAAGAGACTATCACGAATACAAAAGAAGCAATCTTCAATGGAAGATCAACTTTATAGGTCGCATGTTTAATGAAACTAGTGTCTAACCCGCGCAATGCGCGGGATCATTTTACATATTAATGAACTTTGCATCCAACATTAACTTAGTTATCATTCTTCCACTTCATACATTTAAACTTAAACAATGTAGTATATTTAAGCATATAGTGTCTAAAAACAGAATTTGACTTTAAGCAATTAAAGCTTGACTTATTTTGAGCATCTTGTCAAGCTTCTATTGTATAAAAAACACATTTATAAAATTTATACTTGGATTATGGCTTGCGTAGCGCATTTTGCACTACAGTGGAGTGCTCTACGATTTTGGTTTTCAATACTCTGCCCTTTACTAATTTGCTAACAATTTGCAAAGGTCATTTTATTTTTGAAGCATTTACTACTTCAAACAAGAATCTACAAAAAATAATACATGGAAACAAATTAACCTAAGTAAAAAAATTAAAAATTAAAAACCACATATAAGGTTGAAACACACCAATTTAAAACTTACATGTTTCAAATAAGGAATTTGCTATTCCTAGGAACCACAATGAATCACATCGAACTAAAACATGCATGAAAATTTCAAATACTAAATCTACCATTCCTAGGAACCAAAATGAATCAAACCATGAGATTAGAGAAAATTTTACAACCAAAAAGTTCATAAGAAAAAAAAGGTTACAAGTTTATGGAATACAAAGTCAGAAAAATATTAGTTAGAGCCCTTGAGTTATGTATCATAATTTGTGTGATGGTTTGAAGGAACATATAAAAATTTGAAATAAAAGAGATATCTCTTAGTGTTTATGTAGATTAAAATCAATTTATCATTACAGGTTTAATATTTTTTAAGTCTTCATTCCATATTTGCATTTGATCCTCTGCTATGTACTTAAAATGTATTTGTCCATTTGCTTATCATTACGTACATATATAATAGTTTGATGAATCATTTCATTCACACCCTTGTCAGGGATAAATATATCATGATTAGCAGAGATTGGTTCTCATTATTTTTTGGAGGTAATGTTAGTTAAAGATATATGTGCTAACTATTATTTGTTGATATAGGTTATGAGTCTCTTGAATGGTTTTTTTGATGCAGCTAATGAGTCTCTAGAATACCTTAATAAACACCGAAACCAACACATAGGAATCTCTTAGGAAATTCATTTATGCCACAACCTAAAAAGTTATTAATTTTGTACAAAGAACATTATACTTTTAGATTTTACAATCAAAACATGCAAATCTATGAAATATGGACTAAAATCTATGAAATAATAAACATTGTAAAAAGAACATTATATACTTTCAAATTTTGAAGTCCTACAATTTCTACCCCTCTTTAAAAATAATAACAGGTAAGAGGGAAAACAAAAACCTAAAATTAAATAAAACTTTGTAGAGTAAGGCATTGACAGATTTTAATCCTAAATACACGGAAAAAAAAATGAATTTCCAAAAAATATTCAATGGAAATCATTTAACATGCACAATACACGGGAACATTTTATATATTTAAAATACTATCAACTTAACATAAGAATATAATAAAAAATACATTAAATTTCATCCGGGTAATATAGTACATCTATTGGTTTGTTTTACTTGTAACTATGATATTTATAAAATACATTGGGATACGTTAAACTTTAAATATTATAACATTCTATTATAACAATTCTAAAATAGAAAAACTTACTAATAAGTTGTTATTTTTTCCTCTTCAAATTTTTTTCTTCTTCAATGCATTTTGTTTAGTAGCCTTGCTTCGTTTGTGAAGCATTTGAATTGGCATGCTACCATCATCTGATTTTCCTCTTCAGTAGATATGGCAGTTGTAAATAGAGAACTGCTTTCCTCTGTTTTTCTTACAAATTTGTCTTTTGTGTCCTGCAATAATTTTCACTTAAATTAAAAGGTGCTTCAAGAATTCACAAACATCTAATAAATCCTTAAACAATAAGTTACAATTCTCTCATAAGTAAAATTTAGATTGCTGTCATTGTACTACATTGGCATTGAAGGTATCATGAGAAGTTCTAATATATTATTTTTAATTTGATGAGAACTTCTTATGTACCAAGTAGGTGTGCATGGTAAATAATGTGCAGATTAGGAATTCCAAATAGAAATGCTGCAAAAAAATGAGTGTGGCACAAATTGTTTTAACTAAAAACATTCTAATTTTGTGAATTCCTTGAACAGGTTGGGAAGTAATATTCATTGCCAATTATATTCTGAATCTCCCTTGGTAGGACATTTACATCCAACCTCAATTTTTGTATACACATAGTCACAAATTTAGCTAAGTATACATACATACATCATGACCTGTACCATTAGTTTTTTTTTTTTTTAATAAGTTTATTGCATTCAGAGTACTATACTGACCTTGCAAGCTAGAAATTGTCAAATATCATATGTATTCTAATGAAAATTTATCTAATTTTAAGAAATGTTCAAAATTGAAATTTCTCTTCAACAATAAATAGTAATGTGCCGAATCAATCAAACCATGTAAACCTCAATTTTAAGATACAATATATAAACCATATTGGATATATTATTGTCTTTAATAAAAAATAAGAATTTCTTTAACTCAAAATTTCAAGTAAATTTCTACATTCTCATTCACATTCATGTCTTCAGTCTAATTAATAATTTACTTTAATAAAGATGTATATTCAAGAACACTACCTTATGCAGAAAAACATAAATACTTTAAGTTCTCACCATTCACTTTTGTAATTGTATTCTACTGTTAATCAAGCAATCATATCAAGATTATAATGGGCAGTCCTTTTTATCGAGTGTTTGTGAGGTTGAAATCTTATAGGATGCAATTACTGTGTTAGGAAAGACTATGTTGGAGAAATTTCACAATATAGCATCGCAAGGTAACAACATTCATGAAAATCGTAAGAAAAACTAAAAAATGCTAAAGACCACAAACCAAATATACAATTTTGTTTCGAAATTGTAATTAGTAATTATAGAATTCTTACATGATGAAGCCCAAGACAATAAGAGGAAAATATTAATAAAGATAAAGTATGTAAGAGGAAAAGCTACGGAAAACATGCAGCATACCTTTGTAAATTAATTTTTTTTTTTTAAATGGTATATAATGATATGTATGTGTACAACATTGGTAAAGGTTTATAAAAGTTCAGCTCTCAAACAATAAAGAAATATAATTGGCGTTTCTATTTGAAATTGCCTCTGCTTGCATCTCTGCAAGTTCTTTTGTAGTCTTAGATACAATTTTTTCAGCTCCTTTGTCAAACAAAATGAATGTTGTAACAGCGCATCAATAAGAGGAGGTACTTTCTTAAGCAAAGGCAACTTAACCTTACTCTCCGTACAACAAAGAGAGAATTTTGGGTTCTTAGGCCTCTTAGATTTTACTGTTCTCTCTTCATACCATAAAATTGAACTACAATACACGCATAAATAAGAAGGTGGACCAAAATTCCAAGGTTCAGTAGATTTTCCTATATGAATTTTAAATATTTTCAAAGACAAATTTACACTTAGCTCAATTTATTTCACCCACTTTTTTTTGGAAAATGTCATCCAATAATGTAACATGACGTTATTTATAAATTGCAAATCTATAGCTAAGCAATATATTGATTATCAAATTCTTTCTATTATATATATATATATATATATATATATATATATATATGTGACATGTCAATTCCTAACAGATTATATACCAGCCCAATCCAATAAAATGGCACATTTATACATGATCAATCTATGGTTAGATCCTATCCAAAAAAAAAATCTGCAGTTAGAAAACATTTAGCAAAAGAATTAAAAATTAAATCTACAATCAACTAAAATTTAGCCAAAAAAAAAAAAAAAAAAAAGCTATAAGTTAAAGAGAAGGTTTGTCAAGGCCCTTAAATGCCAACAACTGGCTCCTCTTTCATTTCCTAGAAAGTTTTAATTTTAATTTTTTGTACTCTACCCTCACCTTCACTACTTAGTCACATAATAGATAATCTTCATTTTGATGTTGGCCCATATGCTTAATTTGAAAATAATAGTCTATGACTGTGTTCAACAAACCTACAATTCAGAATAAATAAATAAATAAAGAAAAGGGAAAAATAAAAGATTGTAACTTTTTTTCCTTTTAAATAAACCAAGGGTGCAATTCCAAAGGGGAAAATAGTAGAGATTTTTTTTTTTTTTTTTAAAAGAAGAAGTATTGTGTTAATGCTATTATAATCTAATGTTACATCTAATCCAACATGTGAAAAATTAAGAGTTAAATAAATAATTTTAAGCACAAAAGTGAATTTGTTTTCTTAAAAATCTCAAAGAATACACTAATAAGATAAGGAAGATGAAGAACAATATAAATATTCTTAAATGCTTAAAGCAATTACCCAAGCATCTAAGAACATCATATAACAAAGACATAACAATTCACTACTAATTTGTTAAACAAAACATTTACAAACAGTGAAAGTAAACTGCACAAAGACCATTGTCTTCAATTACACTAACTACTCTTCATTAGTTTGTCTAGACTATTTTGTTGTTTTTCAAATAAATTAAAACCTGAAAACAACACAAAATTTGACATATTATAATATGATTTTCCTCCAATAAGATCAACAACAAACACCATTCATTAAAAAAAACAAACAAACACCATTCATTAAAAGTATTTAGTGTTGTAAAGAAAATGATAAAAAAAAATTACTTGCATGAAGGAACACATATGAATTAGTCAACAATTTTCAGCAATCTAAGGTAAAGATGCAAGAAAAATAAAAAATTTCAACAAAAAAAATGAAAAAAAAAATTGAGGGACAGAGAGATAACCTTTTTTGTAAGGGAAAAATTGCAAAGAATAGGAAAAAGTGACAAATTTATAGTAAGAGGTTAAGAATAAGAAGAGTCAAAATAAAGGAAGATAAATGGGCAAAATAATATTTAAAGTTAAAACTGCCTAAGGGGCAAAATAACATTTAAGGTTAAAACTGTCCAAGAGGAATATATATAGACAACATTTTCGTTTTGATTTTCCATTGATTTATTATTTAGTTATAACATTAAAATTAAAGTAGATGAATATATAAAGTTAAAACCGCCTAAAATAAATTTGTAAAGCCAATATTATTTTACATTTATTATTGTAAAAAAAATTAAAGGTAAAAATAAATATAAAAAAGACTAGTGGTGTGGTCAATGTCATAGAAGTAGCTTAATAAAAACGTAGTAACAATAAATGTTACGCTTTAGCTTTTAAATATGCATAGATAGATTGATAGTTACTTGTTACGTTTGTTTGTTTATGTGTATTTCAATTATCAAGCTTGCCCGTATGACTTGAGGTGGCTTCTGAGAGTTCGAGGGTCGGTCAATAGTAATTCGGCTTATTGCAATTTAGAGCTAGTTAGAGAGCAATGGGGGAGAGATGACTTATTGCAATTTGGCTTTTGAGAGTTCTAGGGTCGGTCAATAGTAATTCGGCTTATTGCAATTTATGACATAAAGCATCTCCAATAGGAGAACTAAAAAAAAAAATCCTCTTTATTGTAGAGAGCGAACCCACAAAACATCAATCCAACGAATTTTTTTTTCTATATAAGCAAATCCCTCAAACAATTTCCTTAGTTAGCAAGATTTTGAAACTATTTAGCAATCTAACAAATCGAGTCCCTTAGACTCGATTTTGCTCTTTGAAATTGAGACAGGAGGAGTCGAGTTTTAGTTGGAAATCGAGTGTTTCACACTCAAGTTTCATACTCGAGAGTGAAACACTTGAGTTCCGTATTGAAACGAGCAAGCTAGAAACTCATGCAACAACAAAGATCCCACAAACTCAGATCCCACACGAACCCAGAGCAAGGCGGAAACAAACTTCCTACACGGACCCAGATCCCACGCCCTACTCTAAATCCAAAACTCCCTACAGCAGCAAACCCACGCCCTCTGATCTTCTGCAAAAACAACAAACCCAAACCCAGGCGAATCCAAAGGGACACCGTATTTCTAAGAGTTGAGAGAATACTTTTCGATTTGTGAAGGTTCCAAGAAGCAGCGGCAAGGGCTCCTTCTTCCTCATGCGTTTGGTTTTCGCGTTTGGTTTCCTCCATCTCTATGTTTTTTAACGTGTAGAGCAGGAAATCGAGTGTTTCATACTTGAGTTCCACCCGAAACTTGATGCGTACAAACTCGATTTCAATGAGCAAAATCGAGTCTCTTAGATTCGATTTGTTAGATTGCTAAATAATTTCGAAACTTTGCTAACTAACGAAATTGTTTGAGGGATTTGGTTATTTAGAAAAAAAAAAATCCTCAATCCAACAGTCTCTCTAAGTATGTGTTTGGCAAAAATTAAAGAGCCAACTTATTTTATTATTCAACTTATTTTTGTTGCTATTCATGGGTCTTATTGCACTTTTTGTTCATGGGTTTCATTATACTATTTCAGCTAACTTTTACATTTTTTTTTTTTTTTTTGAGAAACCAGACCACAAGCCTGGGAATTTATTCAAAAAATAAGTCAATGAACATCACGAAACAAAAAATTTATCTACAATACTTTCAGCAAAAAATTTTCAGTTTCAACAAAATAGATGGATCCCAAACAGACGCTAAACCTTAAATTTTTTTTTGCATATGTACCTAACTCTCCAGCCCTGAGATGGCCTACTGTAGATTAGCAACTGAATATCTTCTATTAAAAAATTCCAGCAACTCTTTTTAATATCAGCTTTAAATAATCATTATTTCTTGTTTCAATTTCCAAATCTTATCTACAGAGCTGAGCTTTAGCCATAACGAGGAATAATTACCGAAGTGCATAGCTAACAAGATTTGTTACTGATGATAAACTAAAATTAGGTGACCATATTAAATGGCAACAAAGTTTATGTAACTTTGAAAGTAACAATGGTAATGAATAACTAAGAACTAAGAAGCAATTCGTAATTCTCAAAAAAATTATTGAGAGAAGCAATTCCTAAATATGGTCAGCAATTTTTTATTTTATTTTTTGGAATGTGCTAGATTTTATTCAACAAACAGACAACATTACAAACAATAAGCAGCAAGCTGCAGACTGTACCATCATCAAAACAAAACCAAAACAAACAACACCCAGCAAGCTGCCGAACATATTAAAAAAAAGAAAAAAAAAAAAAGCAGTACCAATCTTCAATCAAAAACAGAATCCTATTTTGGATAGAATTCCTTATGTTTCCACACAAGAACAACCTGCATCAGACGTCCTGCACAACAACTTGAACAATTTTTTGTAATTCCTTTGTAATTCCTTCTAAGCCGCAGCTACTTATTTTTTTCATCATGAATAGCGTAATGTTCGATGTGCATAACTTCATTCGTAACTCTATGTTATGTTGGGCCTGCACTATGATATGCTCCTAGGAGATGGTCATTCCTGCACCAAATGAAAGCAATCACCAATGAATTACTGGGCATTCTTGTTAATAATAAAGAAACCCCTCTGACATTCTCATTTTTTTTTCTTGTTCATTGATTATCACTGAAACTGCAGGTTCACATGTAGAGAAACTAGTAGAAGTTCATTTCAGAAGAGTATATAGTTCACGTACAAGAATTTGTCGAGTTGATGAAATAGTAATTGGAAAAACAGAAAGTACTAACCTCCACCACACGTAAGCGTCTCAAACTGTTTGTTGTAGTCTGACCACTTTTCTTCAATCTCCCTCTTGATCCTCTCAGCTTCCTTCTTCTCCTCCTCTGCCTTAGCTGCCACATCCATCTTTTCCTTCAGCTTCTTTCCATCGGTGTAGATCATTTTCTTCTCTTGCTTTCCCTTTCCTTTCTGTTTAGTCAAAGAGTCTATTTTTTGTTTTAGCTCATTTATCTGTCCTTCAGCTCCAGAGATACTCTTTCCATCTGTAGACATTGTTTGCTTGTCATGCACGTGTTGTTCGGCCAGAGGGAAGGTGTCTACTTTCTTCTGTAGCTCATTGATCTGTGCTTCAGCCTCAATTATACTCTTTTGAATTGTTGCCTCAACAGAATTGAGCTCCAAGAACTTTTGTTTATTTGCATCCAGTTGAAATGCTATCTCAGCCATAGGCTTGATCAGATTGGTGCACCTTTCAATGGTGTCATTGGCTTGGCAGTATCGACTTTTCAGAACTTTGAAGTCCTTGGAGAGTTGAAGCACTAGGAATTTCATTCCAACTGAGATGCTATCATTTTCATCCAAGTCACACAACAATTCTAATTCTGAATCTAAAGAAATGGAACGACCGGGATGACATGCAGAAGAGAAGTCAGTTGCTAATACATTTTTTACTATGTCCAATGCCTTGTCTATGTCAGATTGACCTGGCCTGGTTTTCTGGGACTGCACATCAGTTATGACACTGCTGGATGTAGACGGAGAAGTTTCAGATTTGGCTCCCAAGGAAATGTAAAAGTACTCCATATCATTGTCCTCATTGTCAATAGACTCAGTAGAACCCTCTTCATGCCCAACCCTGTCAATAGACTCAGAAGAGCCCTGACCTGATTCTTGTTTGGTGATTTCATTGGAAGAATCCTTCATTATAGATACAACACAATGAGCAATGACAGTTAGAAGCAAAAGGAATTTTAAGATGATTAGATTGAGAAAAATGGAAACCTTTGGGGAACTTGATTTGCATTGAGTTAATGGAAAGGATAGTTTGGATCTGTTCTCTTCCCATTCTGTTTTTGGTTTTTTTAGTACCTCATCAACAGCTTTGTCTCCATCAACATCACTTTGATAGACTGCCGTGGCAATGGCCCCTATAAAAATTGTGAATCAGTACTGACTCAACCAAGATCATTATTTACAAAATGAGACTTTTTCCCTATACTAAGTTTTTTCAAGTGAAAGCCTCAAAAAGAAGGTAAACAGTTTATGAAACAGGGCGGAAAAAGGTAAATGATACAAGAAGACTAAAAAAAAGTAAATTTCACATATAGGTAGTTAGATGTGGGAGAGGTACTCTCTCTCTCTCTCTCTATTGAGTGAGGTTTACACTACTCAAATGGTTGGGAGAGAGATTTGAACCAGTAACCTTCATTTCATGGTATGTGATCTGCAGTCAATTATGTTACCTCTTGGGATGGAGGCATACCAAATTAGATTTGTTAGACAAATTTAATTCTATCAGTCAGGTTAGAGGTTTTCAGTCAAAGAAGTTTTTTCTATAGTTGGTTCTTTCTCAAGGGAACACATGATTAAACAACACAATAGTATTGTGAAGCAAACCATCTTTTTCAGGATGGAACAAGATACATGAGAGAGCAGCATATTATGGTGTCATTAGCTCATACACTTACACAAGGTGGAGTCAAGTAAAAGAGAGAGCTATGCCTTTTACCTTTGTGACTTTGCTTTAAGAGAGATGAATTTGGTTGTTTTTTAATCGGCTGTGCATCAATTATTTCTATCCCTGAAACAAAATGAAATATATTAATAACTATAAGGAGCTTTCTTGTTAAACTTACAAAGAAAACATATATTTACAGATTCTCAGATATATATATTGTTTCTTCAGTTGGGGATTAAACTGCACTGCAAGTTCACATCTAGAAAACTGATAAAAAAATTATAATTAAAAAAATGAAAAAGAAAAGCCATCATAAATACTCAAAATGGTTACTATAGCATGTTTGCATGTGGGGGACAACACCAAAAAAAAAAAAAAAAAAAAGGAAAAAAGAAGCAGAGAAACAATGCAATAAATGAATAAACCCAAATTAACTTTATACCAACTAAAGCATACACACTGACACACAAGGTGTGAATGTGAAGAGGTTGCAGCTTGAACCTTTAAATCTTGGTTTCATGCAGGGAGAAGTTCATGAATCCATGTCAAGTTTACTGCAAAGTTTTCTGTAGCGATAAATATTTAAATTCCATTTTAATATTAATTTTAATTTTTCCAGGTCTGAAGAAACACAAATTCCACGCAAAAAAATTAAAAGGAGCAAGCCTCATATAGAAAATGTTAGTAATTTCAAGGACTTCATAGTTAGTTGGCATATTTGAATCTATTTTGTGTTAAATAGTTGACATTATATGATTCTAGTAATTAGTACAAAAATATATAGTATATGAAATACTAACCTCCAAGTGTTGGAAGAAGACGATACCAAGCTGGTTCTGATGGTTTCTTCTTGGGCAAAGATGATGTTGAAGAAACTTTAGAGAAATCAATCTCCAGGTCAAGAATGTGCAAAACCTTTGGCCTATCTGGACCTCCTCCACCACCTTTCTCCTTTTGACAACGCTCCGCCAATAGTGGACATCTTTGTATTTGCAGATGTTGAAGAGAGCTGGGAAGCCCATCCTCAGGCAAGGACTGGAGCATAGGGCAGTCCTCAATGTAAAGGTCCTTGAGTGAAGTGAGGCTCTTAAGTATCTCCTTTGGGCCTAGAAACTGCAGAAGGGGGCATGACGCAATACTCAAACACTCCAGATTAGCAGGTAACCTCTCAGTTAATTTCACAAGCATTGGACAGTTTCGGATGGAAAGAATTGTGAGAGATATCAAAGTTGGCAGTGACCCTTCTTCGCTCTCTGACAAAGACATTAGATCTTTGCAATCAGAAATGTACAAAGCCTTGAGGCCAGGAAGTTGGGGCCATTTTGGAAGTGAGGTGAGGTTTGAGATGCTGGATATGACCAGTGAGTATAGAGAGCTGGTATTGGGTATTGCCCTCACTAATGTTCCATCGTGACATGCATCCAGTGCTAAATGCTGAAGACGTCGGGCAAAATGTGGATGTGGGAGACCACCTAATAACTCACACCCACTGATCTCCAACTTCTGGGGAGCAAAGTGTTGAGGCAGTGCCTGCAGCTTGGGACAGCTTATTACATTCAGTTCCAACAATTCAAACCAGGACCCTTGGTGCCAACTTGAACGTTGGCCTTGATCATTGACAGCCACCCACGTTGTTGGTACTTCACGCCAATCCTCCAGAATGAGATTGTCAATAAGTTTTAGAAACATCAAACTTGGGGCCATTGGAAGAGCCCTTAGAGATTTGCAGCATTTGATCTTCAAGGTTCTCAACTTTGGAAAGACGTTGGGTAGCTCCCTCAGTTTGGGGCAGTTGCTAAACTTTAGCCGTGAGAGTGAAGGGCATTTGACCTCTGGCCATTCCTCCAACTCCTGCATACCTTTGATGTAGAGCACTTGAAGATTGGGTAGCTCACCTAGGGTGAGGGTTCTGCATTTTGTGCACTCATTCAAGGTAACACTGACCAAATTTTGGAGCTGCCCTTCTCTCATCCAAGCTGGAAATTCATTCCCCCTGTAGTGACGAATTTGGAGCTCTTTCAGGTTTGAGTGAGGTTGTAGGCCTTCAAGTACACTCTTTTCAGGTGCTTCATCCTGTGTATTGACAACCCTGTCACTCCATTCAAACACCAATTTCCGAAGGTACTTTTTCTCATTCATCTTAGCCTCCCGTACATTAACCACATTTTCTAGCTTTGAGATATGTAATGTTCCTGAGAGGTATGCCATGTTCTTCAGTTCTTCAATTCCGTATCCAGTCTTGTTCCCAACCTGAAATGCATGCCAATCGTGCAGACTGGTTAAGTTCCCCACTTTTGGTGGCAGGATGGAGAACTTGACCCAGAATAAATCATCGAGCTCCAGATGTCGCAAATTAACCAAGTTCCCAAGGTCCTTGGGCAATTCGAAAAGCCAAGGGCAACCCAAGAGTTTCAATGTTTCCAAGTTGTAGAGTTTGCAAATTGACTTGGGAAGAAGTCTGATTTCTGTTCTAGAGAGGTCAAGGTAGCGTAACAACTTCAACTCTTTAATTGAGCTAGGCACTTCCAAGATTATACTTGAACTAAGATCCAAGGTCCGTATGTATTTCATTGTACGAAACACTTTCTCAAGGGCCTGACCAAAGTTTTTCAAGTAGTGACTAGGAAATAGAAGTGACCGCAGCTTACTAGCATTCTCAACAATCGTCAAAATAGGCTGCTCAACATCTTTACCAAGCAAGCTCACATGACGAGATTGTTCAGAAAAACTGTAGGGCTCGTTATCATCAACCAGACCACAGTTGGGGCTTGAAATTGATAGTCCCAAGTCATGGATAAGATCATGCATGTTGAATATCTCCTTGACTTCAATGACTGAAACTTGAAAGAAGGACCTTATTAAGAGCTCATCAAAATATGCAATTCCAGTCTCCTCCTCCGTCTGTCGTCCTCGAGCTTGTATAAACCTCTGCGAAATCCAAAGCTTGACCAACTCTTCCTTGTGGAAAGCGTAGGCCTTTGGAAACAAGGAGCAGTAAGAAAAACAGCGCTTTAGATGAGAAGGTAGATGGTCATAGCTCAATTTCAAAATAGCCAAAATTTTGGGCTTGTCATTTCCAGAGTTCTGGTCCTCTATCTCCCATATTTCACTGCTTCCAATTTGCCGCCACTTGTTTACATCATCAACGCAACCACGCAAGAGACCTCCCATTGCCTTGACTGCCAACGGGAGACCTTTGCACTTCCTGACGATTTCTCTACCAATTTCTTCCAAAACTTTCAGCCTTTGGCTAGACAAACTGTCACCCTTAAACGCAATTTTTGCAAACAAGGACCAGCATTCCTCTTCAGGTAGATAGCTCAAAAGATGGGGAGGTTGTGTGCCTATGATATCCTTAACCTTGGTAATCCGACTTGTGACCAAGACTCTGCTTCCCTTTGCCCCTTGTTTCAAGAGATCCTTTAGGGGCTCCCATTTTAGGTAATCCTCAGTCCAGACATCATCTAGAACAAGTAAGAAACGTTGTCCAACCAAGTATTCTAGAAGCCGAGACTGTAGATGGCTTGTGGAGCTGTCATCCAATTTCATCTTGGAATGAAATTGTATCATTTCTTTGAGAATCCTGGTGAGATCAAATTGGACAGTGACGCAGACCCACATTCTGGCTTCAAAATGCTCCTTTACCTTGTCGTCATTGAAGAGAAGCTGAGCAAGAGTTGTTTTACCCAAGCCCCCCATACCTATGATGGGAATCACGGAAACGTCTCCTTCTTTATCAAATTCATTCGATAGCAGCATATGTGTTATCCTTTCTTTATCATCCTCCCTGCCAATGACATCTGACTTGTCCACAAAATAGCCCGTGTAGCTTGGGCTCTCAGTCTCACCGCCATTAACTTTGATGTCGAGATGGAAAGCTTCTTTTTCTTTGGCAATCCTATCGAATGTTTCTGAAATCTTTTTGATATTTTGCGCTGCATCACGTTTATATGATATTTTGCTTTTACTCAGAGGAGGCTGGATTTTATGTTCCTTCCGCTTTTGTTTCCAACGATAGGCTTCTGCTGCAAAAGTATCCAATATGTCTTCGGCATCAGAAGCTGCCTCCTGGAGCTTTCTGAGCCAATCTTTCAAATGTGGATCATTCACTTGCTTGTTCTCTGCATCTTCAACCACACCTTGGATACTAGTCAGCTTACTTTCCAGGTTCTTTATCTCTTCCTTGACACCATGGACCATAGAATACTCATCCTTGATCAAGGAAGTAATAGTCTTCAAGATGAAAGACAGAACTGGTGTTATCACCTGTGAAGTAGGGTCAGCCATGTATGGTTTGTTAATAGCTCAAAGTAAGAAGAAGAAAGAAGAAGAAGAAGAAGAATGCAAATATCTCTGTTGGGTCAGTATGTGAATTAGAGGTAAGCTTCTTTTTTTCCTTTTTTTTTTTTTTTGGTAAGTGAACCAAACAATCAAAGGATAACTATCATCCTTTGTTCCAGGGTTCTCTATTTATATGTATGTAGCGTCTCTAGAAGACTGGCTAAATGGAAGAGACTAGGAAATTGCATTAGAAAATTATTGACATACTGAAGAAGAAGGATTATCTAACGCGGTTACTTAACAACTTCCAATTTGAGCAGTATTTTGTGCCATCACATAGGATTCTTCGTAATTACTTGACATGTGTGGGATGGGTGGTGGAGGAAAAGATCTCCTCCAATCAAATAAATGCCCGTGCCGTAAATCTTGCTAAAAATGAGAGAGAGAATTGGATGATTAATAAATGGAAGGGGATTTTATAATGACGAGAATAGTCAGCTCTGGATGCCCAAATTAGACCCAAAAATAATAAGGATTTTATTAATATGTGTCCTTAGTCCATTTATTTTTGGAAATATTTTTTCGGAAATTAAAAAAGTTGTCAATACTTTTTCAATTTTGGAAAAAATATTTCTAAGTATAGGTGGCTTAATGTGTACCCTTAGGATACACGTTAACCGAAACCAAATAATAATAATAAGTCTAGTGCTACAACTTATTCATGTGGTGAATTATAATTGGTAGAGGAGTATTCCCTTATGAATCTACCATTATCCTTTTATAAATAACAACTTGTCACATGAGTGAGTTATGTCACAAATTATGTCACAAGTTGTGGTATTCAAAAAAATTAAAAAGATGAAACTAGCTAATCATAGCTATCCACTTGAAAAATCAGTAAAAGAGTGGACATTAATTTAACACGCCCCCCGCGGCGGGGTTGTTGGATGGTGACTGGTGAGAAATTGTCGGTTCCAAATTCCATTCATTATTGAAACTCACCACAACGACTGAGCCATAACTTAAAGCCTAAGATTTTAATTCCTTTTTTATCTTTTTATAATTTTCTGAGCTAACAAAGTAAGCACTCCATTAATCCCCAATGTAATAAAAACGATAGGATCAGTAAACAAATAATAATAATGATAATAATAATAAGATTGGAGTTCAGAAAAGTATTACCTTTGAGGAGATGTACGACATTGATGTATGTAGGTGTAAACATGGGAAGGAAAAATCCTTTGGAATGATTTGTGTGTGAATGGTTTGTGGAGGTCATGGTGAGTTTCACTGCGGCCATGGCAACGAGGCACGGTGGAGCTGCTGCCGATGGTTGGAGATTGGAGTGAGATGTCTTGGGAGTATAGTTGACACAGCTTTTGTAGTGGCATTTTGGTGTTTTTTTTTTTTAATTATTTATTTTAACCTAGTTTTTATATGTAATTTTTTTTAATGAAAAAAAAAGGATTACATATATATACTTATTTTTATATATAACTTATTTTTATGTGTAATTGAATAGCTGATACTTGAGAGCATTTTCATTCTCTTATGCTAAAAAAAATAAATTATATATTTTACATTACCAAAAGCTATTTTATTTATTTTATATTACCACTTTAATAACACATCTTTGCATCTCATTCTATATTTTGCATTTTACCACAATAAAATTTTTTATATCTCATATATTAAAAGAAAATAGCAATACCCCCCAGCCAACAATGACTCATCGAGATCGAAATCATCCATCAAGCCTAAGTCGAAGCCCCACCATAACCAGCCAATCAAAAGGGGAGGTGTGTAGAGTGAATAAAATATGCATGCATGTTTTATACCTTGCGCTTCTATCATGTGACTCAAGATGAGTGTTACATGTACCATGTCAATCCAATCTTTAATATGAATGAATTTATTTTAGTCCAAAATCTTTGTTATTATTATTATTTATTATAAAATTTATAGTTACATTGGGGAGGAAGGATTTAAACTTTAAATGTTTTTATCGAAAATACTAAAATGTGTCAGTTGAGCTACAACCTACAAAACTCTGGACATTTTAGTCCAAAATCTTTAGAGGTCAAATATATTAGTTGAACGTTTATAAAATAAATTGTCATAATATGAAATCCCATTAAGCTAAATTATAATTTTTAAAAATTTAAGCTTAAAAGTCAAGGAATCTTTCATGGCCACTCCAAATTAGCATCTTGGGCAATTTCCAACTATGTCACTGTTCATTAAAGTTTGAAGGTCTTAATCTAAGGATACATATAATAAGAATGAACACGGTTCTTACGCAATAAACGTTATAGATTGTTTCTCTTGTAATGGCTAGGAGAGGGAGACACACAATGACATATCCTCTAGCACAATCCAACTTAATTTTTGTTACAAAATTGATTGTGGTTTTTTTTTTTTGGGGGGGGGGGGGGGGGGTGTGAGAGCTAAAGTGGTTAATATGAATAAGCTGTTTATAACGAGCAAATGGAACTTGTAGTCTCCGTTAATAAGGATGTTAGAAAATTCCAAGAAGAGTCTTGGACCCTTCCTCTTAAAAGTGATAAGTCTTTATTTTATTTTATTTTATTTAAGTGAGATTTTTCTTTTCTACCATCTAGTTAGAAGAAGACCAATTATTTAAAACTTAGATGACGTTAATTTGTCAAAGATGCACGGATTGCTCTAATTATCAGTGTCTTCCACGCTGAAGACAAAAGTTTTATAAAGATCTTTCAAGGTCTCTAGAACTCTTTCTTCCTTTTAAATCTTAATTTAACTTTTAAGTTAATTTTTTATTCTTCAACCAACTACTTTGAATATCATGTACGTCGACAGGAGTATCTAACTATCTTTCTACGCGGTGCACTGCTGACCCAATCAGATTCAGTAATAAAAAAGAGTGTTTATTTTTCTATTTTCAAAAAGTATGCTCAAGTTTATGTGAGGCTTAAATGCAAAAACACCCTGTGGAGTTTGGTTAGTTGCAAAAAGTCGAGTCATTTCTTAGGTATGATTGGATGCAAGTTACTTTAATATTATTTTTCACTAATATTTTACAAATGAACATATAGATTAATAAATTGATCTGTCACTTCTTAACATACATTATTTGAAAATAAAATATTATCCAGACATGAACAATTTTACATGCATTATTTGAATATTCGAATATAAAATACTATCTAGACATGAACAATTTTACATATATTATTTGAATATAAAATACCATCTAGACATGAACAATTTTGGATCCATCCCATTGTTCTCTAATATTGAACATTACTTAATATCCATCATTATGATCTTCAAGATTTTCTGAGTTTTAACTTATAATGCTTACTTCTGATGATTCTGCTCTTTATAATCAGACCAAGACCCCAATTAATTTTTTGGTGTAGGTAATAATTAAATCCCGGATCTCTTATTCAACTATTAAAGACTTTACCAATTAAGTTAACTGAAATTCACAACAATATTTTTTAGAGAATGATTAAACAATGATATTATGCTAAACTTATAAATATATATATATATATATATATATATATATATATATATTTATTTATTTATTTCAACCATTATCTTGATTCTTAGACTTTGAGTTTTATCTATTATGTAGGCCTAAAAATACACTAAAAGTCATTGGTCTCTTCAACCCAATGTTAAGTTTCGGGCTCAACTCCCAAAACAAATCTGAGTCTAGTAAGGTCACCATTCGAGCAGATAATACATGGCTGCGCACAAAAATGGCCCTTAATAATGAGTAAAAAATCCCATATTTTTATTTTATTCTCTTAATTAAACACTTTTGGGAAGTATGATTTGTCTTGAACAAGCTTGAAAGTTTGGATTATATTGAAAACCAAGCTTTCTTATGGAAAAAAAGAAATTGAAAATCAATTTTTGGTAAATATTTACAAATGTATTGAGATAAGCAATATATTCAAGAAGAGAGATCATTATCTTACTTTTGTATATGTCAAAAGCGATAAAAACATAATTTTAGATGATAATATAGCAGTTTGGGATTAAAGCCAACATTAAAATAAATGACTACAAGTTGAATATTTTTGAATAGGGAAAACTCTATTTTTCTCTTTCCTTTCCAACCATCATGATTGGAAAAACTTAACCCCAATATATTTACTACTAGCAAATTAATAATATGAGTTATCATTAGGAGCGGACGCCGTAAGTTGAAATTCTTTCTCAATAATATGAGTAGATGAAAATTTTAATTAAATAAAAAGTAGAATAATATATATACATATATATAATTTTTTTTCATTTATAAAGAACATAAAATTTTCATTAGTTGAAATAGGAAGCAACATGACATCATTTATTTTAGTAAAAAATCTTTTGTTAAATTTCTAAAAACTTAAAAATATGTGAAAACACAAGAGTTGTTTAGACCCTCAAATAAAAAATTACGGCTCAGTTGATTTTATTCTAACTTAAACTAAGTGTGGAATAGAGTAAATGCGAGCGAACAAACAATGTAACTACTCTAAGCCATATTTATCAAATATCAACAATAAAATGAAAGCTAAAAGAGTAGGGAAGAAGAATGCAAACACAAGATAACATCGCGATGTGTTATCAAAGAGGAAACCGAAGAACTCAGTGAAAAACCTCTTCACCACCTTCCAAGCAGTAAATCGATCCACTAGAGAATAAGTTGGAGTACACGAATAACAAAAGATCTTCCAAGCCTAGTCTACCCTATGTATTTGAGTCCTCCAAGCTCCTGCTACCAACTGACTTGATGAAGCCAGTCTTCTCAAGCTTTCTGAATCACGCAATTCAGCCCGATTACATCCACCAAACAAATGGCTTCTTCCAATGCTTCCCAGTAGCACCAAAACCTCACTTTACACTCAGGATGGGTGTGGTAAGTGTTTGGGCTATCAACCTCTCAAAGATTTGGATATGGAAAGGTAGGAGTTGAGGAAAACCACAATGGATTGTGTAGAGGATTGTGGGTATGACAATCTCTAACTCTCAAGGATTATGGCTAGGGTTTTCTCTCAGAAAAGCACTCCTCTCAATATGTGGGTAATAATGGTATATATAGTGTGGGTGAAGACATAGTAGAGTAGATATGCCAAAATAGCAAAACAGAAAGTTTCGCGGCTATATTGCGGGAAGGCCTTACCCGCGAAATACTCGCGAAAACTAGTTGTCATGACTCTTCACATTCCTGTCATGTACTGTGCACATGGCTTCACTTCGCGGGAAGTCTTCTCGCGAGCTACCCGCAAAAACTCCTTCGATCTTTAATGTTGTCTTGAGTCTTCACATTCTCTCTCACACACAATCCATACAATAAAATCTCACATAAAATACAGGATAGATAAGATTGAACAAAATTACAATCAGATTTGGCCCGGAATTAAAACCAACACAAAATAGTTATAAATTACAACTTTACAATTTCAACAGGATACAAAATAGGCGAAAGGAGAAGATAGACGAAGACTTCGTATTTTTAGACATCTTTTCTAAGTTTACTAAGAACCAGCCACGTTTGTGTTATATTCTAATAGGATTAGTCTAGTCACAAATTAGGCTTGTTATGGTTGTTTGTAAAGATCAGAGACCGCACTTGATCAATATCTAATCAATCCAGTTTTGCCACGAGTTAAATAAGGTCAGCTATTGGATTGTTAATACTTAATAACCCGAAGAAGAAGAAGAAGAACGCAAATATTTATATTGGGTCAGCTTGAGGATTAAAGGATAAGGTTTGGTCTGTTCTAGTGGTTCCCTATTTATATGCGTGTAGTGTCCTAGAAGTTGACTAAATGGTAGAAACTAGGAAATGATAGAATCCCTATCCCAATGCGGACCTGATACCAGTCCCCAACTCGGTTACTTAACGGTATACCCCTCCCAATGCCAAAGGTACCAACGCGGTTACGTAACCAAGGACAAGTGGGGGCAACTAGCTAATTAATCATATCATAGTATGATTATAATTATTAAAATGAACAACCGTCCACTTGACAATATGCAGAGGACATATAGAAAGATAATTTTGAATTTGGTGGTGCTAAAAATAACAATATGGCTTTTTAGCATCACCAATAATAATGCTCTAGAATATATAACTTTTCTTCTTTTTTTTTTTTTTTTTTTTTTTTTGAGAGGAAGAATATATAACTTATTTGAGAAATAATGACTCTAATGAAATATTAATCCATAATAGAGAACAAAGTTTCTCTCCAAACTAGTTTGGTGAGAAACTTTTTAAACTTCTTATATATTTCCTTTTTTAGTATGAATTTTTTAAAAATCTAACTGTTGAATTTCATGTTCCTTATATTTTTAACATGCATATCAAATTTTATTCAAATAGAATGTTATTTACTATTCTATTAATAAACTTATTTTTAACTAGTCGTTTACTTGTACAAGTGCACAGGCATCTCTCTTAGTTGAACAGTGTTTGTTTTCCTTATTTAAGTAGACAAATAAAACATAGATTATATTATATACAAGGGCATTTGAATTGACACTAATACATAAATTAAGAATGTAAATGCTTTAAATAAGGAAGTTGTATAACAATCATGAAATGAAACTTTCATGAAACTTTTTTCTTAGATTATGTCTCTTAAAACAGCATGCAATAGTACAATTGCCTAAGCGGAAGACCTCAAATGTCTTCTTTCTCAACATTCATAAATGGAGACTAGGACAATTTGCAGATCACACCTTCCATCAATCACCTACTGCATAAGTTAGTTGATTTTCTCTTTCAATGTTTTAGAGTATTTAAGCTCCAACATTGAAGATTTGTCTGTACAAAAACAAAAGAAGACAAATCATATAGGAATAAGAAATCAATTTACCTATTAGAGGCCTTTAGTGAACACCTATGCAATGATAAGTATGTTAAATTGTTTTTTATTTATTTTAAATATGGACTGTTTCAAAATTTGGAATGAATCACAAATAATCCATTTAGGCCATGTTCATTTAATAGAATTTCATAATTAGATATCAATGTTGGGTAAATATTGAAAAATTCTGATTTTAATATGTAGGTTGTTCCCCTAACTATATGACACACTATATTCCAACTCAAAATTGCGAAGTGTGCTTGAAATTGTCAAATTACCGATGGGGTAAGTTATTGATGCCCACATACCTCAATCTTGGAATCAGTATTTGCAAGCCTTGATTTAATATCCCTTGCTATTGAAAAGAAAACCTTCTCCACATTAATATCTGCCTTTGCACTTTGTAGAACATATTCTTTTGGTATGAGTAGAACATTATAAATAAAATTTCAATGTAAAATTGTAGATTACATCTTGATAACATAAATCAAATTACATAATTATATTATCCCAAAACACATCGAAATTTAGCCAAAATGCATTATATTTATAGGTTTATTGCATAAGGTAGTTGCTTTACTTTATAGGATAAATATGGTTCAAATTCCCCTCTCCATTGTTGTAAAAAAACTTTCCCAATTATATTTTTTGAGAACCTATATAAAGTTATACTTTTAAAAATCTTTCATTCTAACTTATCATCAAACATAATATAGGCATTAAAAAGTACTGGTAATTGCAGAGTAAAATACAAAAATATATGAATAGCTTTGACACTACAATCAATCAATATATATAAAAAAGCATAAACCTCATGTGGGAGTGCACAAGGTCTTGTCATGTGGCGCCCTAATCTTGCATTTAGCCTTTTTAACCTCTTTTCATTAAATTATTTTTACTGTTATCCCAAAACTCACAGTAACCTATTTTTACTGTTATATAAAAGATGGACCAATTAGTGTTAATACATGGGCCATTGTTTAGCCTCAATTAAATGGAAAATGAGGAAGCTATAAAAACAGAAGCTTTCAGCATTTACTGAAATCCCATTGTGTTTTGCAACTTAGCTATCATTTCTCCTTCTACAAAATTTAGTAGTTTCATATTGCCAACCTCTTGGTATTCTTCATAAAATGGTTGTTCTTACATTCCAATTTTCTTTGCCATTCATTTATCCAACTTCAGTTACTCTCTCTCTCTCTCTCTCTCTCTCTCTCTCTCTCTCTCTCTCTCTCTCTCTCTCTCTCTCTCTCTCTCTCTCTCTCTCTCTCTCTCTCTCTCTCTCTCTCTCTCTCTCCATCAAAGTTGAACCCCTCAAATGAGATTGCCAAAAAAACAGGCAGATAATCACTACTCAAGAAAAAAGAGAACAAGAACTTGACATCTAAAAGAGACTATCATGGATACAAAAGAAGTAATCTTCAATGGAAGATCAACTTTATAGGTCACATGTTTAATGAAACTAGTGTTTAACCCGTGCAATGTGCGGGGTCATTTTACATATTAATGAAATTGTAATTATAAAATCTTTAGAGGTCAAATATATTAGTTGAACGTTTATAAAATAAATTGTGATAATATGAAATCCCATTAAGCTAAATTATAATTTTTAAAAATTTAAGCTTAAAAGTCAAGGAATCTTTCATGGCCACTCCAAATTAGCATCTTGGGCAATTTCCAACTATGTCACTGTTCTTTAAAGTTTGAAGGTCTTAATCTAAGGATACATATAATAAAAATGAACACGGTTCTTACGCAATAAACGTTATAGATTGTTTCTCTTGTAATGGCTAGGAGAGGGAGACACACAATGACATATCCTCTAGCAGAATCCAGCTTAATTTTTGTTACAAAATTGATTGTATTAAAGTGGTTTTTTTTGGGTGAGAGCTAAAGTGGTTAATATGACTAATAGTCTTAATTTTACATTAGCTCTAAGAATATAATATTTTTCACCTTTTTTTTTTTTAACTGCTGATCCACTTCTGATGCTTATGCTCTTTAATATCATACCAAGATTATTGGCATAGGTGAGATTTTTTATTTTTTATTTTTATTTTTTTTTATATCTCTTATTCAACCATTAGAGACTTTACCACTTTATTTATTTTATTTATTTTACATTACCACTTTAATAACACATCTTTGCATCTCATTCTATATTTTTCATTTTACCACAATAAAATTATTTATATTTTATATATTAAAAGAAAACAGCAATACCCTAACCAACCATGACTCGTTGAGATCAAAATCATCCATCAAGCCTAAGCCCAAGCCCCACTGTAACCCGCCAATCAAAAGGGGAGGTGTGTAGAGTGAATAAAATATGCATGCATGTTTTATACCTTGCGCTTCTATCATGTGACTCAAGATAAGTGTTACATGTACCATGTCAATCCAATCTTTAATATGAATGAATTCATTTTAGTCCAAAATCTTTGTTATTATTATTATTTATTATAAAATTTATAGTTACATTGGGGAGGGAGGATTTAAACCTTAAATGTCTCTATCGAAAATACTAAAATGTGCCAGTTGAGCTACAACCTACAAAACTCGACATTTTAGTCCAAAATCTTTAGAGGTCAAATATATTAGTTGAACGTTTATAAAATAAATTGTGATAATATGAAATCCCATTAAGCTAAATTATAATTTTTACAAACTTATGCTTAAAAGTCAAGGAATCTTTCATGGCCACTCCAAATTAGCATCTTGGGCAATTTCCAACTATGTCACTGTTCTTTAAAGTTTAAAGGTCTTAATGTAAGGATACATATAATAAGAATGAACACGGTTCTTATGCAATAAACGTTATAGATTGTTTCTCTTGTAATGGCTAGGAGAGGGAGACACACAATGACATATCCTCTAGCACAATCCAACTTAATTTTTGTTACAAAATTGATTGTAGCTAATGTGGTTTTTTTTTTTTTTTTTTTGGTGAGAGCTAAAGTGGTTAATATTACTAATAGTCTTAATTTTACATTAGTTCTAAGAATATAATATTTTTCACCTTTTTTTTAACTGTTGATCTTGTCTATTGCAATCGGTACATGTTAATTTATGGGATCCACTTCTGATGCTTATACTCTTTAATATCAGACCAAGATTATTGGTGTAGGTGAGAGTTGAATTTTTGATTTTTTATTCAACCATCAGAGACTTTACCAATTGAGCATCTTGATACTTAATACATAAAAATAATAATGTTTTTTTACTTACTTACATGTTTTCCTTCTCTCCAAACCAAATAAACATTCATAAAATCCAAGGTAAGCCAACTAAACCAACATATTTACTTAACCAAGTTTCACATGTCACCGCCACAAGCCTACTCTATCATGTACTGATGCAATCGTTCTACCAGTTTTGAAGCACAGACCTGGGGCATTATGAAGAAAACTATTGATGTTGAACACTCATTTGAACCCCTTGGTGAAAAAATGGTTTATTAACTCATGGACACTTACAAAAAAACCATTAAGGAGTGAATAAGAAACTGATTCCATAAGTACTGGCCCAAGTGGGTGAGGCTTGTTTCAATGTTTGTTATTGCACACTGTGCTTAATTGCAAACCAATATGTCTATTGGTTATTGCACCTTTTAGAACTGGTGCGAGTTTGTAACAATATATTTATTCACTATTGCACCTATTTAGAACTAGTGCTAGTGTATCCCCTCATTTCATTTTAGAGAGTTTTTTCATTCATTCATTAGAATCTTCAGAGAGAGAGAGAGAGAGAGACAGAGAGAGATTTATGTTTGTTGTGCTCGGAGATTGTAGTGATTCTTTTGTGTGTTGTTAATCATTGTATCTTGGGACGCTGATGTCCAAAAGACTCAGAGCATCACTAAATAAATTGTGTGAAGGGCGAAATCTGTTTAAGAACATAGTATCAAATACTAGCCTTGATCAATTTTGTATCAAACATTCGGCATTAATTTGATCAGTATGTTTTACTCTATTTTCTCTAGTACATTTACACATAAATTTGTGCATATATTAATTATTGATCTTGTTCACAAATCACAAAAGTAAATTATTTGTGCAATACTTCCAACACTCCTATTATATGGAATAATTTATTAAATTATGTGTAGGGAATTTCATTTTACATATATGACAATCCCACATATACAATCGAGAGTGAACAAACAAAAAAATCCAATACTGCCAATGTGTGGCAAGACTTAACAAGCATATATGGCATGACTAATTAATATACAATAAAATAATTCTAGGGACATAACTTTTATCACGAAGTATCGTTCATCAAAAAAAAAAAAAAAAACTTTTATCACAAGTATCGACTACAGAGATGCAGACTATTATTCGATGTTTATTCTATCAAACTTCGAAGAGTCAACTCTGTTTTGGCCGAAGGATGGCACCTTTAATTATAAGTCCAGTTTTCCAATGTCCTCCATGCTCAAAAAGATCGAAGCAAACTTCTCCCGATTCTCCATCCTTGGACTGGAAATTGCCAACATTAAGCTCCATCCATTGTTTTCTAGGCTTCTCCAAAAGGCAAACTTGGCGTTCTTGAACTCTTCCATCTGGGAGAGAGAGTTTAAGTCTGATAGGGAGTTCCCAACCAGAAGCCCCTTTTGTCAACTTCACCACATACGCAATTTCATATTCAACCTCCGGGGACAGATCTGACATTGTCAATTTTCCTCTCACATCCAGCCAACATACATGAGATAGTTTGGCTACTTCAATGTTTTCATCACTGCAAGTTAAGGCACAAGGCTCAAGCCATAAAATTATGGAGAATACTAAATACACACATTAAAAAAAAAAAAAAAAAAAAAAAAAAAAAAAAACTCACCCAGTTTCCTCAAAACAATCCCAAGTCCAGTTTTCACGATTACCCCAAGTGATGTAGAGTGACCTTGGATACAACATAAAGCACTTATAGCCTGTCAACTTATCACCCCATTTTTTCTGCATAATGATTGAAAAGCAAAAAATAAAAAATCAGCTTATAGTTATTTCTATATTATGAAAAAGTAATTACCTTGTTTTACAATAATTGAGAAGCAAAGGAACCCTGCGTGTCTAAAGTTATGGCATACATGATTTGCCATCCTCATGTTTAGACATATATTTATTACAATGAGTTAAAGAGAAACAGAAAAAGCTGACTGACCTTCCTCTTGAATTCAAGGAATTCTTCAGACACAGTGTTCTTGTTGATGAGATCTGTTGATGCCTTCTTCTTCATAGTTTCTTTCTTTGATAAATCAAACAAGTTTATTAACTATTAACTCAACTGTTTCCTTTTCCTCTCCCTAAGCTGTTTATATAACAAGCAAATGGTATTTGTAGCGTTCGTAAACAAGGATGTTAGAAAATTCCAAGAAGAGTCTTGGCCCCTTCCTCTCTTCTTTTTTTTTTGTTTTTTTTTTATTTATTTTATTTTATTTTATTTTTTTATTTAGAGTTTTAACTTATGGCGTTATGGTGATAGCTCTTTATCATCATACTAAGATATCAATCAATTTTTGGTATAGATGGAGATTGAACTCTAAATCTCTTATACAACTATCAAAGATTTTACTAATTGAACTAATTGGAACTCACTTGAACCTCCCTCTTGAAAGTGGTAAGTCTTTATTTTATTTTATTTTATTTTATTTAAGTGTGGTTTTTATTTTCTACCGCCTAGTTACTTTTTCTCTTTCTAAAAAGACAGGTAGACCATTTTTTTTTTGATGGGACAGTTAGACCATTTAATTAGTCTTTTTTTTGAAAGTGACCAATTAATTAGAACTTAAATGACGTTTGTGGGTTGCTCTAATTATCAGTGTCTTCCACGCTGAAGACAAAAGTTTTATTTGAGATCTTTGAAGTTCTCTAGAATTCTTTCTTCCTTTTAAATCTTAATTTAACTTTTTAAGTTGATTTTTTATTCTTCAACCAACAACTTTGAATAACATGTATGTCGACAGGAGTGTCTATTTATCTTTCTACGCGGTGCACTGCAGGCCCATTCAGATTCAGTAATCAAAAGGGTGTCTCTTTTTCTATTTTCAAAAGTATGCTCAAGTTTATGTTAGGTTTAGGGTGTTAGTAAAAACACCCGGTGGAGTTTGGTTAGTTGCAAAAACACGTGTCATGTCTTTCTTAGGTATATATTGCTTTTAGGTATTGTTGGATGCAAGTTACTTTAATATTATCTTTCACTAATATATTTTACTAATGAACATATAGATTGATGGTTCCGAAAATATACACGTCCTTACCAGGAAGGACGATAGACGAGGACGACACCGAAGCTAGCCCAGTCTAGGGGGAACTGCCTAACAAAGACTCAATCATCGTCCCTCAATCATGACGAAGCGTTACAAAAAGATAAATAATGATCTTCCATACCGTTGGAAGATATATCTATCCATTTAACACCCCACATGGGCGTTACAACTTCAGTAATGATTCCACCATTAAAGCAAAACCAACGGCTATGAAGAAAGCGCCTATATATGTCCCTAGACAAAACCCAACGAGGAGGTACACTGAAAATTTCCTAGTACATCCACATTACTTTCTTCAAACTCTAGCTATTTCTAACTTTGGCATCGGAGGCTTTATGGCAGGCACCACACCGGTGACCATACGTTCTTATCAACTTGTCTCAGGATTAGGATTAGCTGTGTGGACGACTCCTGTCTGGACGAACATCTCTACTAACGATCCGGGCATCATCATAGATTAATAAATTGATTTTTCACTTCTTAACATACATATTTGAATATAAAATATTATCCAAACGTGAACAATTTTACATGCATTATTTGAATATTTGAATATAAAATACTATCTAGACGTGAACAATTTTACATACATTATTTGAATATAAAATAATATCTAGACATGAACAATTTTGGACCCATCCCACTATTCTCTAATATTGAACATTACTTAATATCCATCATTATGATCTTCAACAATTTTTGAGCTTTAACTTAATTATGATGCTTACTTTTGATGATTTTTGAGTTTCAACTTAATTATGATGCTTACTTTTGATGAGTTTCAACAATTTTTTGGTGTAGGCAACGATTGAACCTCGGATCTTTTATTTAATCATAAAAAACTTTCCCAATTGAGCTAATTAAAACCTACTACAATACTTTAAACAATGATATTATGCTAAACATATATATATATATATATATATATATATAAATATATATATATATATATATATATATATATATGTCAACCATTATCTTGATTTTCAGACTTTGAGTTTTATTTATTTTGTAGGCCTAAAAATGCACTGGAAGTCATTGGTCTCTTCGACCTATTGTCGAGTTTCGGGCTCAACTCCCAAAACAGATTCGAGTCTAGTAAGGTCACCATTCGAGCGGATAATACGTGACTGCGCACAAAAATGGCCCTTAACAATAAGTAGAAAAATCCCTTTTTAAAAAAAATTCTTTTAATTAAGCACTTTTGGAAAGTATGATTTATCTTGAACAAGCTTGAAAGTTTGGATTGAGATAAGCTTTCTTGAACGAGCTTTCTTATGGAAAAAAAGAAATTGAAAATCAATTTTTGGTAAATATTTACAAATGTATTGATCGTACTTTTGCATATGTCAAAAGTGATAAAACCATAATTTTAGATGATAATATAGTAGTTTGGGGTTAAAGACAACATTAAAATAAATGACTACAAGTTGGATATTTTTGAATAGGGAAAACTCTATTTTTCTCTTTCCTTTCCAACCATCATCATTGGAAAAACGTAACCCCAATATATTTATCACTAGCAAATTAATAATATGAGTAGATGAAAATTTTAATTAAAAAAAGTAGAATAATATATATATATATATATATATATATAATTTTTTTATTTATGAAGAACAAAAAAATTTCATTAGTTGAAATAGGAAGCAAAATGACATCATTTATTTTAGTAAAAATCTTTTGTTAAATTTCAATCGGATACAAAATAGGGGAAAGGAGAAGATAGATAAGGACATCATATTTTTAGACATTTTTTATCAGTTTATTTAGAACTGGTCACATCTATGTTATATCCTAATAGGATTAGTCTAGTTACAAATTAGGCTTGTTATAGTTGTTTATAAAGCCCAAAGACAACGCATAATCAATATCCAATCAATCCAGTTTTGTTACGAGTGAAATACAGTAAGCTATTGGATTGTTAATAGCCCGAAAAAGAAGAAGAATGCAAATATGTATATTGGGTCAGCTTGAGGATTAAAGGATAATGTTTGGTTTGTTCCGGTGGTTCCCTATTTATATGCGTGTAGTGTCTCTATAAGTTGACTAAGCGGAAGAGACTAGGAAATGATTGAATCCATAGATCCCAGTGCTGGCCTGATACCACTCCCCAACTCGGTTACTTAACGGTATACCCCTCCCAAAGGTACCAACGCGGTTACGTAACCTGGTTACCCCATAAGGTTTACTTACCAAGGACAAGTAGCTAATTAATCATATCAGAGAATGATTATAATTATATAAAAGAACAACCATGGCTATCCACTTGACAATATGCAGTAATGTACAAAGAACAAAGTCTCTCCAAATTAGTTTGGAGAGAAGCTCTTCAAACTTCTCATATATTTCTTTTTTGGATAAGAATTTTGAAAATCTATCGTTGAATTTTATGTTCTTTATATTCTTAACATGCATATCAAATTTCGTTCAAATCGGATATTATTTACAATTTGATCAATTAAATTAATTTTTATATACAATTGTAGATACAATAACTTGAAATTATAACATTTATTTGATGACATAGCAATTGATCTTTGATTTTCTTGAAATTTTTAAGCATTAAGAATCTAATAAGAACATGCAATCTAATGGTAATATTTTCAAAATTCACACTCAATATAAATATATATGATTAGTTTGTAGGGTTTCTCTCCAAACTAGTTTGGAGAGAAACTTTGTTCATGTACAAATACTCTTATCAGGATGAATGTTATGCAAGAAGAGTAGCCAAAGGAACAACTACGAGATGTCCTACTCAAGATGGGAATAATTCAAGCAGAGAGGACATAGAGAAAGATAATTAAGTCTTGAAATCCTTCCCTCACTCACATAGCACAAGTCTTTGTCTGTAAAAGTGAAAAGACATTGGTCTTACATGCACGTCTATGGAAGGATTGAGAGAAATAGCCTAGGCTCAAGGCTTTTAATAACTCACCAAACAAAGGTACATGACCTTGTGACATTGAATACTTGCTTATGAGGATGGTGCTTGAAATAGTTTGGACTAAGTGTGTTTGGAATCTGGATACAACATAGTGGTGACAAATAGGAATAGACATTGAACTAAATATGACAACAGTGGTGATAGCTAAGGACAAACTTAGATCTATCTTGTACTCTAGGAGGAGGTATAGACATGAGTTTTGAAACTTGAACTTCAACCAAAGGTCTTGTGTTCTTATCTATCCTACCTTCATTAGCCTTATACTCTTCATTATGATTCCTCTTAAATTGAGGAATATGTAGGTTTTGTCTTTAGAGTGAAGGCTTTTTTATTACAATTGGCACTTATTACGTTTTCCAATTTAAATTGGCACTAATTACGTTTTCCAATTTAACTTTACATTCAAGTACTAGTTCCTCTTCCAAGTGATTAATCTTGTCCACTTGAGAGGCAAATTGATTTTTTAAAATATCATTCAATTTGTTGGTTTCATCTAATTTTACAATACTTCTTTATTAAGTTTCACCTTATTTAATTTTTCTTGAGATTTCCTTGCAATTTTCTAATATTGACAATCCTTAAGAAGTTTATCACATGCGATTTGAAGGCCATCTTCACCATTAGAGTCTTCAAAAACCAAAGTTTCATAGTCAAAAAATAAAATTTGAAAAATTTACTCTATGACAACAAGGTCAAGGATCACACTCGAGAGATTAATTCTGCACAAAGTGAAACCTGCTCAAACACTAATTAAAATGACCAATTTAGACCCCTTAGTTTATTTTAAGAAGAATTAGTCAGGTTTGATGAACGATTTATGTAATTTAGTTTGATTAGCAGATAATTACCATGAGCATGCAAGTCACCTATATAAAGAATAAATCAATAAAACAAATAACACAAGTTATTGGTGACGAAATGGAAAACCTATGGACACATGCAAAGGAAAAACCACTATAAGGGTTCATCCTAACCTTAAAGAGGAATTTTACTATTAGAATTGAAATTTACAACTGAATCATACCCACGATCCTAGTCTCTACCCCATAGATACTTTTAGACGTGACTTCAATAATTGCTCCAAGCCTTTTGGAGTCGTCTAATTTGAAATCCTTCTACAAACAACATTCGTGACTCCAAGGACCACCTTAATGAGTTGACCTCTACAAAAACACTGGGATGGTTTTATGGCTTCAAACTGTGTTCATCAACATTCAAAAATACCATCTTCGGATTTACTTCTTAAACTTTGGTACTGTGGAGATATAGAGAGATTAGGTTTTCTCTCTTAGATGCACGACAATAACTCTCTCTCTCTCTCTCATATATATTATGGGCATTGTTTTTTTTTTTTTTTCCAATTGTTATATATTATTGTAATTATTAATAATTTTGGCAGACATATTTTAAGTTACAATTGTACTACGGTAAATCATAAAAACCTCCCTTGAGGTTTGGCCCGTTTGGGGCCGAGGATGACACTCTAGCTCCAAAACTTTAGGAAAATGATACACCCCGTGCTTGAGGTTTGGAAAAAATCAAAACATTAATCTTTCCATTAATAAAAAATTAACAAAACATTTCAAATTTGAAAAGATTCCATTGATCAAGCCATAACAATGGTTAGTGAAATCCTTTTTTTATTTTTTATTTTTTTATTTATTTTGGGGGTTGCAATTGTTAAATATCACCATTATTTATCACTAAACTTATACAAGAATACTTCCAGTAGGGAAAAGGAAATAAACACTTCCAACAACTCCTCCAAGCAAGTTCATAGATCCAATTATGTACATCTGGAAATTCTCTTCTGAAATTTCTAGAGTACCACACACCCTCTTCACCAACTTTTCAAAATATGGAATATTCTTTAAAACTAAAGGGAGTGTTGTGTCATTTTTATTAAGTTTTGGTTTAAACCAAAACTACAATGGTTTTTATTTTTTGTGAAAAAAATAGATAGTAGCATTAAAATAGCCATGAATAGAAATGCCACGTTTGATAATGATTGAAAAATTGGAAGACGAAAATGGTAAAATTAAAACTTGCAGAGACCAAAATAACAATTAACCCAAACTTAATGGGTGTAATATGAACTTTAGCCTAATTTAAAAAATTGTAAATAAACACTCTTTTGATTATTTGAATGGATAAGATATCGCCAATAAATTGATAGTTACTTAGGGCATGTTTGGTAGACTGTAATAGGCGTTGTAATGTAATAGTTATTTCTATGGTTTAGTTATTCTTTAGTTTGGTTATATTTTTATTACAAGGAATAGTCATTCTTTATGAATAACTATTCTTCAAAATGAGGAATAATTATTCCTCTTTAAAAAGTTGTATTAGCTATTCCTTAGTAAGTGCAATAATTTCAAAACTTAATATATTTCCAAATAAACAAACTTTCCATATACATCTAATAATTTTAAAAATAAAAATCATAAAAAATAACACATACCTCTCTTAAATTTAAAAATAACAATTTTTAAGGAGATATAATTGTATGAGTAAGATATTTCCTAAAATAAATGTTAAGTTTCATTCTAATGTTAAAACTCACAACCAAACTAATGAATATGTTTAGTTATTACATTACAATACATTTTATTACTAGTAATAAAGATTACAATTCCTGTCGTAATCCTCATTCAGTGTACCAAACGTACCTTTAGAAGTTAGAACCACTCATTCCTTGTCATTCAATGTAACTAGCCATGGTCATGTGCGATGCGCGGATAATACTTTAAGTTATTATGTGAAAAACTTATATAGAATATCCAAAATATTTTAAAGTAATAACATGAAGTAATGTTGCAATAAGATGAAGAGATTTTTGTTAAATTAATAATGTAATACAAAATTAAGGGAATGGAGAATTTAAACTATAGAGAAAAAGTTACATAAATTAGAAATTAGTTATTATGTGGTGTAATATCTTCTCAAAAAAAAAAAAAAAAAAAAAAAAAAGGTGGTGTAATAAGTTGATTGTTTGTTTAATCATTTATTTTTTTGCTGAAATTTTTAATCATAATTTTTGCTTCTACATTGGCTTGGAGTTGGCATAAAAAATTTGTAATTTCATGTAAATGTTTAGTTTAGTTTTTTTTTTTTTTGAGAAAAATGTAAATGTTTAGTTGGCTTATGGAAATATCATCTAAAATTTATGATGTCACGTTTATGTTATTGAAATATAATAGTGGTAAGTTAAACACTCAATGAAAATAGTGATATCCTATTAATAGAATTTTATTATAATCCAAATATGTAAAGAGGTTGAGGTGTAAAACTAAATGAAAAATTACTCTTACAAAATGCCACATGACGGAATCGCATGGTCTCTTACGTGATGTTTTTTCTTTCTTATATATATATTTTTTAAAAACCATATAAAATTCTTATATATATATATATATATATATATAATTAGTGCATACTTATAGATAATTAATATGTATTCACTTCATTGACACATTCAATGAATTAAAAGTTTTATATAAATGTAAACTTTGATAAAGTGGAAGCTTAAATGAGAGAAATTCAATGAATATGCCACTTGGCAGAACCTCATGCTCTCCTACATGAGGTCTCTGCTTTTATATATTTATATATATATATATATATATATATATATATATATATTAATGATTAATTAATACAAAATAAAAACTCGGACTTAAGAGTTAAATATAAATTTAAGACTTTGACTCTCAAAAAAAAAAAAAAAAAAAATTGAATAAATTTAAGACTTTGAGAGGAAGAAGGAACGAATCTTCTTGGGCTCTTCAAACATCAGTGGTTATAAAATCCAACTGCTTACAAGTTATAAACAGTGTAGGTGAGGAAAAGAGAGAGTTGAATTATTGGTTCAGAAACTTGTTTGATTTCATCAGAGAAAAAGAAACTATGAATAAGAAGGGAGCAACAACAACAGATCTCAACAACAATAACGCTGTGTCTGAAGTCTTTCTCAACTACAAGACGCAGGTCAGTCAGTTTGGCCGTTTCTCACTCATCCATTGTAATCAATATGTCTCATAATTGAGAATTTTTTTTTTTTTTTTTTTTTTTTTTTTTTTTTTTTTTTTTTTTTTTTGAGAAACCAGGCCTCACGGCCAAACTAAAACAAGAAAAGGAATTACAAAGCATCCCTCAAAACAAGGGGGACTAGATCAACAGGAATGGACTCAATCCAAAACTGTAACTCATTACTAGACTTAGACCGTCTAGCTAGAAAATGGGCAACCGAGTTACTAAGGCGCCTAACATGTTCAAACTTACAAAAATGAAATTCAACAGTTAAGACAAGACAATCCTGAATAACATGACCATACTCTGGATGATGCACCTCCCTGCCATGCAGAGCCCTTATCATGAGCTCGGCATCTCCTTCAACCACAGCTTCGGAAATGCAAAGCTCCTTAGTAAACAGCAAAGCTCCTTAGTAAACAGCAGAGCTCTTCTGCAGGCAAGAGCTTCCACCGTAGCTACTGAAGAGGGGAGAGGAACGCGTTCAGCCAAAGAACCTATCACTCTACCAAAGGAGTCTCGAATGACAATCCCTAACCCCGCTGCTTCCACCTCAGAGAAAACCGCGCCATCAAAATTAATTTTGAAATAATTGGGACTAGGAGGCCTCCATCTAACTGGGGTATTGCTTTCAGCTACTGCCATTCTTTCACATAGCTTGGCAAATTTGAACTCCAACAGGTATGAATTCGCTCTAGTCTGAATCTGATGGTAATCAAGGACAGGTTCATCTGTTCGAGCAGCATTTCTCCTATTCCAAACTAACCAAAAAATCACAGCCAACAAGTCAACATCCAACCTGTCCTTCGAAAGCAAAGCAACCCAGAGATCAACGAACGAGATAAATTTTTGTCTGGTGAGTTTCATGATTTCTTCATCAGTTTCCCAAACCACCAACAACCTTATGCACTTCCATAAAGCATGAATCAAATCTTCGCCATCAGACTTACACATAGGACAGTAAGTTGAATTAACCACATTTCGGCGCATCAGATTGTGAAGGGTTGGTAAAGCATCATTAGCTGCTCTCCATATCATGTGTCTCACCTTATGAGGCACTTGCAGATCCCATATACTCTTCCAGAGATGCCTACTGCCTCCCCCCGAGGAGGTACTTGGTAGCAAGCTCCTCGCTTTTTGAGCTAAAAGATGGTAACCATAACGGGTTGTGTACTCACTGTGAGAAGAAGGCAGCCACACTTGCTGGTCTTGAACATCATACAAACTCAAGGGAATGCCTTTAATCCTCTTTGCTTCATAAGGTAGGAACCTTTGATCAATCAAGCTAGATTTCCAAGTATGAGATTCATGGTTTATAAGCTCACAGACCCTTGAGTTCAAAGCCATACCTGAAACTGAAGAAAAAACTCTAGATCCGGGAACTTGGGGAAGCCACTTATCACCTCGGATCTGAATAGATTCACCATTTCCAACTCTCCAAATCCTTCCCAGATCAATAACATGCTTAGCTTGAATGATACTTTTCCAAGCATAAGACCCTTTGTTCAAACATTCACATTCCATGATAGAACAGTTTGGGAAAAATTTTGCCTTAAAAACTTTATGGAACAAGGAATCCTCATTTTTATCCAGGCGCCAAATTTGCTTAGCTAGAAGCAATTCATTAAACTTGCTTAATTCTTTGAAGCCCATACCCCCCTCACTCTTAGACCGACACAATTTATCCCAACTAACCCAATGAATTTTCCTTTGCTCACCACGATATCCCCACCAAAACTTCCTAATAAGCGTCTCAATCTCATTAATGAGACCTTTAGGGAACTTAAAGCATGACATGGGGTAAGTAGGAATGGCTTGAATAACTGCCTTCACAAGAATTTCACGACCCGCTTGAGATAATAGTTTTTCCTTCCATCTCTTCAATTTCTTCCAAATTCTCTCCTTGATGATACTAAACGACTTCTTTTTTGCACGACCAACCAAGGAGGGCAGTCCCAAGTAATGCTTGTATCTTTGAGTAACAGGGACACCCAAGAAGGTAGAAACAGCCTCCTTAGTCCGAGATAGAGTGTTAGAGCTGAAGAAAATGTTAGTTTTTCCTCTATTAATGGACTGGCTTGAAGCTTGCTCATATTGGTACAGTAATGATTGGATCTTCACACACTCAGAAATTGTAGCTCTACAAAACACCACACTGTCATCAGCAAATAAGAGATGGGATACCTTTGGACCAGTGGGGCACAAAGATACTCCCCTAATGTCTCCAATCCCCTCGACTTGTTCAAAAAGAGCATGCAAACCCTCTATTACCAATAAGAATAGATAAGGCAATAATGGATCACCCTAATGCAGCCTTCGGGTTGGAGTAATCCAACCAAATGGTTGACCATTAAGCATAACTGAATAAGTAACAGTGCGAATACAAGCAGCAATCAGATTAATCCACCTTGGACTAAAACCCATCTTTTCCATAATCCTCTCCAAATAAACCCATTCAACTCGGTCATAAGCCTTCCGCATATCAAGCTTCAATGCCATGTAACCCATTTTGCCTGTCCTCTTTTCTTTCAAGTAATGCAGCATCTCATGGGCTATGAGGACATTATCTGTAATGAGTCGCTCTGATAGGAAGGCACTTTGAGTCCTCGAAATCAGTTTAGGCAGCAGAGGTTTCAAGCGATTTGCTAAGACCTTAGCTATCAACTTATACAAGACATTACTCAAGCTAATTGATCTGAAATCCGAAACTTTTCTAAGACACTGAATTTTAGGAATCAGGGTAATAAAAGTATGGTTAAGGTTACCTGGGATTGTACCTGAATTTAGGATTGCCAAGACTGCTTCTGATACTTCCTTACCAATTTTACCCCAGAACTGTTTGTAGAAAAGTGGTGGTAAGCCATCCAGTCCTGGGGCTGTATTCGTGTCCATTTGCTTCAGTGCGTGCTTCACCTCATCCTCCACAAACGGCTTAAGCACCACTTCATTCAT
Organism: Quercus tomentella; assembly: GCA_028535165.1. NCBI lineage: Eukaryota > Viridiplantae > Streptophyta > Magnoliopsida > Fagales > Fagaceae > Quercus > Quercus tomentella. Next base: position 46,859,970 of record JAPQVY010000156.1, read on the forward strand.
CTCCACAGACACCTTTCGTTTTACCCCATTTAGAACAGGAGCGAACTCAGTAGGATTTGCCGTGGTAAATAAAGAAGAAAAGTAACTTGTGATCAGGTTCCCAATCCGGTCTTCCCCTTCCACCCAAGTCCCCTGCTCATTTTCTAGACCTGCAATGAAATTTCTTTTATTCCGCTCTGTTGCTCGACAGTGGAAATACTTAGTGTTCTGATCTCCAAATTTCAACCAATCAGTTCTTGAACGCTGGTGCCACATACATTCCTCCTTCTCCATCAGCTTATGAATCTCCTCAGTGAGAGCTTTGATCCGAGCATGCCCACCCCTCCCAGCCATAGAGTCACTTTCTGCCTTCAGAAGATCTTTCCGTTTTCGGGTTAGAGCAATACGAATATTACCAAAAGAATTCTTATCCCAAAGCTTTAACTGAGTCTGGCAATCAAAAAACTTCCTAAGGACTTTACCCACGGCATCCCCATCTCAGCACATATCCCAAGCCAAGTGAACCACCTCCTCACAACGGTCATCTTTGAGCCACATGGCTTCAAACCGAAAAGGTTTTTGGGGTCTGTAAAACCAAGTATTTACATCATCAGAGGCTAACCACAAAGGTTTATGATCAGAGGAAAAACCTTGAAGATGATGGAGACGGATAGAGGGGAATTTCAGGATCCAGTCAGCTGTGGCCAGAGCTCTATCTAACCGAACCCAAACTAAAGAGCCATCAAACCTCATGTTACACCAGGTAAAGGGTAAGCTCGTGTAACCCAAATCCTTAAGCCTATAGAAATCTTGACAATCTCTGAAATCTTGCATTTGTTTTTCGGATCGAATTGCACCTCCCAATTTCTCTTCGACCTTCACAATTTCATTGAAATCACCGATGCATACCCATGGTAAATTGTACTGAGAGGCTAGGTGACGGAGCACAGACTAAGAATCTTCCCGGTTGGCAAATTCTAGAGCTCCGTAGAATCTCGTGAAGCGCCAGGCGTCATCAATTCCTGGATTAATCACTGCCTCGATGTGTCGTTCATCCAGATAAGAATGTGTAGATTCAGCTCGTTCATCCAGAGCAAAGCAAGGCCACCACCCCAATTTCTCCTTGGCACAATGAATAAGTTATCAAACTTCAACCTACATCTCAACCTTTCCAAATAAGAATTCTTTTTTCTGGTTTCCATTAAAAAAACTAGGTTAGTGCTCTTTGCTTTCACCTGTTCCGAAAGCTTTTGAACTCGTCGTGGGTTCCCAAGCCCACAGCAGTTCCAACTGACATAATTCATGGTGAACGGCAGGGCTGATTAACAACCACTGCCGATAATACAGATAGGACAGGAGACTCATTTTTGCTAACCTCTCTTCTTTTCACGGGTTGAGTATCTGAAGCTTCAGGTGAAGGTCTTTCATGGGTTAGGGGAAGACTTTTATTTTGGGAACTTTTAACAGGGGCTAGCCTTTCCAACCTGGTCCACTTTCTACCTGGCGCTTCTTGAGAAGCCTTGAGATAGATGGGCTTGGTAATTAAGCCTTGATCATTACCTTTGTCCAACTCCTTATGAGTTAAAACTGTGTTGCCTAAACTCGGCCCAATAGTGCAAGGCCCATTTACTTTGGCACTAGTATCAATAGGACCCACATGCTTTGGCAATTCTTGACGGTCCTTTGCTCTTGCCGCCTTACCCTCTGAAATTGAAATACCCCAGGTAGCTAAAGGTGGATTACGGAGCATGTTACTCTGCAGCTCGCTGTCCATCGTATTTAATCCCTTTTTTCCGCCTTTGAACATGTCAATTTCCCTGTCAATCTCCTGAAGTTTAGCTGAAAAAAGGTCCTCATGCTCGTACTGACTCTGTGTATCCCTTGCCATCCCTAGATTCTCGCTAAGAGAGGTGGTTCGCCTAGTACAACCTTCCTTATCAGTCACATCACTATCTTTACTAGCCCTCAACATCTGCGATGTAGGCATAATTACTTTAAAACTTTCCTTTTCTATTTCCCTAGCCCTACGTAATTCCTTATCAAGAACGGAATCACCATGGTGATTTTCCTCCGCCATGCCTGGACTACTCTCCTCCCCGGCGGACTGAGCTGATTTTCTTCAAAACTTTTCACCCTCATAAAAGCCAAAAACAGAAACCACCGGTTTGTTATAGGACCTGTACGGGGCAGCTCGTAGGCTCTGGTCGAACTGCCTCTATTCAGGGGTGAGAGTGCCTTTGCTTTCAATCCATAACCTGCACTCCTTATCACCGTGATCCATACGACCGCACCAATAGCAGATATTGGGCAGTCGTTCATATCTAAACTTAACCCATAATTTTTTTTCATTCTCAAATGAAACCAACCGACCTCTACAAAGAGGCGGAGCAATATCCAGGGTCACTTTAACGCGAATAAAACTACCACCATCTTCCTCTACTCTACCATTTAATCTACACACCTCGCCAATAATATCACAAATACTCTCAGCCACTTCCCTCGTCATAAAACAGATAGGAATATCATGCACTTGGACCTAAAACGTGGCCTTTCGAAACTGCAGCTCCCGAGCAGGGACATCACCGTCAAACGATTCCAACACGACAAGGTATTTATCAAAACTCCAAGGCTCGCTTTGGGTGATACGATTGACATCCAACTGAGTGCTAAAAACAAAGAGGACAATGTGGTCTTTGATATTCCTAATTTTAAAACCACTCGTAGACCTCCATAGTTGTCGAAACGTTCGTGCCACTGCTTCCATATTCAAGGCTCGCCTAGTTAGGAATTTTGCAGCTATAATGAACTCGGATGACCTTTGATTATTTTGCAGAATAAGGTCTGAACCTTCCCTCTCATTGAGGGAGAGGTTATTCCAAGACTTTGTAATATCCTCCATAGTACCTTTGTTTCCCAAAAACCCCCACGAAAAAAACAACCAACAAGCTCTGAGGGTAAACTTATTACCTACAGAGGACAAACAACCTTCACAAAGAAAGGACCTACCTATTCTACAGCCTAAGAAAGGATGGCCGGAACCAAAACTTTCTTAAGGGCAAAGAAACTCGCAAAAGATCTCCATTGAGAAATATAACAACAATAGCTTTCTTTTTTCGTATTTAAGAGAGTGAGTTCCAACCTATGACATTGGCTCTTGATAATTTTTTTTAATCATCAGACCATAACATTAATTAGTCTTTGGTACAAGGGGATTGAACTTTAAATCTTTTATTCAATGATAAGAGATGTTCGCGTAAAATAATCTACAAGCGCATAGAATCGTAACAAGTAGTAAAGTGTTTTTAGAAAACGAATGTCGAACCCATAGGGATTAACCATGTTATTGAATACCGAAATTCACTAAATTAATTACTATTTGGAAAATCAAAAATAAATGGAACGTTCTACTATCTAAATTAAATTAAACTATGTAATAAAAATAAATCTACGAATAAAAAGAATTAACAAAGCGTAAAAATCTAATAGTGTAAAAATATAATAAGAATGGATCTAGAGCAGTTGATTTCACCTAACAAATCCCACACAATTTATTCTTCCTAATTATTAAATTCTAATAATCTCCCGTTGATGATTAAAAATTCCTTAAGTATTCAATATCTTCTCTTGAATAATATCAAAAATATCTTCAAATAACCATTCCATATCTCTATGTGAATTTAATTAATTGGAGACTCATTACGTACTTTGAATTTTCTGAAAAATCACACTAATCGCGGTAAAGCATCTCTACTTTCGTTCAACTAATGGTGTTTAATTCTAGAACTAAAATAACAAATCACCTCTCGGTCTCATTGTCATTCAATTGATCAATCAATAATTCGTAAAAAGAAATATTAAGCATTAAGAATAAGAATTAAACACTCAATCATGGAAATATTAAAAATAAAATAACTCAGAATATAAATTGTGTGTTCATTGCTAGACTACATCAACGCTCTAGAAAATAAAATTTAGTTCATAATCAAATAGAAAAGAAAACAAACAAAAATTATGTTTTTCATCAGAATTGGTTGATCAAGCTCTCGCCTGTGTCCTCAGAAAAACTCCAGAAAACAATCCTTCAATGCGGCCCCCCTTTTCCTCTCAGGTTTCTCATCTCTCTTTTTTCCCTAAAGAGCCTTTAAATAGGTCAAGGAATCCTATTCCCGTTTGGAGAAAATCCCAGATTTTTAGGCTTCAGTTAACCGACAATTTTGGCACATTTAACGTCATAATTCGGACTTTTGGTAAACTACAAAGTTGTAGCCCTTTAAGTAAAATTTCCAGCCCAACTTGAATCATCTCGATTGGATATCTGAGCCGAAAGTTATGCCAAAAATACTAACTGATGTGCAGGCTGGAATCCTAATCCAAATTGGACTTGGATTTGGTGCAAATTTCCTTTGATTCCTTGCTCCAATTGGACTTGAATTTAATTGGGTTGGTCTTCTCTTGAATTCATGCCTGGCTGGATGTAAGTTGACTTGATTCAATTGGCCTAGCCCCACTTTGCATGTAAAGCCCTTGTAGATTAATCTGAAATCTTCTCATTCCTTCAAAGCACAAATGAATAGATAAATATAAATAAAAATCAAATCAAATCAAAAGAAATAAAGGAAAACTAACAATTTTAATAAATAAGAGGATAATAAAAATCATGTAAAAATTACACTTATCAAGAGACTTTGTCGAGCTAAATGCTGAAACTCAAAAGCTTTACTTTAGATTTAGAAACAACTAGTCGCAACCCGTGCGATGCACGGGATAGTTAAATTTAAAATTACATATATTTTAAAAAAAAACAAATAAAGAGTCCTTTATGAAAAAACTATTAATTAAAAGTTAATAGAAAAATTATTTTATAATTTAAAATAGTTTCCCATAGGTATAAATAAATAAATGGCTGCTTTTGTTTTATTATTTATCCCCAAAAAAAAAAAATTTGATAGTATATGAACAAATAAATTGTTGTAAAATTTGAATAGTTGCCCATAGGTATCAACAAAGTAGGATGCATATTTTAAATAAATAAAAAAGACAAAATTTTGTCTTCTAACTCCCACGTGCACCAACGCTACACTACCACCATATGTATAGAGGTTATCACACGTCCTTATTTAGTTTCTTATCAATGTGAATTGCCACTTTTAATATGAATAATATACCTCCTTACTCCATATTATTCTACTAATCAATCTAAGATTCCAAAATCCAGTAGGAAACATCTAAACCATTCCCATATGGACTATACTTCTCCTTAAAATTAATTTAAAAAAAAAAAAAAAAACTATGGACTATATCACAACATTAATATAAAATTGATTATTGATGACAGGAAAATTGTGGTTTTGATAGTCAGGAATAAGCTCTTCTTCTTGTTATTGATGACAATTTTTTTTATAGAGTGGTTTTTTCAAGATCATATGAGGGCTTTATATATAAAATACATAGTAGTACAAATTACACCAAACTATTCTTGCACTCAGCAAAAAAAAAAAAAAAAAACACAAAACACAAAACTACTATAACAATTCCTTGCAAGAGTATTGTAATCACGTCAGTAGATTAATATCTATATCAGTTTTTAATCTATGAACTTTTCTTTTCTTCTTTTCCTTGAACGAAACCAAGTATTGAGCAATATATTATATGTCTATATCATTCACTAAAAAAATAAACCCAGAAAAGAAAATTATCCAAAAGTATTTTAAGCGAGAGAGAGAGAGATCATACCTATAATGAAGCAGCAAAGTGAACTATGTTTCTTTGATACCAACTCTGTTTAACACACATGACTATGTTGTAAAATAAAAGCTTTATATACGAAACAGAGTTATAGTTGAAGATGAAGAATGGAACCGACTTTACAAATTCAAATGGGCCAAGCTCAACATCATAAGGGCCCACCAGTCTGACTATAAAACCTAAAGTAAAAAGAATCTAAAATAAAAAGAAAAATAAAATAGTGGTGACGTGGAAAATTATGGGAGTTTCAGAGGCTTCGGTTTTATATATATATATATATATATAACTCTATACATACAAGTAAAAGAAGTAATTACTTCATATAATCTTTTTTTTTTTTTTTTTGAGAAAGAGAAGTAAATCATCAATAAAACTAGACCCTAAGGTCGGAAAGTACAAAAGAAGAAATGTCTGGAGGAACATACTCCGTCCAAGCTTCAGAGGGAAAATATAATCTAGCTCTCTGGGTTAAGGCATGCGCCACCGCATTACCTTGCCTACCAACATGAGAGAAAGAACAACTCACAAAAGAGTCTAAATGAGACATAATGTCTTTTAAAATATGACCACCCTGGAAATGAGACGAGCACCTATCCTGAAGAAGCTTAATGACCGAAGAAGAATCGCCCTCAAAGATTGAGTTATGGAAGCCCAACTCAGAGGAAAACAGCACCGCACGCCGAGCAGCCAGAATCTCCACCAGCTCCGCTGATTGAGGCTTTACAATTTTTTCAGAAAGGGCAGCCAACACATCACCCTCTAAATTACGAACCACCACACCGAGCCCCGCACAGTCGGACTCCCCAAACAGAGCACCATCAAAGTTAACCTTCACAGCAAACTCACACGGAGGCTTCCATTTAACAACACTCGCAATGCTGCGAGCAGGAGGCCGTCGCACACCATGGCCAGCTGCATAATTTTGGAGATAAGATTCTGCAAACACAGCAATCTGGTTTAGAGGAACGGTGATTGCTTGAAGCCGAGACTTATTTCGGTGATGCCACACAGCCCACGCCGTTACTGCAAACAGAGGAAGTAACTTCGGTCTTGTCTGCACTAGGCGAACCAGATCAGAGAAGGAACCCGCAACAACAAAGTTGTGATCCAGCCAACCAAAAGACCTAAGCCACACCTGGCGAACCTTGATACAACCCCACAAGGCATGCATAACATCCTCCGATTGCTCAGAGCAGAGATGACAGACACTTTCAGCAATAATGGTTCTTTTCAAAAGGTTCGCCTTTGTAGGTAGCGCATTGGAACAACACTTCCATAGGAAGTGTTTAATCTTTCCCGGGACATTTAACCTCCAAACGCCCTTCCACAAACCCCTGTGAACCTCTGTTGCCTCTGGAACAGCTTCATGATAATCATCACATAAACACTTATACCCCGACTTGACTGAGAATTTGCCATTCCTTTCAGCCGGCCAAACCAAGGAATCATTTTGGGGGACAAAACAAAGGGGCAGGGATTTAATAATCTTGGCATCATGTGGGAAGAAACATTGATCAATCAAGTTTAAATTCCACAGCCCCGAGTGAGGATCAATGAGCAAATCCACTGTGGCATCCGGGGCAAGAACATCTCTGTGGAAAAGGATTTTGCCATCATTTGAATTTGGTAACCAAGCATCATGAAAGATCCGAATGCCCTTACCGTTCCCTATCCTCCAACGAGCATTTCTTTCGATTGAGTTTTTTGAACGAAGGATACTTTTCCATGCAAAAGACCCCGAGGTTGAGCTTGCTTCAAACACGTTACCATTAGGAAAATATTTAGCCTTGAACACTTTATAGAAGAGAGACTCTGTGTCATATGTTAGTCTCCATATTTGTTTTGCTAGCATGGCTTCGTTAAACTTACATAGATCCTTAAAACCCAAACCTCCCTCTAATTTTGGCTTGCACAAAACCTCCCATTTCTTCCAATGAATTTTTCTTCGATCTCCCCTTTGACCCCACCAAAATTTTCGGATAAGCATCTCAATATCTTGGCAAAGACCCACCGGAAGGCGAAAGCAACCCATGGCAAAGGTGGGAATGGCTTGGACGACTGCTTTCAACAACACTTCTTTGCCCGCTTGGGAGAGTAATTTCTCCTTCCACCCTTGGAGTTTACCCCATACCCTATCCTTGATATAGTTCAAACTCGCCTTCTTGTTTCTCCCAATGACCGCAGGCAAACCCAGATACTTCTCATATTCTTTGATTTCAGCAACTCCCAGCAGATTTTTAATGGATTCTTTAGTGACATCCAAGACATTTTTGCTGAAAAAGAGTGTGGTTTTTGTAGAATTTATCATTTGACCCGATGCCTTCTCATAGAGACCCAAGAGAGCTTGAATGGCTACCACATCCCCCAACCGAGCACGGCAAAACAAGAGACTATCATCCGCAAAGAATAAGTGCGAAATCTTTGGTCCCGAACGACAAAGAGCAAACCCCTCAATCTGCTCCCTCTCCACTGCATGTTGAATAAGTCCATTCAGCCCCTCCGACACCAATAAGAAGAGATATGGAGACAAGGGATCCCCTTGGCGAATTCCTCTGGTTGGAAGGATATGGCCTTTGGGGACACCATTTATCAGAATAGAATAGGAAACCGATTTGATACACTCCATGATCCACCCAACCTAAATGGGATGAAAGCCCATTTTTTCCATGATCTTCTTCAGGAATTCCCATTCCAATCTGTCATATGCCTTACTCATGTCTAATTTAATGGCCATATGTCCCACTTTACCCACTTTCTTCATCTTCATATGGTGGAGAGTTTCAAAAGCCACCAAGATATTATCCGAAATAGCTTTATCTGGTTGGAAGGCACTTTGAGTTTCTGAAATGATCTGGGGCAAAACTCTCTTTAATCTGTTTGCCAAGACTTTAGAGACTAGTTTATATAGAACGTTACATAAAGCAATAGGGCGAAATTCAGAAATAAGTTCCGGGCTCTTAACTTTAGGTATAAGAGTAATGAAAGTGTGGTTCAAACCTGGCAATACATCACTGGTATTTAAACAAAAGAGAACAGCCTTGACAACGTCATCCCCTATGCTATCCCAATAATGTTGGAAGAATAATGGAGGCATACCATCGAGCCCAGGAGCTTTTAGCGGCGCCATTTGCTTTAGGGAAGTTTCAACCTCCAATCTTGTGAATTCTTTGATCAAACCAGCATTCATGTCTGCACTCACCACCCCTTTAGTGTGTTGAACCACCAATTCCAAACCACTCGGATTTGAAGAAGAGAAGAGGTTTGTATAGAAATCAACAATCATCGCTGAAACGTTTTCCTCCCCTGTAAAAAGGACCCTATGTGAATCACGAAGCTCAGAAATGGAGTTGCGGCGGAAGCGATGGGACGCCCTATTATGGAAGTATTTCGTATTGCTATCACCCAATAACAACCAGTGTGTGCAACTTCTCTGTTGCCACATTTGTTCTTCCATGCGGAGAAGATCATTTACTTCACATTTTAATTGCAGAAAAAAATCCACGCTGCCCCCTTGAATTGCTGCTGCCTCTGCTTTGCTCAAAAGCTTCTTTTTATCCACCAAAGTTCGTGAAATATTCCCCACTGAATTCTTACTCCACTTCTTAAGATTCACTTGACACCTATCAATATTTCCCACAACAGAGGTCATAGGAGAATCCGGATGAGTTGCAGCCCAAGAACGAGCCACAGTGTCATGACACCCTTCCTTTTCAAGCCAGAATTGTTCAAAACGCCAAGGACGCTGAGATTTTACAAGGATACCTTCAGGAAGGATAAAAATGGGGCTGTGATCAGATTGGCCACACACTAAGGACAGCACCTTTGTTGCAGGGAATCGGTCAAGCCAATCAGCTGTGCTAACAGCTCTATCAAGGCGTTCCCATAATCCACCAGAGGGATAATTCTTAAACCATGTAAATTTCTTCCCAATGAAACCCAAGTCCATCAGTCCGCATTCATCTAAAACCTCACGAAACTTTTGCATCTGTCCGTAAGGTCGGGGACGACCCCCACTCTTCTCATGAGACTTTAAAAGTTCATTAAAGTCTCCCCCACACAGCCATGGTAAGTCAAACAGATTCTGAAGGGTTCTCAATAAATTCCAAGAAACCGAACGAAGATGAGTTTCAGGGGCTCCATAAAAGCCCGTGAATCTCCAAGCTTTATCAGTCCCCTCAAAGATCACAGCATGTGATTAATAGAAGCAGAAACTACCCGTAAACTGAAGTCTTTTGTCCAGAAAAGGGCAAGACCACCACCATGATTAATTTTAGATACACCATAGTAATGACCGAAATGTAAAGAGTCATGAATACTCGCAAGCCTAGCTTCAACTAGCCATGTTTCGGCTAAGAACACGACTGTAGGATCTTGTGCCCAGATAATATTCCCGAGCTCTTGAACTGTCTGCCGGTTCCCAAGCCCGCGACAGTTCCAACACATAATACTCATAATCCTTGGCAGGGCTGGGAACCAGCCACCGCCATGTAATCTGAATTTTCTTTATCATCTTGAGAAACCCGAAATTTCTTATTTGGTAATTCAAGCTGATCGGAGACCACCACAACACCTCTCTTTTGACCCGCATGTGTGAAGAGAGCTTCCTTACTGCCAGAGGAAGACCGGAGAACACGGGTCCATTTAGGACCTGAAGCATGAGGGACGTGCTTTGTATGTGAATAATTGGAGATGTCATTTAAATGAGGGCCAAGGGTCACGTGGGATGAAGACTTCAAAGATTGATCTTGATGATGGTCCAAAGAGATAGAGCCCAGAGAGGGCTTGGCCCGAGTAGGATCAACCCAAGGCCCATTTTGGCCCTTTGAAGGGCCGGATATAAACTCAGGAGGCTTATGGTCCACTTGCTCACACTCACTCTTGGACCCCCCCACCTTCTCATTAATCTAACAGCTACGATTTGAGATAGGAAAAATAAGCTGAACTTTTTTTTTTTTTTTTTTTTCTTCTCCTTATTTTCAATCGTTATGCAGAAAAAATGGGCTGATAAGTTGACTGGTTATACTTGCTACATTATGTATGCAAAGTCACTCTATATCACGTGGCAAAATGAAACATACTGGACTTACAATTGTTTTGATGAAACAGGGTGAGGTGATTTTTTATGGGTGTATTTTACTGTTCTTGGGCTTCATTTCTCCACAATTTTATTACTTCTTTCAATACTTCTATTAACTTGCAGTGATGAAAACATTGAAGTATCCAAACTTTCTACTGTATGTTGGCTAGACATAAGAGGATATTTAAGAGTGTCAGAGCTGTCTCCAGGAGTTGTCTATGAAATTGTGTATGAAGTCAAGTTGACAAAAGGGGCTTCTGGTTGGGAACTCCCTATTAAACATCAACTTGCACTCCCAGATGGAAGAGTTCAAGAACGCCAAGTTAGCCTTTTGGAGAAGCCTAGAAAAGAATGGTTTCAGCTCAATGTTGGAAACTTCCAGTCCAAGGATGGAGAATCTGGAGAAATTTGCTTCACAATTTTTGAGCATGGAGGGCATTGGAAAACCGGACTTATAATCAAAGGTGCCATCCTGAGGCCAAAAAAATAGATGACTCTTTGATTGAATAAAATTTCGAATATAAGGATGATTGGAATGCAAATCCACATTGTTCTCATTCTCAATAATGATAGTCATGCCATATACTTGTTTCTTGTTAGGTCTCGCCATATGTTGGCTGTGTATTGGATTATTTGTTTGTTCACTCTCAAGTGTGTATGTCAGGAGTGTATTGCATGTTATGAGAGCTTCAAAAAGCAGTTTAATCAACTATATATGTTCATTCTCAAAAAAGAAAAAAAGAAAAAAAAACTATATATGTTAGAAAATTTAGAGTCCGGTTGATTGATTTTAACAAAATTAATGTCAATCCAATTAATTAGTCAATTATGCTCCTGAATTTAAATCTCCTCTCCCCAGTTGTAATTATCAAATTATCAGAAATAAAAATAAAAATCAGTTAACCAATTCACATAACCAATGTTGTAGATATAAACAGTGGGAAAGTAAATGGCGGGAAAATACCTTCGTGAGTAAAGCTTACCTCAATGAAAGAATCCACCACTAAAAATCAAAGTTTACAAATAGAATTAACCATAATTCTATTGCTACCTCAAGTAGAGCTTACTATTGTGACCCCACAGAACTTCAATCTAATTGAACTCTTCTACAATTGGAACCTTCAACCAACTTTAAGAAACTCTTGAAAATTTTCTTTCCAGTACCAAGTTTGTAGTAGGCGCTATGGTTTCAGCTTCTTTACCAATCAGTCTTCAGATCTACTTTGATATCTCTGGTATGATGAACTTGAGAGAGATTTTGTTGCAAAACCCTAAGCGCACAAACAAAGCTCTCTCCCCTTTAAATCTTTTCTTTAGGTTAACTAATAATGCCCCTTTTATACTCTAACAAGCAAGGATAATTAAAATTAAGGTCAAAACATACAACTTAATGGGACTTTTCAGAATTTATAGATTGAGGTTGCTATCAAGTGTCATTGAGTAGACAAAAACTTCTCTTCTTTTTTTTACCTAATATTTGGTGTATATATATATATATATACGGTTGAGTTCAAGTTACATTTAATATAACTTTAAGCAATGTTCCATTACTCAGTATTTTTTACTTGGATGTGAATTTTGACAAATCCATCATTAGATTACATTATTTTCGTATATTCTCCATACTTGCAAAATTTGAAAGTAATCAAAGATTAATAATCATATCATCAATTAATTGTTTAAATTCAATTTTTTATAGTTTAAAATAATACATAAATGATGAGTTTATGAATTGAATAGTAAATAACATTTAATTGACATGAAAATTAGCATGAATGTTAAGAACATATAGAACATGTAATTCAAAGATAAGATTTTCAAAATATGAATTCTATAACAAGTTATTAGATAATGTAATATTACTTAAAGTTACATCATGTGTAACTATATATATATAAAGCGAATTTTATAACTCTAAATTATGTTACATTACTCAATATTTTTTATAGGAAGTGAATTTTATAAAACTACCATTAGATTAAAGTTTCTTCTTATACTCTACACGCTTTCAAAACTTTAAGATAATCTATGATTAATAACTATGTCATCGATCAAATGTTTAAATGTCAAGTTTTTGTATTTAAAGTTGTGTATTAAAATGGGAGTCTTGATCAAATAGTACATAGCATCAATTTGATACGAAACTTGGTATACGTGTTAAAAATATATATATATATATATATATATATATATATTTATATATTTATATAATCCACCGGTAGTATTTATGAAATATTAATCCAATACAAATTTATTTTGTAATGTAAAATTGTTTAGAGTTACACTTAATAATAATCTCTCTCTCTCTCTCTCTATATATATATATATATATATAAACAAGCTAGTTTATCGAAATAAAGGAAGAAACCTTGATTTTTATCAGAATATGTAGTAAAGCACTATGAACATTATCAAAGTCACAACAAGAACACCTTAGGTGCCGTACTTTCAACTTAGGCTACACACACACACACATAAGTTTTGAGATTAGTTATTAGGGTGGGCTACTAGAAGTCGAGAAATAAGGCTCTTCACTTTCAAATTATGTTTGTGGCATAATACCAATCACACTGTAGAAATCCTAATAATTGATGGTGACTCCCAAGCTTAAGTAAATCGCTTATCCCCTACACACAGTGCACACATTAAGTTCACACATCACTATTCACTCATTTCACACCCCATCATCTCCACAAGAAGAGAGTACGAGAGGGGGAACCCTATTGCCCTATCGCCCCTCTCGCATGTCACCATCATAGGTAGTCAACTGTCTCGATGAGAGCATGGTTTTAAAAATCAAATCAGATCGGCCGATTCAACTAGAAACAAGACCATAAACTAATCCAGTCAAAAAACAAAATTGGTAAACACCAGGAATCAAACCAATTTTTGATTCTTTGACCATTTCAATTTTTAAAACCATGGATGAGAGGGTATCGATACATATCAATATGCATTTTTCTTGCATGATAAGCATTACTCTTCACTAAGTAGTGAATTGCACTCTAACTATCAAAATGTAGCATCATGTTATCTTGCTCAAGGCCAAGCTCATTAGCCAATCCCTAAGCCAAACTACTTCTTTTGTTACCTCTGTTTATTACTACCGTATATCGTGCCTTTGGATAGAGCAATTATATCCTATAGATTAGACTTCTAGCATATATTGGGCCACTAGTAAACATAAATACATAGCATGTCATAAACCTTCTCGAATTGAGATTCTCTGCATAATCATCATCCACATAACCCATAGCTTTTGTAATTGCTCTATAATCGAATGGGATACCATAGTCACGAGTGCCTGCAAGATATCTAAAGATCAATTTTACTACATTCCAATGCTCTATTCCTAGATTTGCCACATACCTACTGGTCACACTCACTGCATGAGAAGTAACCATCAAATACATTAGACACGCAATTGTATTAGCATACATATAGAATCCTCACTCGAATTTTGATGTAACTTTTGAGGTTGATTCAAAATGGGTAGTAAGCAATGTACTAACATTTTTTGTATGAAGCAAGCTAAACTTGTCTAATACCTTCTTAAGATATCCATTCTGAGATAACCACAAAGTTGGATGTAACAATAATGGATGTCGCAGTGGTTTTGGAAAGTCTCGCTAGCATGGAGTTTTGGTGGTTCTTGAGATGAAGAGCATATCATCAATGGTTAGAGGAGAGACAAAGTTAGATGATGGTGGCGTCAGTGTTGTTAATGAGTAGCAAGTGATGAACCTGATAGAGAATATTTTCACCATCCCGGAAATTTTTCTAACATCCTAGAGTCTTCAGTCACCAAAAGCATCATGAGCTCACCAAAAGAGTCTTCTGTCATCAAAAGCATCTTCGGTCACCAAGAGCTCGTCAGGTACCCTCACTCATGCATCCCTATATAGAAAGAACTTGCACACTACATCCAAAGATCCTTCTACATATTTGTATCCTCCTAGTATGGGAAGTAAAGCCCTAAGATCTCCGAACATTAACTCCATATCTTTCTTACAAGAAAAGATCCTACATTCATGAGATTTTGGTCAGCCCTACACCACTATATAAGCACCAAGTCTCCTATTCCCCAAGGTACGTAAAACTTTCCTAGCTTTCACACTTTTGAGTTATTGGAGATTCTTCTATCACTGACTTAACCTTCAGAAGGTCTTTGGCCAGCACTCCACCAGTGCTCTTTATAGGTTTATCACCCTTTTGTTCTATAGGTAACCGAATGGCACGTGTGTGGACAATCAACTTACTGACGATTTTGTGCATTATCAAAATTGTTGGTACTTAATTGGTAGCAACAAATTGGTCCTCATTGTGTGGATTTTGTTGCTTGTTAGTATGGTTGGCTAAGTAAGAAAACTCTAGGTTTTGACTTGTTGGAGTTGATAACAAAAAGTCAACTGCTATGGCTTTTTTTTTTTTTTTTTTTTTTTGGTTGTCGATTAAGACACTTGGATTCAAATCTCATCCACACTAAAAAGGAATTTGTTAGTGTCTTGACCTAATGATAAATAGTAAATAATAATAATAATAATCTTGATATGTTTTGGATGTTATAATATTAATTGCAAGTATAAAGATACAATATTTTCACAACTTTTGACTAGTCTAATGGAATTGGTGTATAATATAAGTAATATCAACATTAGAACCAACTGAAAGTGATGTTTCTTTAATCACAATATTTAATATCAACATTTATAAAAACAGTTGTAAAAATGCAGTGGTACCTACTGCAAGTCTTCAACGTTAAAACATTATTGCTCATATCGATCTCTTTAGGTAACATCATATATTTATATGACCTTTGTATTGTACAACTCTTGAAATACTAGCTGTTGTGAACAAGTGGAATGGAAATTGTAAAGCAAGTTGGGTTAAGCTTCTAGGATGGTGTCACGATGTTATCTACATGCTACAATGTCATTGTGTGTCTTCCTCCTGGGCATATATATATAATAAGTAACAAGCACGCTGGGTTATTTAGCCACTTTTAATTTTTCAAGTGGATGCTCTTCATCAATTTTTTTTCTTCTTTCTTAATTATACAATGATGTGATTAAATAGCTACTTACTTACCAAGGAACTTCTTCTTTCTTTCTTATATATAAGTAAACGCGTTGGGTACTACCTTATCAGGCCTGCAATGGAATAGGGATTCAATCATTTTTTTAGTGCTATTTCCTAGTCTCTTCCCTTTAGTCAACTTTTAGAGGTACTATACACATATAAATAGGAAACTATTGGAACAACGTATATATTCATACTTTGATTGTTTGGTTCGCTTACACAAACAAAAGCTTTTATCCTTTCTTCCTAATGTTGACCCATTTGAAACATTTGCATTCTTCTTCTTCTTCTTTAATCCGACCCAATGGAAATATTTGCATTCCCTCTCCCTTGTGTGTGTCTGTTTCTCCCCACACAAAAAAATAAAATAAATAAAAATAAAAAAATAAAAATTTTGCAATCTTCTTCTTTGGGTTATCAACAATCCACTATGGACCCTTTTGCAAGAGTAACAAAACCAGTTCTGGAACTCATGCTTAAGGAAATTAAATCCTCAATCACGGCAGAGTATTCTATGGTCAGTGGTGTGGGGGAAGATATAAAGAAGCTGGAAAGTAATCTCACTGCCGTCCTATCTGTGATTGAAGATGCAGAGAACAAGCAAGTGAATGATCCACCAGTGAAAGATTGGCTCAAAAAGCTCAAAAAGGCAACTGCTGATGCTGAAAACATAATTGACACTCTTGTAACAGAAGCCAATAGTTGGGAACAAAAGCAGAAGATGTATAAAGTCCAGCCTCAACAGATTATAAATAAAGCATCGAAAGAACGTCACGCAGCACAACAAATCGAAGAGATTTCAAAAAATTTCGATACGATTGCCAAAGAAAAAGAAGCTTTCCATCTCACCATCACTGTCAATGTCTGTGAGAGACTGAACTACACAGACTATGTTGTGGACCAGTCAGACGTAGTTGGCAGGGAGGTTGATAAAGAAAGCATAATACATATGCTTCTATCGAATGAATTCGATAAAGAAGGAGATGTTTCTGTGATTCCCATCATAGGGATGGGGGGTTTGGGTAAAACAACTCTTGCTCAGCTCATCTTCAATGACAACAGGATAACTCAACATTTTGAATCCAGAATGTGGGTCTGTGTCACAGTCCAATTTGACCTCACCAGGATTCTCAAAGAAATGATACAATTTCATTCCAAGATGGAATTGGATGCCATCCACCCAAGCGACCTACGGCCTCGGCTTTTAGAATTCTTGGATGGACAACGTTTCTTACTTGTTCTAGATGATGTCTGGTCCCAGAATTACCAAGAATGGTATTCCCTACAAGAACTCTTGAAAAGAGGGGCTGCTGGAAGCAGAGTGTTGGTCACCAGTCGGATTACCAAGGTTAAGGATATCGTAGGCACACTACCACCCCATCTTTTGAGCTATTTGCCTGAAGAGGTATGCTGGTCCTTGTTTGCAAAGATTGCATTTAAGGGTGACAGTGACAAATTGCCCAGCCGGAGGCGGAAAGTTTTGGAAGACATTGGTAAAGAAATTGTCAGAAAGTGCAAAGGTCTCCCATTGGCAGTCAAGGCAATGGGAGGTCTCTTGCGTGGTTGCGCTGATGATGTAAAATGGAAGCAAATTCAAAGTAGTGAGATATGGGAGATAGAGAATCAGAACTCCGGAAATGACAAGCCCAAAATTTTGGCTATTCTGAAAATGAGTTATGACCATCTACCTTATGGCCTGAAGTGCTGTTTTGAATTCTGCTCCTTATTTCCTAAGGCCTACGTTTTCCACAAGGAAAAGTTGGTCAAGCTCTGGATAGCACAAGGATATATACAAGCTCGAGCAGGACAGACTAAGGAGGAGACTGGATTTGCATGTTTTGACGAGCTCTTAATAAGGTCCTTCTTTCAACTTTCACTCATTGATGACAAGCAGATTTTCAACATGCATGATCTTATGCATGACTTGGCTCAATCAGTTTCAAGCAGCAGTTTTTATCTAGTTAAAGATAACGAGCCATACAGTTTCTCTGAAGAGTCTCTTCATGTGAGCTTACTCGGTAAAGATGTGGAGCAGCCTATGTTGAAGATTGTCGAGAAATCTAAGAAGCTGCGGTCACTTGTATTTCCTAGTGACTACTTGAAAAACTTTGGTCAGGCCCTTGACAAAGTGTTTCATACATTGAAATACGTACGGACCTTGGATCTTAGTTCAAGTACGATCTTGGAATTGCCTAGCTCAATTAAAGAGTTGAGGTTGTTACGCTACCTCGACCTCTCTAGAACAGAAATCAAAGTTCTCCCCAACTCAATTTGCGAACTCTACAATTTGCAAACGCTGACACTCTTGGGATGCCCTTGGCTTTTTGAATTGCCAGCGGACCTTAGGAAATTGGTTAATCTGAGACGTCTGGAGCTCGGGGATTTGTTCTGGGTCAAGTCCTCCAACTTGCCTCCAAATCTGGGGAACTTAAGCAATCTGCACGATTGCCATGCATTTCGGGTTGGCCACAAGATTGGATACAGAATTGAAGAACTGAAGAACATGGCATACCTTTCAGGAACATTACATATCTCAGAGTTAGAAAATGCAGTTAACATAGGGGAGGCTAAGTTGAACCAGAAGAAGTTCCTTAACAAGTTGGTGTTTGAATGGAGTGACAGGGTAGTCAACACACATGATGACGCAACTGAAAATAGTGTAACGACCCCAAGAATGAGGTTTCTAAAACTTATTGACAATCCTATTCTAGAGGATTGGGTGTAACGACCCCGCCCCAACTGTATAGATATTGTTCGCTTCGGGGCTCATACCCCTCACGGTTTTGTTCTCCCCCAAAGCACATAGTAGTGAGGGAAAAGGCCTCTGCACATTGAAGGGAGGTCATTCCTTATAAACACATTCTCATGTGCTTCCCTAGGCAATGTGGGATTCCATGGAATGCAAGACCCTCCTTTTTGGGTCACTACAATTAAATCAAAGCCATGTCCTAGCCGAAAGTGTGGGCCCCACACGTGAGGACGCGTGTGCCAATAAGGGGGGTGGATTGTAGTGACCCAAAAAAGAGGGTCTTGCATTCCATGGAATCCCACATCGCCTAGGGAAGCACATGAGAATGTGTTTATAAGGAATGACCTCCTTTCAATGTGTAGAGGCATTTTCCCCCACTGCTGTGTGCTTTGGGGGAGAACAAAACCGTGAGGGGTATGGGCCCCAAAGCGGACAATATTTATACAGTTGTAGTGACCCAAAAAGGGGGGTCTTGCATTCAATGGAATCTCACATCGCTAAGGAAGCACATGAGAATGTGTTTATAAGGAATGATCTCCCTTCAATGTGTAGAAGTCTTTTCCCCTACTGCTGTGTGCTTTGGGGGAGAACAAAACCGTAAGGGGTATGGGCCCCAAAGCGGACAATATCTATACAGTTGGGGTGGGGTCGTTACAGACGGTATCAGAGCCATGCCCTAGCCGGAAGTGTGGGCCCCACAGGCGAGGACGCGTGTGCCCATAAGGGGGATGGATTGTAGTGACCCAAAAAGGGGGATTTTGTATTTCATGGAATCCCACATCATCTAGGGAAGCACATGAGATTGTGTTTATAAGGAATGACCTCCCTTCAATGTGTAGAGACCTTTTCCCTCACTGCTGTGTGCTTTGGGGGAGAACAAAACCATGAAGGGTATGGGCCCCAAAGCGGACAATATCTATACAATTAGGGCGGGGTCGTTACATTGGGGTGAAGATCTTTTGAGTTGGAATGGTACAAATGATCAAGGCCAACCTATTAGTTGGCAACAAGGGTCTTTGTTTAATTTGTTGGAAATGGAATTACGAAGCTGTCCCAAGATGCAGGCACAGCCAGAACACTTTGCTCACAAAAGTTAGAGATCAGTGGGTGTGAGTTATTAGTTGCTCTCTCAAAACCACATTTTGCCCAACGTCTTTAGCATTTAGCACTGGATGCATGTCATGATGGAACATTAGTGAGGGAAATACCAAAAACCAGCTCTCTATACTCATTGGTTATCTCTGGCATCTCAAACCTCAACTCATTTCCAAAATGGCCCCAACTCCCTGGCCTTAAGGCATTGTACATTCGTGATTGCAAAGATCTTGTAACTTTGTCCAAGAGAGAAGAAGGGTCGCTGCCAACTTTGATATCTCTCACATTTCTATCCATCCGAAACTGTCCAATGCTTGTGAAATTAACTGAGGAACTACCTGCTACACTGGAGTGTTTAAGTATTGTCTCCTGCCCCCTTCTGCAATCTTTAGGCCCCAAAGAGATACTGAAGAGCCTCCCTTCACTGAAGGACCCTTACATCGAGGACTGCCCTATGCTCCAATCCTTGCCTGAGGATGGGCTTCCCAGTTCTCTTCAACATTTACAAATACAAGGATGCAAGCTGTTGACAGAGCAATGCCAAAAGGAGGATGGTAGAGGTCCAGGTTGGCCAAAGGTTATGCAAGCATAGTCTATTTCAAGACTGCCAGAGATGTGTGGATTGACTTACAATTCAGATTTGGACAAGGCAATGGCCCTAGGATCTTTGAGTTGAGAAAGGACATTAGTTCTTTGACTCAAGACAATTTAACCATCAATGCATATTACACCAAATTTAAGGGACTTTGAATGAATTTTCCAATTATAGGACATGTACCTGTGGTCATCAAGTGGAGGAGTGTACTATGTCTTTTCTGATGGGGTTGAATGAGACTTATGCAGCTGTCAGAGGACAGATTCTAATTATGGATCCTGTGCCTCCCTTGAGCAAGGTGTTTTCTCTTATACTTCAAGATGAGAATCAAAGGAAGGTTGGTGCTGCCAAGAAAATATAGCTTGACACAGTAGCTGCTTTGGCATCAGCATTAGCAGCAAAGAATGTCAAGAACTTCAAGAAGGGTAGGGCACAATGTACTCATTGTGGTGCAATGGGTCATGTGGTTGACAAATGCTATAAGTTGCATGGATACCCTCCTGGCTATAAGTTCAAGTCCACTAAAGGCCAGGTTGCAGCTACTCTACCACCTTTTACCAACAATGTAATTGCTCTTGAAGATGATGCAAGTGGAGGTGTTAGCCTTACTAAGTCAGAATATCAACAGTTACTTAGTTTGTTAAACTCCAATTGCCATTTTGGTACTCAAGGACCTTCTGAGGGAGCTGCAGATACCCATCGGGTTGCAAATATCATCACTCAGCCTTCATTTGATCTTCAAGGACATGAGATATCAGGTATATGGTCTATTCCCTCTCTTGAATATTCAGTTTTTTCTTCTTCCATTAGTACTTCTCATATTCAGTCCACTGATTGGATTCTTGACAGTGGAGCCACTGATCATATGATTCATTCTTTAGCCTTTTTCACTTCCATTACTTCTGTTGTACAAATTTCTGTTAGACTTCCCAATGGTGACATGGCCAAAGTTACACATATTGGCACTGTGCAACTATCTTCTACCTTAGTTCTTGACAATGTGCTTTGCATTCCTAGTTTTTCCTTTAATCTGATTTCCATTAGTAAACTGACCCAACATCCTTCTTATTGTTGCATTTTTCTTTCACAATACTGTTTCATTCAGGACTTACAGCATTGGAAGATGATTGGGTTGGGTAGAAATCAAGGTGGATTATACACATTGCAAAGCAACTTGCCAGATAGTTTGCCATCATGTGTTTCCAATGCTCTTTCCAAGCTTTCACCTTTTTTTCCTACTGTAACAGCTCTTAATTCTTGTGATGTGAATTCTGTTGATACTACTAGTCTATGGTATTGTAGATTAGGTCATCCCTCTGCCAAGAGACTTGATTTGTTGCAATCTGTTGTACCTACCATCATTTCTTGCAATAATAAGAACTTTGATTGTTCTATCTGTCCATTAGCTAAGCAAAAGAGATTGTCTTTTCCTATTTCTACTTCTCATTCATCTGCATGTTTTGATTTAATACATGTTGATATCTAGGGCCCTTACTCCACACCTTCCCTAAATGGTTCTAGGTATTTTCTTACCTTAGTGGATGACTATAGTAGGTGCACTTGGGTGTTTCTAATGAGATACAAGTCAGAGGTTTCATCTTTGATTCAATCCTTTTACAATCTCATTCTTACTCAATTTAAACTTCCTATAAAGGTCATTAGATCAGATAATGGACCTGAATTTGCTTTGAATTCCTTTTATGATTCTAAAGGAATTATACACCAACTATCTTGTGTGGAAACACCTCAACAAAATTCAGTTGTTGAGAGGAAACATCAACATCTTCTTACTGTGGCTAGAGCTTTGAGATTTCAAGCTAATTTACCTCTCAAATTTTGGGGTGATTGTGTTCTCACTGCCCCATTTATTTGATTAATAGAACACCTAGTCCACTTCTTCAAAATCTCACTCCTTATGAAAAACTGTTAGGGCATTCACCTTCCTATGGTCATTTAAGAATTTTTGGTTGTTTGTGTTTTGTTTCAACCTTATCTAGAGATAGGACTAAGTTTGATGCCAGAGCTAAGCCTTGTATGTTCCTTGGTTATCCTTTTGGCACTAAAGGCTATAAGGTTTATGATTTGGCTACTAAAACTTGTTTTGTCTCTAGAGATGTTGTTTTTAAAGAAAGTATCTTTCCTTTTAAACATTGGTTGTCCAATTCTAAGTCTGTTCCCATTTCTTCCTGCCCTAACATGTTTCCTTCTCAACCTATCATACCAGATTCCTCTTCTTCTTTTCCCACTACAGAATTCACTCCCTCTTTCTCCACAGACTTGGCTGTACCTCCTGATGAGTTCCTGACCTTGTTCATCCTGATTCTAACCATTCTAATTCTTCTTGTGATGTTCCTCAATCCCAACCTGATGATCAACCTGTTAGACAGTCCACTAGAGTTAGGAAACCTCCTAGTTATCTTCAGGACTATCATTGCAACTTGGCTTCTACACATGTGTCTGCCTCGGTTTCACTTCCTCAATCAGATGCTTCCACTGCTCCTGGTGATACAGGTATTCTTTATCCTCTTACTTCAACACTTTCCTATGCCAAACTTTCTTCTTCCCATAAATCTTTTGCCCTTGCATTAACCATTGCTAAGGAACCTAAAACTTATGCTCAAGCTTTGAATGATCCTAAGTGGCTTGATGCCATGAAGGCTGAAATTGATGCACTTCAAGCTAACTGTACTTGGGTTATGTGCAAGCTTCCTCCTGGTAAGGTACCAATTGGGTGTAAATGGGTTTATAAAATCAAGTTGAAGGTTGATGGTTCTGTTGAGAGGTATAAGGCTAGGTTAGTGGCCAAAGGTTTTACATAAACTGAAGGTATAGACTTTTATGAGACCTTTTCTCCTGTGGTTAAGTTTGTTACTGTCAGGACTCTTTTGGCTCTTGCTGCTATTCATGGTTGGCATTTAACTCAGTTAGATGTCAACAATGCTTTCTTGCATGGGGACTTACATGAAGAGGTTTACATGCTCCCTCCACCTGGGTTTGGCAGCAAGAGGGAGGTTTGTAGACTGACAAAGTCCCTTTATGGGCTTAAACAGGCAAGTAGACAATGGTTTGCAAAGTTATCCCCTACAATTGTGGATCAAGGTTTTGTACAATCAAAGGCTGACTATTCTGTTTTTACTAGGATTAAGGGAGGTTCTATGATCATCATACTCGTTTATGTTGATGATATTCTTATTGCCAGTACTGATGTGGATGCTGTGAATGTGTTTAAGCAATTTCTGGACAGCAAGTTCAAGCTCAAAGATTTGGGAACCTTGAAGTATTTCCTAGGTCTTGAGGTAGCAAGAACTGACAATGGAATCTCATTATGTCAGAGAAAATACACTCCTGAGCTTCTGTCTGATGCTGGTATGTTAGCTTGTAAGCCAACAAACATTCCTATGGATCAATCAGCTAAATTCAGTAGTTTAGTTGGTGATGCAGTCCCAGATGCTTCATTGTACAGAAGGTTAATAGGAAGACTTTTGTATTTGACATTGACTAGGCCTGACATTTGTTATTCAATCCACAAGTTAAGTAATTCATGAGTTCACCTAGAGTACCTCACCTTCAAGCTGATTACAAAATCCTCAAGTACTTGAAGAAAACACCAGGTCAAGGCTTGTTCCTGTCTGCAAGATCAGAATTGCAATTGAAGTCCTATTGCGATGCTGACTAGGCAGCCTGCCCTGATACCAGAAGGTCAATCACAGGGTTTTGTGTGTTTTTAGGAGATTCACTAATCTCTTGGAAGAGTAAAAAGCAGCAGGTGGTGTCCAGATCCTCTGTTAAGTCAAAGTATAGATCAATGGCAACAGTCACTAGTGAGGTGGTTTGGCTCATTACTTTGCTCAACACTTTTGGCTTAAATCATTCTCAACCTGCTTTCCTTTATTGTGATAGTAAAGCAGCCCTCTATATAGCTGCTAATCCTGTGTATCATGAACGAACGAAACATATTGAAATAGACTGCCATTTCATTCGAGAAAAGATTGAAGATGGAGTTATTAAAACATTTCATATTCCTACACGGCACCAAATTGCAGATTTCTTTACCAAAGCTCTTGGGCAGAAGCAGTTTCATCACTTACTTTCCAAGATGAACTTTATTAACATATACGGTTCATCTTGAGGGGGAGTATTAAATATCTTGTAATCTTGTAGATATTTGAGTCTTGTTGAGTCTTGTAGATATCTATAAGTCATGTAGTTAGTCATGTAGCTATCTGTAGTATCTTGTAGATATTAGTTTAGTTTAGTAGTTTTATATTGTAGTTTGTAAATAAAGTGTTAAGCTACATGCCACTTGTCATGTTTGTATTGGCTGACTTGGGATTGAATATTGTTGGTCAAATATGGCTACTCTGTTTCTATTATATATAAAGAAACAGAGTCAAATAATTATATGATATGAAAATCATTCTCTCATCCCGAATGTTCATTCTCTCTCTCTCTGCATGCCTTCACGTCTCTGCATGCTTTCCGCCATTGCTGAGCACTATGCTTGGTTGTAAATCCTTGGAGACAAAATTAAACAGCCAAGCCAAGCCAAGCCTGTGCTGTTACATTTACACCAAGCTCTGTAATAGGGATGATCAACAGATTGAGGTTTGGGAATAGAACCATCAATGAATCCTAGTTTGGTCTTGGCATCTAGAGAAATGAGGATTGCCCTACTCCAGGTGCTATAATTCTCCTCAATGAGAGGTTGAACCACCAATGAAATACCAAGATTATCACCACTGGATAGAAAATAAGGGCTAGAGGAATTTTCCCAAGGCTGAACAGTTGGAGCAGTAGCACTGGAAGTACTTTCAGTCATACTTAGTGCAATGTTTATCAAGAAAAAGATGAAACTTGATTGAAGATTCAGAGTCCCAAACAGGATTTAGCAAACGAAAAAGATTCAAAGTCCCAAACAGGATTTAGCAGACGAAAAATCAAGAATTGTCCTTTTAGAAAAAAAATCTTCAAGGAACAAGTAATGAACACTGTGATACAATGTAACGTCAGATCAGATCAAGATTCAATTTACAATCTTGATGAACTCACTGCAAATTGGGAATTGAAACCCTAAGATTGAAAGGAATCAATTTCCAATTATGAAGAGGGGAATCTAGATTTCAATATGCTAAAGAAATCAAGATCTAGAAGATGATGAACTTAGTGCTAGAATCAATCAGAAACACAATGAAGAAAATTACTAATTGATTTGAAAGAAGCACCAAGAAATCGAAAAGAAAATGAAATTGAACTAGGAAGAATCAGAGAATACCAGACTTGAACGATTCTCAGAGCTAGTTCAACTCTGATACCATGTTGAAAATCAAGCTCAAAGAAGGTTCAGCAATGGCGAAAAGCATGCAGAGACGTGAAGGCATGTAGAGAGAGAGAATGAACATTCGGGATGAAAGAATGATTTTCATATCATATAATTATCTGACTCTGTTTCTTTATATATAATAGAAACAGAGTAGCCATATTTGACCAACAATATTCAATCCCAAGTCAGCCAATACAAACATGACAAGTGGCATGTAGCTTAACACTTTATTTACAAACTACAATATAAAACTACTAAACTAAACTAGTATCTACAAGATACTACAGATAGCTACATGACTAACTACATGACTCACAGATATCTACAAGACTCAACAAGACTCAAATATCTACAAGATTACAAGATATTTAATAGAGATTGATTTCTCTATAGTTTCTTCAACATCAGCTTTGCCCAAGAAGAAATGGTATCTTAGTTTTCCGCGCTTTGGAGGTTAGTATTTCATATAATGTATATCGGGACAAAAGTTTGTTAAAGTCCTCAATTAAATTCAAACGCATAGAATTTAACTTTCCTCTGAGAAATATAACACTAACTTGTATTGAAACGGTCAATGCAACCATATGTTTGAATCTAATTAAGCAATCAAGGGTACTACACCTATTCAACTATACTTAAATTTTGTCCATTATATTGTTTTACAAATTAATCGTATTATAGAATGACAACTATTTAGCACTTAAAACTAGAATATCAACTCTCATAAATTCTAATATGCCAACTAACTATGAAGATTGCTTCGGACCCCGAAGACTTAAAATAAAATATTAATGTTTGTTGGTAGATGCTACGGAATATTTCCACTAAACATGAGATGATGTGATGAACTGTGATCTCCCCCACATGCAAACAAACTATAGTAAAAATTCTGAGTATTTATGATGGCTTTTTCTATCAGTCTCTCCAGATGTGATCTTGCAGTGCAGTTCAAATAAAAATGCTATTATAGTTATTAATATATTTCATTTGTTCCAGGTAAAGAAATAACTGGTGCCCACCAGGCTAAAAGACGACCAAATTCATCTCTCTTAAAGCAAAGGCACAAAAGTAAAAGGCAAAACTAGCTCTTCTACTTGACCACACCTTGTGTAAGTGTATGAGTTAATTACACCATAATATAATATGCATGTGCTCTCTCATCTATTTTATTCTGCCCTTGAAAAGATGGTTTGTTTCACATTGTGTTGTTTGGTGATGTGTAAAAACCTTTGAGAAATTCCCCACTCTTTATTGTACAATTTTTTACGCTACAACAAAATTTCTTTGAATGAACAATCTTTAACATGATTCATTTTTCTAAGAATTTACTTTAATATGTATTGTTCATCTTCATGCGAAGAAGTTCTTAATCCCAATGGATAACACAATTGACTGGAGGCCATGTACCATGAAATGAAGGCTACTGTTTAAAAGCTCTCATCCTAATTCTTGGGACAAACCTCACTCATTTAAGAGAGAGAGAGAGAGAGAGAGTATCACTCCTTACATCTAACTACCTCTATGTGACATTGACTTTTTTTGTCTCCTTCTATCGCTTTACCTTTTTCCACCCTTTTTCATACTGTTTATCTTCTTTTGGAGGAGGTGTTCACTTGAAAAAAAAATAGTATAGGGAAGATGTGATTCTCATTTTGTAAATAATGATATTGGTTGAGTCAGTAATGGTTCACATTTTTTATAGGGACCATTGCCACAGAGGTTTATCAGAGTGATGTTGATATAGACAAAGCTGTTGACGAGGCAACTAAATGAACCAAAAACAGAACAGGAAGAGAGCAGATCCAAACAATCCTCGCCATCAACTCAAAGCAAAACAGGTCCACAAAGGTTACCATTTTTCTCAATCAGATCATCTTAAAATTTGTTTTGCTTTAACGATCATTTCTCATTGTGTCGTATCTATAATGAAGGATTCTTACAATGAAATCTCCAAACAAGCATCAGGTCACCCACAACTAGAAGAAGAAGAAGAAGAATTAGAAGAAGAAGAAAAAACTCAATTGGTCCCTAGGTCAGCCTCAAAGAATCATACAGAAGCCAGTGACAGCACCACGTTCAGTCCAAGGTGTTCCTAGGAACACCCTGACCTGAAAATGAAAAATTTATATATAATAATTTAAAATTTTTTATTTGTTTACCCTTAAAAAAAAAAATTAGGAACACCCTCAAATAAATAAAAAAAAATTATTTGTTCTACTTTCAAGCAAAAACAAACAAACCAAAACCAAATATACACGTTCAATTCATCAAGTAAAGCAAAAACTGAAATCAAAAACCTAACCTAAAGAAAAAAAACCTCATCAGCCATCAACGACAACAACCAACGGACAGCGCGAGCTCCAGAGCACACCGATCATCAGTGATCGGGTCTCAAACTCGAGCTCCAGAGCACATTGGGCATTGGAGATTGGAGATCGGTCCGATCAGATCGAAGATCTGTCACGCCTCGACGTGCTACCCAACGGCGCCGCCCCTCAGCTCAGCCTTAGGCCTCCCTACTCCCTCAACCTCAAGGTATTTCATCTTTTTCTCTCTTTGGTCTCTTACATATACGGGTTATGGGTAATGGGTATGGGTTTCTCTCTTAGACTCTCTGTCTCTCTCTCTTTATCTGAAGACCGAAAGAAAATGAGAGTCTCTCTCTCTCTTTGAGACTTTATTTGAGACTTTATCTGATTGCTTAGCTTTACCTTACCACTTTATTAATATTTGCCCCTGTTTTTAGCTTTATCCGTTGGTGTTGGTGACTGTTGGTGTTGGTGTTGGTGTTGGTGAGATACAATTAATTGTCTTTTAGTGTATTGTGATTTGTGATTGTGAATTTATCTAATTGGCTCTTGTGATTAGGGGCCATAGGGCTTGTCTGTTGAGTGGGGGTAGGGGGCATGGGGCTGGGGTGGGATATTTGATTTGGGGGAAGTAAATGCACATGGGGTGTGTGCTAGTGCAACTAATAAACAATAATTTAATTAACCAATAATTAATTTGGGGAAGCAACTAATAAACAATAATTAATAATTTAATTAACCAATACATTATAAAAGACAAACAAATTAAATTATGTTAGGCTAAACAACAATTAATAATTTTATAATTAATGAAACAACAATATAACAAATTATAGTTTATAAAAGACAAACAAATTAATGAAACAACAATAATTAATAATTTTTCTTTGTATTAAATTGTGTAATTTATCCTTTTTAAGAAACACTCTGGGAAAAATTCCTGGAGCTGCCACTGACAGAAGCCCAAGTTGAGAAACACCTAAAAGCATCAACCTCTCATCCTACTACACTTGAAATGTCATCAGTTGCAGTAGCTAGTCCAACATCTGAAACTACTGGGATTAAATGCTCAACCAATGGTAAAAGCATGAAGAGAGTTCTCCTGAGCCTATTGACAGTGAGGATGATGATATGGAGTCCTTTTACACTTCCTTGGGAGCCAATTCTGAAACTCTTCAGCCTGCATCCAGCAGTGTAACAACAAATGTCCAGTCCAGGCCACTAGGCCAGGTAAGCTGACTTCTCTTCTGCGTGTCATCCTGGCCGTTCCATTTCTTTAAATTCAGCATTAGAATTGTTGTGTGACTTGGATGAAAATGATGGCTTCTCTGATAAAATGAAATCCCTAGTGCTTCCACTCTCAAAGGACTTCAAAGATCTGAAAAGTGAAAAGTCGATTCTGCCAAGCCAATGACACCATCGAAAGGTGCACCAATCTGATCAAGCCTATGGCTGAGAGAGCATCTCAGCTGGATGAGAATAAAGAAAAGTTCTTGAAGCTCAATTCAGTTATTATTGAGGCTGAAGCACAGATACAACACATGCATGACATGCAAACAACAGTTGGAAAGAGTATCTCTGGAGACGAAGGACAAATAAATGAGCTAAAACAAAAAATAGATTCTTTGATGAAACAAAAGGGAAAGGCAAAGCAAGAGAAGAAAACAATCTACGCTGATGGAAAGAAGCTGAAGGAAAAGTATGATGTGGCAGCTAATGCAGAGGAGGAGAAGAAGACAGCTGAGAAGATCAAGAGGAAGATTGAAGAAAAGTGGTCACACTACAATAATCGGTTCAAGAGCTTTACATGCAGTTGAGGTTAGTACTTTCTGTTTAACTAATTACTACTATATATTACATCAACTTGCACAAATTCTTGTATGTGAACTATAACTCTTCTGACTATTATAGAAACTTTTATTAGTTTCTCTGCAGTGAATTAAAATAAATTTAACAAGAAACAAAAATTGAGAATGTCTGAGGTCAATATGAAGAATGCTCCAGTAATTTAATAGTGACAACTTTCATTTGTGCAGGAATCAGCATGGATGATATAGACCAGGCTGAAGAAACAACCAAATTAATTCATTTTGCTTAATGCAATGGTAAAAGGGTAAATGCACATTATCTTCTGTTGTATATAATTTTGTGCTTGTGTGTGTGAGAGAGAGAGAGAGAGAGAGATTCATGTTGAAAGGGGGGCTGCTTCAAAAATGTTTGGAGGACCAAATTCAAAAGTGAGGATGCTGGTGCCAACATAACCATCTTCTACGAGCATAAGATGGTGCAGGCTCATCATAGCATATAGCACTGAAAGAAGTTGTGCACATCCAACATTACCCTATTCATGATGCAATATTAAGCAGCTGCAGCTTAGAAGAGCAGATATTGTTCAAGTTGTTAGTTTGGTCTTGTTTTGTGATTGTATTGTTTGCAGCTTGTTTTTATTTGAATAAAATCAAAATCAAAATAAAAACATTGCAAGTTAGCTTGAAATTATCTGTCCTACCTTCATTTTAAAATAAGTTCCACCGGACTTAACCCAATGAAAAACATTAACTAACTATGAATCTAGCACTACCTCTCCTTCAAGATTAACATTGGGTAACTCTATTGGCACACGCCACATGGTGTCCTTGCCCAAAATATTTCTTCAGTTGGAAATGTGGAACAAGGGATGTAAGTGGGTACCATCTGTTAATACCCCCTCTCAATTTGACTCGATGGCTAGACATTTTTACCATGTCTGGTGATGTGTAATGGATTCGTAGAGTCCCCAACAAATATAAGGTTTATAGGTATGAATGGCCAATTATATTTTAATTACCAAACTAAGACAGGGAGGGTGTCAAATCTCCTAATCTAAGGTGAGAAATATGTCTGCAAACCATAGATATAGATTTGGGTCCATGGAAGGTGTTTGGAACCCCATGACATACGTTTTGTAACATTAACCCTATTGATTTCACTTCTACTTCATTATACTACATTAGGTATTTAAGGTATGATGGGATCAACAGCCTGAGACTGAGAGCATCATTCTCCTGTCATGTTTCATTTTTTTTTGGATATTTGGGGACCTTGGCAGAACCGAGGCACAAGGTCTTTGTAGATCTGATGGGGAATCTATTAATTCATTTGCTGCTGCATTGTCCTCTTGTCTATGATCTATGGGCATCACATTTTGTCTAGTTTGGATTGATTGGGTTATGCCAAACCCTGCTGACACCATACTGAAATCTTGGGAAGGAGTAAGGGTAGTTCAGAGATATGTGAGAGTTTGGAGGGCAGTTCCAGCATGTCTTATGTGGTGTATTTAGAAGGAGCGTAATCAACACACGTTTGAGGGAAAGGAGATTTCTCTGCCTAATCTCAAGTTTCTCTTCTTGAAGACTCTTTGAACGGGCATCACATTCTCTTACCCTCTCTATGTACTCCTTAACGGAGTTTCTAGAGTCTTTATGCTACAGCCATTGATACAAAGGCTTTGATATTTTATGTTTATGATTTTTTTTTGAAAACTCTGGTATACTACCTGTATACATTCTTTCAAAATTTTCAATGAAGTTCAATTACTTATCAAAAATAAATAAAAATTCTGCCCTTGCGTATTGCTTTTACTTAAAATTGGAGTTTTAGAACCATACCTAGGTCGAAGTGGTCTAATTTAGGGCTTACTCCAATTTCTTAAAGAGATGTACTTCCAGTCCTGGTTCCGTGCCTTTAGATTAGACTACTTTAGGGAGCTTCCTTCTGGACTACTGAGTTGAGCTCTAGAGAGCTACCTTCTGTCTTTTATCTCTAAATTATCACTGCCTTATGAGGAACGTGGATGGCATTAAGGACTCATGGGTTATTTATAATGAAAACCGAACTTGCTCACTGCACATGCAGTGTATGTAAGGCACATATTTCTTTTAATGAAAATGTTGATTTTTTTTTTTTGAGAAACAAAAATGGGGGCCTTCATGGCTATATTACACCTCCGGACAGGGCGCCAGATGGCCTCGGACGGGATAGCTCGATCTCGGGGGCCCACCTGTACCACTGTGTGGAGAGTTACCCCACTAAGGATGCCCACCAACAGACTCCTGCGGGCAGCGGGATTCGAACCTAGATGTGGTGCACAAAATGAACGAACCTTACCCACTTAACCAAGCCCCCATTGGTGAAAATGTTGATTAATTCTCTACGAATTTATGTTTTGGCCCATTTTTTATGGTTGCGTGAACAATAAACGCTTAGCAAGCTATCAAAACAATATGCTCAATAGTGCATTTAATGTAGATGGTTGGGAAGTAATGATAATGTTTCTAGAGCCTATGTTAGGAGGCTAAACTAAAGGCTTGTTTGGATGGAGGGAGAGGAGAGGGAAAGAGGGGAGGGGGGGGGGGGGGGGGGTGGGGGGTGGGAGAGGGGGAGGTGGATGTTAATGAACCTCAGTGGGTGAGGAGAGGTGAGAAGTTCCATTTTACCCTAACGATGTTAATTTATATCTATTTCTTAAAATTTATAATAAGATAATCCTAATTGTCATTTTATATGAACATTCCCTCCCCTCTCCTGCACTACTTAATGCTCTTGCACATTTCCTCCTCAAGTCTGAAGAAATGTCTTCCACCATTATTCTAGGATGTAGCTTTTTGATAGTCTATCTGTATCTAGAGCTCAATGTTGGAACAGTTTCTTTCCATACCAAACCAAAATATTTATACTAGCTGAATGTCATCTTTCTACTGATTTTGAAAGTTTGGACAATCCAAAAAGCAAAGTAGAAATAACTAGAAGATCAGCATATACAGTCCAATCATCTTGGCCTATTAATGGGAGGATTAGGCTTGCAGCAAGGGCCAGCATAACCACACCAAGTTTATTTGTGGACCTTGCCACAGAATAACCCCAACGGCCTAGGCTTTTTGCTACGTTGAAAGCAGCATGTAGCCCAGGATTGAGAAAAAGCCAGGAAGCACAACTTATATACAAAGTAGAAACATCAGCACTCACTGTATGAAGACACTACATAACAGAATAAATACAAGAGGATTCTGCCACAGTGTGGACAAAGTTTGTACATCTACCAAGTTTTGCACCCTAGAACCCATACAATTGGAGTTTGCGTGTAAGCAATAACTGGATGTAGTTAGTCAGTTAAGTACAATGTATAGATGGTGAGACCGCAAAATAACAGAAATACGGTCAGTGACCAAACTAATTAAACTACCTGGATATTAATTAACTATTTCTTTTCCAGTCCCTTTCAATGTTCTTAGTGCTAATTCATATCCAATGGACAACAAGAACCAATGAGTCCACTCAATAGCAGTGATTTTATATTTGCTCAACTTCGATATCCAGAAATCATGATCACATTGCAGGGGCTATTAGAACTTGAAATTGTAACCAATCTGACCCTTTTCTTTACAAAATTTCTCTGAAAGATTTTTTGAGTTGAAGACCATGTCACAATTAGCTTCCACATTACAGGTTATTATCTTCTATATAAATACTTTGACAAAGGGAACTTCAAACTCCTTGCTACCTGTAAACATTTCAAAATTACCAATAAAACAGATTTAATGTAAACAACAAACAACTCATAATGTTAAACCTACAGAAAATTTTCTTACAAAATCAATACACGAGAGCACAAATATTACCTTCAGAGCCATGTCTTCACACACAGTAGATCTGTACCGAGTTGAGCCTTCCAATGGGCAGCTTCCCCCTTTAACAATAAAATTTGCATTGCAGAGACTGGATAGTTGCAACAGAACGTCAGACATGAGTCCACCATCCCCACCTTGAACTCCTAACCCTTCATCTCCTTGTTCCTCTTCATCGATTGAACCTTCTGCCACAGACGTGAGACATTGAAATATGGCTAATAACCTCTCTAATGGGAAAGTTCCTGGTCCCTTCATAAGTAATTCCTGTTCTGCATTCTCCTTCTTCTCCAATGACTTTTGAGAGGACCTAAGCATGAACAAGCATAGAAAGATGAAATAATAACTTGCAGTAATGAGGGAGGGAGGGGGGGGGGGGGGGGGGGGGGGGGGGAGGGGAGGATCATAGGGGTCTAGGATACCCAAAAAAAAAAAAACTACTAGAGGACTCAACCCTGCATCATTCCTATAGTGGGTGGATGTTTGGCATTCTCTTGCTACCTAGCCTCTGTAAGAGAACATTAGACACAAGCCCATGCCCATAACAAAAGGTGACACTAAAAGTAAATAATAGAGGGAGTCAACTTGCAAATCTAATAAAAGAGTGACCACATGTTACATAAATGATTCCAGAAAAGGGCCTGCACAAAACCTATAAGCTCTTCAAAACCCTTAAATTAAGAAATGCAGTAGATGGGTATTGGTTAGTTAGCTGTGTGAAACACAGTGTGGTCATTGAGTGTTAATGCTAGTAAAATAATAAGTAACATGATAAGAAAATCACAGCCTTAAAAAAATCACATTAGGATCCAATTTGTCATCCCAAAAAATAAAATAGAGGGGCAAAAAGGAGTGGGACTGATATGCCTCTTTTCATTATTAACAATGCTCCAATTAGATTCCAATTTGGTTTCCTGGAGAAAATCCAAGATGTAGAAAAATAAATGTTCAATCGAAAAATTACCAACCAAAAGCATGGATAGAAGTTCTCCTATTGCAAAATAAAAATGATAATAGGAAACCTCTGCCAAGGAAAGCAAATGGGGTTCATAAGAATGTGATTCAACCACACAGATATATCCTACTTCAGAGTGAGTAGTTCTGCAACCTGAAAACTCCAAATAACTATCACTTATAGACTACACTACTATGACATAGACTGAATATCAAATTGTCAATGCACTTACTTTCGCTTTCTCTTTCGACTATCAATACCACCCATTGAATCAAAAAGGGAGGCATCAAGGGTAGCTGGGTTTCTTGAAGCAAGAAATGCTGATATAAGGAGATATTTTGCAGAGGTGGACATATGAAAATCCAACTCATCAATTTCTGCACAAACTCCCAATTTCCTTCTGCTGCTCTTCTTCTTTGTCTCCTTGTTTGATTCAGCTGCAGGTGAAGACTGAGATGAAACCTTAAATACCTCATTCAGAGAAGGAGCAATTTGTGGCTGAAGATGAGAAAACAACCGTCTCTTCATTTCTTCATTGGGAACAACTCCCAAATCATGTAAAGGCTCACAGTATTTTTGAAATAATGGTAAAAAGGCAGTAGATAATTCATCCACCCTTCTAGTTATTCTACAGAAAGACCTAAGTACAACACTGTTCAACAAGAAAGAAAACTCTAGTTCATTAACAATATCACATCAAGTAAAAATCAGGAATGCAATATAAAGATAATTCAAAACTGTATTCTTACTCAAGAAATGATGAATAAAGCTTCCGGTTTGCTTGGTTTTTCATGAATATTTGACGAAGATCATCCTCAGTGTAATCAGGAAAATAAACAGGTATAGGCTCCATGTAACCCATATTTGAGTAATATGTATCAGGAGAAGTATTGCTGACAAAGATTAGACCCACCTCCGGCATCTTTAGAATGTCATAGAGATTGAACAGGAAAGGTAATATGGTGGAACTTTTATCCCACTCTCTAACAAGCTCCAAATTGTCAAATATCAAGTAGACCATATTTCCATCAGCCTGTCCAACCAACTTTTTGGTGCCCAACTTCCCAGAGTTCCCCTTAAAATTATTTATAACATTACTCAAGGCTTCGCGGAGAAAATTAACAAAATCAGATGGCCTTTCACAGCGCTTTGCACTCGAATAACCATTGGCTGCATCCTTCCTATGAAGCAAAAGCTGATTCAAAACGGATTCAAACAAGATACGAGGACTATAGCACGTACGACAACTTGAATAAACAAAAGGGCGGTTGAGATGCCTGAACATTTGAAGAACTATACTTGTTTTTCCAGAAGAAGCGCCTCCATAAATAAAAAGAGGAAGCACGGGGGAATTAGATGCACCCAAAAGGCGCACAAGCTCAAGAATCTGAATACGTCTACCAGGAAAACTAGATAACAGATCATTCAAGCTAATGGGGTCTTCTCCAAACACAAGATCCTTGATTGTTAGAGGATGTGAATCACATGTTTTCGTTGCAACGGTAGCGGAAGAGGAAGACCTGGTTGTTCTTCTGGTAAGTTGTGGGCTTTCCTCCTTACCCATCTAATCAAATGAGTGAAAAGAACAGCTTATTTTCTAGGCAATTAAGAAATCAACCCATGAAAAAAGAAAAACTTACAACATAACAATCATAGTAAGAAACAATTAAAAAAACCCTAAAAGAAAAAGAAAAAGAAAAAGGAAAAACAAAACAAAACAAAAAGCCAAGCATTTAAATATAACTAAATTGGAAAAGGAATAGCAACTAAAAAAGGAATGTATTCAATAACAGGATATATATACATTGTAAGAGCATCTCCAGCAGCTTCTTTCATTATTCTTTCTCTAATCTTTCTTTATTCTTTTTTAATATTTCTTTATTCATTCCCAACAACTAATATTTTTCAAATTCCTAACAGCTATATTTTTAAATTTTCCAATGATAACGTTTTCAAATTTTCCAACAATTATATTTTCTCAATAGGCTTTTTTTTAAGGGTCATATTTTTCAAATGATAATATTTCTCAATAGTCATATTTTTCAAAAAGACTTGATAAATTTCAAGATTAACATAGATTTGATAAATTTCAAATTACATTGAATTTTTAAAGTCCCTGTACAAGATTAACATAAATGAAGAGAAATTTCAAATTACAATAAAGACTAAAGACATAAAAATTAATGCGAGCATAAAACTTAAAATTAGATGATTCTATGACTCGCTATATCATTGCCACAAGTGCTCAACAAGATCTGATTGGAGTTTAGAATGATTTTCTCTATTTCTAATTTTTTCATGGGCTGCAATGGACGCCGAAAATTGACTAAATTCTTCTATAGGCTCGTGTGACACTATTGTAGGGATGCTTTCAGGCACTTGTTCATAATCAAAGTCTTCTGCTCCATTGGCATCACGTTCAAATTCAGTTATCATGTTATGCAATATTATAAATGCCTTCACGTATTAGGTGTTATGTTTAGGATAGGTTGTACACGTAGAGAAGGCTTATGCCATTCTTTGGTTAATAAACTTTGCAAAGAGAATTCCCAGTTTGTTGAAACATATCTAGGGGAGATTGTAAAATAAAACTAATGCATCAGAGCTGTTCTGGATATGTTGTTTGTAATGTACTACCTCATTCATGATTGAATATATGGAGAGGATCAACTGGAGCTTTATTAATGATGGCAAACCTAAACATCAACTTGAAGCATTGTATTTCATATTAATTTGGTATATCATGAAGAATTGATGACTATGATCAAGTTTAAGGCTTAGTAAACATAATATGATCATATGAATTTGGAAACATTAAAAAAAGCATAGCAAAAAGCCCTGGCTACTCTATAAACAACTAGAGTTCATTGTATCTCATAACTAAAAACAAGATTTCAATCATAATCAACTAATTCCATTTCTGTAAAGTGGATTCCACAGACCCCATCAATTATTTAACTGTTATATTATTGTAGGGGGACAATTCTAACAACTAAGATGTCAAGTTTGATTATATTACCAAATAAAAAGTTTGATTGAAATCAAAGTCGACATTTTTGGCAATATAAACCAGCTCACTTCGAACTTCTCATATTACTGTAACACATGGATCAAAATGCATTGAAAAAAAATAAAAGAAGAAGGAAGGAAGAAGGAAAGGGATTAAGCTCTGTATGAGTTTGAGTTTGGCTGACTTCGGACACAGGAAAAAAAAAAAAAAAAGAAGGAAGATTGGTTTAAATTGACTCCAAAAACTTAGAGTTCATCTTGTTTCTTGGTTGTGTT
The DNA here is from genome assembly GCA_028535165.1 of Quercus tomentella. Lineage (NCBI taxonomy): Eukaryota > Viridiplantae > Streptophyta > Magnoliopsida > Fagales > Fagaceae > Quercus > Quercus tomentella. The sequence continues at coordinate 46,897,821 of JAPQVY010000156.1, forward strand.
GCACAGCATACCAAGTATTTTACAAACACAATGATTTTGCAAACGAATTTACCATCACTATTGTGCTATGGTTATGGCCCTGGTTAGTCTCACTTGGGAGATTAAAGGACAACCAAATTGCACCCAAAAGCAGGTCACTTTTGCTTAACAATGTGCTAACAATATCATTGGTTTTGTATATCAATGAGGGAAGGCCTTAAGTCGAACAGTTGGCATGCAAAAATAGAGATGAGGCAAAATTTTTATTAAAAGATAAGAAACTATAAGGGAATCAGATTAGCTTATTGACTCTAAATTGATTAATTAAATAGCTATAGATGAGATCAACAAACAGAGTGAAAGAGAAAAACATAAATGAGAGGAAAAAAAAAAAACCCATAAATCCAAGCTATAGCAAATCATGTATAAGCCAATAAATTCAAACATAATGCAAAAAACCATTGAAATCAAATTTTGGGTCCTGATTTCCGTTGATGACCGATGTTCTCAGATTTCCTCCACAGGTGGTTTGAGCCACGGTTTGGGGTTCAAAAAAATCTGGGCAGATCGTTTTGTGAGAGAGAGAGAGAGAACCCTAATCTCAGACAATCACATGTATGAGCCAAAAACGAGTAAAACCCAATTCATAAGTCCCTGATTAAACTAATCAATGCGCTTCCACAAACCCTAATTTCAGAAAGAAAAATGAACACTGAAACAACCAAACCCAAATTCTGAAAAAAGGTTCGATGGTGATGGTGGCGACGAGTACCTGATTGTAGAATCACTGCAGAATCAACGAGAAGAACGCAGTTGGCGAAAGAGAGGAAACGACGAGATTGCCGAGAAAATATAAAAAGAAAATGCGGGAAAATATAACTTTCCCGCCAATGAGCTTTTGTTTGGTGCAGATAAGTGCACAAAAGAAGTATACTCCCCCTTTTCGGTGAATTTTTTTTTTTTTTTTTTTTTTTAAATCAATCCAAAATGCAAAATCGTAACGTAATTATAATTACATGTTCTTACAAATTTTTTTATTATTATCGAAATATGTTCATTTTCTATTTATTTTCATAACATCTGTGGGGCCCGAGAATTTGTAATCCCGACCCACTTTATATTAGAGCCCAAGGCCCGAGCCGAGGAGAGGAATTGCCGAGGACATATAATGAAAGTCCAAATAGCATTGAGACATAGCCGAGGATGATTCTGTCCTCGGCATCCCCAAGGCACTCTTAAAAGAAAGGGCAAGAACGGTATGGAAACAGTTTTGGGAAAAACCGAACACATCCACGTTGATGGAGAAAGGACCCCTGGACAATTTGGCGACAAAGAACAAAGGAAAGGCTGCCATTACTGCAATTAAATACACTGCGCCAGACAGAGCAATGCTTTTCAGCTTTTACAACCACCCCCAACCACTTTAGGTATGGGCTGATGGGACAAGTATCAGCCCTGGAAAGTTGAACCAACATGTGGACGTTGGAGGAAAGGTAAAGGCTAATATAAAAGGAGAAGTAAGCGATCTAGGAAAGGGACTGGGAAAAAAGGCTAAGAACCAGAGCCTCCCAGGCCGTTCCAAAAGAGACTTCTCGAACGAACATGGTTCATTTCTGTATGAGTACTATGATTAACCATCGTCCGGTGACCAAAACCTAGCCTTTCAGCTCACGCTCTACAAATCATATTGTTTGGGCCCTCAACGTGCGAACCCAACATCATTTTGGGGTCGTTACAAATTGAGACCTTACAATTGGCGTCGTCTGTGGGAAGGGCTTGTGCGTTGGCACAGGCGGTGGATCGAGAAAGCCCCACCATCATTTCCAGCAACCTGTTATTGTTGCCCCAATATAAAGTTCAACTAGGGGCTGCGCTTCGAAGCACCAATGGCACGGGCAGTTCTAGGGGCTTCCAATGTCAGATCAACGTCCCACACCCTGGCCGAGGGGCTAATTCCCCCGAACTACTTAAAGAAAATTCTAAGTTTTGGACAGAACCAAGGTATTGCATGGTCCTCAAACCCAAACCTATGGAGAAACCAACTACTTAAAGAAAATTCTAAGTTTTGGACAGAACCAAGGTATTGCATGGTCCTCGGACCCAAACCTATGGGGAAACCAACTACTTAAAGAAAATTCTAAGTTTTGGATAGAACCAATGTATTGCATGGTCCTCGGACTCAAACCTATGGGGAAACCAACTACTTAAAGAAATTCTAAGTTTTGAACAGAACCAAAGTATTGCATGGTCCTTAGACCCAAATCTATGGGGATACCAACTACTTAAAGAAATTCTAAGTTTTGGACAAAACCAAGGTATTGCATGGTCCTCAGACTCAAACCTATGGGGAGATTAGTCATTAGAAAATGAATTAAGTCTTAGACAGAATGGAAATCCCGTCCTGTCCTCGGATCCCTAACTCTGAAGAAACTAATGTAAACGAGTATTTAGGCCCAGTATAGTCATACCTCGGTCCTCGGACCGCATGTCAAAAATGGTTAAGGCCATGAATGTTGTTAGGAACGTGGTAAAGCATCCTAGTACACAGCGATCATCTCGGATAGTTCATTTTGGGTTACCCATCCTCGGATGATCGCCTCATACGCAATACAGAACGTTCAGCTGTTATCTCGGTTAGTCTTATATGTATAATCTGTAAGGACTCAATTTGTAGCGACCCCAAACGGGTATATGGAGTTCGAACGTTTAAGGCCTAAACAATAAAATTTGTAGAGCGTGGATGTTAAAGAACTAGATTAACCTCAAAGGAAAAATGATCCAATTCTCACTCATAGATGTATTTCCCCTAATATGACCATCAATTTCTCTTTTAAAGATAAGTTTTTCGTTCTTCGTTTTTACCAGGTTCTCTTCTTAGTCCCTCTTGTTTTTCAAGTTCCGATCCCCCTAGCTGATACATTCTTTCATGTTATATACTGCCATCTTAGTCTCATCTTCGCCACACATGTGTAGGTTGAATTTGGGGGATCCCTTCTTGTCACATCCAACATTTCCTGGAAACATCAACCAGCAGCTGTAATGCTGCTTTACCACTGTTCAGGCATCACCTCCACATTAATGCGGCCAGAGAGTTGGTTGGAAGGCATTTAATGCGGAGGTAGCAGCTTTACAGATATTTGTTTGCCTCCCCCGTCTTTCCCCTGGTCCAATATCTCTTCCTTAGCTGTGGGGCAACTCTGAAGTAAGTCGGTGATGGTATGACACTCAAATTCACCTCGGCTACAGGTTGCCGAGGACATTTCTATCCTCGGACACTTATTGGACTCATCCCCTAGTGTCTTTATTCCTCCTTCAGCCTTACTTGTTTCACAGCCTTATCTAGACCTTTTCGGATGGTCTAACGTCCTCGGATTGAACTTTAGGCCCAGCTGGCATGGCCTTGATAATATCTCCTGATTAATTGGCCCCCACATAACCTTTTTCAGGTCGACATTATTGTGCATGTTAGTCTCAGTAAGTTCAAAATAATAGCTTTTTGTTAACAGGGGGCTCGGCCCCAAGTATCGTTCAGAAAAAAAAAAAAAAAAATATATATATATATATATATATATATATATATATATAGCACATCCATTCACAGCATAACTACTGCAGAAAAGAAAGAATACTTAGAATAAGACCATTCACAACATAACTACTGCAGAAAAGAAAGAATACTTAGAATAAGATAAAGTCATCTTTTATTAATACCAAGAAATAGTATAGCTTACAATGAGGGGCTTAAGCGAGCCTATACCAGAAGCTAACTACAGAAGCAAAAAGAAAAGCAAAAAGGGAAAAGATACAAGGGAACAACAAAATCCTTCAAAATTCTGCTCTTGTGGCGACTAAGCGGGTCAGGATGGTCCCTTTGATGGAAGGGCAGAAGAGGCAGAAGAAGAAGCAGAAACACCAGGATGTCCCTAGTGATGGAAGAGAAGAAGAAGTGGAGGCAAAAGGAGGCACCAGGGAAGGAGGAGAGGAGGAAGCGGGGATGTCTAATCCCCGTGCCAGCTCTGACTCCCATCAGGCCAGTGCCATGTTAGCAGCGCTCGAGAGAAAGCGGATGGTACCGACGATGAGCAACCTTACTGCCGTCGCACCAAAAATATGATGCGACTAGCACCTGCTTCGGATTTTGGCTAAAGGAAGAAGAGGCTTCTTTCCCGCCTTGTCAAGGGGGAGAAGTGTTTTGAGTCTCTGTCTCCCTTGCCCTGAATGCGTCATCTTGAGTCTCGGGGAGACCCAGTGCTTCCAGAGAGGGTGTGTAGGGATGGCAATGGGGCGGAGTGGGGCCGAAGGATGGGATCTTCGCCCCCGCCCTGTATGGATTTTTCTTACCCCATCCCCGCCCCGCCCCGCATGACGGGAAAAATTTCTTGTCCCATCCCCGCCCCTTAAGGCCCCACGAAGACCCGCCCTACACCATAAAACTTTATTTCTTGTTAATTTTCCCTACAACTATTACCATTTTTTCAAATAAAATGACATGTTTCAATAATAAAAACATACTTGAAATTATAAATAAATTTATCCTATCAAATCAAACTAATTTTTAGCAAATACTAAATAATATTATCTAAATGTTTAACAAGATAATATCACAACAAAAATCTCATAGTATGACACAATAAAATAATCCAAACTCCTAATACATAACAAAATAAAAATTGCCTAGTTCTTCAAAAAGAATCTCCACTTAAATAAAATAAGATGATGATATTTTTGTTTAAATAGTAGGGTTTTAGGGTATAAAAAATTACCTTTTAACCCTTATTAATGCGGGGCGGGGCGGGGCGGGGATGGGGTGGGGCGGGGTGGGTCTAAAAAGTGTAAACCCATCCCCGCCCCGCCCCGTGGTGCGGGTCTAAAATCTCGCCCCATCCCCGCCCCATCACCTTTGCGGGGCGGGGAAAACCCGCACGGGGCGAAGCGGGGAGGGGCGGGTCAAGCAGGGCGGGGCAAAATTGCCATCCCTAAGGGTGTGGTCCCTTCACCCCCATTTTTGCCTCAAATATATCACTCTCTAAGGTTTATATTGCACTGGTAATGAAAACTTTAAGCGCAGCTGGAGGTTTAGGAATTTGAAAAGACCGAAGAGTCTGTACGTAAAGGAAGTAAACTCCTACCTTGCTTCTTACATGGAAGGCAAGTCTAGTGGCATTTAATCTATACAGATTTCCAAGAAAAGCTACAAACGAGATAATTCCTACTCAACTCCCAACGCCGTCTACAACCGTTGGATGGGCGTTGCCTCGTAAAAGGAACTTATTAAAAACGCGCCTCGTACACTGAAATGGCAGAGGCGCGATGTGAGTAAAACTAAAGGAATGTCTCGTAACCGGGAGCGTTTCCCAGGCAAACGAAAAGACCCCGATATTAATGAAGGACAAAGCTGGGCAAGCCATGATATAGGCCCGACATCACCAAAACCCTCCTCCCTGACCAAGAGGTCGGGCAGCAGGATTTTGAGGGGCTATTGTGGGGCCCGAGAATTTGTAATCCCGGCCCACTTTATATTAGGGCCCAAGGCCCGAGCCGAGGAGAGGAATTGCCGAGGACATACAATGAAAGTCCAAATAGCATTGAGACATAGCTGAGGATGATTCTGTCCTTGGCATCCCCAAGGCACTCCTAAAAGAAAGGGCAAGAACGATATGGAAACAGTTTTGGGAAAAACCGAACACATCCACGTTGATGGAGAAAGGACCCCTGGACAATTTGGTAACAAAGAACAAAGGAAATGCTGCCATTACTGCAATTAAATACACTACGCCAGACAGAGCAATGCTTTTCAGCTTTTACAACCACCCCCAACCACTTTGGGTATGGGCTGATGGGACAAGTATCAGCCCTGGAAAGTTGAACCAACACGTGGACGTTGGAGGAAAGGTAAAGGCTAATATTAAAGGAGAAGTAAGCGATCTAGGAAAGGGGCTGGGAAAAAAGGCCAAGAACCAGAGCCTCCCAGGCCGTTTCAAAAGAGACTTCTCGAACAAACATGGTTCATTTCTGTATAAGTACCATGATTAACCATCGTCTGGTAACCAAAACCTAGCCTTTCAGCCCACGCTCTACAAATCATATTGTTTGGGCCCTCAACGTGCGAACCCAACATCATTTTGGGGTTGTTACAAATTGAGACCTTACAACATCAATATACTTTTTTTTTTGGTCTTTAAAGCATTTATATCAGCTCAGGTAAAATATTTATCTAGTATAAGAACTTACTTTTTTCTATTTTATATATTTATTTTTTATAACACCTCACATCAAATTATTTAATTTACACTACGTTACATTAAAATATTATTTTTTTTCTTGATTTTGTTAATTGTTTCTTTTTCTTCACACATAACAACTATCATCCACTTTCTTCCCTCATTAATGAGATACGTAAAGAAAGAATAAAAAACTAAATGCAAAGTGAATAGTATCAATGTAAATTTACACAATTACTATAGCAACTTTACAAATTTACACATTTTTATGTGATTTTGGAGCTTAAAAGTATAAAATTGATACATTTTTCTATTTTGCATGGATCGATGCAAATACTCTTATATTTTGGGTCATTTTTCACTTTGGTTCTATTTTATTTTATTATTATTATTTTTTTTTACAGAGCTCCTATTTTGATTCCTAAAATATGAAAATCATTTTCAGTTTATTCTTTATTGTCATCTCACTAACAGAAACAAATTACATGGCAAACATACTACACCAAACATACTGCACCACTTGTATACTAAATGCTGACATGACCATTAAAATAATTAAAAAGAAAGCCTTTTTTAGAAGTATTTTTCCATATGTTTTAACTTGTGTAAACTATAAAGCTAAATGTGTATCAAAATGTATAGTGTTGAAGCAAAAATTTTCTCTTTAACAGAAAACTCTTTTTTTTTTTGAGAAACAAACTATTAAACAACACACACCTAATTAGTAATTACACTGTTTCAACGAGCTCAAACACATTACTTAACCCAAAGTACCACTAAAAAAGGCCTAACATAAAATTATTTTGATTCCTTAATATGAATGCAATAATTAAAATCAAATATGTCCACTTCAAAATAAAAATTACAAATATAAAAAATCAACTGTCATATTGGAAATAGAAATTCTCTACCAATAGCTTCCCTGTAGGCTGTAGATTTAGTCAATTCGATATTGCTGAAGCTTCCCTATTGGGTATCTACACTTATCCACAATAGGTCTTAGAAAGTCATTAATAATCTTACTTGATTTAATTAGCTCAACAACTCTCACAGTGAATCAATTTCTTTTTCTAAGCAAGAAATGTCCACGTCTATTTGTCACACACACTCATACTCCACATATCTTTGAGTGCCTTCAATTCCCTTTGAATGTTAGTTTTGAAGCCTATGGCTCGTGAAATCCACTTCCCTCCAGAATCCCTTAGAAGGCCCCCTCCACCCATAATGGTTCCCCATAGAAGAGAATCCTTGTTGAGCTTAGCCCATCCAGGAAGTGGGGTGTTCCTTCCTTTGCCTTTTTTTTTTTTTGGCCATCATGTCCCAATATAATTTTTATTTTGAGAATCTAAGGAATAGAATTCAGTGGCCTTGGATAGTGTCTAATTGTACAGGATTAGAGAGGTGACATGGGTTGTCACTTATCAAAGAGCAATGACCATAAGTTTCATAAACCAAAGGGCCCAATCCCTTCTTGGTTTTGCAAACTTTATCCTTCATAGGATAGGATCCCCATAAGAAGTTCTTAGAGCATTCACATCAGTGCTTCTAAACTTATGTAAAATAGAAAAAGATAACTTTTACACATTTTGCTTCAAAAATGCTCCACATCAGTGCTTCTAAACTTGTGTAAAATTGTGTATATATTTCCCCGAGCTACAGTAACTGTGTATATTTACACGATTACTGTAGCATGTGTATTTATTATTTTATTAATTTCAGTTCACACCAATTTTTCTCTCTCTTCTCCGTGCACAACGACCTCAGCTCCTCATCTTCTTTTCCTCAGATTCACACAAACACACCCACACATAAACACATCCACACAGACAAATCAACACACAAACACACCCACACACAAACAAACCCACACACAAACAAACCCACACAGACAAACCAACAAAGAGATAGATCGGTGCTTGACTGGAACGATCGGTGCTTGTGGGTCTTGTTTGATCGGTGCTTGCGCTACAATTGCTTGATCGGTGCTTGACCGAGAGGGAGTGGGACTTGCTGGAGATCGGTGCTTGCTGGAGATCGATTCTTGGCGATCGGTGCTTGGAGATCGATGCTCGAAGATCGGTGCTTGCTGGAGATCTGACCAGGTATAGAGATGGGTCTTGTTTGGAGATTGGGTCTTGTTTGAGGAGTGAAGCTGTCTATGGAGATCTGACCGGTATAAAGATGGAGATGGAGATAGAGATGGGTATAGAGAGAGAGCAACAAATCAGAAAAATGGGGAGAGAGAGAGAGAGAGAGCGCGTATGTAAAGAGGTAGTTGAGAGAAATAATAAAAAAATTGAGAAGAATGAATATTTTATTAAAATATTTTGTAGAATAAATGAACTGATGTGAGTGTTTTGTAAAAGTGGATGTGTAAAATAAAAAAAGTAGGTTTTTTCGTGTAAAATAGACAAAATTTAAACAAGCTGATGTGGTTGCTCTTATGATTGATTTTATCCAGTTCAAAGCAAGTTCTATTGGGAAGAGAAGTGTTTTGCAGATAGCATGCAGTGTGCGTTTTGCTTGTGCATGCTGGAATGGCAGAATCAATAAATTAGCACAACTCTTCCAGCGGGTGACGGGAATTTGACCTTCCAATTGGCTAGCTTAGCACGTAAACAATATTCTGACTTGTTTAATATTGGGGATATTAAAATATATATAAGTTTTTATCATAATGACCCCCCCGATGAGGAGCCTCATAAACGACCCAACCCCCTAAATCAACACTATAGTTGAATTTGTCACCTTGACCAAGCCCCCCATTCAACTATTGATGTTATCCATGCCAATTTTCCTGTACGTAATAGCACTAGGTATATACCATCCCATCATAGAATATAAATTGATGCTATAGCATCTCTCTCACTCATGGTCATGGATAAGACTTGAGAGCAAAATGTCTAACCAGGATCAGATTCTAGCTGAGTATATCCCGGAACAGGAAGTGGTAACCACATCCACATCTACGCATATGTTCCTCCCTGACAACTAGTTTCAAACCTTTCTGGGCATATAATTCCAGGTCATTATCTATGATAAAAATAGGTTGCTATGCCTAACCTTCGTCCAACCTGTTCCCATCTGCTCGTTTGATTCTAAATGATACTAGAAGCATGAATAATTTAGATAAGGAAAACAAACAATAAAAAGGTGAAAAGAAAAAGAAACCATGTAAGAAATTAGGTGGCAGTTACAGGTACTATGGATCAAACAGACTACCCTTTTTTTTTCCTTTTTTTTTTTTTTCTTTTTGTGCTGAAAATTATAAACAGCTTAACATTTGAAAAGATGAATAACCTCCCACAGCTATACAAAGCAACTCAAGAAAGTACCACCATTAACAGAGCAATATCAAACTTAATATGTACCATGTTACTTGTCATAAGAAAAATAGGTGGAACCACACTCAGTAACATACTAACACTTCATACCCTAACATTTCTCCCTCTAGAATCTTTCGTCATCATCTTAAATCTCACTTGCAGTGCTGCCTCTGAGGATGGAACCACGGCGGTGGCCACCAACAATTACATCTTTAAGTCGAGATATGGGACCCAAAATCCTGCCTGGCCTCTTTCAACATCATCAGGGAAGACGATAAAAATCAATGTCAGTAGATGGCAAGGCAAACAGGGTGCAAGTAGTATGACACTCAATATGCAAATCTTTATCATCATCAATAAAGTGAGCCACATTAGAGTAAAAAGATATTTATAGACAATATTTGAACCTATTTAAACCTAAGTCGCATCCTAAAATCTAGATCAAATCATACATAGAAAAATCCTATTTAACAAAATGACAGGTAGATCTACAACAGTTACAAATGAATCCGCATTGTGAGCTTACCAGTGCAACTGGCCTCTTAGGTTTCTTAATACAACTTGATTGTTACCAGTATAAACCAAACCCAACAAATCCTGCACTCAGGCCTTTGTTATATGATATATGATAATATCATGTGCATAGTTATTGTACACCTAAGCAACATTTCACAGACACATCAGTAGTTCTTTCATAACAGGTGCAGGCTAAACATTTGGATATCACCACATTCTACCCTTGACATCAGTATTTTTCTTTTTCTTTTTTTGATGTGCAATAAGAAAATCTTATTATTAAATAAATCTTACATTCTTGCCATTAAGAAGGAGAAACCTAAGTACACAGAATTCATTCATAAGAAAAACTTGTGAAAGGAGGATTTTTTTTAAGAAAGTGGCAGATGGAGGCAGTGAAATATGTATGAAATTGATGCAGTGTTCTTTTATATTTCTAAAAAACTTAAGCCATTAGGGTTGTTTAGTATTTCAATCTGACATCCACCCATAACCAGGAGAGAATTTCCTATGTAGTAGTACATTAACTAATACAGAGAAATGCAAAATTCAACTAATTACTTAAATTATGTAAGACTAAAAGGGAAAGTTTAAAAATAATTCTGAAGTTATATCATTACCACAAATTAAACCTCAAGCTTTTAAATGTGCCACTTCAAACCCCGCACTTTTATTGTGCCAAGCACTTGAGACCATAGGTGGGGTTTTGTTTGGCACAATAATGAAAGTATAGGGTTTAAAGTGGCACAATTAAAAGTACAGGATTTAATTTGTCACAAGGTTAAAACTACAGTGCTTTTTTGGACTTTCCCCAAGACTAATAAATTACATTTTACTTCCTCTATGCTTGGGGTTATTGTCAACTTGGTCCCTAAGTTTTAAAATCCTCAATTTTTTCCTTAACCTTTGATATTGCTTCCAATGAAGCCCTTCCATCCAATTCCGTAGCACGAGGCAATTAAATGCTAACTAAGCATGTAACCCCTATCATGTGTGATCACTAGTCCAATTAAAATATGCCACATTAATTAAAAATAGAAGTTAGTAAATATCAACAATCTCACTTCCTTTACCAAAACACAACTCAAAATTTCAACCAGCTGTCTTTCAATTTCTTCTTGTCATCATTTGCCTCAACACACAACTCTCTGACCGCCACTTCCACACCAGCAACTGCCGAGCATCACAGACCTGAATGTGGCAAAGAACAGGCTAATGCAACATGAGAGGATCTAACCTCTTCAAGGCTGCTAGCCTGCCACAACCTCATCTCTTAGGGCCGAACTCTCCCAACATTCAAACCATTAACTCCACTTGCTTCTCCAAATCAACAAAACTCCCCAACCTATCTTCCACCTCACTTAATGCCACTCACCTTCATGTCCTACACTACCATCTTCAGCTTCTCATAATTCGTTGCCAAACATTCTTAGAGAATCAAAGCATGAGGGATGTCAAGTCCATTCAATTTGATTAAAACCATGTGTCTTATAGCAACCAGATTGATGAAGAAACTGATTTGCAATTTTTTTTATTTTTTGGGGGTTCACCAAAGTGACACTGTTCACCCATCACAATATCCTCATTTTTTGGGGGAAGGGTAGGGGTTCTTTAACTTTGTAATGGGAAGAGGGATTTTTGTTTTGCCAAAGAGAAGCGCATTAAGAGAGTATTGTGTGATAATAAAATACCTATTAACTCAGAAAATTGTTTTTATAAGACTACTATAAGACAAGCTATGCATACAGAATGTTAGGCTGTTAAGAAGCAACATATTCATAAAATGAGTGAAGCTGAAATGAGAATGTTAAGATGACTAAATGATAATATACATAAAGTGTCTGTTTGCCTACAACTTTTTCGTTTAGCTTTTAGCTTATTTTGTTTATGGAAACCTCACTTTTTCTCACTATTTCAAAGTACAAATATACATTAACCAACTTTCAACAAAAGCCAAATAAGTTGATGCCAAACGAACCTAGAGATAGGATTCAGAATGAGGAAATTCACTTAAAGATGGAGACTACCCTTATTGATGAAAAGAAGAGGGAGAGTCACTTGACATTATTTGATCATGTTCATAAGAGAGCAATAGATGCACTAGTGAGAAAGAGTGAGTTGATTCAAGTTGAGGGAACTAAAAAGATAAAGAAAGAACAAAGATAACATTAATAGTAGTAGTGGTAAATAGGACATGCCAATTAACAAAATAAAAAAAGAAAAAACCCCCAAGTTCATTAACCCCTTTTCATTTATATGCATAGAACAAAAGCTATTCCCATGCTATGTTAAACAACAAATATTAGGTGCAATCATTTATTTACCCAATAGCAGAACAGAACATGTTGCTCAGTTGAAAGCAATATCATGATTAAAGGAAAAGTAAGGAGTAACCAATAGCAATCAACTTACCCCATCATTGATGCTGATCTGCCACTTAAGTTGCATAGCCTGCCACCTTTCCTGCTGCCATCGCTGCCCAAGTAATACAAGACCCATCACAGCTGCTGCAATAAAGATAGACCAAAATGTATTTGCCTCTTTTGCATGAGTATACAAAGAAGCAGCCCTTCTCTTCCACCAGGCTCCACAAGGAAGGTTGGATCCATCATGTTTTTCATCTTTCACAGGTGTTGGGGACGAAGAGATATCAGGAGAAAAATCTAGGCCTTGCTCAGAAGATTCATTTGGTCCAGGCACAGCCATGTTCTCACCAAGTGTAGAACCACCAAAAGCTGTTTCACCGTGTAAGGAACCATAAGTAGCAGCACTATATATACTTTGCTCTTTATCAATCAAATTTAATCCCTGGACAGGAGTGCCTTCTTCAAACTCTGTACCATGGAGAGATAACCTATTACCCTTCTCGTCAAAAAACTGTATCCCTGAGAAATCATCTGGAACAGTTAACCCTTTCAAGGACCAGTTTTCTTCATCCTTTCCACTAGATATACCAGCTTCATTGATATCAAATTCAGATGCCACATCCTTACCTCCTTGTTCAGGTTCCAATGGTAAATTCTCGTGCTGATTGGGAGGAAAGACAAAGTGACCAGACATGAACAAGGCATGAGATGTTTCTGCTGCATTACCCTCTCGATAAGTATTACCATTCTCATCATCCTTCAGTTCAACATCTTTTGGGCCAGGAGCAGCAGCATATGCAGATGCTGTTAGTGACACAACCTCCCATTCATTCCCACGTGAAGGATTTTCCTCTCCCTGCTCATTATCTGCCATCATTCAGTCCTTATTTCCTATAATTCACATTCACCAGAATTTGAAAATAAAATGATAGTTAGAAGGGCAATAAAATGTTAATTTAGAGTCAAACATGGTATGGAAACATAGCAGTTAACAGTAGTTTTGTATCACCATCCTACAAAATAAACCATATTCCAAAAAGCCTCTAAAGAGGCAACACTTCAAGGGCTATTCTGAAAATAAAACCACTGAAGATATAGTAAGGCTTTCTTTCTTGTTACTAGAAGATATAACAAGATAACCCCACACAAAAATCATACACAAGCATCAGTTGAAGAACTTCAAAGAGAGATACAAAAAAATTCTCACCTGATCCAGGTACATGATACTAATACAATAACCAAACGATTACTAGGAAAAACCAATAAGACAACAAATAAAATATTGAAGTGATATAACTTCCCTAAATCAAAATTAACCCATCAACAACCGGCTTGAGACTCGATAAATCATACTACTAAGCACAAACACTTTATTTGGGACCCCGTTACCTGTGTCATACTGGTACCCACAGTGTCATGTTATAATTTTTCAGAGATTACTCATGTCGTTGCATAGTACCTGTACCCATGTCCATGCTTCCTAGCTACTAATACATACTCTCAAAAACTCATCTACCTTTCATTTTAACAGGCAAAAAAAAAAAAAAAATGGAAACCCAAATTGTAAAAGAATTTTCATCATCCAATTCTTGATATACAATAAAAAATAAAAAAATAAAAACCTTTGAAGAACTTCTTTCTTTGCACCCACTTTGCTGCAATCAGGGACAAATACATCTAATATTTGTATATTACTTTTATCTTAATCAAACCAAAAAAAAAAAACTCATTCATAGATTTTATCTAGAACAACAAAATAAAATAAAATAATCCAATTCCATCTTAAAAACTTCATTTCTCATCATCAATACTACCAAACAATCAAAAAAATAGGCAAACAATTTACACAATCACATATGTAATTCTTTTCTCTTTTCCAAGAAATAGCTAAAACAATTATTAACTCTAATTCCTCTAATAAATTCAATCTTATCCAATCCGTTAACACCAACAGTCAATTCAAATTATATAAAGAAAAATAAAAAGCTTCAGAAATTCAACTATGGTAGCTGAAAACAACATAGACATACAGATCCAAACAACATATGAATCAACAACAAAGATTGTACTAAATCCTACAAAAATCAAAGAAAAAAGTATTCACGGTCCAGCAAGAAAATAAAGTCTACGCAATCAACGGCTCAGATTCTATCCGAAAAAACTAGATAAGAGAGAGAGAGAGAGAGAGAGTGCTCACAGAACCCTAATCGGAGTGAAATCGGAGAAGAAAACGACCACGTTCCGATGAGTCTGGTTGAGGTTGAAAGAAGTGCCTCGAAGTGCGGGGAAAATGGGTTTTATAATGGAGATTTATTCGGGAACCGGTTATTGCGGGTAAGGACTAAGGAGGAATGGGGTTGACCGGATATGGTAGGTTAAAAAGGTGGAGGTGTACGTGGTAGAGGGTAGTGGAGAGAGTGGCTTGTAGGAATTGGTTACTGGTCTTAACCGGTAACGTAATGGATTAGACAGAGAGTTGCTTTTGTTTCGCGTTTGCGTGTAAAAGAGGAGTTTTCTACTGTCAATGGAATCGGGTCTATTTTTTGCTTTGCATCATGTGTATACGCAGCTATGGTCTATTGGTGTTGTGTTAAAAAATAGGGACATCATCAATCATCACATGCATAGGGATTTTTTTGCCCATTGCTTACAAACTTAATCGTTAAGTAACATCAAACCAAACGTATTAATTATGTAGCTTTATTTAGAATTTGAGTTCTACGACAAACTTTTAAAAAAATCTCAACTTAAATTTTTCTAAATGGAACTTGAGTTATCTCTTGAAACTCGATTTGCAAAAGCTCAAGTTCCAAATGAGACTACATAGCTAATATATTTTATTTGAGACCATATAATGAATAACTTTGTAAAAACAAAAAAAATGGGTAAAAAAGCCTTTCAAAGGGCCCTACACTTTTTTATGTAATTAATGATAATCCATTGAGAAAAAAAGGGAACTAAGGAACCTGCCCATTAGCATGTATAAGGACTCAATGTGAAACTCAATTTTGTTAAAGTCAAGTTTTATGTAATTCAGAAAAACATAGAGCTCGAGTTGGAGAAAATTGAGTTCCATGTTTGCCACATATTATTGAATTGCATAGATTTCAACTTTGTCAAAATCGAGTATTACTTTGAACTAGATTTTGAAAAAGTTAAGTTCCAAAAAAAGGTTATATAAAAATAAATTACTGAAGGTTTTTAACAAAAAAAGATATTCAAAAACTAATATGTAGCAAAAAAAAAAAACACCGTATATGCAGATACGGTGTTGTGTTAAAATATGGGGGCATGGTCAATCATCACCTCTATAGGAACATTACACCCTTTTTTGTTTGTAATTAATGATAATTGATTGAGAAAATGAACTGGGGGAACTATCCATCACATTTAAGAGCACCAGCTTATAATCCCATGCATATCTATAGATATACTTTAAAATACATAATAAGGTGCATAGTATAATTCCTATATATATAATTTAAATACTATTAATAGTTATTCTTATATTTTGTTAACTTTTTAAAAAGTCTTGTAGGAATATTATTAGGTACTAGCCTCTGAGCATGTGCTCGTGCGCGTGCTTAGAGGCTCTTCTATTTTTTGGGTAATGATTACGCACGTGCTCAAAGGCTCTTCTATTTTTTGGGTAATGGTTAATTTAGAGCATTTATTATAATTTGGGATTACTACATATTCCAATCATAAAAAAATCTAGGGGTGTGATGAAAAATTATTTCTCCACACATGATACTCATCACACCCCTAGGTTTTTTTTGTGATTAGAAAATGTAGTAATCCCAAATTATAATAAATGCTCTAAATTAACCCTTACCCAAAAAATAGAAGAGTCTTTGAGCGCGTGCTTAGAGGCTAGTATTCCGTAATTATTATCCATTTTTGCCATTTTTTTTTTTTATGCAGTAATCAACATGTTATTGATTGGAAGATGATGCAATAATTTAGTATTAACCTTTAGGGGGAGGAAAAAAGATCCTCTGAATAAATCTTTAAAATAGTGCATATATTGAAAATGCATAATAAAATTGTAACAATAAAACTACTTACAAAATACATGTGATGACCTTTACAAAAGCTATTATGAAGAAGTTCGTGGATCAATGTAGGAAACTAAAATATTTACATCAGGTCAAACTATAAAATAGTGCACTACATCTGAAACATGGAATAGGTGAACTTATTAATATTATGCCGGCTACGGTGGAGAAGTTGGTGGAGCAATGCTATTTGTTTCACATTCTAATTGCTTTCCAGCATTTGCCATGAACCTATGATACAAAATGTGTTAGTTTGTGTTATTAATAGAGACTTTAAAACGTACATAATAATGATAAACACAATAAACATCAAGCATAAACTTGTAAAATGAAATATTTGAATTGACCTTGTGATGATATTGCATAGCTCCATGTATGTGAAATGGTCTACTTCATCTTGGGACTTGAAGAACTATCATTTAATTACCAAAATTAAAAAAAAAAAAATTAAATAAAAACTATGTAATTAAGGGTTTTTTTTTTTTTTTTTTTAAGTAGACGTGGTAATGATTTGTACCTGCTTTATTATCGCATCATTCTTGACTCTCATTTTCTGTTTGTCTTTATTGTTTTGGGTGTTGAAGATTGCATCGTCCTTGATTTTTTTTCTCTATATCTTTTTTTGCTCTTGGATGTTGGAAACCACATTGTCCTTGATTTTCATTCTCTGTTTGTCTCTGTTGGCATGAGTGTTAGAGATCACATCGTCCTTCATTTTTCCTTTGTCTTTATTCTTATGGATGTTGGAAACCTCATTGCTCTTGACAGTGATTTGTTGTTTGTTAGGAAAAATAAATATATGAAAATCACTAACAAATGCAATCATGCACATGCTCAGAGACTCTTTTATTTTTTGGGTAAAAGTTAATAATTTGCATTTATTATAATTTGATGAGCGCGTGCTCAAAGGCTCTTTTATTTAAAGTTAATAATTTGCATCTATTATAATTTGAGATTACTAAATTTTCAAATCACAAAAAAACCTAAAGGTGTGATAAAAAGAAAAAAAAAATCACTAACAAACATATAATATTCATTACACACCTAGGTTTTTTTTTTTTTTTTTTTTTTTTGTGATAGGAAAATGTAATAATCCCAAATTATAATAGTTGCAAATTATTAACCTTTACCCAAAAAAATAGAAAAGTCGCTGAGCATGCACAATGCATGTGCTTAGAGGCTAGTTTTTCCAATAACAAAGAATGTGTGATTAGTGTTTATTTTTAGACTATCAAAATAAATAATAAAAAATTTACATCAAGTGAAAATGTATAATATGATTTTGTAATTATATTCAGTTTAAAATAGTGTGTGCAAATGTTTATGCAATCTATTATTAAGAAGTTAATGGATCCATGTAAGGAATTTGAAATATTTACATCAAAAGAAACTGTATATAAATTCACTACATTAGAAACATCGTAAAAAAATCATATCCAAACTACGCAAGCTATGGTGAAAAAGTTGGTGTAGCAATATCTTTTGTTCCCCATTCTAATTGCTTTCCAACTACATTTGCCATTAACCTATTTTCACATTGTAAAATGTATTACTTTTTTTTATTGCAAATAGGAACTTTATAGCATATACAACATTATGATAACATGCTATCAAAAAATATATATATATATATATATATATGATAACTTAAATTCAAATCAAGCATATGCTCACTAAGTTTATGTTTTTAAGGGGAGGTTGAGTGGTGTTTGACATTGTTGACCCTAATTCTAAAAGGAGTTACTGATTATTTTTTAAGGGTATTTTGGAACAAAATAAAAGTCCAGTCTAAGAAAGATAATTTTGAAAAAAGAGATGAATGTGAGATATTTTTTAAAACGTGATTTCAATAACTGTATTTGAAAGTAGTACGTGATTTTATTTTTTCAAACAAATAAAAAGGATAAATTTGCATTTCTTTGTTTAAGAGATAATCTTTGTTTAAGATATAAGAAATAATTGTAATTTATTTTTTGAACATGGTGTAGTATTTGAAAAGATTGGGATAAGGATAAGTATTTAAAAATAAATAAATAAAACCACTCTCCCACTAACTCATGTTTTCAAAACAACCCCAATTATCAAAACAAAAACCCACCGTAAGTTAAATAAAAATTAAAAAAAAAAAAAAAAGAACCTATCCTTATCCCACGATAACCTACACCAATAATTCTATCCAAAACAAAACTCATCCATATGTACAGAATAAAAATGAACGTGAAAAGAAATATAACAAAACAAAAAAAAACCTAATTTTTAGGATATCTATTTTTGAAAGAAAATAAAAAAGCTAAATTTTAGGAAAATTAAAAAGATCAACCTGGAGAATTGGTGTGACCCCTATCCTTAAAATAAAAAATAAAAAAACTTTAATCCTTACGTAATGAAAAAGAACCTAAAAATATATAGCAAAACAAAAAAAAAACCTCATCCTTACCAGTACCGGATGAACCAGACCATGAAAAAATATTAAAAAAAAAAAAAACGAAATAGAACGTGAAAAGAAACTGAAAAAAGAAACCTAAATTTAAGGATTTCTATTGTTGAAAGTATTTTTTAAAAAAAAAAAAAAAAAAAAAAAAGCAAGTCTGAACGTGAAAAAAAGAAAAAAGAAAAAAAAAGAGGCAAAATAGTGTGACATTATGATAAAAAATTATTAGAATTTAAAGAAATCTATTAGTAGAGTACCTTAGGAATCTGAGAAGTTTATCTATAACTAATTGATGTTTATCACTTTGTTTTAAATTTAATTATTTTTGTTTAAGATTTAAAAAAACCATGATTTTGATATGAGATTTTTTTAAAAAAATATTTTTTCTTTCTGTTCTTTAAAGTAACCCAACATACTTCCCAATAAAAAAGATTTAAAAAAAAAAAAAAAGGAGTAACTGAACAATTAAGAGTATTTGAGTTAAAAAAAAAAAAAAAGAAAAAAAAAAAAGGAAGGACTAAGGAGTAACTGAATGTAACTAGAAATTAAATACTTTTCAAATAGGGAAAAAGAGATTTAGAAATAAAAATAAAAATAAAAACCTTAAATTCCTACCCCTAAAAAGTTTTTTTTTAAAAGTGTAAATTCTTAAAAAAAAAAATAAAAAAATAAAAAAATAAAAAAACCAAAAGAGAGTTAGCAAAAAGAAAAAGAAAGAGTCTTACCAATATCCTTTATCAAGAAGCCTGTTCAAGTACAAACCCTCTTGTTTGAAATTTCTATGTCAGGCACGGCCCATGGGTAATAAGCAACCATCAAACACCTTTGAATCCCTAATCACATTCACTCATGGGTAAGTACTTGGCAGCCATGGCAGGTAAGAACTCAAAGAAAGTCAATGATAAACAAAAATAAAAATAAAAATAAAGAGGAACTTGTAAAAAATAGAACCTGAAAAGCCATTGGAGCCTTTGATAAAGTCCGTTTAAATTGTTTAGAAAACAAATCTAAAAGTAGAAGAAGAAGAAAGAAGAAGATGTAGAGCTAAACTGAATGTTTTCAATCTGAAGAAGAATAAGAGAAACTGGCAAAGCGTATGTAAGTTTGTGGGTCTTAAAGTATAGGAGTTTTAATTTACATATTTATCCTCGTTAGTTAAAAATTTATAAATGGGTATGATGAGGGTATTTTAGGCATCAAAATTGAGGAATCCAAACAGGAGAAGCCCCTTAAATAATAGTATGGATAAAATGTAAATTATCCATGTTTATTTATTTATTTATTAATTCTTAATTTTTGTTATTTTGAAGCACACTTTTTTTTTTTTTTTACGATTCATTTATTCTAGATTCTTTGGTTTTTGTACTCAATAACTCACTTGGATGAACATTTATGATGTGGTCCCACATTTGATAATTAGGAAATAAAACTCTCTCTAAAAATAAATAATTTAAGACACATGACGTAAAAT